>JAVIWC010004944.1:0-600000 GCA_031894815.1 Creontiades dilutus
AAGTACCACATCGGACTGACCGTTTTGGACACCAATACAATAAAGATGGAATTCAAAGTACACACTTTGAATCGTAGACCGATATGAACGGCGAATACGAAACATGTAAATTCGTCTTTATTTGGACAGCTGGGTTGAGTCAGTCCAAATTCCTTATTGATAAATGATTATTGGAGCATCACTCCCCATCGTGTTTCAGGTAGGTGAATGGCCTTACCCTTTTGGATGGTACACCTACAGATAATGAATCGATAATTCACTTGAAATAGACAGACGTTGATATCGTTGCAAACAAACTCTCATCTTTGAATTAAGACAGTAGTATTTCGTTTAACAATTAGAAAATCAATAATCAAAGTTTCTCAGGGATGAGAAACGAAAAATATTTACATTCTATTTTGTCTGCAAATAAATCCGAGTATTTCACGGTGAATGAGTCCTTCAATTTTCATTTCGAGAATTTTAAATAAAGTTGATAAAATGTACATATAGTTATGACTTAATCATTCTTTACAGTCATTTAACTTGACAAAAAAAAGTTTTTTCTTTTTAATAAATGAAATAAAACTGAACAAGGATGTACAAGAACAACTCCGCCTGCTATCAACCCAGATGGTGGACGAGCCTAGGTAAACCAAAAATGCCCAAATTAATGGGCTAGTCTCTCTTTTTCATTGGTGTCCCCATTCACTGCACCTGCTGAGTCTGGGAATTAACAAACCAAAGCATTTTAACCAATCTCGATGGATTTATAAAGGAAATTATAATAGTGATAACCCGTGATACGTTATGTAATAGTCGGGAAACCCTCTGCTTCATTCTTACTCAATCAAGTTCGACTAATATCAAAATATTGATAGGTCGCAAGAATTTCGCATCCTGGAAGATGACTACGAAATCAGTTTCAGTCATGAAGGAGTTGTGGGAAGTTATTGAAGTACCTTGAAACTGGATTCACATCCATCTGGCAACCTATCCGGAAAGTGAATACGAGTTTTTGAAGCAAAAACTGCACGCATCAGAATTTTAACACTTTTAGTGCGCGAGACCTCTTAAAATAAACCTGGATCCCACAAAATAAAAAAAATAAAAACACGAATTATCAAATAATTATACACCAATAAACAAAAAAGGTGTAAACCAATAAAAAGATGTCAAATAATAAAAAGATGTAAACCAACACAAAGAAGTACCTTGAAAAGAAGGGTGGGGGGGGGGGATTTAAAATTTTACGACCACTGGTGCTCAATATTAATCATCAATTAATTATCTCCTTACAAGCTGGAGAGCGGAAGAATCATAGGAAAGGGGGAAAACCTTTAAAATCTGCTACACTAACAAGTACACCAGTGAGGAAAGGCTGGAATAGGAAACGGAAGAGAAAGAAGCTAAAAAGAAAGCCAAGGCAGAAACGGCTAAAAGAAGCCTTTATAAAATGATCAGAAGTGAGAACCCGAAGGATAAGGAGGAGAAGACAAAGAAATTTATACCAAAGAAGAAATCCAAGGTTGAATCAGAGACTGAAGAAGAGGAGGGGCCTTGTGCCTCATATGTTTGAAGCCTTACTCAGAATCCCAGCCAGGTCAGAACTGGATCCAATGTATATCCTGTAAAAAATGGGCACACATCGAATGTGCAAATCAGTATCATATTAAAATATTTCCAATAAAAAATCTATTTTTTTTTTCATTATTGGCATTAGTATCCGTTATACAGCCATGTCATTAAATTTTAGTTACAATTATATATATTGGTTTACACCTTTTTATTAGTTTACACCTCTTTTTTTTGGTTTAGTTTTTTTTTGGTTTACACCTTTTTATGTTTATTAGTGTGAGTATAATTGTTTTTTTCTTTTTTTCTTTTTATTTTTTCCAATTTTGGTATTAACATTAGTTATACAGCCACAATAATAGAACGGCACTGTACTGAATTAAATGTTCATGTTACATATTTTTATAAAAAACCCATTAAAAGTAATATTAAATAAATTAAAATCTGAAATTTGTATGAAGTTGCCCCACTCTCCCCTAATTATTATATATTATTATTATACGCACGATTTTACAGCGTTACCACCTTATAATGATGAGGTCTGTTCCAACAACCCAACTGCAGTTAGCTGCGATGGATTGGTGTGGTTTAGTTAGCCGCTCGAGTTTTCGTGAGCAACGCATAAACAAATCATGTGTGTGCGTGCATAGAAACAAGAGATCGTGTTAGAAACTAACACAAAAACCGTTCCTTTGTAAATTGGACGCCAGTTAACAACAGTTGTTGTTGGAACAGACGTATGGTCAGCGTGATTCAGCACCAAAACGTCAGTTGGTTGGGAACCCAGCGCACCACATGCGGTATTCGAAAAAAATGCGTCAAAATTTTCTAAATGGGATCCATTTAAAAATACCAATACTTGTTAATTTCAAAAAAGACCTAATGTTTGAAAATTGGGAAAGCTACGGGAAGAGGCATTGTCTTGGTCAGGGGCCAGGATATGCAATGACCCGCACGACCTTCAGGTCTTGAAGGAGGGGTTGCTTTGTGCGCCGTGCATTATCAACCCCAATCTGTTTTCGGCCATAGCATTGGGTGTCGGAATGTAGATTTTTTGTTGTTTCTGACCAAATTCAGTTTTAGTAAAATATTTGTTGACTCAAACATGTTATCCAGTGGTAGGACAATGGTAAGATATTGTGGTTTAAATCGAGTTCATATAATGAGTTAGAGTTTAAACAAAATTGTTGAGATATAAACCACAGAATAAATATTTAAAAATGAAGAATGAAAATGTTCCTATGTAAACAACGTCTACGGCATTCCTAAGCTGTCAAGCCAAAGTCATGATAATCGAAGAACCGAGAGACGGCTATTGTTTGTGTTCATTTACGATTGATTGCGATGAGTTGCTTTCAGCTGAGTAGCTATACCACAAGTGAGGATGTTGACATGATTTTTGTGCACGGTTTTGCCAATGGTAACGCTTCTGAAGCAGCAAGAGAGTCACACTACTCCCGTGTACAACTCACACCCTTGCGAACTCGTCGTATAGTATGAGGAAAAAATTTTGGTAGATAATATTGCTTATGTCACTGACCTTTTTTTTTAAATCTAGTAAACTATCTTTTTCGAAATACAAAATACGTTTTTTTCCTCCCACCACCGCCGGGACCAGTAGGCTGCCGGCCATATCCCCAGGCCCCCTTTTCTTTGTGCCCACTAGAGTCATGCGTTCATTTGCGGGTACTAGTTCGCCTAGGGCAGTCTCTTTCCCGTTAACCGCCTGGCCCCTGGCCTTTCATGTTCCTCAGGCTTGGGAACCTCTTTGTATAACTTTTTTGTAATATTATAAGCTATTGTACCTTGGAACAGTTTGTCTTTTGGAAATTCGCAACAAACAGTGATGAAGGAGATGAGAGAAAAAATGAAAAAACTGACGATACCTTGGCCAAGTTATTTTTGGATTGGAACATTGCATACCTTGACCAAGTAGTAATACATTAACTGCAAAAACTTGTTTTTGTTTTTTGGTGTAGTCAATATAAGTGGTAGGTATAGTAAGCGTACTAATCAAGCTTCACAAAACAAGAATCATTTTTTTAGGTTGCTCAGGGAAGTGATTTGCTACAGCGCTGACGTGCCATACTATCACGCAAAGTATCTTCTTCTTATTACCTGGGAATTTGTACCAGTAAGCTTTTGTAAAGATAAGTTTTGCCCGTTGGCATAACCGTTTGTTTTTAAACCGTACATTCGTATAGTTGTAAATACCTTTTTTTGCCGTTTTTGTATTTTTGTACTTTTTCTCAAAATGGATTTGTTTAATCATAATTTTCAAAGATCATCCATCCAGCCCAGAGATTTTGTCAAGGATGAAAATATCCATCCAAAACGAGACCTCAAATGTGTGTAAAAACTATATAATACCCGAAAAACCAGTACAAGAAAACGTTTGGTTAAGGAAAAAGAAAGGTTGAGATTGGCTCGAGAAAATGAGAAAATCCGAATGAAAGAAGCGGCTCAATGGAAACAGCTCAGATCCAAATCAGGAGAGTCAGGGCTCGTGAGCGAAAGAGAAGGACTCCAAGAACTTCGACAAGATGCTGAATTCAGCAAGAAAGACTCTGCTCAAAGGAAACAGATGTGATCCCAATCAGGACAGTCAGGGCTCACGAGCGGAAGAGTAGGGTAGACCGGGGGAATTCCGACATACGGGGCAATACCGACACAGTGGGTTTTGACTTTATTAGCTTTGTTCCAGGTAGGGATGCTCAAAAAGAATCGATTCTTGGAAGAATCGATTCTTTTTCCAAAAATAATCGATACTTTTCGATTATTTTTTCAAAAATAAGAATCGGCAGATTCGATTCTGAATTTCAAGAATCGAAAACCGATACATTTCTGTTCTTTACGAAATTAATATGGTTTGCTCTGCAGATTAATCCATGTTAAAAAACTAACATAGTAAAAAGCGAACAACTGCTGAAGAAATGAAGAGTGCGAAGGGTTACAGAAGTAACAACCACCACAGTAGAAGGTGACAAGGAGAGAAGAAGAAGAACAACAACAACATTCTCATCTTTTTACATGATTGATATGATGAAAATCCCTGTTACTGTGTGTGTCCCGACATTCAGTGAGAAGTATTCTGTTCCTGTGTTCGAAAGTATGTCGTCATCTCAGTCGGTGTGGGATTTTTTTAAAAAATTGACTCCAACTTCTGCTTCGTGTAACCTATGTGGGAAAACATACAAAACCTGTGGCAATGCCACAAATGCGACCAACCATTTAAAACGAAAACACTCGCACGCATACGGTAAGTGGCTTGAAAACAAGAAGAAAAAAAACAAGGATAGCTGTCCCTCCACTTCCAAGAAATCGGCGCTCGTTGACTTGAGTGATCACGACGAGGATGACCCATTGGCAATGGATCAAAATGAAAGTGAAGTGACAGAAACAGACTCGAGCTTCAGTGAAATTGAACGGCCATCGCCCGTCAGTAGTTCTAGTGCTCCTTCTGTTTCTGCTCTAGGGACAAAGAAGGAAACAAGTGATCGCCCGATTAATTTTTTCTGCCTACCTCCTGGTACCCCTTCGAAGCAAGAAACGTTGCCGAAGATGTTTGAGAGCCGTCTGAGCTATGAGGTAGGAGGATCAAAACATACTGAGATCACACAGGCCTTAATTTTTATGATATGCCGGGACAATGTGCCCTTTTCAATCGTTGAAAAACAAGGAATGCAGAAATTTTGTAAAGTGGCTGTCCCACGATTTAAATTACCTAGTCGGTCGGCTATAACGCGACTCATAGAACAGCGCTACACTGCTGTAGTCGCTGTACTAAAAACCATACTTGGTAACGCAAGTAGCATAGCGTTAACCAGCGACATTGTGACCCTGACGAACTCGACAAGAAGTTTTTTGCTAGTAACTACACACACGTTTAATCATAAAGATGGAGAATTGGAAAGTTTTTGCTTATCTGTCAGGCGTTTGAGTGAGGCTCACACAAGTGTTTACATATCACAGATGTGGAATGAAATCACTGAGCAGTTTTCCATTGAAATTGCGCAAATTTCGTCCATCACAACTGATGGAGGAGCCAATATGTTGGCCGCGGTGAAATCGTTTGTAGGGGAAGAAAAAGGAATACGTTGTATGGCTCATCTCATAAATCTTGTCGTTGATGATGTTTTGAAAGGTGTTCATCAATTTTCAAAGGTGTGTGATCACATAAAGAGCATCGTCAAGTATTTTAAACAGTCACGAAGTGCCATGGATCTTTTGAGGAACGAGCAGGAAAAAACTGGCAAAAAAGAAGGGGAGGTTTTGGTCTTGATTCAGTCCATCAGCACAAGGTGGAATTCAAACCTTGAAATGTTGGAAAGGTTTATCCTACTCTCAACGACAGTGGCTACAATACTAGCTTCACGGCCTCCATCAAAAAGCCAGATACCTGACATGGTCCCGACATCGCAACTTACAGTTGTTGAGGATTTGATCCCCCTTCTCAAGCCTTTCAAGGCAGCTACAGAAGACATCAGTGGTGATAGTTATGTCACAGCTAGCTTAGCTATCCCTCTCTCCAAGTTGATTGAGGAAGAGCTAGAAGATGCCAAGCCCAAAACTGAAGTCGGAATTGAAGTGTGCGAAAAACTTCTTTCAGGGGTGCGTGAAAGACTAAGACATCTCGAAAAAAATAAATTGTTGGCAAAAGCCACAATTTTAGATCCAAGATTCAAGAAAATCCATTTTTCTTCTCCACTGTACGTATCAACGGCCATTACCGAACTATCGACTGAAATCAGAGCTGAGCATAAGCGGAGAGGACAGCTCTCTCCTGAACTCGCTTCCACCTCCACCTCCACTTGTGCCAGTAAAGATGTGTATCTTTGGGAGAGACACGACGCTCGGGTGCAGTCAGAAATGTCCTCTTTAGTTAACGCTCTACCTAGTGCTGGAGCGGTACCAAGCGAGCTGAAACAATACTTGGACCAGCCTATTTCTCCAAGAGCATCCGACCCATTAACGTTTTGGAGGCAGTGCTTGAGCTTCACTCCAGTATTATCTTCCATTGCTTTGAAATACCTGATTAGCCCAGCGTCGTCGGTCCCTTCCGAGAGGGCGGCTTCTACTGTAAATCTTACTGTGCCAGACAACCGCAGTCGAACGACAGGGGAACACATTGACCAACGCGTCTTACTGGCGACTATACCGGAGAAGTATTGGTATGAGTGAGGGTGTCCTCAACATTTGATTTGTTCATATTTTGTTAAAACATTCGTGAGTTCATAAATCTGCTTGTAACAATCTTTCTTTATAAATAAAAAATTTTGTTTACAACAATTATTTTTCTCTGCTTGTAACAATCTTTCTTTATAAATATACAATTTTGTTTACAACAATTATTTTTCTCTGCTTGTAACAATATTTCTTTATAAATATACAATTTTGTTTACAACAATTATTTTTCTCTTTCTTCCCTACCAACCTAATCTATTTTACAAAAATATGGTGGAACTGGTTAGCACTTATTATATAAGTGATTTTATTCAGGAATGATTTCTTCGCTTTCTACTCTGTCCGAACTGTTACCTGATGAATTTTTAAAAATCGATTATTTTTCAAAAAGAATCGATTATTTTTGAAAAAATAATCATGATTCTTGTCGATACTCTTCTAAAGAATCGATTCGATTTTAATCGATTCATTTTGAAGAATCGGACATCCCTAGTTCCAGGTCCGACGGACCGTCGACAGTAGTCGACAGTGACATGCGCAGTACGCCCGACCGCTGTTCCAGGTCCGACGGACCGTCGACGGTGGTGGTTGACGGCTGTTCCAGGTCGAACTTGCGGTCGACAGCAGTTGAACTGCGGTTGGACGGAAACCGACCGCGATTCGGATCGCGGTCGAGAGCTGTCGAATCGTATAACCGTATGCATTTGAAACCTCCATCTTAACCTTCTCATTTGAATCTTGTGCTCGCGGAGTGAACATCTCGTAATGGATCCGTTTTTATTATTAATGTGTGAAGCTTCCGATGAATTAGAGGAGCAACTGTCAGCAGAAGAAGAACTTTTACTAGAAATGGGACCAGGTGGAGCAGAAGAGCCGACGGAAAACAGGGCACGGCCCAAAAATTTAAATTACTTTGAAACGGTTTCGAAGTATAGTGATGCTGAATTCAAGGTATGTTTAAGTTAATCTTAATAGTTGTGGAACGATGTAGCGATGGAAACGTAGTACCTATATACAGGGTGGAAGCGGATAAGTAACGAAAAATGTTTTCTGTTAATCTGCATCAGAAATGTAGTAAAACCCCGCCAACCGCACTTATCTATCTCAACCCGTTCTCTAGATATAATGTTTAAAAGGGTTTTTTTTTTAGAAAACCACGTTTTTTGCATAAAAACCCACGTTTTTTTTAACATATAACCCCACGTTTCTCCACTTTAAAACCACTTTTTTCTACTTTGTACCACATATTCGGATTCAGCGTGAAATTTTCTTTACGACCAATGCACATTCACAATCATACACGAACCCCCAAGGACCGTAATTGCAGTTGAAACCTTGAACATTAAAAAAAAAAATTGCTAGTTTCTGAATTACTCTTAATATTAACTCTTAATATTAAGAAATGTCCAGTGGTCTCGTTCTCTCGTTCATCCTCGCCGATCGTAATGGATTATTCGATTGCGGGACAGATCTTGCATAGAAAAACGGAAGTCATGGATCTGGGAGTTCTTTTTGATAACCATCTCAGTTTTTCTGGCCATATTGAGTACATATGTTCGCGAGCCATGAAAGCGCTCGGTTTTATGAAAAGGATTACCAGGGATTTCTCAGATCCTGCTGCCTTATCTATGCTGTATACTTCGTTGGTCCGCCCTTTACTTGAAAATGCATCAGTGGTATGGTCTCCATATTACCTAAATTCAATGGAGATGATCGAACGAATTTTCAAGAGGAGACGTCACTGCAGAGTGCTGCTACCTAGCGGACGGCACCGCAGTTAGCGCTCAGTCAGTTTCTGTCGTCCAAGCAAACTAGTTTCTTTGTTGTGAGTTTTTACGGTTTTCAGAAGTTCTTGATGTAATTATTGGCATTTTAACATATCAAGGTAACTCTACAACTAATTATATTAACATAACAATACTTAGATGAATAGAAAGTGCTAGCTATAACGAACATTTCAGTATAGTTCGTATTACGTTTTAGCGTTTAGTTTGGTCCGTAGAGCTGTCTAACCGCCATCTTGTCCTACCGGGGTAATGCCGACACACTAGCGCGGGTGGGTCGACAGGTAATGTCGACAGGTGTCGGTATTTCCCCACTTATTGAAAAATTAAATATGGAGTTAATTTATACCTAAGTCAATTTTTTTATTGTCTTTTAGATGGTGAGATCGAGAAAACGGACGACGGAAAGGGGAAAATGGAACGAGGAAACGCTTAAAAGAGCATTTGAATTGGTTCAAAGTGGACGATCTGTAAAAAGTGTGGCTGCTGAATTAAATATTCCTAGAGCTACACTTATTGACCGTTTAAAATCTAATTCCACCGCAAAACCAGCCTTGGGAAGGAAATCATACTTTTCAGCAGAACAAGAAACTATGTTAGCTAATCACCTTAAACAGTTATCGAACCAGTTTTATGGCATTACTTTAACAGACTTAAGAAGACTTGCATATGACCTAGCTGAGAAATTGAACATTAAACATAATTTTAATAAAGGTACAAAAATGGCTGGTGAGGACTGGGTAGCTGGATTTCGCAAGAAAAATCCAACCTTAAGCTTAAGACAGCCCTCAGCAACAAGTCTAAACAGAGTTATAGCCTTCAACAAATCTAAAGTGGATTTATTTTTCCACAATTTGGAAGCCGTCTACCAGAAACATCCTTTTAAGTCCACAAGAATATTCAATATGGACGAAACTGGCATTTCTACAGTCCAAAAACCTGGAAAGGTTCTCGCTACTAAGGGCCAACATCAGGTGGGCTCTGTCACAAGTTGGGAAAGAGGGAGAAATATTACTGTAGTCTGCACTTTGAGTGCTTCAGGTACATTCATTCCGCCTATGTTCATTTTCCCTCGGCAGAGAATGTCACCTCAATTGGAGAAAGGTGGACCAGCAGGAGCCATCTATAAATGTTCTCATAATGGCTGGTCAAATGAAGAGCTCTTCATGGAGTGGCTCAAACATTTCAAAGATAACTCAAAACCAACAAAGGAAGATCCCGTTTTGCTGATCATGGACAACCATGGGAGCCATATCTCGCTTGAGAGTTATGAGTATTGTAGAGCAAACCATATACATGTTGTGTCGATACCACCGCACACATCACACAAACTACAACCATTGGACTTGTCGTTTTATGGCCCCCTGAAGAAATCTTTCAATATGCAGTGTGACAGGTTCCTGAGGGAAAATCGTTATCAAGATCGTTATCGTTATTAAGATTTCTATGTATGACATAGCATCCATCTTCAATGATGCCTACTTGAAGGTCGCAACTATGGATAAAGGAGTTTCAGGGTTCAGTGCTGCAGGGATCTTACCATATAACCCTGAAAAGTTTACTGATGTAGATTTTATCACTGAAAAAAATGTTCAAACTCCAGTCATCGACGACAATGAAAATGTTGATGAACCAGACGATGTTCCTGAACCCAGCAATGATGCCATTGGGGAGCCTGAAAAGCAGAAACCACGACATAACACTAGATTGAATTTAAGTGGAATTTATGAAAAATCCGCAACCTGGCACTTCTGCGAATTTTGAACCAAATTTGTCGAGTCCAGCTCATTTTAAAGAAACATTAGAATCAATTTCACCCCTGTTAGTACCTTTCAGTGAGGAAAAACAAAATACAAGAAATTCAAGAAAACAACACTCCATTATTATGACGGCAACCCCGATGAAATCCGTGTTGGAAGATGCAAAGAAGAAAAGAGAAGTTAGGGACCTACAAGCCAAGCGTAAATTAGAAAAAATGATGGAAAATCCCAAGGTAGTCCCAAAAAAGAAGCTGAAAATGTTGAAGAATAAAAAATGCCAAGAATTGAAAACTGAAAATAAACCAAAAAGTAGGTCTAAGACTGCAAATAAGCCTAATGGTGGGCCTAAAACAAAGAAAAGGTGTCGAAGACAGATAAATTTCGAGGATACGTCTTCCGATGAAGACATAGACGAAAAACAAATTTGTGATGACGACGAATTTGAAGATGGTGTAGATCTATTCTCCGAAGGCAGCGAGAAGTGTTTGCTGTGCGAAGAATTTGGCTACAAAACAGAACTTTGGTACCGGTGTGTAGTTTGCGGGAAATGGGCTCATAGTGAATGCACTGGGGCTGATTCGGCTGAGAATTACATATGTGATTACTGTGCTAGGAACTGAATTATTCACTTGTTTAATTAATCTAATTTTTATTCAACCATGTAATTTTTCAGTAAAAAACCTTATATTAATAAAAAGTACGATAATTTTTCTTTTTATTTCCGTATATTTTGCCACTGTCGGCATTACCCCAAACCCCTGTCGGAATTACCCTGGTGGTCGGGGAAATACCGACACCTTGCTAACATTATGAAAACATTTTTTTTAAATATGTAAATGACATTTTTTTATTTATATTACATATTCAATGGATGCGGGAATTTTTAATTATTGTTTGGGTACTTTTACAAAAAATGTAAGTCTCTCGGAATAAATTTTAAAAAACAAATTGTCTTAAGGTGTCGGCATTCCCCCGGTCTACCCTACAAGATTCTCATACATTTTGTATCATCATGGGTGAAGTGCGTGAAGCATTTGACTCATTAGTTCCACAATTATCGATTACGAACAAAAAAAAAACTGCAGCACTTCAAAAGTAAAACTTCAGTGTTTTAGTAAAACTTCATTGGCCCGAGGATCACAGCCAAGAGATCTATTCATCCATGGGATCGATTACAGTCAACGAATCTGTTGCTAGAGGGTTGAACTAATTAGTTCTACAAATTGCTAATAGAGCGCATTGGTCATCGGTCATTAATTACTCATTCCCGTACCAGATAGCTAATGAATTCAACAGTGAGGAAATGGTGGTCCCTCGAACTACTGAGCAACTGCAGCTCAAGTACAAGAACTTGAAAAAAACAGTGCGAAAGAAGAGTGCCGAAGAAACGTAGGTGTTATTTTTAGATGTAGGTACATAGTCATTGTCAGGTCTCTGGCAACTGCTCCATTAGCCATTAACTGCAGTGCGACCTCGACTTGGCAAGTCGGCACGGTTGTATTGAGCAGGAATCTGCCCCAACATCCCACGTCGGACAGTTGTCGTACTTCCTTAATTAATTAAATAATTGAAAAAGATTTAAGTACAAGATTCTCATACGAGGTCTGTCCGGAAAGTTCGTATAAAAGTGTTCTGGAATGCGAGAAAGAGGAGTGGGGAGGCCAGGTAAGCGCAGGACCCCTTCCTTATGTCCCTAACAATGCTTCAGTTCTGGTCTGACCGCCGTGCGGTGCGAACTGGCTTGTCACGCCATCTGTGAAGTTACCTCTTAACGATACCCCGTCGGCATGGAACCCGCTTCCGTTGAAGAGCAGCGCGTCGTAATCAAGTTTCTCTCGAAACTCGGCAAGAATGGCCGTGAAATTTTTGCCGATCTCAGAACAGTTTATGGGGATGATGCTGTGAAGGAACCAACCGTCCACAAGTGGCTAAAAAGATTCAGAGAGGGCCGAGAAAGCGTTCAAGATGACCCACGTTCAGGACGTCCTTCCACTTCACATTCCGACGAAAACGTGGAAAGAATTCGAACTTGTGTTAATGGGGACTGCCGTTTAACGGTCAGACAGGTGGCTGAAGAGCTTAATTTGGGCAAAACCGTGGTCCACGAAATTCTAAGAAACGAACTTCAAATGAAAAAAATTTGCGCCAAGATCGTTCCCAAGCTTTTGTCGCCGGATCAAAAATCACAAAGAGTTGCTTGCTGTGAGGACTGGTTGGAAGCCGAAGAGAGTGGTGACTTTTTGAACCGAGTCATCACTGGAGATGAGTCTTGGTTCTACGAATTTGATGTCGAATTAAAATCCCAAAGCAAAGAGTGGAAGACATCCGGGGAACCAAGAACAAAAAAATCAAGATAATCCCGCTCAAATGTCAAGACAATGTTGATTGTTTTTTTCGATGTTCGGGGCATTGTCCATCAAGAGTTCGTCCCTACAGGCCAGACAGTTAATGGGAAATTCTACGTCGATGTGCTCAGACGCCTCAAAGCACGTGTGGCACGAGTTCGTCCAGAAATGGCGCGAGAGGGGCGTTGGATTCTTCACCACGACAATGCCCCTGCCCACACCTCTCTTGTTGTCCGTGAGTTTTTGAGTAAAAATTCCATTACGGTGACCGAACACCCCCCCTATTCGCCGGATTTGGCCCCGTGTGACTTCTTCTTGTTCCCAAAAACCAAATTGGTACTTCGGGGGCGGCATTTGGGGGACATAAATGAGATAAAAAAAGCTACGACGGGGCAGCTGAGAAACCTACAACCAGAGGACTTTCAAGGAGCCTTCTCACAGTGGAAACGGCGTTGGCACAAGTGCATTATGTCACAGGGGGAGTACTTTGAAGGGGATAAAATTGATTTACCTGAATAATTGTAAAATAAAATTTTTAAAAAACTTTTATACGTATTTTCCGGACAAACCTCGTACATTTTGTATCGTCATGGGTCAAGTGCGTGAAGCATTTGACTCATTAGTTCCACAATTATCGATTACGAACAAAAAAAAAACTGCAGCACTTCAAAAGTAAAACTTCAGTGTTTTAGTAAAACTTCATTGACCCGAGGATCACAGCCAAGAGATCTATTCAGCCATGGGATCGATTACAGTCAACAAATCTGTTGCTAGAGGGTTGAACTAATTAGTTCTACAAATTGCTAATAGAGCGCATTGGTCATCGGTCATTAATTACTCATTCCCGTACCAGATAGCTAATGAATTCAACAGTGAGGGAATGGTGGTCCCTCGAACTACTGAGCAACTGCAGCTCAAGTACAAGAACTTGAAAAAAGCAGTGCGAAAGAAGAGTGCCGAAGAAACGAAGGTGTTATTTTTAGATGTAGGTACATAGTCATTGTCAGGTCTCTGGCAACTGCTCCATTAGCCATTAACTGCAGTGCGACCTCGACTTGGCAAGTCGGCAGGGTTGTATTGAGCAGGAACCTGCCCCAACATCCCACGTCGGACAGTTGTCGTATTTCCTTAATTAATTAAATAATTGAAAAAGATTCAAGTACAAGATTCTCATACATTTTGAATCATCATGGGTCAAGTGCGTGAAGCATTTGACTCATTAGTTCCACAATTATCGATTACGAACAAAAAAAAAACAGCAGCACTTCAAAAGTAAAACTTTATTGGCCCGAGGATCACAGCCAAGAGATCTATTCAGCCATGGGATCGATTACAGTCAACGAATCTGTTGCTAGAGGGTTGAACTAATTAGTTCTACAAATTGCTAATAGAGCGCATTGGTCATCGGTCATTAATTACTCATTCCCGTACCGGATAGCTAACGAATTCAACAGTGAGGGAATGGTGGTCCTTCGAACTACTGAGCAACTGCAGCTCAAGTACAACAACTTGAAAAAAGCAGTGCGAAAGAAGAGTGCCGAAGAAACGTAAGTGTTATTTTTAGATTTAGGTACATAGTCATTGTCAGGTCTCTGGCAACTGCTCCATTAGCCATTAACTGCAGTGCGACCTCGACTTGGCAAGTCGGCAGGGTTGTATTGAGCAGGAACCTGCCCCAACATCCCACGTCGGACAGTTGTCGTATTTCCTTAATTAATTAAATAATTGAAAAAGATTTAAGTACAAGATTCTCATACATTTTGTATCATCATGGGTCAAGTGCGTGAAGCATTTGACTCATTAGTTCCACAATTATCGATTACGAACAAAAAAAAACTGCAGCACTTCAAAAGTAAAACTTCAGTGTTTTAGTAAAACTTCATTGGCCCGAGGATCACAGCCAAGAGATCTATTCAGCCATGGGATCGATCACAGTCAACGAATCTGTGTTCATCGGGCCAATGAAGTTTTATCAAAAAGAAATAATTGGATGTATTTGAAAGGTGACCGGCATCTTTTTTCGTTCAATTTATCTATTTGGGAGAAGATTACACAATACTGTTTTCTAAAAATAACATTTTTTTTCGTATTATCTGGATTTTACTTCTGAGTCATATTTTATTCCCTGCAGTTTCGTCCATCCGAGAGAGGAGAGGAAGGTGTCTTCGACCACATTCAAGTAAGCGCTTATCACAAAATTAATGAATCTACACCTACAAAAGTGTCGAAAAGTCGTTTGAGCAGACCAGACGTCTAAACGAGGCGAGACTGACAAAACGAACAGGCATACCGCAAAGGAACATTCAACGAGGAAGAAGATAATTTGATCAGATGGTTTGAAAGAAACATCATGAAAAATAGATACGCCTCACTTGGCCGCTTACTAAACCGTAATAGGGCACAAGTATGACATAGAGCCTGAGATTGGAAGGGAAACCATTCAGAACTGAAAGAAATGGTCCATAGTACATCGAAGAAATACAAATGCTCGAAGAAGATGTATATCCTCAATGGACGAAGGAAGAGGCAGTGTGGAAGGAGATCTCTCTGGCTACAGGGGAAATCACAGTAATACAATTCAAGAGGTTTTATTTCCGTCAGTTTCAAAAAATGCTCAAAGAAGATGTATATCCTCAATGGATGAAGGAAGAGGCAGTGAGGGATTAGATCACTCAGGCTAGTGGAGGGGTCACTGTAAAACAATTCAAGAGATTTTATTTCCGGCAGTTTCAAAAAATGCTCAAAGGATATATACATCCTCAATGGACGAAAGAAAAGGCAGTGTGGAAGGAGATCTCTCAGGTTAGTGGGGAGGTCACTGTAAAACAATTCAAGAAGTTCTACTTCTGGCAGTTTCAAAAAATGATCAAAGAAGATGTATATCCTCAATGGACGAAGGAAGAGGCAGTGTGGAAGGAGATCTCTCAGGCTAGTGAAGAGGTCACTGTAAAAAAATTCAAGAGGTTTTATTCCCTGCAGTTTTGACGTTCAGTGAGAGCCTCCTGGAAGATGTCTTAGGGTAACTACACGTTGGAGCCGGGATGTACGATGGTAGCTTACTCGATTACCACTATGTAACAATACTCTCACAGTTTTCAATGGTCCCGCGCCCAGTGAAGCCTGGCTGGTTACCTCGATGGGCGCAGGGATCCTGGATGGTTGGAATTATAATAATTACCCCGATTGTTTACATAGCTGTAAGCTAGGTGGAAGGGCTAGTACCTGCGCAGCAGGTAGCAGCCACCATTCCACAACCCCCTCTGCCACTGTCAAGTGTCGGTTTACAGTTCGTAGTAGTTCGTAGTAGTTTGCTAGCTCTCTTTATATTATGGCGATCGATACAGAAAAGCTTATAGCAGAGGTGCTCCACAGAGTTCAAATCTGGAACCAGGCCCATCCTGATCATCACAACCGTCACGTGCTGACGAAGCTGTGGATTGAAATTGCGACAGAGCTAAACGTCACACGTAAGTAGAACTAATGAAATGTGTTAATACAGGCGAAAAACGGGAATAAGGTTGTCTTGTTGTAGTTGTAAGTGAAATTGTAAATTAATTTTTTTGTTTCAAACTTTTTTCTACGTCTATTAGTAAACTATTTAATTATGCATGTTGCACTCGTCCTGTTACGTGCAATACCGGATAAAGAACCGGGTTTCCTTCAACTAAAACAAGGTATTTATTTTCAGGTGATGTTGCTCAAAAGAAATGGAAATATTTACGAGATTATTTTCGAGCTGAGTGTGTGAAAGTACCAAAGTTGAAGTCTGGAGACCAAGGGGGAAATAAACATTTTAAATCGACTTGGCCTCACTATGAATCATTGAAGTTTTTACTAAATCAAATGAAGAATAGGCCTTCTAGCGGCAACCTAACTGAAAGACCTACTACTTCCTCACAAACATCAATGACACAACCAGCTAGCCCACCTGAAGGTGGTTACAGACCGGACAATAACATTGTTGAAAACAATGTTATTAACATTTTTCAGTAAGTTTCCTTTCACACCGGACGCAACGTTGTTCTCAACAATGTTATCAACATCGGGCGAGTGGAATTGTTGATAACATTGTTACGGCGCACGAAAAATATTGAAAACAATTCCTCCCCCGAAATGTTATTAAGAAACATTGTTGACAACATTTTCAGCAACAAAGTTATTTTTTCCGTCAACAATGTTGTCAACACTGTTGCCAACACTGAGTTTTGTTATCGACCCATGAGCGATAACAAATCGAGATTTCAGTGTTTCACAGGACAAAGAAGGACATATTGTTGATGCGTAGTTGATCATGAATTGGGAAAAGGACGACGTATTGAAGCTGATCGAGGAATATAGGAAGCAGGGATGTTTATGGAATGTACAATTGCCTCAGTATAAAGATAAGCAAAAGAAAAGTGATGCGTGGAAGGAGATTGGGCGGAATTTAAATCGTGATTGGGTGGAGGTGGAAAAAAAGATGAAAAGCTTAGTGGGGCAGTTTCAGCGTGAATTGAAAAAGTGCAAGGGACATTCAGGTCAAGGAGCTGAAGATGAAGAGGATGATGACAGAGACATCCCAGCAGGACAAAGCAAATGGTTTGCTTTCAAGAGTATGCTCTTCTTGAAGGACAAGTCAAAACCGCATTCGACCTTCGACCTCGGCATTCAGGTAAGAGATACAGAAGCGCTTCAATCGGTTTTGAGTGCTTTGAAATAATTACGTAGCTCTGTGTTTATAATATGAGGACAATAATTCAGAGAGTCTGCAGAACAGTGCCTAGAGTTTTGATCACTAATTTTCCGTTTTACTTCCTCACTAGCGAAGGTAGGGAAGCCATGTATTCGTGCAGAGGTCCAAAAAAATTTTTTGTCGTCCAAATCAAAAAATTTTCATCACCTTTTGCGTTTTACGACTTCCTGAACAAACTTGGTTCCATGTCTGTCAGTCTGTCTGTGGTCACTTCCTTGTAACCACGATAACGTCTGCAGTTTTCATCCGATTTCAATGAAACTTTCAGGGATCATGCGGCTTGGACCCGAGACGGTCCCCTATAGTATTTATATAAATCGGACCAATAGCAGCTTCTACGCATGTGCAGACGTGAAATCTTCGCTACAAGGTCCACAATTTTCATGCGATTTCGATGAAACTTCCAGGGATTATTTGGGGTAGACCCTAGAGGGTCCCCTGAGAATTTCATCAAAATCGGACAATTGATAACTTCATGCACTCAAATTCCAATTTTTGAAATTTTGAATTTGTTAAAAAGGATAATTTTGAATTTTTGTTCAAAATTTCATATTAATGTAGGTACATATTGATACATAACATTGACTAATATTGAATTGAGTGCTAGAGCCATACAAAAGAAGGTATAAGACATTAAATGACAGAGGAAGACCCACCACTAGTGCTATTAACCAAACGCTTAGTAGACAGGTACCACTTAGGACCAACAGAACCATTAAGAGGTTTAAATAGATTAACAGCTGCAGATTATTCGCAAATAGTAGCATACATAGGTGCATAGTAACAACGTGCTCTGTAAATTTTTCAGTTGTAGTTAGTGTTTCAATTTCAGTTGAGTATGGCGGATCAGCAGAGTGTGCGCGCAGACAAACGCAAGTTTGAGGATGAAAGGCAGCTCAAAGAGAGAGGGATGCACATTATGAGGCACTACGCGTACATCCTATACTCGGTGGCAGAGGTCGCAGTTGAAGACATCGTCAGCGGCATGGCAGTCACTGGCATGATCCACCAGGCCATGACGTACTGTCGTCAAGAAGGGAACGGGGCAAGGACTATAATAATGGACCACGCAGACACCGTCTATGATTTGGGATCATTGAACACCACTTTAGGCACACTCGCAAAGGTACTTGAGAATTTAGCTGCCTCTTATGGTATGCCAATAGAGCCCAAAAGTAAATGGCTAGCCGCTACCTTGCCCACAATCACCTATTGCAGCCTCTTTAAAGATAGGATCAAAGAGTTAAGGCTCGGACACAATAGCTATACGGTGAAAGTGGGAACTGATCGTCAAGAGATTACTAAAGACGTCAGTACTATAGGTCTGGACTCTGCTCACGGTGTGCTCCTTTCTGGAATACGAATAAATCCTATGAAGAGATCTACTGTGGCCACCAGCCTTGGTCCAATGACTCAGCTTCACTGTCTCCGTGCTTCACAAACGGACGAATTCCCATACCACAAGAAATGGGAGAGTGCTTGCAAAGCCACATTTGCCCACTTGCCTTTCTGCAACAGCCTCATTCGATTGATTCTTAAGTGTTCAGGGAGTGAGTATACCAGTCTCATGAAACATGTTGGAGATCTTCTTCTTATAGTGGGGTCACGGCAAGCACACAAACTCGCTTTGCCGCTAGGGGCAGTGATTGGATGGATTCCCAAGGATCAGTTAACACTGTACAAGGCTCATTGGGCCCATTTTCAGGATAGCACGGAGAAGCCTAATGAGCCCCCGTTCAAAAGGATTTATTCCACCGGGAAGAAGGGAGTATTATCCTACAATGCATTTATGAGTGGGCATTCCATTGCATTTATGAAGGCAGGAGACACATTGGAGGTCATCAGTCCGGCAGAAAGTTCATCAGAACCAATGGAGGAAGATGAAGGACCCAAAGAGAAGAAGGCACCCAAGGCCGGGCCAGCAACCCGTGTTGAATACCTCACACTACAGTGTACTGTATGATATTAATAAGACAGCTTGAGTTATGGAAAGCAAGTTTGAATAAACCCGTTGACGTTCTCAAAGTTCCATAAATCCGTTGTTAAAGTTTTCTCAGTTTTATAAACATACTACATGAAAGTTTTTACATTCCATTGTACTATGTTTCCTTTTTTCAGGAGGCAAGGCCAAAGAAAAAGCTAATGAGGTACACTAATGAGATGGACATCTTGTTGTTACGCCAAGTGTTAGCCGAAAATCCGTATTCGGAGCCAACATACCAAAAAAATGGAATTCGATGTTGCAGATCCTCATGCTGCAGACAGGAGTTTTTCTACGCACCATAAAGAACATGAGAGAACGAATAAATTTGTTGTTGGAGCTAGTGTAGCTAATGAGGTACACTAATGAGGTGGACATCTTGTTGTTACGCCAAGTGTTAGCCAAAAATCCATATTCAGAGCAACAATACCAAAAAAAATGGAATTCGATGTTGCAGATCCTCATGCTGCAGACAGGAGTTTTTCTACTCACCATAAAGAACATGAGAGAACGAATAAATTTATTGTTGAACCAGTTTGAGAAAGAGACACGAGGGAAATAGTTACCTTCAGGGGACGAGCCACCTCCACTGTAAGAGAAGGATTTGCTGTTGGAACAAGTGAGAGACCTAAAAAAATCATTCAAGAACGTAGTGAAGAAAGTCGACAGTAAGGCAAGGGCTGAATTAGGGAGCAACGAGAGAGAAGCTACTGCGAAGGATCACTGGAATAGTAATTCAGATCAGGTGAGAAATAGTGGCGTTTACCTCGTTTTACTTTATAGGTAATAGTGTGACTAGTTAGTAATATTTGACTTAACTAGTCACTTATGGATATGTACCTATTGTTTTCGACTCCCAGACCTCTGATAACTCCTAGACTGATGAAATGCAATCATAAATGAAACACTCATCTGCGATTGAACATAGGCAACGATTCTGGAATCTCCTCAAAACTATTGAGGAGACAGAAAGTTATGAATATCATAATTTATTATATTCGGTACCATAATTCATAAGGCTGCTGTGTTGTTCATTTGCATTGATAACTCATGGGGGTTCACTACATAACAGTCATGTTCCGTTCCTGCCTCTCTCTTCTCGCCTGTTGCCGGAATTCGGGCGATTGATGCTATTACGCACCTTTCTGCTTCGGGTTTCGACTCTCTTCCTTTGTATCTATGTCGTATCTTCGACGCTAAGCCTGACCTCCTATCGCAAATCCTCGCTTCGCGAGACGCGAATACTGGCTGTGTTTTGTGCGCCATGTCTGAACCCGCCGTTACGGTGGATATGTCAAACGTATCCTTAACCGGTGTTTGGCTTGCTGATTCCTCGCCATTCCGACTCTTCTGCTTTCAATGTTTTGATGCTTCTGTACCTCGCTACATGATCGGCGTAGTGTATTACTCGCCGCCTCCGAATACCTTTTACCGATTTGTAGAGCGCGATAACCCGAAGGTTTCGATGATTCGCGCCCATGTTGGCGCGCAGACATTCGACGCGCATTTTTCCTCTGACGAAGCCAAGAATCGCAAGTTGATTTTTTGCTCTCTTTTTCTTCCTATTTCTCACTCATCTCGCCTTGGACCATTGACCCCTTCGCTTCGGCGGAGGTTCGTTGACCATTATATTATGTCGAAAAGTATCTCTCTTGCACTCGGCACCGTCTGGGTGCAGGAAAGCCCTTATCATGCAAAGGTTCGTGACATTCGTCGCATGATGTGCGGTGAAGGTTCCGTTCCTGCCTCTCTCTTCTCGCCTGTTGCCGGAATTCGGGCGATTGATGCTATTACGCACCTTTCTGCTTCGGGTTTCGACTCTCTTCCTTTGTATCTATGTCGTATCTTCGACGCTAAGCCTGACCTCCTATCGCAAATCCTCGCTTCGCGAGACGCGAATACTGGCTGTGTTTTGTGCGCCTTTCTGGTCGGCGTCTGCATTCCCGGGCCCTGGAAGTTCGGTGGTCGTTGGGTTGAGGGTGAGCTTTACATCCCATCCTCGTCGCCAATTTTGTTATACCTATTTGATTACCGAGTATCAAAAATACCTCTAAAATATAGATTTAGGTAAATAGGAAAATTATTAAACACGTGCGAGAACGGAATACGAAACTTTTTTAATGAATCATCGAATTTAGGTAGGTTGCACATGAACAGGTTCTTCTTCTTGTTCTAAAATATTATTTGATGCCTAGTCAATCCACAACATGCATGATGGTGAACTTCAATGAGTTGGTGAATAATGTTGTCTGGGTGTATTTTCAGATAATCCCTTCAGACAAACTCGAAATTGAAGTAGTCGAAGGCTCATTAGATGTGATGTAGGAATTTGCAATTGCTACTGTACACCAGTTGCTACCTACCACAAACACTACACCCTCGGCAATAACACCTCAACCTACTTCGCTACCCTCGAACCATAAGAGTTCACCGGATCGTTCTACCCTTGCTGAAGATATAATTACTGAAAACACTCCTTCATCTTCACGAACTCCGTCAGTTACGGCAGGAACTCACACAAAAGTAATGATGGTGCAATTAGAACAAAATGGGGGGGGGGGGGGACGCAGTCCATCGCGGAATACATGAAAAACAAACGCAATTTTGAGAAGGATATAACGATTTTGGAATCTCCTCAAAACTACTGACGAGACAGAAAATGATAAATATCATAATTTATTACATTCGGTACCATAATTCATAAGGTTGCTGGGTTGCGAATAATATACATTTGCATTGAGAACTCAAGAGGGTTCACTACGTAACAGTCATGTGCATGATGGTGAACATCAATGAGTTGGTGAATAATGTTGTCTGGGTGTATTTTTCAGATAATTCCTTCAGACAAACTCGAAATTGAAGTAGTCGAAGGCTCGTTAGATGTGATGTAGGAATTTGCAATTGCTACTGTACACCAGTTGCTACCTTCCACAAACACTACACCCTCGGCAATGACACCTCAACCTACTTCGCTACCCTCGAACCATAAGAGTTCACCGGATCGTTCGACCCTTGCTGAAGATAGAATTACTGAAAACACTCCTTCGTCTTCACGAACTCCGTCAGTTACGGCAGGAACTCACACAAAAGTAATGCCGGTGCAATTAGAACAAAATGGCGGGGGGGGGGGGACGCGGTCCATCGCGGAATACATGAAAAACAAACGCAATTTTGAGAAGGATATAACGATTTTGGAATCTCCTCAAAACTACTGACGAGACAGAAAATGATAAATATCATAATTTATTATATTCGGTACCATAATTCATAAGGTTGCTGGGTTGCGAATAATATACATTTGCATTGAGAACTCAAGAGGGTTCACTACGTAACAGTCATGTGCATGATGGTGAACATCAATGAGTTGGTGAATAATGTTGTCTGGGTGTATTTTTCAGATAATTCCTTCAGACAAACTCGAAATTGAAGTAGTCGAAGGCTCGTTAGATGTGATGTAGGAATTTGCAATTGCTACTGTACACCAGTTGCTACCTTCCACAAACACTACACCCTCGGCAATGACACCTCAACCTACTTCGCTACCCTCGAACCATAAGAGTTCACCGGATCGTTCGACCCTTGCTGAAGATAGAATTACTGAAAACACTCCTTCGTCTTCACGAACTCCGTCAGTTACGGCAGGAACTCACACAAAAGTAATGCCGGTGCAATTAGAACAAAATGGCGGGGGAGGGGGGGACGCGGTCCATCGCGGAATACATGAAAAACAAACGCAATTTTGAGAGGGATATAACAATTTTGGAATCTCCTCAAAACTACTGACGAGACAGAAAATGATAAATATCATAATTTATTATATTCTTTACCATAATTCATAAGGTTGCTGGGTTGCGAATAATATACATTTTCATTGAGAACTCAAGAGGATTCACTACGTAACAGTCATGTGCATGATGGTGAACATCAATGAGTTGGTGAATAATGTTGTCTGGGTGTGTTAAAATCGATTCATCAACAGACGCATCAAAATATTACACAACTAACTGAACTAATAAAACAGGTGCAAATACCCACCCCTACACCGCAAATCATAGAACAAAAACCAACACGGCCAACGGAATCAAACGAATTAGTAACGCCATTTACGGAACAACCAGGGGCGGATTCAGGGGTGGGGCACAGGGGCATGTGCCCCCCCCCCCCCCCCCCCAGGCGGATCAAAAATACACTAGATAAAATAGAGATATTTTAATATTTTATAGAGATTTTGAAATTTGAATTGATAGTTGTCTCTCAAATACTTAAATAGCTATACTGGTTTTATTTCACAATAACTAAGGACATTTTTAACGTAAAATAAAACGTCTAAAGAGCCGCTTTATGGACGTCTAACTCGTGCCGCTGTCCTAGGCCTTTGGTATATGGCGTACGTGTATACGACCACGTAGTTATGCAGTTACATGATGACTGTATAAGGGATGTTCTTGAAGGTGCTGTTAAATACAAAGACGATCTACCTAGTTATTCTGCTTTGAATGGCGAACTACAGATTTGGAAAAACATGTGAAAACTCTTCCAGTGACAACCACAACGGCAGGACAGACTTAATGGTCTGGCCTTACTTCACGTTCATCGGGACATTTCTAACGTTATGAAGGCTGAATAAGTGTTGGACGTGTGCATTAGAAAACACAAAAGAAAATTGTCTTTAAAGGTTTTGTAAATATTATTGAAAAAAACCAAATGAGGAGCTTTTTTACAAAACTTCATAAATCCACTTTGGGTCGAAACGCGGTTTTTTTGATATTTCTGGTCGTTTTGGTCTCTCACACCTTGTGTAAAAGTCCCATGCATCAAAACTCAATGTTTCCGTTGAAATTAGCCTTCCAAAAACTTGTTCTTGTCACAAAACTCAATAAATCCACTCGGGAATGTTCCCCTCATAATCTCTGTTTCATTTTGTCAAAACTGAACATATCCCACTTCTCGCACAACTCAACATTTCAATAATTTCACAAAAGTTGATAAATCCGTCCTCATAACTTTGAGCACTGTTCTCTCAGTTTTGGAATGGTTTTGCAATTCTCCAGTAGATGTCAGCAGCTCACAACCTCGTCATGATTTTTGAGGTTGATCAAGGTACCTACAGATGACCAACTTCCGACGTCGCGTCTGATAACGATGCGTTATCACTTGTCAATCGTGCTCACGTGGATTACAGTGGTGTTTAGTCTTTTTGTTTCGTGGTTTCCATCTAGTTGGTAATGGATACTGTTTCTAATTTGTCATCTGGATCTAGGAACAGGCAGTCTTTGAAAGCAGTTGAGAGGAAGCGTTTGAAACTTGTTAAGTACCAATAGCCGCCACTGGCTGAGAAATGAGTCACCAGAGAATTTAAAACAGATTCAGATAACCTTCCCTACTCGTGGTCATAGTTTTCTTCGTGCCGACATCGCTTTTGGCCGTGTAGAAAAATCATTGAAGAAGACTAACACAATCACCTACAGTGATGAACATGCTTCGATTTACGAGCAATTTGGCTCGGTTCAAAGGCTGGGGCAAGACTGGGTGGTCTATGACATCAAAAGCCTTGGCAAAATATACCAAAAATTACAAGGGAATAGCCACGCCAAACGAGTCATCATAAAGAAAATTAAAGGAGGATAACCAAGCCGTTCAAACTGTAAATTTTATCAAGGCGCGTGCTTTACATTCTCGTTTGTTTGCAATACTTTATGAAGATATGGGTAGTTTGCACAGACAGCTATTGCTACACACCAAGGTCAGATGGCTATCGAGAGGAAAGGTTTTGACTCGTTTGCTTGAGCTACGCCATGAGGTTTTCCTGTTTTTGTCCGACAAAAACTTTGAATTTAAAGACTGCTTCGCGGATGAACTGTGGATCTGTAGGTTGGTGTATCTGGCAGAGATATTTTCAAAGCTCAACGAACTCAACCAAAGTTTGCAAGGAAATAACAACACACCTTTTCGAGTTATTGATAAGGTATCTGCAATGAAAAAGAAGCTGAAACAAGCAGCGAAAGATGCAGAAGAAAACAAGATTTCACTGTTTCCTACTCTTGAGAATTTTGTTCCAATCCAATCCAAGAGTTTGGACGGAAGAGGAGTTCGTTGATTCAATTGATACAGTTTCCAGCCTATCGAACGAGAAACGACCGACACTGACCGACTACCTGAACATCAAAGACCACAATGACCACATAAATGGACAGTATGAGGAGACAGTATGGTGGAACCCATGGACGTGGCACGAAAAGATTGACATGTTGGGAAACGAGAATGGCCCCTCTCGCGAACGACAATTGTACAGCATTTCACAAATAGCGACATGTCTATCTGAGAACACCACCACCACCATTGCTGCCTATGTCAATCGACACAAGCCTCAAAGAACTGACGACTATGATCCAAAACTCATTGGAGCAACGTACAAACAAACAATTCGTCGGACATCCAAGAGTTTGGACTGAAGAGGAGTTAGTTGATTCAATTGATGACGTTCCCAGCCTATCAAACGAGAAACGACTGACATTGACCGACTACCTGAGCATCAAAACCACAACAACAACGCACGGACGTGGCACAAAAAGATTGACATGTCGAGAAACGAGAACGGCTCCTCTCGCGAACGACAGTTATACAGTATATCAAAAATAGCGACATGTTAATCTCAGAACACCACCACCACCATTGCTGCCTACGTCAATCGACACAAGCCTCAAAGAACTGAAGACTATGATCCAGAACTCATTGGAGCAACGTACAAACATATCAACAAATTTGTCAGACAACCAAATCCAAATGAAATAATAATCCTTTTTATAAACTGTAGCGGTCGAGATAGGACAATCTCCTCACATCACGCCACCGTCATGTACTATCCTGTAATATCGAAGTGGGGGTTACCACAACCCCTTCATCTATGTACATCCACTATATAAGGCGGCCTCCGAGCCTAATAAAATCACTCTTACAAGCGAGTTGAAGACTTCTCCTTCTCCCAGAACCACTACACTGGTGAACCCGTCTTCGCAGCGCCTCTGCAGCCTCCGCAGCTCTCCCATTGGTATCGCAGTTCCCGCTCGTCGAGATTCCTCCGAGTAAACTACGCGACTCCACCGACGCTGCCGCCCCCCGAGTCTTCCTGCGCCCTCGCAGTTTCCTCGTAGCTTCACCGCAGCATTCCCATCGGCATCGCAGCTCCGTATCGTCGAGAATACTCCGATAGAACTACAAAACGCCATCGAATATGACCTCTCAAGAGACGTCCGAAACTCCGGCCGTTCGACCCTTTCTACCCTCACGTCTGGTTCTCCCAGCTCAAAATTACCTTCACAACCGAGGGTCTTACTACCCAAGCTGCTCGATTCGGCCGTGCCTTCCTAGCACTTGACGCCCAATACGCTGATATCTGCGCGGACATACTCCCCTCCGCAAGTGACTGCTACGACGTCCTCAAGGACAGGCTGCTATCAACCTTCTGTCCAACAGATGGTTCCCGACTAAACGCTCTACTTCAAGCCCCACCCTCCGAGGAACAACATTCCGCCCTCGCCCGAAGGTTAATCAGAATACTACCCACGGACACACCACTGGTCCTGCTCCGCTCGCTCTTCCTCCGACTCCTACCTGAGTACATCCGCCTACACATCGCAGCCAAGACCACCTTGGACATCACGAAGCTGGCTAAAACCGGACGACTTGATACAACTCATACCGTCTCCGCGTCTGGCTACCGTCAGTGATGAGACCGCAGAGGTTCAGAGAAGGAACGTCCAACCGCCTGCATCACCTCCACGCCCCCAGCGCCGCCCCCAGAGCCCCGTATGCTACTTCCACCGCCGCTGGGGTGTTAATGCACGCAACTGTCGTCCGCCCTGCTCCTGGAAAACCACTCAGAAGTCGGGAAACGAGCTCGCACGA
The DNA here is from genome assembly GCA_031894815.1 of Creontiades dilutus. Lineage (NCBI taxonomy): Eukaryota > Metazoa > Arthropoda > Insecta > Hemiptera > Miridae > Creontiades > Creontiades dilutus. The sequence continues at coordinate 27,246 of JAVIWC010004944.1, forward strand.
CCCCAATAGCCGTCAAGGTTGTGCGCACTATATCCTCTCCACGGCTTTTCTTACGCTGTTGCAAGACCAACCTTGAGTTCCTCGTCGACACGGGCTAAGACGTTTCTATCATACCCAACTCCGTTCTCCGTCGAACGTCCAAGCGACCTACACTTCTCCGAGCTGCCAACGGCTCCCAAATCACGACATTTGGAAAACATACGGCCACAGTACATCTACCTGACCTGCCCCCTTGTGAATGGACCTTCACAGCAGCAGACGTCTCCGTCCCCAGACTCAAGTACGTCAAGCTCCAGCCCAAGCTCCCGCAGCTCACCGTCTCCGGCCCCTCCGACTCCAGGCACCCCAGCACAGCCCACGAAGTCGATCCTAGAGCAACCCGCCACCGTGGTACCGCCTCTGGCAGCTCCGGTACGTCACAAGCCGCCCCCAGTCGCAACACACCGCCACAGACGATCAATTACGCCGCCCCCAAGACACTGCAGACGCCACGCCCGCTCCCGTTCCTGTTCCCGATCCTGCCACCAACGACACAATCGCCGATATTGATGCCACTCCGCCCAACACCCTCGCACGTAGCCGCCCCTGTGACTGATCCGGCTACCAAGCTTCTCCTCCAAGCGCTCCTGGACATCCGTATGCACTCTGCATGAACGCAGCTCTGTTAGACGTCTAGACGTCTACGACAAGCTTTGTCACGCATACAGCACCAAACGATCTTCTCGGCGTTGGTCCATGAGGTATTTCCACTGGATTCTTGACACAGCTGGTATAAATAGTTATGTTTTGTTCAAACTAAAAGGCAACACCACCACTCGAGTTGATTACTTGAAATCGTTGGCTTATAGTCTCGCAGAGCCGCGTATGAAAGAACTAGTTTATAATACCGACTGCCAAAGATACTTCGAGAAGACATTAGAAGCGTGCTGGGTCTTGATGTGGAAGAAGTACGTCCGTCAACCTCAACCAGTCCTCGTGAGCAGCCTAGGAAAAGGAGAAGGTGTGATTTCCGTCCAAGGAATTTAGATAGAAAAACAACATTCTCCTGCATAAATTGCAAAAAGGCCACATGCACTGAACAGTACGACAATATATGTGTTAGCAAAAATTGTCAGGTGAAGTTTGTCGATTCAGATTGAGTTAGTTCATCTTGTAAAAGTACATGCTTCTTTCTTCATGATCGCCAAAAACTCAATTGTTTGAAGTATGTTTTCAGAGTTTCAGTCTGGTAAGTTTCTAGTTTGAATTGGGTACAAATACTTTTTTTCTGACGTGTTTACTTTCATTTCATTTGAGTTAGTTTTATACTTCTTCCGAGGTTACCTCAAATGTTCTAGTTTCCTACCTACTTATTGAAGTATGCTAGTCTGAATAGCAATATCTTAGTGTATATATATTGTCACGGAGGGGTCTTCTAGGAGGGGTATTGTATCTGAGGCTTACCCGCCAACGTAAGGCTTGACCGAACCCCCCTCAGGCTGTGTGCGGTAGACGGCAGCCGCCTTAAAATTAAGGGTAGTATAGTCGTAGATTTAGTATTAGATAATAAGTTTACCTTAAATAATATTAATGTCATTGTCGTCGATAACCCTAATGTCGAATTGATATTAGGTCTGGAGGATTTGACAGATAACCAGGCCGTGATAGATTTGAGGGACCACACCCTGTCATTTCATAAATTCCCTTTTGCAGAGGCGGAATTAGACCCACCCCCTAGCTTCATAGGTCACCGAATAACCTTATAGAATGTAGAATAGAGTGTATAATCCCTTCTCTTTACATGCCGCTAAATAATACATAAGTGCGAACCCAATTTTCAACTCGAGTTCATTTATTAATCCCTTCACCACCAAACGTAACAGTGGTGGAGCCAGTGCCGGGTATTAGACTCGTATACCTATCTCTCGTTAGTCTATGTGAAGTGCGCTACCGTCTTTAAAATAATTATAACTGTAATGTTCAAGTGATTGATGTTCGTGGAATATATTAATAGGGAATAGTTGCAGGAGGAAAGCGAGGTGAGGAAAAACCGCGTGGCCCTTTCGCTCGGACTGTACCGGCCCCTAGTTTTTTGCGCGGATTATCCTCGCGGATCCGTTTTGCGAAGGTCAAGCGCGAAGGAAAGCCTCGCTAATTACCCCCGCTACTGAACCTTTCCTGTAAGTTCAAGTATGTGATATATATCATAACTAAATTTTCAGATGAAACAAGGCTGACAGTCGATTTTTCTACTCCTAGAATTTGTTATAAAAAAGAATGGAGTTTAATAAGATGTTGTTTTTTCAAATCGTTGTGTATTTGTTGTCTGAATCATGAAGAAAATCGAAATAATGATGAAAAAATGGGTGGGGGACTAGCAAGCCCCCACGGTAGAAGATATGTCCCAGAATTTCACTGTAGAGACGGAGGGTTAATAACATTAAGAATCCCAAATATTATTTGTGCTCTATGGCTCACATTCTGACAAATAATTCAAGCCCACGCGTAAAACCGTGTTGAGGTCTAGAACTTAGTCTTTGGTTACAATGCAAATTTTCCAAACGACTTCCGGAGGTTGTCCTTCAACAACCAGAAATTCTCATTGCTAACTTCAAAACCAAAACCCGAACACATCCTAGTTGAAATGGATTCATTTGAGGTGTCATCATTCATTTTAACAAAGTCTGGCCCCTAAAATAAACTATAAAACTTGAAATAATCAAACTATCCTTCATAACACTGAGCTCTTGGCGGTACAATTCATTTTAACAAAGTCTGGCCCCTAAAATAAACTATAAAACTTGAAATAATCAAACTATCCTTCATAACACTGAAAATCAGTAATCACCATTAATCCCTTTAAATCAAGAAGATTCGACATGTCTCTAAGTGCAGACGTAACATGCAGAATTTGTTGAATCATGTAAGGAGGATCTTACACCAAGTAGTTTGGAAGTATTGAAGGCAACCATCAACTCTTTCACATATGATGGATTCAGTGTACAACGTGTTTTTTCTAAACTTATCAAGTGTACCATAGCCCATAAGAGAAGTTTGAAGGAAACCATCAATGATTTGTTGCTCTTTATCAGTCTTCAATACAAGAGAGGTGTCAGGATAGACCTAATCACAGCGTCTAACAATTTGAGGTGAAGTCTAGTGGTAGGGGTCTCCTTTGCGTTGATGGGATTCTATTGAAGCAAACGAAATTCGAACCATTGAAGGTATTGAGTAACGATGATTTCTGTTTTAAATACGCTGTTCTAGGAACTTACACCGAGCCAGGACAGCGTAACATCACCTCTCCCGAATTTTATAACAGTTTCCAGCATAATTTCGATTTTTCTGTATTAATTTTCCAGTTTCCATTAACGATATTCCCAAATTTGAACGTTTTATGATTGGAAAATAATGTTGAAGAACAATTCTAGTTATCTTATTATTATTGTTGTGGATTACCTACTGGACAGTAAAAGAACCTGTAGAAGAGAAGTACAGTAACCTGTTTTATGGATAACCTTTTTTTTTCAATTATTAAATATACAAGTTTTTTCGCTTAGCACGTGTCCCCGTATTCCTATTGCCTCCTTCCTTTCTAATTTAGAAATTGATACTTGGTTATTGTGTTTTTCGAGCCACAACAATTTTTATTATTGTTATTATTTATCTCGACGTAAACAATGTATATGGATACGCAATGGGTCCGATATTGCGACTCCAATGGTTAGAAAACATTGAAGCATTCGATATTAACAACCTTGACCCTGGAGGAGAATTTGGATATATACTGAATATTAATGCAGAATACCCCTCGCATTTGCATATCGAGCATTCAGATTTTCCATTATTTCCAGAATCAACGTACCCACCCAATGGAAAAGTGAAGAAACTAATGACAACGCTACACGATAAAAATCATTACGTTACACTATTTAAACCTTATGCAAGCCATTCAAAAAGGTTTGCGTGTCACCAAAATCCATACAGTCCTCCGATTCAAACAATCCAGGTGGTTATCGGTTTGCATGGATTTCAATATACGTCTGAGAGCAGCTGCTACAACAGAGTTTGCAAGGCTTTTATAAATTGGCAAACAACGCTGTTTTTGGTCGTTCATTGATGATTAAAAGACATTTCAAAGACTTTAGGCTCGTTACTACAGATGATGAGCAGATGAAATTATCCTTAAAACCAAATTTTGCTGTTAGATTCATTTTTGAGAGAAACTGTTTGTCAGGCGATCGGGAAAAAGTAATCTTTGACACTCCCACATACGCAAGATTCGCAATTTTAGATATTAGCAAACATTATGTTTATTATCTTTTTTACGATACCCTTAGGCCAGCTCTAGGTGGACTTGATTTTTATGGATACCGATGCTTTTATTCTTGAAGTAAAAGTACCTCTACCGCATCTGATGGAGTTTAGAAATTATAAGATTTATTAATTTTCTTGTATATTTTTGATATGATGTTTGAACATCTTTTAATTTCCAGATGAACTCATTTCTGAATAAACTCCAAAAATCTGCCGCGGTTAAAGAACTACGATCGCTGGAAGATCAGCCATGGACGTTTCCTAGGAATGTTCGCGTACCAACATGTATAGGGATGCATGTCAAATCGTACTACCCTTCCCTCATGGAAAGTGAGCTTTTGACATTCTCAGGTACTGACTGCTTGGATCATTACAAACAGAAGTTGAAGAACATATGTCAAACAGTAGAAGATAATTACAAAATAAATGTAAGCATTAAGTGCACACCAAAAGACCAAACTAGGTATCAATCAGCTACTAACTGCGAAATTTGTCAATGTACTTTTTCGGATCAAATAATAAAAGTCGCTGATCACGATCACCTAACAGGAGATTTTCGAGCTGCCCTTTGTACCTAATGATTGCAATATTCAACTTAAGCTACGAAATTTCCTACCTATTTAATTTCATAAACTCCCAGGTTATGACGGTCACTTCACAGTTAGAAAACTACATCTAATAAATGAAAAAATTGATGTTTTGGCAAAACCATTGTGGCAAGGAAGAACGTATTTGCACGAATTCTAGGTAGCGACTAAACTTTTTATTGGCAACGAAACAACAATAGAAAATTCTGGAACCTAATGACTGAAATAATTAAATTAATAAATCATACTTGGAGTAGCAAATAGGTACCCACAAACACCCCCCTTCCTAATAACAAAATTTACAAAATTCTTCAAATTTTGACGGAAATTTGACTCTTCTTCCTGATCTTGTTGATGTCGTTGTAGGACCATCGTTATTTCGGTGTTGCGCAGGTCTTGTAGTTTCTTGGAGGGGCGGTTGTGGAGGGTTGGCGTCCTGGTATGAGGGTTCTGTCTGCAGTGTTGTTTGCGGCGTTTGGACAACGTTAGGCGTAAATTCTACTCCGCAGCTCCGTGTGTCAGGTTCTTCAGCTTCCAGAAAACAAGGTTTAAGACGGTCGATTGAAATTGTTTGGTCCTTCCCTTTTATTACCAGAACGAAGGTTTTCGGGTTGCGTGCCTTGACCTGGTAGGGACCGTCGTATGGGTTTTGCAATGGACGTTTAACTGCGTCATGTCTTACAAAGACATGAGTGCACTTCTCCAATCCTTTATGCACAAAAACGGCTGACTGCGCGTGGTGCTGAATTGGTTGGGATCGGATCTTCTCCATGGTGTTTCTGAAGGTGGCTAAGAACTCCGGCGGGGATACAGGAGGGATGTGGGTTTCGAAAAACTCATTGGGAAGGCGTAGAGAACAGCCATACACCAATTCTGCTGATGAGCATCCAAGGTCCTCCTTTATAGCGGATCTCATTCCGAGCAGAACTAGGGGTAGTACGTCAACCCATCTCTCTGTGTTGTGACACCTAATTGCAGCTTTTAATTGCCGGTGTACCCGCTCAAGAATTCCATTTGCTTTGGGGTTGTATGCACTTGTAAAATTGTGTGAAGTGCCCAAGAGGTTCATCAATTGCCTGAACAACGTGCAATCAAACTGACGACCTCTGTCGGACGTAATGGTATGGGGAACACCGAACCTGGAAACCCATTGAGCGCAGAAACCATGCGCGACGGACTCAGCCTTGCAGTCCTTCAAGGGTACTACCTCCACCCAACGACTGAATCTGTCGATACACGTGAGAGCGTAAGTGAAGTCCTGTGATGGTGTCAGCGGGCCCACTAAATCAATATGCACGTGCGAAAACCTTTCGCCGGGTGGTTTGAAGTCTCCAACGGGGAAAATGTGTGCCTTGTAACCTTGTTCTTTTGGCATTCGACACATGCCCGTACCCATTGGGCGCAATCTTTTGCCATTGACGGCCAAATAAAACGTTTACTCAACGCCCTCAATGCGCTGCTCACTGGGCATGTAGGAAAATCCAATGCTAAAATTACGTGGACACCAGACTTGTTGCAGGCATTCCAAGATTGCAAAGATAGTCTTGTTACAGCTACTCAACTTGCTCATCCTTGTCCTGAATTGAAATGGTCTCTTATGGTTGATGCTTCGGATGTGGCTTTGGGAGGCAGCATTCAGCAGTTAGTAGGTCGTGACTGGCAACCTTTAGGGTTCTACTCAAGGAAACTGAAAGGCCCGGAAAAAAGGAGGAGGAGCAGCGAGCAATTCCTGTATCAATGCGAATTGTCTCGCTGAGTTGTGCGAACACCTGATTTCTCTTATCTAACGCGATAGCCGCAGCGTCATTTTCATAAATGACCATTATCTCATTGAAAGGTAAACGTTTCATAGGAGTCGCGGAAAATCCAACCCCTTCTAAACCAGCCGATGTGGAGCTTGTCATCACACCAGATGCGCCGGTGTCACAACCCCCTCTTAACCCGGGAAGAAGAGAAGTACCCAATGGTGATAAAGATGTTATCCAATACCCGACCAACAACAATCATTTTTACGCTGGCTCTACATATAACAACAACAATATGGGTCGAGTACCCTCATCATTCCCTGGCTATTACCCGTCATCTGATTATAGATCAACCCTCACTCCTGACCTCAGTCATTCATCACTCCGTCAACAACCCTCCATGTCAAAAAATCCAACAGCAGAAACATCCTATTGTCCTAACCCCACCGTCGTTGCTGATGACAGGTTTATAAAATCAACTATGTTAATGGCATGTGTGACTGTGATCAACAGGGCATTTAAACTCACTCCCCAACAATTATTATCTGAAATAACTCTGAATCGGATTGCAGATGCCCAAAAGTGTTTCAAGGCTTTATCTGTTGTAGATAAATCTTTATTGTGCCATCTGGGGTACAAATTTGATGAATGTACTAAGTCATCGGATATATTGAGCATAAGTCAATTAATGCTCCATTCAGTGCCGATGGCATCATATGATGCCATGGCGGTTTTCGTGCCGTGCGGGTGGCATCATATGATGCCATGTCTAACAAGCAGGGCGCCCCCCTTCAAATCGTTCGGACCGTTAGGGTTTCCGTCTTTACCTGCCTCGCACAGTTGCAAGTCCTTCAGTAACAATATGCGAGTCACCCAGTACGTTTGGGAAGAGTCTAGCGCAATTTTTTCATTCCCAAATCCTGAATAATCGAAGGTAAGTCAATTTTCCTTATTTTTAGCCAGTTCTTTCGATTGTTCTAGTCTAAAAGTAATATTTCAACGTAGATATTGCGTAGGATACTAATAAATTCACAGTGAAAATAATAAACCTCAAAATCAAGACCTCAAAATGTAGATAATTGGTAAATTTACCATGCAATTCCCAGTTTTCTGATTTCATATTATTTACTACCTACTTTCAGTGGAGACATTTGCTGTGAAGAAGCTGGAGAAAAAAAGACGCAATGGATAAAGGTATGCTCAATAACTTGTTTTTTTATAAAATCACGAGAAAAAAAATGTTTTTTCCGGCTCTGTATAAATTTTAGTAGTCACGTGGATCGGATGGAGGGTATGTGATTTCAGGTCAGAAACAATGAATGTTTTCAAGAAATTCATAATCATTTGAAATTTTCATATCCTCATAACAAAGTACATTACTGTTGCATTTATTGACACATTAAAACATATTCCTGAAAGATTTTTTTTTTTTACCATCCGTTTCACATCCGCGATTGTGACTGCTTACAACATACTACACACATACCATTTTTCAGAACGTTTGTGGTTTTGGAGTACATAAGACGGTACATAAATTATTTCAATAAATGGATTCTTTGTTTTTCCACTCTTATAGATAGCAAGCCTTCAACATCTTGGGCTAACATTGGCGGTAGCAGCAAGAAACCAGGTAAGACCACCTTTTTGAAAGCCATTTGCTAGCCATGAGTCATATTTTTGGCCTTCCACTAATGAGATATTTACGACTCTTCACTTATTTACTTATAGATTTATCTTCATGTGACGAAGCCCTTCTTACCCCACCGTCAAAAAAAAGGAAGTCTGATGAGAAACTGTGGTATTTATCCAATATGACAGATGCTCAAGCTGCGGAGATATTAGATGTACTCATGTCTGATGAGGAGGGAAGCATCTCTGGGTTTTCGGGAAACTCGGGTGACGAAATCCCCCCAATTGTAGACATATCAGGGGTCCCCACAACATCTCCCACCCCTTCCCCATCTTCACCTGCAGCATGGCCACTTCCCCAATCCCCTTCTCAATTTCAATTCCCCTCACCATCATCACCTTCCCATTCAACACTTCAAACCTCTTCAAACTTATTTCAAACGACCACACCATCTCTGCCCAATTCTCCTCCATCTGCAGCTCATCCTCCCTCGGCATCTCGCCCATCCTTCCCCCCACTGTCCCACCCCCACCTACTGTCCGACCGTCTTGGTCCACTCCAAATAGAACATATGATTGGCTCGAACACCCCCCAACCCCAGAGCGTGAAGGTAAATTACCATTCAAAGGAAATATAGGATTGAAGCGACTCCCAAGTGGAAGTGAGCCGGAGGATTATTTCAATTTACTTTTTACTGACGAGTTATTCCAGTTGCTGGTGCGAGAGACTAATGCTTACGCTCCAAAGATTTTGTGTGGAATAGGAGTAACAGAAAGATCTCGCATTACCGACTGGAAAGACACGTCAGTCGAAGAAATGAAAAGATTTCTTGGGCTTACCTTTCACATGGGAGTTGTGAAACTCAATAGACTTCGAGATTATTGGAGCACGGATAAAAAATTTAGTTTCCCATTTTTCTCATCAATTATGTCGAGGAATAGGTATTTAGGCTTGCTACAGTCGTTTCATTTAGCGGGTCCAGTCGAAGAACCTCACCCTCTTCACAAAATCAATCCCCTTATGGATTACTTTATCACAAATATGAAAAGTCTCTTGGATCCGGCTAGAGATATTAGCATTGATGAGTCCTTGGCACCTTGGAGGGGACGGTTGTCATTCCGCCAATACTTGCCTATGAAAAGCCATCAGTATGGCGTGAAGTTATACATGCTGACCGACACTGATGGGATGGTTCATCGCATTTTAGTTTACGCCGGTTCTGCTGATCCAGAATTGGGGGGTGCATTCCATGTACAAAAAGTAGTTTATAAGTTGATGGAATCCCTATTGGAAGATGGAAGAGCACTATACATGGACAATTATTACAATAGTGTGGATTTGTCTGCCTCACTTCTGAACCACGATACCTATGTCACTGGGACTCTACGTGGGAACCGCGCAAATAATCCCTCTGATGTAATTAACAAAAAACTAAAACGCGGTGAGTCAATTCAGCGGTGGTCTTCCGTAGAGGGGATCAACGTAACTAAATGGAAAGATAAGCGTGATGTGTTATTGATATCAACAGAATTTTCTGGAGATATGGTGGAATTCACAGGAAGGAGAGGATCGTCTAACAAACCATTGTGTGTGGTGATGTATAATAAGTCAATGGGAGGTATTGACTTAGTTGACCAACACCTGGCTTATTATTCATTACCACGCAGAACTATAAAGTGGTACAAGAAATTAGCATTCCATATTTTTGAAATATTACTGTTGAATGCTTTTTTCTTGTACCGCCGATATTCTGTTGCGAATCGGCGTCTCGAGCTCTATGATTTCCGTTTAGCAATAATTGATTACCTCTGCGGGAGTGTGTCAGTAACGGCCCCCACCCGTCCACTAAGAACCCCTCCAATTGTGGATACAATTCACTTTCCTCGAGTTCACGGTGCTTTGGAGGGAAGGAGGAAAAAGCAAGTGAGATGCCGAGTGTGCCATTCCAACAAAAAGAGAACAATGGTGAGCACGTACTGTCCAGGGTGTCCCGAAAACCCAGGGCTGTGTTTGGGGGACTGCTATCTGTCCTACCATAGCAAATAAAAATATATTTATGTACAAACAAAAAGATATTATGTACAAACTTTATGTATGTTTTTTACTTCAACTATAATAATTCACAAGCATCATTTTTACTACATTTTTTACTGAATTTATTTTATATATTTAGAATTTTTATTTAGAAATTATATATTTAGAATTTCTTTGTACATGATGTTTCAATTCTAATAATTATAATGTACATGACTTTCATTCAAATAATTATAATTATCATAGCAGTACAATAATCGTTCATTTTTTACATCATCACCATCATACCACGCCAATTCTTATTGTAAATGTATAATTTATTTTTTTGTAATATCAAAACATTGCATTTGCATTTTTTAGGGGGTAGCATTATAGGGGTTCAAGGCAGTGATTTCTTCATTAGAAAATCGGGCGTCTTGAGGGTTAGCATAACCAGTGTTGCGGGTTTGCATACTCTGCCCAACCCATCGTACCAGTGGCATCATATGATGCCATGCGCCAAAAATGGCGCAAATGACCTGATTTCGATTTTTTTCATTATTAGGGACAATAATGAGCATTAAAAAAAACCGCAATGTCAAATATCAAACATGAAAATTTTCGGGATGGGGCGTAACATCACTTTTCTTCCCCGCATCGAATGGGCTAGACACCAAAAACGATCCACAACAAGTCCATGTGAGATAGAGACAGAAACAGGAGCTATTCCGTTTGTTGGCTCAGCCTACAAATGGTTGTTTGGACTGCAAACGACTTCCGATTATGATAATCTTAAATCCGCCATATGTAAGGGAAATGTCGAGTTGATTAAGTCTCACAATGAGATTGTGGATAACTTAAACACTACAATAACTGCTACCTTGGCAGGCCTAACTGACATGCGACAACGTGTGAGTGACCAGGCAACTCACATAAACAATATCACGGTGATCCTCAAAGACTGGACTAATGAAATCCAAGCACAGATTGATGCTGTAAAAAGCAATATAAGCACAACACGGTTCTTGGCTTTTAGCAATAGTTTAGAATCTCAGGGTTGGCTTCCTGGTATGAGGGTTCTGTCTGCAGTGTTGTTTGCGGCGTTTGGGCAACGTTAGGCGTAAATTCTACTCCGCAGCTCCGTGTGTCAGGTTCTTCAGCTTCCAGAAAACAAGGTTTAAGACGGTCGATTGAAATTGTTTGGTCCTTCCCTTTTATTACCAGAACGAAGGTTTTCGGGTTGCGTGCCTTGACCTGGTAGGGACCGTCGTATGGGTTTTGCAATGGACGTTTAACTGCGTCATGTCTTACAAAGACATGAGTGCACTTCTCCAATCCTTTATGCACAAAAACGGCTGACTGCGCGTGGTGCTGAATTGGTTGGGATCGGATCTTCTCCATGGTGTTTCTGAAGGTGGCTAAGAACTCCGGCGGGGATACAGGAGGGATGTGGGTTTCGAAAAACTCATTGGGAAGGCGTAGAGAACAGCCATACACCAATTCTGCTGATGAGCATCCAAGGTCCTCCTTTATAGCGGATCTCATTCCGAGCAGAACTAGGGGTAGTACCTCAACCCATCTCTCTGTGTTGTGACACCTAATTGCAGCTTTTAATTGCCGGTGTACCCGCTCAAGAATTCCATTTGCTTTGGGGTTGTATGCACTTGTAAAATTGTGTGAAGTGCCCAAGAGGTTCATCAATTGCCTGAACAACGTGCAATCAAACTGACGACCTCTGTCGGACGTAATGGTATGGGGAACACCGAACCTGGAAACCCATTGAGCGCAGAAACCATGCGCGACGGACTCAGCCTTGCAGTCCTTCAAGGGTACTACCTCCAACCAACGACTGAATCTGTCGATACACGTGAGAGCGTAAGTGAAGTCCTGTGATGGTGTCAGCGGGCCCACTAAATCAATATGCACGTGCGAAAACCTTTCGCCGGGTGGTTTGAAGTCTCCAACGGGGGAAAATGTGTGCCTTGTAACCTTGTTCTTTTGGCATTCGACACATGCCCGTACCCATTGGGCGCAATCTTTTGCCATTGACGGCCAAATAAAACGTTTACTCAACGCCCTAAATGTAGCCCGATTGCCAGGATGCGACAAATTGTGGACTGACAGAAATGCTTGCTTCCGGAATTCCAGGGGAACAAAAGGCCTCATAAACCCTGTGGAAATGTCGCAAAACAAAGGAATGTCCGAATCCGGCGTCTGAATTTTCCTCCAGGAAAGTCTACTACCAGTAAAACTAGGAGGAAGTTCCTCTTCTTTTTGGCCCTGAGCAATTTTCTTGTAGTCTAGTTGGGTGGAAATGGTTTCAACGCGTGACAAGAAGTCGGCAACAACGTTATTTTTGCCTGAAATGTGTTGTATGTCTGTAGTGAACTGGCTAACATAGTCCAAATGTCTAGACTGCCTTGGAGTGAATTTTTCGGGTTTTTGGTGGAAAGCGAATGTGAGTGGCTTATGATCGGTGTACAAGGTGAAGAATGTGAGTGGCTTATGATCGGTGTACAAGGTGAATTGACGACCTTCGAGGAGATACCGATAATTCTTCACACATTCGTATGCCGCCAACAGCTCTCGGTCGTACGCACTGTACCTTTTTTCCGGGCCTTTCAGTTTCCTTGAGTAGAACCCTAAAGGTTGCCAGTCACGACCTACCAACTGCTGAATGCTGCCTCCCAAAGCCACATCCGAAGCATCAACCATAAGAGACCATTTCAATTCAGGACAAGGATGAGCAAGTTGAGTAGCTGTAACAAGACTATCTTTGCAATCTTGGAATGCCTGCAACAAGTCTGGTGTCCACGTAATTTTAGCATTGGATTTTCCTACATGCCCAGTGAGCAGCGCATTGAGGGCAGCGAGCTTGTCAGCAGCTCTGGACACAAACCTCCTGAAAAAATTATACATCCCGAGGAATCTACGAAGTTCTCGGATGTCTTTAGGGGGCTCAACTTTAGAGATGGCCTCAACTTTTGCTGGAAGGGGTTTAATGCCGTCAGGACCAACTAAATGCCCAAGAAATTCTATTTCTTTTTGACCAAAATGACACTTAGCTGGGTTGATGACAATGCCGTGGTCACGAAATCGCTGAAACAATGCTCTAAGATCTTCCATGTGCTCCTCAACCGTTGAATTAGCCAAAAGTACGTCATCTAAATAAGCCCTGACGTTTCGCATACCTCGAGTCACTTCATTGATGAACCTTTGGAACGTCTGCGCGGCATTGCAGAGGCCAAAGGTCATATATGGGAACTCAAACAATCCAAAAGGTGTTATTATTGCGGTTTTTTGAACATCTTCCGGTGCCGTAGGAATTTGGTGGTATGCACGTAGCAAATCGATTTTGCTGAAAATTGTTTTACCGTGGAGGTCATGAACTAAGTCTTGAATGTTTGGTAGAGGGTATTTATCGGGAATTGTAATTTTGTTGAGCGAACGATAGTCCCCACACGGGCGCCAGTCCCCCGTTTTCTTTGGAACCATATGAAGGGGACTGGCCCATGGACTTTTTGAAGGCCGGCAAATTCCTTGTTCTATCATGTAATCAAATTCTTTTTTAGCTATGGCGAACTTCACTGGATCTAGGCGGCGGAATTTGGCTGAGATAGGTGGTCCTGTTGTCAAGATGTGATGTACAACATTATGCTTGACTGGTTTTGATGTGAAAGATGGACGGGTAATGTCTTTAAATTCAGCTAATAAGTTATGAAAGGGTGAATTTTGCCCAATGGTTGTCAAAACAGGAATGTTACTCTGACCAACTTTACACCTAGCCCTTAGAGACGTCTGCTGGTCCATCAGTTGACGGTTCTTGAGATCGACGCAAAGACCATAGTGTGTAAGGAAGTCGGCTCCTATGATTGGTTTGGAAATGCTAGCAACAATGAATGGCCACTTGAATGATCTTCTAAGCCCTAGTTGAACAGAAATGAGCCTGATGCCGTGAGTTGAAATGGCTGAACCATTCGCAGCAAATAACTGATAAGGAGAAACTGTCTTCTTGTCAGAACGGGAAGCTGGAACAACTGAAACGTCCGCGCCAGTGTCGATTAGGTACTCGAGTTTGGACAAGGGATCGTAAACAAACAAGCGGCTGGTTCCTGGGCAAAGGTCGTTTGCCGCGCTCAACGACTGCCCTGTTCGTTTTCCAAAACACTTTCCTTAGTCCTAAAGTACTTACATGGTGCATAACATCGACGAGCTCGATCACCAAATCGTAGATGGTACCGACATTGGCGTGCACCAGCATCCATCCCCTCCTTTGACTGAGAACGAGTACGCTGTGAGGAATTGTTTGATCGAACAAGAGATCGTGAACGATTGAATCTCGGTCTTCCAGCCTCTAGTGCCTCAATTCTACTAACTAAAGAGTCTAATTTGGCTATAAAATCGTTCTGGGAAGAGTCGAGTGTGGATGGTGAAGAGCAAATGCTAGAGTCTGGATTTTGAGATAATGCATTAATGGAATTGCCGCTATCTGTTACTTCTAAAATTTTGTCAGCTAAAACTACCAACGAACCAAGAGTGGCATCTGTGCTGACAGCGAGGATCCTTTGAACGCTTACAGGTAAATGTTGAAGCCAAAGAGTCTTGAGAATATCGTCACTAACTCTACCTGCTGAAAGTTCTCGCATTTCCCTTAAAAGCTGACTAGGTTTTTTGTCGCCAAGGTTGATTTCTTTAAGAAGTCTCTGGAATTTTTTATCCTCCGAATCTGAGAAAGTTTCGATGATTCTTCGCTTCAAAGTCTCATACTTGTCTTGTCGAGGAGGGTTAGTTATCAAATCACTTACTTGTGAGAGGACGGCGGAATCTATGACACTTACTACGCAATCATAACGGTCTTCGTCGTTCGTTATTCTCTTCATGCGGAATTGTGCTTCGACTTGTCCGAACCATATCGCAACGTTGGACTTACAAAAGGGTGGGGCGACGAAGTGAACTGTTCTGGTGTTTTCGCCCACGACCGTTGGCCCGTCTCCACTGCTCGTCATAATTTTGCCTTTTTCGTTTGACGATTCAAGACAGAAAAATCACGTCGAAGGTGACCAATGTGGCAAGGAAGAACGTATTTGCACGAATTCTAGGTAGCGACTAAACTTTTTATTGGCAACGAAACAACAATAGAAAATTCTGGAACCTAATGACTGAAATAATTAAATTAATAAATCATACTTGGAGTAGCAAATAGGTACCCACACCATCAGAAAACTATATCAGCTTTTCCAAAACATTTGAGGGATGTAAAATGAAAGAAACGTTTTTGGATTCTTACCGGTTTCTCTCTACAAGTCTTTCACAGCTTGTTCAAAATTCTACAGAATTTCCAGAACTTGGGAGCATCTTCCCAAATCAAGGCGATCATCGCCTCCTTTTGAGGAAAGGAGTAAGTAGCCAAAAGGCAATCGTGTAGCAACTTTTAATGAGGACAGTAAAACAATCGTATAGCAACAGTTTTCTCCCACTCTACCTACCGGTGGGCGTGACCGCCGAGGAGTTAATTAGGAGGCTCATTACTTTTTGAAGCATAACCCCCCCGTGTGAAATGAGCGGGACCGTGGGAAGTGTTATCAAGTTCATTCGAAGCCACCAAATCATTACCTGCAACCTACTTATTTCTAATCGCACGCGCATGCGCAATGGATAATTACACACCTAATTCAACCAAGTACACAACTTTTTGAAGCGAGAAAAAATATCCCCCCCTTCACCGTGTAAAATAATACGAGCTGGACGGTAGGAAGTGTTATTCCTTTCTTTGAACCTACAAAATCATTACCTGCAACCTACTTATTTCTAATTACACGGGCATGCGCAATGGCTGATTTTGAGCTCATTAAGTTGTGTCCCATACGTCACGTACAATTTTAATTGCAAATGTGTAACATTGAGTTAGATAGCATCATCAATTTGCGGATTACTAAATCAATACCAACCTCATCTTATTAACTTTTCAAATCTCGACAATGCTACAGATTTATCTTCAGTGATCAACAGTGTTCGGGAGAGTGTGAGTGATAAAGTGCTTAGTTTCTTGAGGGAACATTAATGCGTTAAATGTTATATTACGGCTAAGGTATTATTCTATAAATTAGTAAATAATGAGGAAATAGAATCTAATCCGAGTTTTTGTAGTAGAATGAATACCCTTAGCGTCGAGAATGATTTCACTTCACAATGGGAGAAGTCTGTCGATAAAATTAATGAATATTTGTATAAATTTGTGAGGAATGGATCAGGATGGATGTTTGAGAAGGTGTCGGAAATTATCGTTCAATATGTAAAATATAAACCTCTCCACGGTTCTAGTTTCATACCAACGCCTAAACAGATATCTCACCATAAGCTGTCAATAGTTAATATTCGTAATAACGACGACGAAGAATGTTTTAAATGGTCAGTCCTAGCTCACATCCATCCCGATCCAAGCCGCAATTATAGAGTATCATATTTTCGTAAGTTTGAAGATGGACTAAATTTCAAGAATGTGACATTTCCCGTTCAAATTTCAAAAATTACCTTATTTCATAGAGATAACCCGCAAATTTCCGTTAACGTCTTCGCTTGGGAAAATAATGATATTTTTCCTCTGAGAACTACCGCTCATAAATGTAGAACGTATCACGTAAACTTGCTACTGTTAACTCAAGTTGAGAACGGTACATCCACTCACCATTTTTGTTTGATTAAAAACCTAAACAGCCTGTTACGAGGTTTTTACAAAAAAAAATAATATGGCGTTTTACTGTAATTTTTGCTTACATAACTTCTCATCTCAAATCCTACTCGACAATCATATCCCACACTGCGACATTTTTGGAGCACAAAAAACAACTCTCCCCAAAGAGGAGGAAAAAGTGTTGAAATTTACAAAATAAGCCGCCTGTAGCAAAGCTCCGATAGTTGTTTACTGCGATTTTGAAGCATTTGTTTCCCCACTTAGTAGCGGTGAGAGACATGAAAAGACATTGAAAAAAGCCGAACACGTACCTTCCGGGTTCTGTTACGTAATAGCTGGACCGAATGGCGAGATCATGAGTTGGAAATTATATTCAGGACCTAATGTTATTGATACATTCCTCAGTTATTTGCTTAATGAAGCTCAAATAACCTACGAAAACATTTTTCAAGAATATAAACCCCCTTTAGAAAGTGTTGTACACCGTTTGTTGTGGTTCACTTTTAATCTTTTTTCAAGCGAAGACACGTGCATGGACATAGTTTTCCCAAGCTACTGCATCAATTGAAGTAAGTAATATTAGTCATAGTTGAGTTTAGAATACTTATTGTACTTTATATTAAGTAAATATGATGTTAAGGTCCATTCGCATGATTGGTTTCGTCCCGACAGTCATTCTACCCTAAGTTGTCTGGTATCGGACAAAGTGCCATTGGGTGGTATCGGACAATGCAACAGCTACTTAAATTCATGGATTTTAATAGTTTCTTTGGTTTTTACAGGGAACATGGGGAAAATAAGAGGAAATTGGACGGAAGTGTCAATGAAATTGGCTATAGACAGTGTTTTGATTAAGGAAATGACAATACGATCTGCAAGTAAGAGGTTCGGTGTGCCAAGGAGCACTTTGGGTGATCGTGTTAAAACACTTTCAAATGGGGGGGAAACCATACCTAAACCTTGTTGCTCAGATAATAAAGGCGTATTTAAGACGAACGTATTTAGTGACGAACAAGAGGCAATGCTTTATAAGCATGTGAAGACTTAGGATAGTCAGTTGATGCTTCTAAGCAAAACGGAGTTCCTGAAACTTGCCTACAACTTAGCTGAGCGGCTAAAAATTCTTCACCGATTTAATAAAGATGAACGCATGGCGGGTAAAGACTTCTACTATGATTTCATGAAACGCCACCAAGACTTAAGCTTGAGGACACCTGAGGCAACTAGTCTAGCGTGCTGTTGGTTTCAGTAAGGATAGTTGACCGATTTTTTGACAAGCTAACTGAACTTATGGAAAAATACAAGTTCAATGCATCACGAATTTCCAAAGCAGATGAAACTGGGGTGTCTGTTGTACATAACAATAACTTCAAGGTAATGTCAGTGAAAGGGAAAAAACAAGTGGGAAAGTTGACGTCAGCAGAAAGGGGACGAAACGTTACTGTACTTCTGGCCATCGATGCGGCAGGAGACCAATTTATCCCACCTTTCTTTGTGTTTCCACGGGTAAGGATTGATAACGATTTGAAAGAAAGATGGTCAACCCAGCGGATGGGTTACCAAAGAAGGATGATTGTTTTCCATTATATCCAGAATCAACATACCCACCCAATGGAAAAGTAAAGAAACTAATGACGACGCTACACGATAAAAAGCATTACGTTACACTATTTAAACCTTATGCAAGCCATTCAAAAAGGTTTGCGTGTCACCAAAATCCAGAGTCCTCCGATTCAAACAATCCAGGTGGTTATGGGTTAACATGGATTTCAATATACGTCTGAGAGCAACTGCTACAACAGAGTTTGCCAAAGACTTTCATAAATTGGCAAACAACGCTGTTTTTGGTCGTTCATTGATGATTAAAAGGCATTTCAAAGACTTTAGGCTGGTTACTACAGATGATGAGCAGATGAAATTATCCTTAAAACCAAATTTTGCTGTTAGATTCATTTTTGAGAAAAACTGTCAGGCGTTCAGGAGAAAGTAATCTTTGACTCTCCCACACACGCAGGATTCGCAATTTTAGATATTAGCAAACATTATGTTTATTATCTTTTTTACGATACCCTTAGGCCAGCTCTAGGTGGACTTGGTTTTTATGGATACCGATGCTTTTATTCTTGAAGTAAAAGTACCTCTACCGCATCTGATGGAGTTAAGCGATTACCCTCCAGACCACCGCTGTTTCTCGACAGCCAACAAAAAAGTGGTGGGTAGTTGAAAGATGAAACTAAATCTCTACCGATTAAGGAGGTGTGTCGTGGTCAACTCCCTCCACTCCTTTGGTTTGATGAGGTAGGAGCGAGTCCATCCACCCATGAAACTTCAAATTCACCAGCAAGAATTCGAAGATTAAATTGTTATCTACTCCTTCTTGCTGAATCCCTCTCAACAATGTAAACAGTGAGTATGAACTTTTAAGTTTACAGTAATGTGTGTTACTTTATTTATTCGGTTATTAATTTTCTTGTATATCTTTGATATGATGTTTGAATATCTTTCAATTTCCAGATGAACTAATTTCAGAATGAGCTTCGAAAATCTGCCGCGGTTATAGAACTACGATCGCTGGAAACCTTGCCATTGAATACACCGTTTGCTGTGTCTTGTGTGCTTCAGGTTTTGGTACATATGTACAAAGTTTGGTCCAGCAGTCCAAGTTCATCTCCAGTAAGTTTCGGATGGGCAGCGGCTTAACCTTCAATCCGTACCGCGGTGTTGGATACCGCGCCCCTCCATTCAAATATCAGTGTACACTTTATAAGAAAGAGGAATGAACCGAGCCCCTCAGTACCCTCCTAATATTCGATGAGAACGGAGAACGGTTATGTGAGTTTTTATTGTTCGTTTCTACCTGCCTGTGTTTCCCTAGTGCAGTGGCGGATCTAGGGGGGGGGGGGGGGGGGCTTTCAGGCTGAAGCCCCCCCCCCCCAAAACCCCCAAAAAATGGTTGTAAGAATTTAAATTTTATACCAATAAATCAGTATGAATCTCATAAAATTACAAAGTTTAAATTACATTCCCTGGACAACACAATGCATTTAGGATTTAGATTTTCATTTAGTTTCATTGAACGATATGCGTACTAGCGAGGGCGCGCACATCTGACGTCACACAGTGACTCAGTGTTTCCCCCACGACATGGAATGAAATTGGAGTCTCCGCAC
This sequence comes from Creontiades dilutus, assembly GCA_031894815.1. Lineage (NCBI taxonomy): Eukaryota > Metazoa > Arthropoda > Insecta > Hemiptera > Miridae > Creontiades > Creontiades dilutus. The sequence goes on from JAVIWC010004944.1 coordinate 47,378, forward strand.
AGCGCCGCTACCGCGCTGCCTACCCGCCCACCTAACTTGCTTTCACCCCTCCCCACCACAGTGTCGTCTTGACGTCGCGTGAAAGCAAACGTTGCGCCGTGATTTGTAATTTGTACTACTATCATTGTTTTCTTTGTGAAAAATACTTGTCGAACGTTGTTACTAGTTATTAGATGTGAAGTGAAGTTAAACGTGTTATAGTTTGATATGTAGAAATGTCTAAACGTAAACAGACTGATATTTCGCATTTCTTCAAGAATCGAAAGAAAAGTGAAGACGTGGTCTGGTCCATCGTCGACAAGTCAAGCGTCACATCAAACACAAAACACTGATGACCCAGACCGAGACCAAGGCCAGTCACATGAGCCTCCTAACGCAAGTAAACCTATTTACTCTCTGTCGGAGAAATATGATATTTCTAATTATGTTGGTAAATCCAATATTACTGATGAGGAAATGTATAACGTTTTAACAAAACCTTGGGTACCAACTAAGTCCCACGTTTTTCCTAGTAATATTGAATCAGGACAAAACAGAAAATTTAATTTAAAATGGTTGAGTGACAATCCATGGTTGTCTTATAGTAAGCAGGAAGAAGGTGTCTACTGCCGTGTTTGTGTTATTTTTGGTCCCAAAGAGGCTGGCCAAAAGTATAAAACACCACTAGGCCAATTAGTAGTGAAACCTCTTAAAAAGTATAAAAATGCGATTGAATTGTTTAGAGATCATAGTAAAAATGAATACCACAAATTGTCATTTTTAAAAAGCACTGAATTTGTAAAGAGGTACGAAACTCCAGAAAACAAAGTTGATGTTTTATTGGACTCAAAAATAAACAAAAGAATAAATGAAAATAGACAACGCTTGATCCCAATTGTTCGCATCATTATATGAAAAACATATGTTCACATTTGTCTGTAAGTTTTTCATTAGTAAATTTATAAACTTATTTATGTTTTTGGTTATTTCATACTGAAACACACATTTTTATTCCACAGAACATCGTTAACTTATTGTTTTGGTTGCATCATTATATGAAATACCTGTCACAAAATCTTTCCGCAATCATCCCCCCCCCCCCCAAAATAAAATCCTAGATCCGCCACTGGCTTCAGGTTCTGGTTCATATGTACAAAGTTTGGTCCAGCAGTCCAAGTTCATCTCCAGGAAGTTTCGGATGGGCAGCGGCTTAACGAAGAAGATGGCACATTCAGACTGTACTAACCAAATAGGATCTCCAAGACCATAACAAGACAGGAGGATGTTGATGAATAGAACGTGGGCAAGCAGCCATTAGAGAGTTCCTAGGGGATCAACAACGATACAAATTCGTATAAACAATGTACACGGATACGCAATGGGTCCGATATTGCGACTTCCAATGGTTAGAAAACATTGAAGCATTCGATATCAACAACCTTCACCCTGGAGGAGGATTTGGATATATACTGAATATTAATGCAGAGTACCCCTCGCATTTGCATATCGAGCATTCAGATTTTCCAATATTCCAGAATCAACATACCCGCCCAATGGAAAAATAAAGAAACTAATGACTATGCTACACGATGAAAATCATTACGTTACACTATTTCAACCTTATGCAAGCCATTCAAAAAGGTTTGCGTGTCACCAAAATCCATAGAGTCCTCCGATTCAAACAATGTCCGGTGTGTATTTTTTTTCTTTTTCTTAAGTGATAGTCGTAATGGACTTGCAAGCGTGTGAAGGATCACAAAATCAGGTGAGATGGTTGTGATAGCCGACACCATCTATCGGCTATCAGCGGAACAATCGCGAGAGGAGAGGCGAGGAGTAACTGGGGGGGGGGGGGAAGGAGAGATAACGAAAACTTGGGACAAGCCCCTCTCCTTACCACTCTCTACCCAGCTCTCATCCGACCAGGTAATCCGTTCTTTCAATTTCTGTATTTGAATCAAATTGATATTAATATTTGGACGATGAAGAACTTTTCAAAAGAGTTGAAGACCTCCTCGAGGAAAATGGGAACAATGAGATCATAGAACCCAATCTTATATCCTCTACACCTGCTCCACCCCAACATCCACATGTACGGTCATGGTAATAGTCTATATAGTCATAATGTAATAAATAAATGTTAAAATGTTACTATGAAATGTTGTTTGTGACAAGTGACTTCACTACAATTACTTAACCATGTTTCCATGGTAACATATACACCCAAGCTGGCTAGAAGCCACGTCTTACTGTGATTCTATATCAAGTGATGTGTTCTATATTGATTAAATCTATAAAACCAAAAAATCCGTGGAAAGCTTGGGTTCATTTGTATCAAACTTTTTGTTGTATACCAAGTGTCATGGTTCTGTTTCTATGTTTGTGAAGCGCAGAGTTGGTTTAGCTATTAGCGGGCTTTGCACTTACGCGCTTACCTGCCGGTAAGACCCTCATTCGGGAAAGAGTGGAGGAATGCGTGCAGGTCTAACGGCTGAGTCAGGAGTGGGGGATTGCGTGGACGCCGGCCTGCCAGTCACCAGCGAGCTTTCCCTCGACCGTCTAGATTTGCTTGTCTAAGGGTAAAAACATAGTGGAGCGGCGAGTCTTACTTGTTCAATGAGATTTTTTGAACTTCCATACAATCAAGTAGGCACGCCGGCTTCTGCGACAGTCTTGACTTAAAAAGAAAATGACGACACAAAACGAAATGAAAACTCCAAGAAACAAACTATCGCCATGGACCCTCATTCGGGAAAGAGTGGAGGAATGCGTGCAGGTCTAACGGCTGAGTCAGGAGTGGGGGATTGCGTGGACGCCGGCCTGCCAGTCACCAGCGAGCTTTCCCTCGACCGTCTAGATTTGCTTGTCTAAAGCCGTGTCACTCCACTTTTTGTACATTTCTCGTTTTCAATATGGATGTTCGTCTCTGGTCAAGAGAATTAATATCGGAATTTATTGACTTGTATAGGTCGTTCCCGTGTTTGTGGAAGACTAAAAGTGAGGAATACAAGAACAAAAATTTGCGAGAAAATGCACTCTCAGTCATAGTGCACTTTGGCAAAGATCGCGGTTTTCCGGAAGCAAACTGGGATTTTGTTTTAAAAAAAAATTCAAAGTCTTCGCGGTTCCTTCCGCAAAGAATTGAAAAACGTCACTGACAGCGAGAGAAGTGGTCGTGGAACAGAGGATATATACACACCGTCGTTATGGTACTTTGACCAGCTAATGTTCACCAAAGAGCAGGAAGTGCCTAGTGCTAGTTTGTCCAATTTGGACAACGATGAGGCACATGGAGAGGAAGCAAGTGAAGAAGGAATAATTGATGGGATGATTGAAGAAACGACATTTTTTGCTTCCAAATCTTTCCCACACGATTGCGTGGACAGTTTTACTCGCTTTTACTCGCGCGCTTTCCTTGACGTTCCAACCTTGGAGGAAAGAATGCTAGTGTAAAGGCCGCTATTGGCTCGTCGAACGCTCATTTACTTTACCTATGCTACAGGGACAATCCTGTTATAACTCGTTTCAAGTTCATAGAACAACTTGCTAACGAAATGATCGTACCACATTTGATGAAGCGGAAATCGCAAACGAATCTGAGTGACGATTTGCGGAGTGTTATAAATAGTGTCCTTGGTCAAGAACCTACTCATCATGCCGAAGAACAGCAGATTTCCGATCGCTTAGAAATAAAGGAAACTTGTAAAATGTGCGACCCTAAACTGAAAAGAAAAACATTTTATAAATGTACCAGTTGTGACAAACCAATCTGTTTGCAATGCTCCAAGAAAGTCTGCAACTCTTGTGTTGTACGTAAATTTAGGGACCAAAGTGTTTAGAGAAACGTGAAAATTATTTTAGAACACACTCGTGTTTTGTAACTTTTTTTTCTGATCAGTTCGTTCGTAGTAATTATTAGTTGCTACGTTTTTATCTCAACGTTTTTTCTCAATATGTTCCTTTTCCATGCGTTCATAAACGTAATTAGCATTATAAGCTGTATTTTTTATGCATAAAAAAAGAAGGTTCCTCAATATTGTTCCCTTGTTTATGAGATAGATAGTTCCTTGCTACTGACTTTAGTTTTTTGTTTCAATAAAGTTTATGATTACCTGATTGAGTTTTCATACATCTACCAACCAATTGTACGTACGGCGTGGGGGGGGGGGGGGGGTTATTCTGGGGACAACATTTCTCAAAGTCGTATTAATTGAAGTATTATAAAAAATCGGTAGTTAAAACTACTTATATTTTCAAAATGTATCAATTATAGTGGTCGAATGTGAATAGCGGTATCCGATACCGGCGGTACGCTAATGAGTGGTAAAGAAGGGGTACGGTTTGAAGGTTAAGTTAGTTTTGTCGGATGCATAAACCCGTTCGTTTGTGAACAGCGTCTACGGCATTTCTAAGCTGCCCGGTCCGAATCGAAGACAAATCGCCCTTCACCCCTTCGATCCTGGCGTACAGCAATACTGTACGCCACGTTTCTCTCATTTCTGTCGTTTGAAAAGGGGCGGGAAGACTCCAGAGCCTCTTTTTGCTCTCTGTAGACACTATCAAGCACCCATGTGATGTTTTGTTCACTCTGTGTGAGGTTATATTGCAGTTTTTCCCGGGTTTCGTGTTTGAAGTCAAAACAGGATGCAATCAACAGGTAAGTCAGTTTAATTTATTTATTTTTCTTGTTTTTTCGCTGGTTGCTAGTTTTTAAAAACATCATTTTCTGGTTTCTAAGCATCTAAAGGTCTGATATGTGCTTGTTGGATCTATTTTCAATAAATACAATAGCCTGCAAGCAGTGAAAACCGCATGTACAGAATACTGTACATTGGGATTAATATGCGCCCCTTTTATTGCTCTTCTGTAGCTTTCTTCCAACGTTTTTCTCTGGTTTCTTCATTATTTTTCAGTGAAAGAATTTTTCGTACTGAATGATCCAGACAAAGTGGAACTTGTGCATGAGTTGATTGGTGAATTATCCGATTTCGCGGAAGGAGGGGATGATGATGAAGTACTTTCAACACTGCAACGTCCAAATTCAAAAGAGTTGGTAAGTAATGGTGAACAATAGCTATTTGTTTGTTATTTTTTTGCGTGTCAACTATTTAGTTCATCACAAAATAAGGGATTGTGGTACAAATGGCAGATTTGTGCTATAAATTAAAGTAGAATTATTTCAGAAGTTAGAATTCTGGGTGTTTTTCAAAGGTTTGTTCAGGTGTTACCTTGCATTTTCCTGTCTATATGAATATTGCTTTTTTTTTTAAAGGTGCTGATGAAATTCTTCAGGCGAATTTCAAATCTTAAAGAATTAGAGACAATCGTGCAGGCAGTCGAGGTGATTGACGTTGATGCTAACATGGAGATTGAGGAACCCACCGAACACCTAGGTAACAATATTGATGCTCGAAATATTCGAGGTGAGCTCACCTACCTAAGGACGTATTTCCAAAAACTCGAAGAAGACATGAAGAAACAAAAAATAAAAAAACTGGCTGTGAAATGGGAAAAGAAAACTATAGTTTGCCAACTGAGTGGCATTGAGCCTTCTTCGGGGTATAAACAAGATGATGTAATAAAATATGTGGGGTCCCCTTTATTTTACTTTCAAAAATATATTCCGGACTCCAATTTGGAGTCTGCAGTTTTTCATGCTAACTTATATGCCATGCAAAAAGAAACAAGAAATTTAAAACCTACCACTGTAGATGAATTCAAAAAGTTCATTGGCATCCACCTTTTTATGGGGAACCTCCCATTCCCAAGAGTATTCCTATTTTATGATAGCACGTACAATATTTCCATTTTCCCCAAACTATGGCCAGAGATAGGCTTTTCCGATTGCGCACACATATTCATTTTGTGAATAACCTTGATATGCCAGCAGGCTGTAAGGCCAGGTTTTTCAAAGTGCGGCCACTGCATAACTGTAAATGGTATAACTGTATAGTTGTACACAGCTGTTTTTTGTTCCCATTCACCCCACATCAAGGCCTGCTGAATTGGCACACTTATCGCTTATACTACATAAAATAAATTTATATATGTATTGGAAGATTTTATTTCATAATTAACACATTTGTATTGTTTTAGGGTTGAAAAACGATACACAATGCCGAGGAAATACTTTCCAAAAAGAAACACAAGCAATGTTCTACTGAAACCATTGAAAAGGCTGTTAAGCTTGTTAAAGAGGGCAAGTCTCTAAGATCTGTTGCCAAATCTTTGGAGATAAGTACAACTGTTCTCCATAGGCACATTAAGATGGGTGATCGTATTAAAAAAAAAAGGTGGCCAGCACTGACGGAAGAAGAAGAGAAGACCATGATTAGTCGTTTAAAAATATATGGAGACTGGGGTTATCCAGTGGATATAATCACACTTAGACTTCTTGTTGAAGATTTTCTGGATCGACAAGGCAAAACAGAGAAACGATTCGAAGATAATCTTCCTGGGAGGGATTTTGTATACAGTATCCTGAACCGCTGAAGGGCTTATCGGCGAGACTGTGCCAGAACATAAAACGTTCAAGAGCTGCGGTTTCTCGGGAGACCATCGGGGAATATTTTGACGAACTAGAAAAAGAACTACAAGATATTCCCTCATCTAACATAACCTCAACAACCAGGTCGTATAAAGTTGGACTACTTGGAATAATGAATGACACCACACGAATGCACCACAAGTATCTCATTCCAGCCCACTATCTGGGTCGTTTTTTGATGTTATTGCGCCTCCGTTTGGATGTACTACGAGCAATCATAGAAAGAGCGACGGATATTCCCGAAAGTGCAATTTCCTCCGACATCGTGACGCGAACTAAAATTAATCTAGGTGTGGACACAGTTCTTTGTCGCGGGGCTGCATCCGAACACAATGAGTCCCAGTGCGTAAAAAGCCTTAACGATCCTAGCATTGATGTTGGAGACTACTGTGTTGCAAAGCTTACAAGAAGACGCAATCATAATTTCAGCTTTACGCTGTTTACGAAGCCAAATTTGATTATGCAATTTTGTCCCATCCAAAACAAAGGTGTTGCTCCTAAGCAGAAACCTGGCAGCAAGAAATTCTCACAGCCTCGCACCATAAAAGTTAGGACGAAAAAACTACAATTCAGCAGCGATTCCAGTTCTGAGGATGAGACAGCCTCCTGTAATTGATACTGATGATGACATGGACCCAGAAAACTTGGAAGCTGATGCTGTAGAATGTCAATTATGCTCCGGATTGTTCACTGAAGACGTCCACAGCGAAAAGTGCGCACAGTGCTCCCTGTTTTTCAAGTGGTCACATGAAGAGTGTGGTGAAATGAAAGACTTATTGTTCTTGTGCCATAATTGTTATCAACTATGAAAAATCAGTCTTAAGCAAGTTTTTCTGGTAAATTTAGCAAATATTTTTAATTTTTTTTAATGCGACTTCAAGCTTAAAACTATTATAAGTAGGACATTTTTATTTGTTCTAAGTAATTTTTGGAACCGCTCAAGTTACCCAACTAACTGCAGAGCACTTTGTTTTTCAAGTTTAAAAAGTTTATTTAAAAAAGCGCCTTTTGCAAAACTTTTGTTTTGATACAAGCCCATCCCAGCTTCCTAACGATGGAGAAATCCATGAGAAAATTAAGATTGTTTTTGACGATGCTCCCGTGAAAATTGATATACCAGATTTTGACTAGGTAGAAGATGAGGAAGAAAAAAATTTGTTCCTAGGTGATTTACTCTTCTACTGGTTGGTCGATAAAAACGGGGGCCTCCCAAAATGGACCGCTAAGGCCATAGGAACCGTCGACCGGGATTTCGGTTTAAGTGTAATGTATTGTATATATTTAACTATAACTTTGTACTTTGTATATCCCAGCTCCTAGTGAGAATCCTCATAATGATGATGACGATGGAAATATCAATATTGATTATTTGGTAGGATATTAACTATGTAATTTACTTTTTTGGATTGGCTTTCTGTTTTTCAATAAGTAGCCGAATATGGCATGCTATACCGTATTAACCCATTACATCCCAATGCACCCATTCGGTAACGCTGGACTTCGTACTTTATTTCGTTCTTTTCTTCCCCTCTGTTTGCTTGTTTTTGTTGATCTTTGGACTTTTCTCAATCTCCGCCATTGTTGCTTTTGGGATAAAACCACCAGTTCCCCTTCAGAAGGAGTGGTGAGAGGCAGTGCTCTTGTAAAAATGAGTGAAATTATTGATGAGGACATGCTGCGAGATTTATTGAGGTAAGTACTTTTTTTGATAACTTACCTGTGTTTTGACACTTTCTCGCGTTTACCATGATGTTATATTCATTATCAAAAATAGTTTCTGATTGGAAAATATGGAAATAAGGTTGTGAGCTGGCTGCAAACTCCTTCGTTACCATATGGTCACACTGGGATTCCTGCCAAAACACTGACCTATTGATATCTGTTAGTTGTTCTCATGTTCGACCTATTGTACCTCTTATTTGTTACTTACATAATTTGAATACCTACGTATCTAACAAGTGCACCTAACCTAGAGATCTTAGCCAATATTTCATCAATCATTCATTATTCGACTTCTCTACCAGGCCTGGAGTTTCGCTTCAAGATGCTATCGATCTACTGATGGCCGCTGATGCTGAAGACGAGACGCCCATTGACATATTCATTGAGCCACCAGAGCCAACTGTCCTAACTGATGAGGATTCTGGCGATGAAGATGGGGAAGGGGATATACGACACCTTACAGGTCGGCAATTACTAGCACCAGTTGAGGCAAGGATTCACAATCCTTTTATTTCTAATGAGGAGCATCAAGAGGTAGAAGAAAATCCTGTACAAATGGTAACTGATACATTCATCAATAGGCCATCGACTTCAAATAAATCATCTTCCCCTCCCAGTCAAAGAGCTGCTATTGCCGCGGATGATGATGTTTTGGATGATTGGATTAGAAGGCGATGTTTGAAAGGAAAGGTTAAACCATTTTGGATAAACGGAGATTTCTGCCCTAAAAATCATCAAAGAGAAGTTAACGAGGACAGTAAGTGATTTCATACTATAAATATAGTGGGAGGAAGCGCGGGAAACGAGTTCACAACGCTTTCATTTTGCGAGAAACTTTATCGTGGATATCGTTGAGTTTTGTGCGATTCATATAGTGTTTCGGCTTTTGCTTCATTCATATTGTGTTTCGGATTTGCTTCGTTATGAATGAAAAATTCGGGAAAGAGTAGTTGTGGGAGAAAGCGCAGGAAACTCGTGGAGCGGACAGCCAATTCCGGATGGTTATGAACGCCTTCCCAACTTCCGCAATTCCCCTCCATCCCCTCCACTGCTTTTCACTAGCTTCCCCTATCCGTATTTCCGGACGTGCCGGATGGATGTGAATCCAGCTTTACTCTGTGAGGGGGGGGATCACGTCAGGTTTTGATTGCTTGCCGAGCGACCTGACGAGAGGTGACTGAACGAAGATTTGATGTTGACGTTACTGCGCCTGTGAGTGGGAATCACCCCGTTTGGTTTCCATAGAAGCAATCTTGACGCAACCGTCTCCGAACGTGATCTGACGTTTCCGTTACCGCTAGAGTGAATCCACCTTTAGCGTCTGTAAAACAATGTTCCTTCACACTTTAGGTTTCAAAAAAGGAGTCGTGGATAAAGCCCTCAGTAAAAGATCGTCCACAAATAAATCGATAAATCGGACAAATATCGATAAACTTTGACTTGCAACAAGTACTTTTGGCACCAAGCAACCCCACAAGCAATGCCCGCTTCTACAAACTGAGACTGTGCACGCACAACTTCACAGTGTACAATGTTACTTCTAAACAAGGAGTATGCTACATGTGGCATGAGGGTGAAGGAGGTAGAGGCAGCAACGAGATAGCCTCATGCCTCTACCATCACTTTCAGTCCCAGCCTGAAACTGTTCGAGAGATCCTCCGCTTCAGTGATTGATGAGGAGATCAAAATTCAAACCAGTTCGTTGCGGGGATGTGCATGTTCGCTGTAATGACATTGAACCTGGACGCAATCCAACTCAAATTCCTTACTTCGGGACATTCTGAAATAGAATCCGATTCCATGCATTCTGCCATAGGAACTGAATTCAAGCGAGTTGGAAAAGCTAACTGGCCAGTAGACTGAGAAAATTATTGCTCGAGGGGCTCGTAAAAAGGGTGAAAAGCCATACGATGTTGTCAAAAACCTTATTTCGTTCTGCGACTGGAAAGACTTTGTCCAAGCCAAGTTCAACGTCCACAAAGGACAACGTCAAAAAGGACAAAAATGCATTCCCCGTTTACTGGCAAAAAATTGGATTGGATGGACTGGTTGGATGGACTGGTTTGGATCTTGGATTAAATTTTCCAGCAGCCAACCAAACTCTTTCGAGTTAAAACAACATTTTGATGACGAACAGTTGTCTGCTCCACTACTATGAGGCGATCGTCCCATAGATCTCTCAAGACTGCCAGAATGAAAGAAATGTCAACTGCCAAGTACAATGACTTGATGTATTGTTTTCACGTAAACCCCCCCTCCAGCGTTGAGTAGGGATTTCATCGATTTTTACGAAAATCTTCTGCACAGATCGCTCAGTGATTGAAAGTGACAAGGGTTTTCAACAGCAAACACAACAATAATAATTATTGTATAGGTAATACGAATATTACTGATTAATTTCGTTCTTTGAATTAAAAAAGCGGTTCCCGAATTTTACTGGTTGTCAGCCTTTTGAACCATGGCGCAGGGCGAATGGCTCTCAGAGGGCCATCTCTTGAAGACTCTCAACCCCCGCCGAAGAAGAAAAGGAGCAGCGGACCATCTGAATTGCCGAAAGATCTTCGTACAGACCAGATAAATCATTGGCCGGAAATAGATGCAGACAAACGAATGCGTTGCAAATATCCTAACTGCTCAGGGATAATTTCGACAAAATGCGAGAAATGCTAAGTGTTTCTTTGCCTTACTGGAAAGAAAAATTGCTTCAAAAAGTACCATACAGCAAATTGAAAGATTGAGACTGAGGCAATAATATGCTACAACATACTAGGTGTGATTTGATAGAAGGCTGTGATAGGTAATAGTGTCTTCGCTACCAATTTTGTGACGTGAAGCAGAAAAAACCTTCAAAGCGAGGATCTGGCTTTTGGTAAGGATTTTGGATTAGTTCCTTTGTGTAACTACTTCTTAATTTCATTTTTTACAGCAAAAATAATACCAATTCTCGACTCAAATGCGTTAGACGATATTGATGAAGAATTAGCTGCAGCTGCTGAACGAGTGGAAGCTCCCTCTACCAGTCAGAAGAGGAAAGTGGTGAAAACATTCAAGAAAACCACCCAACATCTGTCTAACCAAGGTACCAATAAAATAATCACCACGACGAAGAAACGGTGACAGGTAAAAACGAATTCCAATGCAATTCAACCACATTAACGAATATTGCAGGAAAAGCCCCTCACAGAAATGTGATTCATATAGCTCCAGCTCCTACCCTCGATGAGGTAATCAAGTTTATGCGTCATCACTGTTTGCGATCATGATTCACCAAGCATGCCAGTTTAAATTTTTAACGATGCATATGACTGAGAAAGAAGTTATAATTCATTGTGATGTTCAGTGATAATTATAGTGCCAAGCTGAATACTAAAATACAGTCGTTCCATTTTGGTGAGAGCAGGAAACAGTTTACTGACTGCACACCGTGTAGGTATATTTCAAGGAAAATGCTTTCAGTTGGCACCAGTTGGCAAAAAGAACAACTATAAACATAACTTTCAAATGAACGAGCATCGCTTCGACATAAAAATTAAGAAAACACGAACATCATAATCTGAGGGATGTTCTCCTTGAGTTCTTCAATCCTAGAATGTCCGCACGCTAAATACAATGACAGGCTATGGAATGTAGATGAAAGCGGTTTGAGTGTTGTTATTCCCCAATTGGTCTCAAGGGAAAACGTCAAATCGGTAAGAGAGCTTCCTTAGTGACTGTCATTTGTTGCAAAAGTGCAGGTGGATCGTTTGTCCTTCCCATGATAATCTTCCCCAGAAAATACTGGTCCGAACAGCTCCTCCAGGAGCTAATTGGGAAAGTGCACCCATCAAGGCACATTTGTTCACCCAGTGGTTGGAGCATTTTACGCACAAACTCACCCAACAAACAACTTCTTGTAACAACTACCTGGAACCTGGATGTGGTTGAATCCTAATCACATTCACATCATTTCATTGCCTCCCCATACCACCACAAATACAGCCAGCTCGATAAAACTTTCATGGGGCAAATTACAATCGTCAGGATAGACGCCTTCGCCAAGATGATATTGCACAATTATTCTCTGATGCATATCTTGAATGCACAAGGGGATCCATTGCAGTAAATGGCTTTAGAGCCACTGGAATTTGGCCAAGCAACCGCCACATATTCACCGAGTCCAACTTCGTTGCAGCGGAAAATCACCAACGTTTGGCGGAGGACCCAACTCCACTGGTGACACACAACTCCAGTGTCACCCCAGCCTGCTGAAGATCCACCCCACCCACCTGCCACTTCTGTTACGACCCTGCCGCCTGACACTCCCTCTACCAGTTCAGCAGGAAATTCTGCAACTGGAATGGTTTCACCAAAAGACATTCAACCATTTCCCCAACCAAAAAGAAAGAACAGCAACAGGGGGAGAAAAGCGGCTTCTTGCGCGCTGATCACTGGTTCACCGCACAAAGCCATGTTGTTGAATTCTCAGGGTAAAAAGATCAAGGTTATTCCAGCCCCTCGTCCCTTAACTGATGGCAAGGGAAACGGCCGCGGAATACGTCGACGCAGAGGAGGTGGTAGACCTGGAGATCTAAATCAACCTTCAGGTTCAGGAACAAAGAATCGTTCAAAAAAACAAAAATTGAAACGGAAGCGCAAATCTGATAATGATGAGAGTGAGACAGATGATTCAGGTTCAATCCCCGAAGATAGGTCGTCAGATTCTGTTTACGAAATGCCTGTTGGCGAAGAGGGCCCAACAAAGGAAGACGCGGAATGCATTTTTTGCGATCAAAATTTCAAAGACGACGTGCTGGAGAGTTATGTGTCAAATGTGGGCTCGTTCTGAGTGTGCTGGGGCCGAAAATGAACATTACGTTTGTGACTTCTGCAAATGAGTTTTTAATCAAAAATTTTTGTATGTAATATAATGTTCAATACCTAACTTAGTATGTAATATTATGTAAAAACACATTTTTAATGTAATTGGTAATGATAAACTCGATTTTCCTTTGATTTTTGACCATAATTCTACTTTTTTACTCAAAATACCTTGGGGTCCATATTACCTACAATCTTTGCGAAAACAAAATTTTGACATTTTTTGGAAAAACTCAATTTACGACAACTAAATTCGGTCTGAATTGTTTTCCAACTTTGATATTACTTCAAGGCGAGAAATTAAGCCGTCTGCCATAAGCAGTTGAGCCCTTAGTTGGGAATTTGATTTTTTATAACAAAGAAATGAATAGGGGGTCCATATTCCCACCTTCTCCTCTACCAATAAAATAATCACCACGACGAAGAAACGGTGACAGGTAAAAACGAATTCCAATGCAATTCAACCACATTAACGAATATTGCAGGAAAAGCCCCTCACAGAAATGTGATTCATATAGCTCCAGCTCCTACCCTCGATGAGGTAATCAAGTTTATGCGTCATCAGGCGATCATGATTCACCAAGCATGCCAGTTTAAATTTTTAACGATGCATATGACTGAGAAAGAAGTTATAATTCATTGTGATGTTCAGTGATAATTATAGTGCCAAGCTGAATACTAAAATACAGTCGTTCCATTTTGGTGAGAGCAGGAAACAGTTTACCCTGCACACCGTGTAGGTATATTTCAAGGAAAATGCTTTCAGTCCTGCACCCCGTTCGCAGTCTATATGCACTCTTTCAGAATGTAATGAGCCATCTGCTTCGACCGTTTTTTCACGACACTAATCTGATGTTCACCTTAGCCATGGATGTGTCCGCACCTATATGAAGGGAAGAAAAATTACCCCAATGTTCCCTACACCTAGTAAGCAAGAGCTTACTTCAGTCCTCCAAGGTACAAGTGAGGGAATCTGTTTTCCTTGGGTTTTATTTTCACCAAAAAGCTCGAACAGATAATCTCACAAAATAATAATCACCTTATCAACGCACAAATCACAAACAACACAACAACTACAGGGGCCAAACATCCTCCCCCCCCCCCCCCCCAATATCAGCACAGCAGCTATTCTTCCATGGGCAAAGGACAAAGTTTCACCAAAGGACGGGACTTGAGGCCATTATTGGTTTTAAGCTAGGCCACTATAGCCACACCATCCGAACCCGTGGTGCCGAAACCCGGGTAAGTTTTATAAGAGGATAAAAACACGAGATAACTTTTGTCTTCCTATCTTGTGTTTTTATCCTCTAATATGCAGTCGGCAATAATTGCTACACTTCTATTGTCTATGATACCTTGGGCTTCAGGGCTGGTCGGGTATGATTGTGCCCATCCTCGCACTAACATTACGCCCATCGCCTTACATCATGTAAGTTCATGTTTGACCCACGAAGAAAATATCAAACAAGAGACTGTTTATGTCCAAGTGGTAAGTCCTAAAATGTTCAGCTCCAGAGATGTACAAAGATGCAGAGTAACAAGGTCCTCCCTAGTGACATATTGCGGTACAGCGTCACATGCTTCCATAATGAAAGAAGCATTGTCCATTAATGAGCCCATACCACAGGTGCCATACGGCAGGTTTTATGTTAAAAAGGTTGCAACTTATAGCAGGTCAGATGACCAACATAAGCATAAGACTGACTCGAGATGGTGCTCGATTTTCAGATATCGAGTATCCATGGTATGTGGACGATGTGGAATTCCCGTCAGTTACTACCGGAAAGTTTCTACCAGCTGGAAGTGGCTTTGCCTACCGCTTAGAGACTCCTCGAATCTGCCTGAAAGCTTTAAAATGTTCTGTTGAAGCAGGACTCACATCACTTGCTCAAAAAGTGATTTCCACGAAGCGAAGGTCTCACGTTACTCCAAGAAATATATGGGCGTCAGTGCTAAATTTTGGAGGTCCAAAAGCACCGCGTATTAGTGACGTATTTGACAGTGAGTACCAGCTAGCACTTGACTTACTTAAAACAGAACTTAAAGTCGAAGACAAAATACATCCAATTGACATGAAGGACGCAGTACAAAGAATACCTCAGTCAACATCACCAGGATTACCATTCGTAAAAACCCATTCCGGGTGGAAGAAATCCGATGTATTAAACACGTACTTTGACAAAATTGAAGCGTACTGGGATAGAGTAGGACGCCGGAGCCCGGTTGTACCACCCCCAGATTGTGCCGCGTTTTGTAGATCACATGTTGGTGACTACGGTACCAATAAGGTACGGCCAGTGTGGGCCTACCCAATATTGATGATATCGCAGGAAGCCCGCTTCTCACAACCCATGATTGACCTAATGACCGAACAAGAGATCGGCCAACATTTTGCTTTTGGATGCGAAATGATGAAAGGAGGTATGATGTGGCTCAACTCACGTCTGTCAAAAAGGGCCATCTACCGTCCAGGGTCTAAATTTATCATGGTTGACTATACTGGATATGATTCAACAGTACCCGCGTGGTTAATCCGGGACGTTTTTAAGATCATAAAATCCAAGTTTATATTGACAGAACAAGATGAAGTCCGATTCAATTATATGGTGAATTACTTCATCAACACACCGATCCAGAATATGGATGGACGACGGTTTCAGAAGGACCATGGAATACCAAGTGGGTCGAACTGGACCAACATCATAGGATCGTGTTGCAACTATGTAGCTACGTTGACCGCACACCTTGTTGTGTTTGGAAGGTTACCTAGCTTTATTAACGTTTTCGGAGACGATTCAATAGTTGCAGTGGACCCCTCAGTCATCGTTGATTTTGAGAGATACTCCGAATTCATGCTGTACGCATTTGGAATGAAATTGAATTGTACGAAAAGTTATTGGACTACCAGACTTACAAATGTACATTATCTAGGGTATTACAACCTATTTGGTGAACCCTACAAGCCAATCGAAGAGATAATGGCTTCTTTCCTCTATCCACAGTATCAGCATGATGAATGGTCATATATATTGGCCAGAGCGTTAGGCTGCTTATTTGCATCCGCAGGACAGTTACCAGACTTCCATTTAATTGCAAAAAGGGCCTATGTTAGAGCTGGCATGCAACCGGGAATGACCCAGGAAGCCCTAAGACTCGTAACGAACATATTGAACAAATTCTTACATTCTTGCTTTCTTGCTTTCCTAGTGTTGTAGAAAAATATATTTTTTACAAAGTTAAACTTGAAACAATCTTTTCAACAATCTCAACACTGTGCTAACTCTACATTCAATATCATATCGCGATTGTTCAGAGCTACATGCAAAGCTTGCATTTACAACATCAACAGGGATTATTCTGGATGGGTTAAGTCCTAATTCGCTAACAACGCGGAAAATCGTGGACATAGGTTCAATACAAGAATCTGGCACATGCAGCGGAGCTACTTTTAGTATGGGGCCTCACACTTACGAAAATTCTGTCAGATCAAGCGAATACAAAATTAAAATCTGGACAGAAAAGGCAACATTACGACTCAAAGACATGGTCATGGTGACTAGAGAGGGGGATAAATGCGAGTATAAAAAGGGTGGATGCATTATAGCAGAAGAGGGTGTCGTAGTATGGGATCTGACAGAGGAGAACCATCAATGCGGGTCCAAGCAATACAATTTAGTCTATGAAGGTTACGCGAACATTACAACTGCCCATCTATCACCTCAGGTTCTTTTAGTCGAGTCTACCGAGCAGCACTTTGCATTAGCATTGAAACATGCCTCTCCTGTGTGCAACTTTCCCGGGTTTCGGCACCAATGTTTTCCTTGGGTTTTATTTTCACAAAAAACTCGAACAGATAATCTCACAAAATAATAATCACCTTATCAACGCACAAATCACAAACAACACAACAACTACAGGGGCCAAACATCATCCTTGCTGTCAAGTGGATGGTTTTCGTCATGTCAAATTGCCATACTGCTGAGTTGACGACGACAAATAGAACTCTTACAGATGGAAGCAGGATGGAGTTCCTATGCCAATAGCATTTTACAAAGAATTCATGGGACGAGTTGACTTGGCAGATCAACTGGGACCATGCTATGAAGCGGACCGTAAATCCAATAAGTGGTGGAAAAAGGTATTTTACCGTTTACTGGTGACCAAAGTAGTGAACAGCCACATAGTAAAACAAGACTTGAGTGGGCAAAAAAGAGCCTTTCTGCCATTCCTGGTGGCTTTGGCTGAAAGCTGATTGAAAACAATGCCTAAAAATTGGTCTGAGGTAACTAGAGAGGAGATAAAGGCTTACTTTGGTATGCTTATAATGATGGGAATCCACCAATTGCCCGAAGTGAGAAATTACTGGAGCTCTGATCCAGCATTACGAGCTGATGCCGTTGCTAATGTAATGACCCTAAACAGGTTTTAAAAAATCACAGAAAATATCCATTGTAACGCTTCTACTGAACTCTCCCCGTGGTTCTCCTGACCTAGACAAACTCCACAAACTACGACCTCTCGTTACAACGGTTTCAGAAAATATACTGTTGCGACGTACTAAGATAATGACGTCAGCCACGTTGGGTTGGAATAAAAATAACAACATGATGTACATAACCTTCTCAAGGGAAGCTACGTTCTCCCCCGGTTATAAAGAGATTCAATTTTTTTCCTTAAATGTGCTCATAGAAATAAAACTAGAATTTAAAACAGTATTGTGGAGTGGTTTTCATATTAAAAACCCCAACATAAACAGGGTGTACAGCGTATGATCCGAAAACCTTCGCACACGTATTCTACAACTAGTTTCCAACAAAAAGTACCTCTTAGAGATTTTTTTTAGAGGCTTCGTTTTTGAGTTATTTCACTTTTAACATTTTTTTCGTGTTTTCAAACTGACGTCACTAAAACAGCCGTCACTCCGGCGTTTTCAAAGTATTTGGAAATCTAAGTCTGCCGTTGGAAAGAACATAAAATCATCTATCGTATCAGTCTTTAATAACAATTTTTTTAAAGGAACTAAGGGTTAAAATGATCCTGAAAAGTAAATTTTGTCAAATTTTGAAAAAAATTCTTTTTTTATTGGCTCGTTAGTCCCCCCTCAATTTTAATGATACGTTTGAGCCTGTAAGCTTAAAAAATGCGCAAAAGTCTTAGCTTTCCAATGGTATATTCAATTTTTAGGTTTTAGAGGGAACTTTTTTGAGGAAATTGAGATTTTATGCAAAAAACCGTGTATTTTCAAGCACGGGATAGAATGCGCGGGAGAGCATCCCCTAATCAAGGATTACCTTGATACCTGTGTCAGGAGTGTAACAGCTCAACTAACACTGCCCGAGTTGGTCAATAACAACTTTTATATAACACCTTTCCGAGGTAAGCCTACAGCTCCTTGTTTCCTCGTTCCTAAATGCAACACGGACCAGAAACAAGAACAAAACTTTAGACTGGTTTGTGATTTTCGACCAGTACTGAAATATTTCCAGCACCCAACTCCAACAATCCCTCCTCACCAGGAATATTACAAAGCCTCTTGAGATTTGAAGAAGAAAACACGAAACAGAATCAGATAAGGCCCGCCTCTGCCTCATCGTCATCGCAATCAACAAGCCAAACTGCAGGGCTCTTGAATGTTGGAGAACATTTCGCAGCTGAAGGGAAAACTAGAAGATGAGCGTGGTGCGCGATGAAACAAAAAAAAAGCAGAATCGAAGATGGTTTGTACGTCGTGCAACGTAGCACTTTGTAAAAAGTGCTTAAAGGCATACCATACTCAGAAAAAATTCAGAGGCTAATAAGAGCCAATCCAATTGAGGCGTTGACATGGAAATGGTGTTAAGTCACAAAAGGTCGAAATTTTTTATTTTCGTGGAAAATAAGCATGATCTAAGGCCAATGGCATGGAAAAAGAGTTATGTCGATAGCTTCAATAGTTTATTTGGAAGAGCTCTCCAAAAAGATGCCACTCGAGTTTACTCCTAGTACATTGGCATAGAAAAGTTGTTAAGTCACGGTCACGCGGTTGGACATGGGGGAGGTTATATTTGTTTATGAGGTTGTGTTTTCTCTATTTCGCAGCGACAATTCGCCTGTTCTTGAAAGTTTCCATGGTTTAATGCTTCACAACGATGTCAATCAAGTTCATTCCCTTCAAACCAGTCAGTATTATTGTTTCTTTTGTTGTCAAATCACTGATCATTACCAATGTAACGTACCAATACTTCGAATGCATGAGAACAGTGGAGTTGAAAATATTGAAGAGAGGAATCAATTCAAAACATTGCTGAGATGCATGGGCGCCCGCAGAATATTTTCCCAGGGGGGGGGGGGGGGGCAAGGCCATAATACTAGGGTTTGGTTATTTATGTAGTAATGTTTTTCGTTAAGGGGGTAACAAAAATCTGATTTTTAGTGTATTTTACCTCAACTTTGCGGAACGCTATCTCTGGAACTACTCGTCCGATTTTGATGCAACTTCACACACTTCATTATGAAACTGTGCAGAACCAACCGTGCATATCATTTTTGACATCATCAGCAGAAGGTTGGTAATCGATTAATGAAAATGTTGGGAATATTTGTCACGTCGAAATCTTTAAATCTCTCTGTATTGACCCAGGGAAACTCTGCCTTGAAGTTTTGAAAAACATCGACAAAAAACGGCTAAAACAAGCAGAGATAGCCGCAACAGAAATTACGAAACAGGCGCGATTGAAAAAAAGTGAAGCGAGAAAGAAACTTGAAGAAGACTTTGAGAAGAGCGAAGGCGGCCCTTCCTACGCGCCGGGCAGTTTCTGAAACTCTGAGTTGTCAACTTCCACTTTAATTTTGAACACCTAAGAGTTGATAAAAAATTCTAATATTTTGGATTCTGATGCCTAATATAGTTTGTTATTATAAAATGTGTTTATCTCAAAACTGTTTTTTTTTTACCCAAAAAATTTTTGTTACCCGCTTAACGTGACCGTTTCCCGGCGTTTATGCAGAATTGCCAATATTTATTAATACTGAATTTTTCAAAACACTAAAACCTGACAAAAATGTACGCAAACTATCCTGACTCTCAGGGGGGGGAGGGGGGCAATGGCCAATGGCAATGCTGAGATGGGACCTTTTCCAGAGCTCCAGACCAGGCTGACTATTGCTGACCCCAAAAAAAGGGCTCGCTAGCCATGATTGACTTCTTGGACTTGAGATACCTCAGTTTTTACGAAGAAATTCGCTCCTAAATTTGACATTTTCATACATTTTATCCTGCTTCCTGCTGCGAGACAGTCTTTTGTTTCGTTTCTGGTCACTTACTGGTCATTTACGTTTAGTTTGATTAATAAATCGAAGTAAATAGTGAAAAAAATTGTTTTTTGCCTCTCCTGTAAATTTATTGTTTTTTGTCTTAACACCTTTTCCATGGTAACGCCTCAATTCTTCCATCTTTTATACTTAGTTCAGTTCTTTCATGATTTCTTTCTCTGTAATAAATCATTACATGACAACTTTTTACTAAGGAAGATTTTACATTGTAGAATGTACATGTCTTTGCCCACTAGTTCATAAATCATACACTCCGCAAGATGAGTAGGTCCAACTGCTACTCATGTACTATGGATGAAATACTTATCTGGACCTTGTTTCTTAGTGCTTAGATTTTTGAAAAATGAGAACCACTCAATGTGAATCAAGTGGAAGTGATATTCAGTGAGGGAATGCCGGAACGAGTTCGCGAAAAATTAAAACAGTACTGGGACGTACGCTGTCCCAGCGATATTGACTCTGAAATTACAGCCAGGACATACCGTGTCCCAGCACTTAGGTGCTCTAGCTTAACGGTGGGACATGTGCTGTCTTTTTTCGCGAATATTGAGGCCCAATATAAGGTTGGAAAACATTTCATCAAACCAGCCAGACGTTGACACGTGAACAGTCGAACAACAGTTGTATGATCGTAACACGACAAAGTTTCGAACAAACTTGTGTAGCATTTGTTATGAAAACATAGTTTTGTTACTAGCGTAGACACGCCTCAAGGAAAAGTGAATTCAGGCAAATGAGTAAAGAAGATAAGCTCAGTGAGATGTTATAAGAGAAAACGAATATTCCAAAGAGCTTACCTTCAGGCTTCTTGGCAGGAGTCTTAGGTCAAGCAAAAGAATAAACAGATACCTGTAAAGAGAATAATAATGTAATTAACTAATATCGAGGTCCAACTATGTAAATATAGAGAGCCTACCACAGGAGTAAAGTTAGAAGAAGGTACTAGTTGAAAGAACGCAATATTTGAAAGAAAAAAACACTTTCAGTTGAGCAGTACGCTAATTTCTCTCAAGAAAACGTGTAGGTGATTGTGCATCTTAAAAGTTCTAATGAAATAACGTTTAATGAGAACTTTTACGTTAATTTCTCTCCCATTCTGAACACCGATAATTAACAATTCTTTTCAGTAATAAATTTCCATTGTTACTTAGAATTTCAATTCATTTCAATTCGATATCTTCAACATTGACGATTTGGCAACTAGTTGAATTCCACCCGGCTGATCTGCACAACCCTGCACAAATTTCAGTCGCTGAAGTTACTAAAGATGATGAGATCGTCTCATTCCCTAAAGATGGTTAAAAATGAAGAGGAAAACAAAATTGTCCTAGAAGGAAGGGAGGGAGAAAATGGATAATGGTATATTTAAAATGAAATTGTCGTGTTCTTCTTCGTCTACAAAGGCTTTGGCTCTGAGAATCAAAACAGCCTCAGCTCTGGAAATGCACAGGAAATGAGTCATCCTGATGTTTCTTCTATGAAGAAGATGATAGAATAGGTTCATAGATAGGTTCATGACATGGATTTGACTAACGCAAAGAGGAATCGATCAACATATAAACGAGTTTATGGTTTTAGCATGGAACATGCTTTAGCCTTGGACTGAAGGAGCGTCGCCCATCTGGGGAAATGTACGAAGGGCACCGTCGGGCCGCGAGCGCCCAACTGGGTAAACAGTGAACGGCACAAGCGGGTGCCAACTATTCAGTTCGTTCGTATAAACGGTGAGAGATGGACCTGCAAATACAACAAAAGTTCTCAAGTCAACGGGGTAAATGCGCGATTGTTGTGGAAAATTACAAATTTACTGAATTTCGCATGATGAAGTGCGGATCCATCACGTTTCGTTGTGCAAATCGGCTAATAACCAACAGTTTCTCCAAAAATGCTGGGATACCTACCTAGAAGACAAGGACGTGATGGCTTACCTGACAAATATCGCCAACCGCTGTAATTTGCCAAAGTGAACTATTATTATAATTTTTTAACGAAGGTTCCTATTATGTACCTGAAAATTATGAAATCGTGATATAAATAATATAAATCAATGTAGTCAGATTCTCTCTTATTTCTATTTCATTAATTCATGGGAAATAAGCATTTTCGGCCAGGGGAAGCTTTTACCCAGATGGGTCGTCGCGAGCTCGGAAAGGTGTCCCCAGTTAGGTCTATATTCTTTCCCCAGTTGGGCGGTAGTATGACTAGAATTTACCCAGATGGGAGCCGCCCGACTGAAGCACGGTTCACATCCATCCAGGAAGCTATCTGTAAAGTGAGTACGAGCAACTGATTAGTTGGACATCAGCTGGGAAGGGGGAATATTTTTTTTAGACAGGCACTTTTGAAGCAAACTGTACGCATTAGATGTTTCACATATTTTTCGTCCTGCATCTGCGCAGTTCACTACCGTGCATGCGGAATGGCGTTGGGAACGGAAACAGCCGTGGGAGGAAGCGCGGGAAACGAGTTGTTGGCTTGTGCTTGGGCAATTCCCCTCCATCCCCTCCACTGCTTTTGACCAGCTTCCTCTATTCGTATTTCCAGACATGCTGGATGGATGTGAACCCTGATTAACTAGCCGAAAACGTGACGAGAGATATTTTATAAGATAAGGATAATGTACTTCCTCTTATGGAAGTTAGTCGTGAGTCATCCTAAACGCAATAATCCGTTATACTTCTGCGAGTCCTCATTTACATTATCAGTCTAACAGCATTATTACCATCAGTAATATTAGAGTAAACCCGTCATATTGATGAAGCTGAAAAAGCAGACACGAAAATAGCAAATTGAAACCAGCAGAATGATAAGAAATTAGCGAAAGGAAAACTGCAAAAATAGCGAGGCTAAAGCATGTTCCATGTTTTTGAATTTCAGCCGCAGGCTCTGAGCAGTAAGCACCCGGGGGTCCAGGGGCTTGACCCCTGGCGAATTTTTATAACACATTGAATACGTTCTTTGAGCTAAACATATTCAAATCCATTCATTCAAACTCGCTTACTTCACTGTGCACATGAAAGCCCTCCGTTTATTAGCCCAGCACTTTTCCACTATGCTGGAATTCGACATAGGTGAAAATCGAGAATAGATGACCCCTTCCTTATCAGACTGTCTCCATATTGAAAAACCAAACGTCTCCTATCGATATAGATCCACGATTTCGACGTGTGTTCTGTCTAGTTTGCTGGTCTGGATGCTCGCTTCGCTCGCATCTCAAAAACAAAAAAATATCCTAAATCAATCCTTCTTGAGTATAGATCAGTTGGACTAATAGATCAGAATGTGTTAACACTTGTGTCTCTGGGTATTAAAAATACTTTTATCGATATAACAGTCGTGAAAATCATTCCAGAATACATGGCAGTGGTATCGATATATCATACTAATATATCGATGGAAATACACATCGATACATGTTCAACAGAGCCTGATAAGAGGCAGGGGTCACCTATTTTCTACTTCAGCCCTGGACATGACACAGCATTCCAGGGCTGAATCACAGAATAGGTAACGCATCAATTTTTCCTGATTCTTCAATACTTTACTAAAAGGATTGATATAGGATTTTTTTTTTTGTTTTTGAGATGCGAGCGTAGACTAGCAAACTAGACGATAGGATATTTCTGTCATTTTTCACACGGGGATTTTTTGTCCGGGGTGGGCTAAACGCGAGGATGTTTTGTCCGTGACTCAAAGTGCCCGGTTCTGTATTTATGGAATGTCTTGACGACGAAGGCTTCCCCCATACGAAAATTCCGAGATCAGCTGGAACAATGCGATGCATTTGCTGGACGGTCGGTCTGTCTGTAGCCCTTAGGTTCGAGTAAAGATGGACTTCTTTCAAAATGGATTCCACCTTGTGGGTAAAACGAATCATAGTGGCCAGAGAAACTGCTCATATTTACGCTGCATCAAGGCTGGATTAATACTGGTTTCAACGAAGCCGCCAGAACAAGACAAAATCCGGAAATTCTTTAGAACTGCCCCCCACTTTTTTTGGATTCAATAAACCCCATTTTCGCTTAACTTTTACCGAAGGTGATCCAAGGTGATTAAAGTTCGATTTCCGACGTTTCTAAAAACCCCCACCAACTTGGGGAAATGCAATGTTTTAGCAAAGCTACGGTGTTCTGAAAGTGAGGGGCAGTACTAAAGAAGACCCTATTTTTGTTACCAACCATGCTGTGGAACTTCCTATAAGAAAAAAAAAGTTTATTTTGAAAAATAGGTAATACGAATGTTATATATATAACTGATATATATCATGATATATAAAGTAGGTATGAATTAATGTTGTTTTCCAAATGGTACTCTTTTTTTATCTTGAAATTATGGTCACCCTAGGTATAACAGAAACATGAGGTAAAAACTTCTTCGTCCGAGGAGGGTTCAATGGAAAAGAGGAGTAAAAATTACGTCATCCTACCTACCTCAATGGAAAGGAAGTAAATATTACGTGTAGCTTTTTAGATTTTCAACTCTTATCATCGACGAAAGGACCACAAGGCTTCAGTGTTGGTTCAAACCTGAAGGGAACATTACAGAGAAGGCGTAGATGGTTCGTCGGCGCCCCCAACCATTGTGCGTCGAGGGCATTTTCAATTCGCAAGGTGTAAAATTTACGTAATGTTTCCATTCCAGGGTTAAGACGGGTGAAAACACGCGGTATAAATCCTGCTAGAACAACTAACGGTCGGTCGAAGTGTAAGTACTAGGGCTGTCGTTGAGGATCACTGAAAATTACGAAGAGGCCGGTGAGATCTATGGCGAAATGTGAGTCAACTTCAACATCAGAATGAACTTCACCCCGACGCTTCTGCTAATCCCCGATAAGCTACCAACTCGGACGCGTTACGAAATATGTAAATAATACCAAAAGGAGACAACTGGTTTTTCAATATGGCGAAGGAAGGAAGGGATCATCCATTCTCAACTTTTACCTAAAAGTTAATATTTCAAGATGGGTATAAACTGCGCAGTAAGGTTTCGTTGGGAAATGATTAACCAGGTTTTTCCCGTGTCATGTAGGTACATTAAAAATCGTGAGAACAATAGATACTTAATAAAATTGAACTTACCTGTCGTTTTCCACGTAATAGGTAAGACGTTTTGTGCGATAAAGGTACGCGAAAAGCCGAACCGAATGTCGAACTAGTGAAGCCACGAGTGCCGGAGCCGCCTAGCTTTTCTTGGCACGACCCGAAGGAACACAGGGCGTGCCGTTAATTTGGAGAATGAACTAACATACTATCAAGTTTTGCCAAGCTAAGAGCAGCATAGAACATGGACATCATTCATTTTAAAAGAAAGAATCCAAACCACCAAACCTGAGTACAGCCTCAACTGAGAAGACGAAAATCCCTCTCCCTAACACGCCGTGGGTTTTGTAGTATCCACGAGGGGGGATGGATGGGATCCCTGAAATATTGTCTATATTCATGGATGCTGTTCCATGACTATTTAAATCAGGGGTAGTAGATTGGCTGTCTTTGTGTCGAACTTTATTACACTTAAACTTATGTTTCTTTGATCCAACCCTGTCAGATGGGATAGGGCTCGAAAAAGTACAGAAATAATTTCATTTTGAACCAATTTACCCCATGAAAATAGATTTCCTCGTTCCGGGTCAATCGCACAGGTATGGGATCCACTCCATTCGCTTCAGCGTCCAAAATTACATGGAACAGGATACCCCACATGCCCACACGGGAAAAAACCCTTTTTTGTTTGAGTTTTTGTTTGTCTAGGTATGTTTTTCTAGCCAAATTTGTACTCGTTATGTCTTTTTTTTCATGTACATCACGATTCTGGTGGTGGCATGATCGAATTAACTATTAGATCACATTTGGATTGCATAAGACGTAAGTACTGCACCGTAATTAGGGTCCGATGCGAGCCGTCAGGCCACTACCTGGAGGCTTGGATTTGGGCGGTGTTGCCAGACCCAGAGGTCTTCAGAAAACCGCAGGGTCGCTGCTACGTGGGCAAGAGTATAATTTGAATTAAAATTATGAAGGCAGTAGTGATGAGTTTCTCGCTCATCTCCTAGTTTTTTATTTTTCCGCCAGGTTTCCCATTAATAGTGTTCATTTCTTTTACATTCTATTTGTTGTTTCTCCTATTGAGCTTTTTGAAGGATGTTCGAGGTTGGTAATTCACACTTTTGAAGGTCAATGCTACATCAACAAGCTCTTTTGCTCTCTGCTCACTTTGAGAGTTCAGTTCCTATTTTCCTGGTTCACATGATGTTACCTACAATTTTTTGAAATGTATAATATTAATCATTTTCGAGATAATGTCTATACCGTTATAAACGACATTGCCTTTTTCTAAATGTGCTCGGAAGTAACATAATGCTGTTTAAGCCCACTCCGTATTCCATACATCCCTCAAAGTCGATAATGGAACAAGAGATCTCTCTTCCATGTAGGCCTCCCTTTCCTTCTCAAGTGAGACGCATGTTGCCATCTAACCATAGTGTAACCTCCCCATTTATAAATCGCTTTTCTGTTTCCCTGCCCATGTGTGTTAGCGTTGTGTTTCTATTTGGAATTTCTTCTTAAAAAAGGTTGAATAGATCCTTTGTTGTATTTGCCTGATAATAACTCAAATTGCAAATTCTTCGGATGGATTCGAAGCCGTCTAAGGAGGTGCTAAGGGTGGCCCAAGAGCTGTCTTTTGCTAGGGCTTTGGCAAGCAATGACAAAACATTGAGGGATCGAGCGCTCAAAAGACTCAATAAATGGTTTGCTTCAATGCCTAAAAAGAAAGAAAGTAAGTGTGCTATTATAACTCATTTGGATGATGGTTAAAAATACCCAGTGTTAATCAAGAGTCAATGATGTGATCAGTGGCATCACGTACTGTATGGGTGGTTAAGGTGGCTTTTCTATGAGGACAATTACCGCATTACATTTTATCTATATCGTAAAAACTGAACTTGTGTATCATACGCAAAGGTTAATTAAATTAATATATTATGTACTTGACTGTTTACCAAGTACAGTTGTCATTTGTCTCACTCCCTACAATTTATGTGGCTAAGGATGTTGAAGGGAGTGAGGTTATAGCCTTTCACCGCCTTTACAGGCCACAAATCAATTGAAACTGTGGTACCAAAATTTTGTCAACGAACTTCCAGCAACTACACTCATTGTCGACTAGTGTGATCAAGTTTCACTTACCACAGTCAGAATGTTATTGGAGTGGGAGTTACATAACCCACACTGCTGCCTCCAGGGATGGTTTTCCTGGTAGAACTGACTGGGAAGGTCTAGGCGAAATCCAACCACCAGCGTTGGGACCATCTTGAATAAGGGATGTCAACAGAACAGAAGCAACTTCATAAACACCCTTTCCCGCCAGTTGGGGGTTACTTTTCAAAACATTGTAGGGAGTGAAGATAGACCCTGTGTCACGGAAATAATGGGTTGGTAAGGTGACTTGCTTTGAACCAATTTTTTTCTTCTGGGGCCGAAATCCATTGTAGATGGTATATTCTTTCATAGTGTAAGTGGATATAAAGGCCCCGATTAATATTTCGCTGAATAGTGATGATGGATGTTGTTTACCTCTAGTCAGTGACAGCAGTAGGGATGAGATGGTTGCCCTGAGTTGGAACACACCGTGACAACGATCTTAACTTCAGTTGTAAGAAGGGTGTTCCACTTTTAGAGAGTATTCTAGTATCTCTAAAAAACCGAACAGAGTAGGTGGTTGGTGAGTGGCAGTAGATTCAGACATCTCTGCCCTTACATGGATATGATCTTTTCTGAAATGCATTTCCTTCGTCTATCTGAACAATATTACTCCCAGATCAATGCATTAAATGCATGGCTCCAATCTTTACTTAGTGAATAGGTCCTGTAAATATTCCTCCTGAAGGGCCTTAAGTACCTCTCTTTTCGCTTAAGACAACCCCCCTGTATTCCCAAAAATGCCAAAATGTAGTTGGTCAAGGGATTGTTGAAAATACGATATTTTTAAAACCATGTCAATAGCCACATTCTTTCTAACTCTCAGCCTCTTACATTTATAAATTAATTGTCAAAACATCATTCATAAATCTTTATGAACATCCATACTGTGTGTTGTCAACTGAATGTGTTATTGTGTACTGTTTTTAATTTGTACTTGATTTATTGTTCTTCAGGTTTTAATGAAGCAAGTTTTACTCGACTTTGGAAAGGCCTATATTTCTGTTTGTGGATGTCTGATAAGCCTCTTATACAGGTACTGCCTTATTTAATTTTTCTGAGTAGATCATGGAATTTGGTATGTTTATATTAGTTACTTGAATCAATTATGACTACAGCAAACCAACTAAAGTCATACAGCGTTGATATTTAATTTAATAGGGGTTGGTGATGAATTTGAAATTCATTGTTCTGTGTACTGTTCAATGAAGTTTGAAGGGAGTTGCATTTGTGATACTGGAGAGGTTTTGTGGGAAAACGATTAAATAACTATACGTTTGATCCTAGAAGGGCCTTTAATGATTGGAGAGACTATCCAATCGAAACTGTTACTAGGCGAACTTGACAACATAAGAGAGAAATTGTAGTTTTCTGCAAAAAGGGCCCCAGGTCTCATACTCCCTATTTACAGCCTCCTCCTCGATTTATGTTTCAATACAGAAAAGCCTGAAAGATTCCAAGATCAAAATAATTTCCTAAATATTATTCATGGTGATTCTTCCCATACTACCTAAGCTGATAAAACTATTTCTCACATTTTCAGGAAGACTGTGTAGACAGAATATGCAAGCTGGTACATTCCTTACAAAATTTCAAAGACTTCCAAAAGTTTGTACGCTGTTTCTTTCAGTGTATGTCGCAGGCTTGGTTCAATTTGGACAGCTTCCGGATCGACAAATTCCTCATGGTAATCATTCATTTTATATTTTTGGGTTGTGCAACAAAAAAATGGTGTAATAACCTTGGACTGATATCCCAGAGTTAGAAAAATTAAAGGTAGTTGGTAATTTAAAAAACGCTGCAAAATTTTTTTTTTAACCACTGTTGGCACTGAAAGACACTTGTACCCATCGTCAGGAGCTGCCTGGGACTTAAGCACTAACTTCCTGGTAATTACTGGGTGGGCATTACCATCCCAGTCTGTTGTGGCGACCTATTGTCGTTAACCCCAGATAAAGCTGGAAGGTCCACCCTTCCCCACCACGTTTTGGCAAATGAGAGGAGATCCTTTACCTCTCCCGTTTTAATAACCTGGGGATCAACGGAAGCTTTCCTCTAGTTTAGAAAACGCTGTCTTGCCAGCACAGGGCAGTGGCAGATCACATGACACGCAGTCTCATCCTCAGCCCCACAGAACTGGCAGAGGGTGGTGTCAGATTTGCCCATTTTGTGGAGATGGTATTCAAGTGGACAGTGCCCCGTTAAGAGCCCTGTTACTATACGTATCTCCTTTCTTCCTAGGCTGAGCAGCTCATTAGCTCTCTTCCTGGAGAAATCAATAAATTGTTTTCCCTGCCTCTGTCGTCTAACACGGAGCCAGCAGGCAGTACCCCTCTTACTCTCCCATTTGGAAAGCTCTCCCCGAAGAAAGCTCTCTGTTGTGCCCAGGAAGGGTTCTGCACCAACCGGGAGAGAAGCAGCACCTTCCCTAGCTAAGGTGTCCGCTTTTTCGTTCCCCTCAACCCCTTGGTGTCCAGGGCACCACACCAATGTAACCTTATTGTTACTGGCAAGGGTCTTGAGGTTAGCCAAGCACTCCTGCTCCAGCCTCGAGGAGATTGTGAAAGAGGCCAGCGCCTTGAGTGAAGCTTGACTATCTGAGAGAATATTAATTGTCGCTCCATTAACCCGTCGACAAAAGAGTCTGTCGGCACAAGAGCGTATGGCATGTACTTCTGCCTGGAAAATGGTAGCAATTGTTCCCAACGATTCTGCGATCGCCGTTCTTGGGCCAAACGCTGCAAATTCTTTCACTGGTGAATATTATTCAATGATTCATGATTTGAATTTCTACTAAGCATTGGCAGTACTTATTGACTGGATTGTTTCTTGGGCAGTGTTGGGAGTAAACAAATATATATACTTCCACCATATTTATTATTATTATTCGGTTATTTATTTTATTATCATTATTTTTTTGTGCAGTTGATCCGTAGATTTTTGAGACAACTCCTTGAGAGACTTCGCCGAGATGACTGGGATATCAAAATGGTGAAAGATGTTGTTGCCAGTGACTTGAAACCTTCTATCTCTCAAGCGGCTTTAGGCCTCAATATTCACATCGCTGAAATATTCCTTGAAGAATTGGCAAAGGTTGAGCGGCATATCTTAAATTCAGACAACTAATTAATTAAAAAACCATTTAAGTTGTAATTAATCGTATGAACTTCATTTTTTTAGGTAGGAAGAGGGGCGTTGCCTTCAAATGTTTTATTTGAGTTCGTGAAACCATTTGGTGAAATGCTATGCGAAACAAAGGATGCAAGGTACATGAGGAGCATAACTGATAATGTTTTTTTCTATCTGCTCCGACAGTCTGAAGAAGCATTAAAACATAAAGAAAAATTTGAAGCGTGGAGAGATGTAAGCGTTACTGTTTTATACCTATTTATTTACATGTAATCCAATGACATGCCTAGCTTACTGCTTTAGTTGCTGCTATTAAATTTCTATTCTGTTCAATCTTTTAGACAGGATTCGCAGGTGGTGAAATTGACGTGATGGAAGAGGTTTCAAATAATGCCGAGGACGAAGAAGATGAAGACATAATGGGTGATGATGACAGTGATATGGAGGAAGACTCACCTCTTGATCCGCGGGCTGGAAAAGTGGACGTCTTGCTCCCACCTCTCGAATTCGATCCGTCTCAATTTATCAAATTCCTCAATGGGCTAAGGAAAAATCCTAACCTGTCGTCGAAATCACGAAAACAAATTGTTCTTATATTAGATAAGTAAGTACAAATTAACACGATCATTGAAGGTCATTTTTGGGAAGTGGGTTATGAATGGCTGTGGTATGAACAAAGTTGTCAGTTAAGGGGGTTGGGTAACCAACAAACAAACAAAAAATCAGATTTTTTTTTAAATATTTTTTTTATTAAAGTAGGATTGTTAACGAACATTTTAACATGAGGAATTCCCGCGCATTTGGAACCATAATTGCCCTCTTTGCCTGAAAATCTTACAACCTCCACAATCGTCTTTGCTTTTTTCAATTTATTTAGTACCCCCCCATGTCTGTACGACGATTACTTTGGTCAATATAAATTTTTGAAGCCGTAGCGATCTAGCATCTGCCAGGATCGTAGCTTGGCTCGCTGCCTTCCTATATTCTTCTTGTTATTCTTTGAATCCTACAGAAACGCAGACAATTATTTGGTAGATTTGGTAAGTAACTCATGGATCGAGAGAGTTGAAAGAATCAAAGCCAAACCGGGCAGAAATGTTTTCACGTTGCGTCGGGAGCGCAGAGTGAAAAACTTCAACGTGAACATTTACTGTTTCAACCATGTTTGACCCATTTCCTCTGGTTCTATACGGAATCTAACTTTTTTTGTTTTGTTATGTTGGTAATAAGTTTCTCTTTTGATAAACAGATTAATTTTGGCCGATTATTTTCTGTGTCCACGTAGTACTCCTACAAAGTCAATTTTTCATGGATACTTTTAGGTTATCACTTCTCATCAATACCAAAAATTTTGCACATAAATCAAATCCTATCCGTCTAGTTGCTCTAAATGTAGTTGTGACTTGTTAGAAAAAACCAAGAAGACGCTAGATAGTTCAATAAGGGAGAAAAATGGACAAATGTAGGAAAAAGTGACATTTTTTTTCATTAAAAAATATCAACTTTGTCGCACCTCTACATCGTTTGTTAAAAAACCAATTGACAAAATTCGAGATTTATTGGAAACTAGAGTTCCTGGCGGTTCTAATGGTATATAATAAAGTTATTTTATGACTATATTGACCGACGTAATTGAGGGTTATGTAAAATCATATCGTTTCGAGAAGCGTGGAGCGTCTGTGGGTACCCAACCTCCTTAACAAACAAAAAATTAATCATATTTCGAATCTGCTGCAAGCAGCATTCTGTTCGCCCCACAGTACCTTCCTTGAACTCAGTACTCTTGTAATCGAATTACTAAGTACTACAAGAAGGAACCACAAAAACTAACACTAAAATCTTTGTGCTGCAATCATGGAATGTATGGAGACAGTGATAATCTTTTAGTTATCTACATCGTGATAATGTGGAAACCATCTTAATCCCGAGCTTCCTCTCAAAGATTGTGACGGAACCTGTGTTATTATCATTCGTTAATGATATGTATCCATTATTTCAGGTACAAAACATACCAACACGGTAAATATCCTCTGGGTATTCATAAAGTGGAATTAATAGAACCAGAGGATGAAGATGAATTAATTGAAAAGGCTGCTGAAAAATTAGCAAAAGTGGAAGAAGAGTTATTGGAAAAGTCTGACGTCACTGGTGAAAGAAAGAAAAAGAAATTCAAAGAGCCAATTCAGAAAGCGATTCCCCGCAAGAGAAAGCCTAGTACCTGGGAAACCACGCCGATCAAAACTAAAAAGGCGGTCAAAACATCTAAATCTCCAGGGACGGAGGGAAGTTGGACTATCAGTCCAGCAACAACGTCCGATACGAAAATAACCAACGGTATACGATCGCCAGTTGAGAGTAATAGCTTCGTCGCTACCCCAATGGAGGCACTAACCACAAACTCCGTTAATTCTACTGAGTTCGACTCGAAGGTACCAGCAGGTGATGCTTCTAGTGTCTCAGAACCCAGCAAGGCGAAAAGAAGTAAAAAGAAAAAACGAAATAGCCAGCAACAAGAATGTGACGTTTCCTGGGGCGAGAGCGCGTGGGAAAGCACAAATGATGAGGTACGGTGTGTAACATTATGACTTTATATTAATTCTATGTTGAGGTGGATTTTGGTGGGTCCTAGTAGCTTTATATAGTTCGATTCATATTGCTTGAAGATCACTGCTGTTAGAAAACATGAAATATTCTTTTCGTCGCACATTCCTTGCACGGAAAAGATAGAAATTATACACTCCACTGATGAGTTATTTGCCTTTTTTATGCCCCCACTTGTTGTTTTGGTTTATTATTCAATAATAAACCATTGTAATCGCTCTTGAAAAGAAAAAAAACAAATTCTAACCCCCCCCTGAAAATGTCATGGTTTACGTTTCAAAGGGTGTAGAATCCGAATCTGCCGTACACACGATTTCTCCCAAACGGCTGGAGCAAAATATCTGAAATTTTCAGGAAAAATCAATATTGGTCCGACAACGCCCCAATTCTTTAGCCAGCACTCTCACTTAATTAGAGTGCCCTTTAAGGGTTGTCGAAGTTTTGTAAAATCCCTAAAAACCTCAAAAAAGTCGAAGCGGCCTAAATTTAGACTCTTTTTGAAGAACTTTCCATGAGGAATCGAATGAGCCCTTCCCCAGGTTCGTAGCTCAAACCTTCCCTAAATACGGCCCATACAGATTTATGGTGCCAACATCTGCGGTTTTTTTTTTTTGGTTGATTATTGTTTATGTTTTCATCGCAGTAACCTAGTGATGTAGTAATGTGGATACTGGAGTGAACTCCTAAAAGCCTTTGTAGCCAATACACGGGTTGAAGCATTCTGATACGCATGAAACGCTGCAAATTCTTTCACTGGGGTTTATTATTCAATTGGCTTGCGTTCATGATTTGAATTTCTGCTAAGCTTTGGAGTGTGCGTGTTTCACAGGTGATAGAGTGATTATTGAATTTCAGGAGGCACACAAATATGATCAACTGATCAATCCGAATTGGTATTTTGGTTGAGAACAGATTTACGTGCTCTATGCACATGTCCTGAAATTCAATAATTGCTCTATCACCTGTGAAACACGCACACTCCAAAGCTTAGTGGAAATTCAAATAATGAACGCAAGCCAATTGAATAATAAATCCCAGTGAAAGAATTTGCAGCGTTTTAGCGTGTTAATTTACTTTGAAATGGATGAACCTTGTAATTAAGGATGGCGGTAGTGTAGGGGATTGTAGGCATCACAATCTCTTACCGTAATTTTCAAAATGATTGTTTCTTAAATTTTCTCCAAAGGATATCTGCTAGTTTTCTACCGGCTAAGGGGCAATCAATAGAATTTCTGATTTCGTATGTTCTTCTGACTGTGTGTGAGCAGTTTCATCTTTGGAGACCACAAGCCACATAACCTCAAACACGACTGATGACCCCGAATGATGAAATATAATTTGACTATTACAGCAACAATGTATCAACTCAAATTAAATGATAATTTCAATATGTCATTAACTGTACTACCCCTTAACCTTATTCAAAAACTGTTTGTTCCAGATTGAAATACCACTTTCTCCAATGAGAAATAATGTATCAATTTCTGCAGATAAGAGTATTATGGTTACACCATTACAAAGCGTGAGTAGAACATGAAAATTGCAAAAGGCCCAATAAGTAGTTGCTAGATTGACAGTTCACTTCAAGTGAAAATTTGTAATTATAATTGTAGTATTACGTTTCGTTCACTTTGTAATTACTTTTATTGGTGTTGATCGATTAAGATAAAATTTTTAGAATTTGACTAAAAAGTCTATGGGTGTATGTACAATAACTCAGCGCAGGGGTGGGGTTTTGAGCCCCAAGCACTGAAGCCTGTTGACTTTTACCTTCGCTTTGTGCCCCAAAGAGTCCAATTCTACAGCCGGGTCCCATGGCCTGTGTTAACACGAGCTGTGCCATGCGCCTGTGGCGTGAGATGGTTTGTTTCGTCAGTTTCACGATCTACGACCAGTCCCATGGCCTGTGGATTGAGTAGGCTTGTGGCCCGTACAGGCATGTGGAGACTCGTAGAGGCGCGTCCAGTCCATTGTTGTCTGTGGGTGATGCACCATTGCCGCTAGTGCGGCCAAATCTGTAGTGCCATGACGGATAGTGAAGATGATTATGTGTGTGCCCTTGCGGCTTATGTCATTATAAATTATTGCAACGAACGAGGACGGAGAAAGAAAGCCCGGAAAAGGCGTTGGTGGATGACCAAACTGTATAAAAGTCGAGAAAGGTTAGTAGGTACGATATTTACTCAGCAATCAAAATTTTGGTTGATTAATCCCTCAGTGATGGACCTAGGTATTCATCCCAGAGGTGGATATCTCCAATTTCTTCCAAAATTCCTAAAAGCGAGTGGCAATAACAAGTGGCACCTAATTGACAACACGAGGAAATCCAACCCCAGGCCGTTGGAACGCAACTACAGGCCATGGGAACACCATCACAAGTTCGACTTGAACCCATAGATCCATGCGATCCTTTGATCTTTCCAACGAATCATGGGAAGAAGACGCGCCTGGTCGCACCACCTTGGGCCTGCCTGCGCCAACCCAGGCTTCTCTGGTCCCACGGCGCAAGGGTTGTCGAGTTTGTGGCGCGGCTCATCTTAACAAGCGCCGTGGGAACCTGGCTTAAGATGGATGAGTGCAGGATACTGAACAATTATACGGGATGCTGTTTCTTTTGTCTCCTCACATAGCCTGGGTTGGGTTGGATTTTCTGTGATGCAGATGAAATTGTGGTGTGCAGGCTCATTTGCGAGGCCAGACATTGTTCTTAGATCCATACGGTATTTTCTGAGTAGCGTTTCGGTAAATTTGGTTATGGGTTCAGCCAGCTTTACTGAGGACAGGTCCTTCAATATTGCACTATGTTATGATTTCTTGGTTGTCCCACAGCTGATAATCCTTCTGAAGATTTTCGGTAACCAACTGTTGACTCAGACCCTACTACTGAGATAAACCCCTCTTCAGAGTTCGGGTTTTGGTTACCAATTTACCTCTATGCTCTGAAATCCACTCCAGAGGAACGCCGTTATGCTTGGTTGGATTTTGAACCTGAATCATGTGTGATCTTTGTGCTGACTTATTTCTCCAAGGGGAAACAGAATCGCAAGAATAACTTATTTTCCACTTGCATTTTGTCTCTATGAGACCATCCACAAAAATGACGTTTCATTTCCAGTTGATCTTGTTCATTTTGCACTCCTTGCTCATGTATGGAGACTGGTTGACCCAATTTTCGTCAGAATCTCAAATTAAAGCGATCGACCTATTACTACCTACAATCATCTTGTTGAGTTGTTTTTGTTGACTGCCCAACCGCATAAGTTGGCTATGGGCTAGGTGTACCTGGATTCATATAATTCTATATCTCTGATTTGCTATTGTACCAATGGGTTTGTGTGGAAGGAATTTGTTCAATAGAAGTTGAGTGCAGCTATTATCAGAAGGACGACGTATTGGGAAGAAAATACTTATCACAGATATTTTATCAT
The DNA here is from genome assembly GCA_031894815.1 of Creontiades dilutus. Classification (NCBI taxonomy): domain Eukaryota; kingdom Metazoa; phylum Arthropoda; class Insecta; order Hemiptera; family Miridae; genus Creontiades; species Creontiades dilutus. The sequence continues at coordinate 84,148 of JAVIWC010004944.1, forward strand.
TATTCTTTCACTCATCTACATATTGGCGCTTTTAAACGCGTATCGATTTATGTTTAGTTTGAAATCTACCAACCATCGTAAGTTTATTAGGTGCAATTTATTAGTTCATTAGATCAAACTTTTTCAAATTCAGAAAATGACTCTTAAAGTAATTTTTAATAAAACCAAACGTCACCCAACTGAGCAACTATTCAAGGATCTTAACTTGGGTTCTGTTCATCTTCTGTATATCAAGAATATGATTAAATTTATCAAAAAACAAAAGTGTGAATTTTTAACTGAAATCAGGACCAAAAAAAAAATAGATCATATCGACTTGAAGCTTCCGAAAGTTAAAAATACATTTTCACAGATTTCCGAAAGACACATTAATAGGCATTTCGAAAGGATTATCGATTTATTTAAAATTAACAACGAGAAGTTATGACTGAAAAAATTAGATTCATTTATGCAGGAAATCAAAATTGAATATCTTTTAACAGCAAGTTATTAATCATGTAACGGGTTTTATTTTGTACCAAATGACGCCAATATAAGTAAATATCCAGGAATAATATAAATTATTTAAAAATTATGAGAAAGCCTTTCTTCCTTACCAATGGTTTAAAAAAATAAATGAATAAATAATAATAGTAATAATAAAAATGGAAAATTACATACTATTGTACAGAAGAGTATAAACATTGAAATTAACGTTATATCAGTTAGGTAAAAGTAATTAATAGGTTAAATAAATAAGATCAAATATTAAATGAATTGTATGATTAAAATAAATAATTAATTTAGGACTATGTATCAAATATATTATCTTTATCGGAGCAAGATCAACTCTATGCTGGGTCTCAGTTCTAACTTTCCAGCACGGTCATCTTAAAAAATATTATTATTATACTTATTATTACGATGTGATATTTCAAACATTTAAGTTACTTCCAAGAAGAATAATTATTTAGTTTATTTTTGAAACCTCGAATGTATTGTACCGAATCGATGACAATAAATCTTATCTTATCTTAATATCATGCGATTGACGATTTTAACTTTTTCTTCTGCTTCCAGGGTCTTCGTGCATCTTCTGGCAGTACCAAAAAAGTAGAATTTATGCTGAACAGAAATTGCTCACAAGGTATGTACTAGATTCTCCCTTCTGCATAATGTGATGCATGTTAAATCCCTTCACTGTTTACCCAGCATGTCACTCGAGAAGTTCAGTTGAACCAGACCACTGCAGTGCCTACCATTTTTACCCCTCACTCTTTCTGGCCACCTTTTTCTAAATTGTGTATTAATCAAGGATAACATTTAATTTTCAGCCCTTCAGGGACTGCATTTTTTGTATTGTTTTTTACACTGATTAAGAATTTTTCATAATTGAACTATCCAAAAAGACAACTGTGTAATAAAGACACATTATTAACACTATTCGCTATCTTTCTTGATGACCCAGAGGTCCGTGGATCGAAACCACGCTCTGCTACCATGTAAGGAACCTTGTAATATCCCTTTCTAGTTTTCTTTATTTTCTCTTTTCAGCTTTCAATTCGTTTATTGTGTTCTTTTTAGAAGCAGTGCACTCAGGTTTGATTTATCATTATTTTTCCATTTTCGATCTTTTCAATTTCCAGTTTTCATTTCTCTTTCTTTAATATTTTTAATTTCGTTTAATCCCTAGTGGAGAGGGGCTTTTATTTCATTTGCATTTCCTATTCCGAAGTACAGTTAATTTTCCCTCATTTTGTGTTTTCTTTATCATTTCCAAGGTTTTGGTATATTATTTTTCGAGTCTTTTAGTAAAAAGGCTCTGGTAGCAGAGGATTTCGTTTAAGGAATATTACAAGGTTCCTTATAGTTCTGAAGCACAACGTCTGAAGTTATTTCGGTTCAATTTTGATACGTGTGTCTTATTTTATTGATTAATTTATTCCAAACCCAATCCACCTGAATTCCGTTGAAATCACTAAGATTGAACGAATCCCAGACCATTGGCAATCATCATTGGAAACACTTTACGGTGGAGGGTGCGTCCTGTATGTAGATTAACATTAGAATCATTCACTTAGTCTCAGTTGTTCTTATTTATGTCAACAGAGGAGGAAGAGTACAAACTCAGTTTGATGAAGAGGCCTTCCATACCATTTGACGCCCTCAAAAAGCCACCGCAAAGTGCGCTCAAGCAAACACCAGTCAGTAGCCCAGCAGTTAATAACGATTGGTTACCACCCAGCCTGGCAGAAATCAGTTGACTGATTGATAGACTACAATGAGCCTAAAACAGGGACACAGACTCAAGGTTTATCTTTGTGTAATATATCTTGTAAAAGATAAAATGACTCATGAATAACCACTTATTTTAAATGTTTGAAAATAAACAATGACATGATTGTGATTTTAGTATTTCCCCTATTTCTTTAAACTTCCTTCAACTATTCAAACTTCTTTGGTGAGGACCTTCCTCAATGATAATCACCTCCAGTGGTGTTTGGTTGGCGATCAACTGGAACCACCTTGTTGCTGTTGATATAGCTGATGATGACAATTAAAAGATTGTAGAAAGCTTCAACGGAAAGAGTTCTTTAAAAGAAACTACCGACCAAATCTGTCTCCCTAAAGACTACTGTTCCTTCAACTAACTAATCGATGGGATCAAATCAATCGTGGATTGTCCCCCTTGATAATCAAGGGATAATTTGTTCATTCAATCATGTTGGACCTATTTTTTTGTAATTTCATTTTGTTATTTTGTGTCATAATAACATTGCCGTACTATTTCATGTCTGATACGCATCGCTAAAAATTATGAACACTACTTTTAAACGCGAACGAATTTGCACGCGAACGAATTTGCACGGTAAAGTTTGGCCCACATATGAATGGTTGTCCATACCTGATTTCCAAAAATACTAACAAGACAATGAAATAATTCAACAACCGATATTTAATAAATAAAATTTTATTTGAATTCAAGTTAATCCTTTGGTTTTGATTAAAACTCATCAACTAGCGATAAAAGGCACAAATCTAGTTAGGATGGAATAACAATAATACCCTATGTTATAATATTATCTGCAAAAGTTAACAAAAAACGCAGTAGCTTAACAATTATAAAAAATAAATCACAGAAAACATATGTTCAACAATAAATATTACACTGGTGCGTAAAAATAAGGCTTCATTATTTACTAAGCTGCCTTACCACACTGCCCCTGGAATCAAAATAAACAGAATATATTAAATAATGTTCTATAATACTAGAAAGAAGATATTTATAATTCACACTTCATAAAGTATGGTGTTCATTTGGTAAGGTGTTTTAATGTCGAACACTAGAACATTGAAGGTTGATAGCAGGGATGGTAGGTACTAACCACGGTTAGTAGTTTGTTATCGGTAAAGGGATGAAAGTTTACAGTTCCATCCAAAAAATAATAGGTTATCTCATAAGATTTACATTTTCCCTGGCAATATTCGAAAGAGCAGGGCCATAGAGAGAAAAGTAGTTGAACAGCACATTTCGTGGTGCATAATGAGCTTAGCTAGGAAGCGGAGCTAAGTTTAAGAACAGATTTGGCTGTAGTCTGTACACTCAAGCTATTTAAATATGTTGGGAGGTAATGAATTTCAATTGGAAATCGTCTCCCTTTTTACGTCGAATGGCAGTCGATAGCTCAGCAATAATGGAACATGATTATTCTATGATTCTATTGGATGGTTTTTTTTTTTTTTTTTTTTTTTTTTTTTTAAAGATCACCCCTCAAAGACGAAAAACTAAAGAAAAAAAAGGGGGGAGGACGCCCAGGTTTACCCAACGCCGGCCCTTGGGATACGGGAAGTTGAGGATGATGGAGGAGGAAGGGAGGGATGAAAGGAAGTGCCCCTATAAAAAATGACCACCAGTTCAAGTAAGAGCCCCTGATGACGCGGGTGGTGATACCACGAAGTACTCCTGATGAGATTCATGATTTTGAAGGAACGGCATGAAAATGTTGGTAGTTGCGGGCCCCAATGCCATTCATTATCAATTTGTCCTCTACCTCACCTAATCACGACGCGTTCCTTCAAAACATCAATGAATCTGGCCATCTGTGAAGCTGTCATCCTATCCACTGAAAACCCCTCTGTGGAATGAATGTACAATGACGCTGTTGAAACGCAGGTCAGTACTTTCTTTTCTTCTTCTCTTCAGCAAATGCGAGAACTGACGCCACAAAGAGAAGAACTTATGGAGAAGCATCACCCTCTGAGGTTGAGCAACCCTCAGCCTGCCAGGATCCCTCTCGAAGCTGTCGACTTGGGGGGCCCCTGCGTACTGTCAACTTTTTATAGGCAACTATTTAGTTGCCTCGAGGAAGTAGAAATGAATCACACAGCCTTAATACAGCCCCTCCACAGCAATTTTTTAATCACGGCAAGTAAAAAATTGTGCCGGGACCTACTCGAGGAGAGAGTGAACAATTGCCAGGAGGAATGGGTCGCTTCACTTCGTCTATCTCATTTTCAATCCTTTATTTTTATTTTTTACTGTGACAATGAACGTTACAAGAAAAGTCACATGGTCCGAGAACTACCAATAATTCATCAAAACTTTCTCTGCTCGTTCTGAAGTAATTAAAGAACTTATTCAGATGTTCTCTCAATTTGCTGAAGAGTTTATGAAACTGTCCATCAAGGAGTCCAGAACTGACGATTGTATGAACGTTCTTTTCATCAGCTTCTTCCTCATTCGTCTCAAAACGAGCGCACAAACCAATGCAGCTTCCTCGAAATTCATTATAGAGACTGGCCTGATAGGCAACTGTTAAGTAACCAATGCGTAGTGGTGGGAACTCCCTGGCCACTAAATAGTTATGCTAACTGCTATCGATAAAAGTTGCCAGTGCGCGACCAGGCCTTAGGGGTTGCCTCCTTGATGGGGAGATTGATTCAGACTCACAGTAATGAATTCATCTGACATCCTTTACTGCGTTGTATCGTCAGGTTAACCCACAGCAGTTAGGTTAACAGGTTAACAACTCGTCTTAACTCGAATTTTCCAAGTTCAAAAACACTGATCACTTTCGATTTATTAAACAAAAATCATTTATATCTTTTCTTTCAATCATAAACTGGGGTCGGGGTGATAGTAGATCAAAAGAAAAAATTCAACACTTTTGAAAAATTTGTTCGCGTTTCAAGATTTTTAGCACACTTTACACTAATCATATTCATGGTCCCAATCTCCCCCCCCCCCCCCTCATCACGACAGAGTATCGCATTTACACGACCTGTTCTTGGGCGTCCGTTCAGTTTGATGCTAATCTTGCCTTGTTCTTCATTGAAGCGTCAAACGTGTCGTTCAAAGAGCTCCGTTTCTAACAAAGCAGATTACACGTCTCATTCACCAGGAGGAGCAGTGGAGGGCTGGTTGGCCCCCACCCGAAATCCAAAGGAAATCTCTTCCATCTTGGGCGCCCTCCCAAAACGTGTCAAGGAGCAATAGTTGACCAATGCGCTCTATTAGCAATTTGTGGAACTAATTAGTTCAGCTCTCTTGCAACAGATTCGTTGACTGTAATCGATCCCATGGCTGAATAGATCACTTGACTGTGTTGTGGCCCACCCTCCCACCCTAAATTGAGACACACACCATACTGATTACGTGTCACATATCTGGTACGGGAATGAGTAATTAATGATCAATGTGCTCTATTAGCAATTAGTGGAACTAATTAGTTCAGCTCTCTAGCAACAGACTCGTTGACTGTAATCGATCCCACGGCTGAATAGATCTCTTGGCTGAAATCCCACCAGATTTCAGGATCTGATGGAGGTTGGGCTCAACTTCAGGTCCCAAATCCGGTCGCGTAAAAGCCCCTTTAGAATCCAGTGAAAGAATTAATCAGAATTTGATGCGTGGAGTACGAAGTATCTGAGGTTAACAATCACTAACCCCACCCAAAAATTATGTTACTTTGGTGTACTTACCTACTAACAGGTAATTTACTAGAGCTCGATTTCTTTCCACATGAGGTGGGCTTAGCGGAGAAGTTAATGCACGAGAGAGGGCGAGGTAGCTGAGAAGGTTTTTGAGAAGATCCATTGTGAAAATCGCCATTGGAGGTCTCGATGTTTTTGTTCATATCTATTTCATCCAAACTCATCCGTTTGTCTTTAAATGAACCTTGTCTTGAACTCGGAGCACTTCTACTCTTAGATGACCGGGATACCGGTATAGACCTTTTAAACCCTTTCACAGTTAGTTTGTTCAAGTTCTCACTGGGGACGTTGTTATTCTTCTCTATCACTGCATCTTTTTGAGAATCCCCCGAAGTATTACTGGTGACTTTGTCGTTGAGTTTCCTGTGAAACGAAGGAGTTCAATTATGCTTACAAAACAGATGAAAAATCATATCTACCAAACAGGTACACTATGATATGTTGCTACATAACTCACAATGCTATAGTAAACGTTTTGAAAATTGGTGTTGAGGTGACCCAGAATCCGAAAAGAAAAGTATGGAAAATTTGATATCTGAATCGGATTTCAACATCAATGTAATGGGAAACCCAAAAAGTAACCCAAAATGAAATTTAATTTGAAAATGGAATTATTACAAATGGGAGAAGCAAAAACAGTTCCTAGAAGACCATATAAAGTAAATCAGTAAGCAAGCAACCGAAACAAGACATGAAACTGACTAGGAACCCAATTAAATACGTGGGATGAGCAGGCTCTGATGGGAACAGCTCAAAACAAGGACACGTCCAAGACAAAACAACGGATTATAAAGAAGACAGTAGGACGAGAACATGTCGCCCGTGTAACTCGTTTTAGTTTGTACTTTGGTTATGAAGCATCTAGCAACAAAACAATCAGCGTCAGCCCAACTTTTCAGCAACCACGGTTTTTATATATTTAATATGCTACACATCATTTAGCTTTGAATTTTTGTCCTATCCTCCGAAATATCGCTTCAGACTATGTTCTGCAAGTTTCAAATAACGAATTTGAATATTTATGTAACTGCAACGATTTCACATTACGGAATTAACGGTTCTGCTTCTAACTCGAATCGAGATGGCTGTCTTCGATCCTCAAATTCTACAATATAACAGTATTTTCCCATCTAATTCAACATTTTACGCATTGATTGAATTCAACTTTCCCTTTCAGAACAACCTTTTGCTTTCGAGTCTACCAAGGTAGCGGAAGCATTGTTTTTACTTTTGGAATGTGAAATTTTTTTGTCTCCGAAATCAAAAATTCCACTCACATTTTGCGTTTTAGACCTTTCTGAACAATTTTGGTTCCGTGTCTGTCTGTCTTTTCATGTTTCATGACCCCCGGATCAATAGTAGCCTCTGTGCATGCGCAAACGTGAAATCCTTGTTACACGCATAACTCCGGGAGTTCTTGACCAATTTCGATGAGATTTTCAGCGATTGTTCGGTTTGATGTGTAGATGGTCCCCTATGAGTTTCATGACCCCCGGATCAATAGTAGCCTCTGCGCATGCGCAAACGTGAAATCCTTGTTACGCGCATAACTCTGGGAGTCCTTGACCAATTTCGATGAAATTTTCAGGGATTGTTCGGACTGATGTAAAGATGGTCCTCGTGAGTAATAAAGAGAAAATGAAGTTTTAGCCTCGAGCTTGGATCGAACCATATTGCATACTCTATACAGTCATGTTATGGATATGAAGAAGCTATGTGCCACACCCACTTGGCAGACGTTTTTTACAGTATATTTCAATAAACAAATTAAAAAAAAGTTGTACAATGCAACAAGGGGAGGAGATGAAATGGTATAGTTGCCCCTTCCAAAGGCTGAGGCGATTAATTCCCGCAACACTCTGAGGATGATTATGATGGCAGAAGTGCAAGGCTATCCCCAGAGCTGGCAGTTTCAAGAATTGCCAAGGGGGAAGTTTTATATCCATTATAATATGAAAAAGGTTGTACTGAAAAACGAAAAAAGTTGCATTCATTGCGAAAAAAGGCTAAATTAATTGTAAAAAGCTTGAATTAGATAGGAAAATACTATAGCTAATTAATTTCTGAATTTATTTGCACATAATTATAGTAGCTATACACTTTTAAGGAAGCAGCTAGACATGCGTGAATGCCATGATGATAATTTTGTATTGATTGCAGGGCAGGACAATTATACAAATTCGGGAAAATGGGTGGAACAGCCAAGAGATTGAAATTGCGGAATGGCTCTAAGGATTGAGTACGTGACCATCATTGGTTCTTATAGGAGGTAGCCACATGTTTGTAAAGACAGATAAATTGCTGCTTTTGATCGCATGGGTCGATCACATTTTTCTCAACGAGAACAATGATACTCATTTTTCTCAACGAGAAAATGAAGAATTCATTTTCGAAAAAATGGATATTGCCGGTTTTGATTCTAGATGCTTTGTTTGGAGAGTGGGAGGCAAAAGCTTCAATGTGCTACAACTATATTACAGATTTAAACGAAAGGGGTGCTTTCATATTAACAACATTAATTTGACTGAAAATTAACCTATTTTAACACTTTCAGTAAGGGAGCCAAAAAGCTGATTACTCCCTGTGGCGGGAGATATTTATGTGCCTGGACCTGCCCCTCCAACTCCGAGGCAAAAACGGCTCACTCTAGGGAGTAGGTACGATCCTGCTTAGTTGTAGAAAAATCACAGAGAGCCAAAAAGGTCGCAGTTCCTCTCACACAACAAAAGAGTTCGCCTTTGCTGAGAGAAGGTCATGCTGTCATGTGACAACACCCGCCACGGACTGAACTCATGTTGTCATATGACAACTCCCGCATTGAAAGTGTTGATATGATGATGAAGTTGCAATGCTCAGTAAACTTGTAGCCGAAGAGCATAGATACAAAAAAAGCCTCAAGGTTCCCCGCTTCATAAGCACCACAATAAACAACAGAGGTTTAGTGCAACAACAGTGATTAGGTATACAAACTAGACCTAAATATACAACCCAATCTTGCCTCTATTCGCCAATAAGATGCTCAGTTGACAACATATGTGTTGTAAACTTCCAGTTACAAACATACCTACATTCGAGTCATCACAAACTAAACATTGATCATCGGATTTCGATGAAGCAACGCTTGATCTGAAAAATGTGAATTGAGTAAAACGAAATTCCTACCTTCGCAAGATGGTTTTGGTTGAACATCCAAGTGAAGAATTCGAAGATGGCGATCTTGGTATTTTAGATCCTGAAAAAAATACGATCAAAAAATGAATTCATAAATGAAAGTGGATTACACACAAGAATGTATACGCGAGTTAATTCATGGAGTGTAAATCGAATGTTAATACAGCGAAAACGTAGTGTACATTGCTGATAATTAGAGAATTCCTAGTGCCTCATGGCCACAGTAGATACACTTTGTATCGTACAGGTTTGTATCGCTGTTTGTTTGTAACAACGGTTCTTCGTTTCTTCTGTAATTCACTTTTTCTCCTTCATTCAAACGTCGAAGTTGTAACTGTTATTACTCCTGTATTTACTCTGTTCTCTTACTTTGCTGAGCTCTGTAGTTCTATAAGTACATTTGTTACTCTGTTATTGCCAACCATCTCTTTATAGAGGAACGTACAAAATTTGAAATTCGCAAGTACATTTTAACTGAGCTTGGGTTTAGCGTCACAACTAGAACCATAAAGTACTTAACGCGACTTTAAGGTGCGGTGATTTTTTCTCAACCGTGGTTAAAATTCATTTGCTCGCTCTAACCGTCTTCAATACGTAGCTCCTTATTGAGATGTTCCGGATTTACTGAGAACTCTCCATTGAATATTAATAACTTGTCACCATTGGGAACGGAAATTCGAATGGCAGAACAGTTGAGTAATTTTCTTGGAAGAAAAAGAATTTATCAAAGTCTCAGAATCGAGACTAATTATTTAGATAGATTCATATCGTTAACACTTAATGCTACATATAAACCATACCTATTACAGGTTTCACTGTCTGAGAATCCAATGTTTCGTACTCCCCTAGCTTGGTTTCTTCTTCGAATTTCTCTTTGTCACGTTCAAAGCACTGCAAATAACGGAAATGCCGAAATTAATTGTTATTAGGAATGATGACATCTGACAATAATCTTGTACTAAAGCAGAGGTCCCCGAACTGTTTACAATGTTGTGGCGCCCTCTTAATTACAATGTTGTGTAAAGTATGTTGACAAATAACTAGTACAAATATGAACTAAAAATGTAATTGTTGTAATATAATGCGATGCAAAACAAATAAATTATACTAAGTGCGCCGCCAAGGCAGGTCTGTACTCAAAGGGAGCCGTAGGCCAAAAACGTCTGCCAAGTTGGTGTGGCACATAGCTTCCTCGTATCCATAACATGACTGTATAGATCATTGAAAATTATTATTGACTAAAGAACTTCGTTCAATTAGGCGAAGTAAATATTGAATTAGGGTAAATTTATTGTTACGCAGGAGCATAACTTGAGAAAATAAAGGTAGGCATGTTCAACTATTGAACAAACTATAAAACATACCTAATAAGTACCCTGAAAATTTCATCGAAATCGGTCAAGAACTCCCGGAGTCATGCTTGTGGCAAGGATTTCAAGTTTGGTCGCATGCGCATGCGCAGAGGCTACTATTGATCCGGGGGTCATCAAACTTAAAGGGGACCATCTACACATTAAACCGAACAATCCCTGAAAATTTCATCGAAATTGGTCAAGAACTCCCGGAGTTATGCGCGCGTAACAAGGATTTCACGTTTGCGCATGCGCAGAGGCTACTATTGATCCGGGGGTCATCAAACTTATAGGGGACCATCTACACATCAAAGATTTTGGAGACAGAAAAATTGTCACATTCCGAAAGTGAAAACAATGCTTCCGCTACCTCAGTAGACTCGGAAGCAAAAAGTTCGGGAACCTCTGCACTAAAGTCATTATTACAGGAACTCTCAACTAAATCACTAGCTCAACAAATGAGAACATTGTATTCAAATAAATTTATTACCAAGATAATTTGACTGACGACTCTGTAAGAGAATAGCACAGTATCGTACAAGTGAGTTGAGGTTTAGCATTAGAGACTTTGCCATTTCTAACTCCAAATGGAAAATCTTGGATCTTATAAATCTGATAGTTTTATAGGTTCCATTCACGACCACATCATAATACATCTATATGAAAATATGTTAAGATCCTTATTATACAATAGTAGAAGTCAAATATTCATGTAAGTGACTCATTCGTATGGTGGAATGGTGGGACAGTTTGAGGAAGCTAAGTAGGGTGGTTGGGGAAGGGCAGTAACACCTCTCCTCACATTCACACTTGATCAAGTATCAAATTACACAGGATAGTCAAGACTTAATGGGTCACCCTTTTAATTATTTACCCCTTAATTATTTTGCAAGGAATTCAACTTCGCACGCCTTCGTATTATTTTCAGAATTTGAATGGAAATCTCGCAATCATACTCGTGTCATCACGATTTGATTGCAATTCTATTTAAATTGGCTATGTGATCGTATTTTGAAGCAAGGAACTCTCAGAACGACTTCTAAGCAAAGAATGAGAATGAAGTAGAAAGAATTAGATTTCTTACTGTTGTCCTGATGACTTGATAACCAATACTCAAAATTAAATGCAAATTTGAGTCATCATTTGCCATTGTATAAAGAATTAACTTTTCAGCCCTCCTGTTCAGTTGTTTTCCTAGCTCTGATGCCTGGTCAGGCACGTCGACTCTCACGAAAACAGCGACTGGGCTATCTTAAGAGGGGGCAAGATATGGAGTGGCGGGTTCCACCTTCTGAGCTTTCACCTGCATGAATATTCTACGCTGTATGGAGATGAGAATCATTTCAGAATTCCTCAAAACGGATTTCTATGAATTTATAACTTTTGAAAAGCAGGACTGGTGACAATGACGTAGTTTGGTCATTAGGTAACCTGCTCTGGCCAATAGGCGACAAATTCTTTAAATAAAACAAAAGCAAAATATAGCTTTTCATTTCTGGATGAACCAATAGCTGTTGAAAATGAGTAAACCCACCTTCAGATCTTGTTCATTCGCCAATAGAACATCGCTCAACATGGCTCGGGAGATTTCTCTGTCTTTATCGCCACTCAATTTGACCCTCACGGCTTCCAACTTGTTTTTCATGTCTGCGTCCGGCGGATGATCGGCAACATAATCTAGTTTAGGAAGAAGCTTCATCAGCGTCCACCTTATGTTAGGAACTGCATCATCTACAATTGACACATTCATTTACAATAAGAATCAATGATGGCTAATGAGTAAAGATTCGGAGAGAAATATATTGTACGTTAATTAAACTTCTGTAAATTCAGTAGTAGCCCAGTTTGATTTAAATTGTTCAAGGGAATTCGATAGTAGTCCCTCTTAATCAATCATTATACACCAATCAATGCTCAAATGTGAATCCCTATAATCAAACATCAGTATGCTGTTGCTCTCGAACCATCGTGGGAAGAGAGCCCTTGAGTGTTTCTGTCATAGTGTAGCAATCAGGAGTACTTCGTGGTATCACCACCCGCGTCATCCGGGGCTCGTACTTGAATTGGTGGTCATTTTATAGGGGCACTTCCATCTGGGGCTGGGCCACAGTGTTACACTATCCAGCTCGGTCATCAGTTATTATTCAATTGTAGAATTTAACATGTAAAAATGATGTAAATAAACTATCTATCTATCCCTCCCTTCCTCCTCCACCATCCTCAACTTCCCATATCCCAAGGGCCGGCGTCGGGTAAACCTGGGCGTCCTCCCCACTTTTATTTCCTTTCGTTTTTTCGTTTTTGTTTAATGGCGTGCCCCCTCCCGTCTTTGAGGGGAGATTTATAAAAAAAAAAAAAAAAATAGCTACAGTAACGGACAGTGATAACAAACCAGCGCATAAGACAACGGATAATCTTCATCTGCGAAGGAAATATGAGTGGATGGAAACCAACCATCGATATTTTCAAGGGCCCTTAAGATGTAGTAGATAATGTGGAAGAACACTGTCATATAAAATGATTATCATGTAACGAGCTGTGGTTTAGAAATGATACAACAAATGTGAAAAAGTTCCACTACAAAGAGAGGACCTTTAATAGGGTAACTGCCACACGAATAAAAACCTTTTATTCCACGATAACAGCCTGTTGAGAGGCCTTACAGAATAATTGTTGGAGGACGACATTTTCAAAAACTAAGTAACTGGCACACAGTTCTCACAGCAGTATGAATGGAACAAAGAGTTCACAGAGACGTACACACGAACCTACACCCCAATTTTTTTGCCCAATTATCAAAAAATAAAAGCTCTTGATTTTCGTTTTAATAGAATGGAGTTAGGGTTGAATTCGTATGTATGGTTTCCAATGTGGATATCCTGTACTTTTCCATAGGTATATGATTATATTTTTTATTAGTAGACAACAGTTTTCATACTAAATGTGATGTATTGGAGATCCCACTGTGTTCTCTAGCAAAACCGAAAGTTCTATAAAAGTTTGAAGATAACACAGGTCATTTACCCCTTCAGATAAAAGATTATCTGCTGGTACATCAACATCCCTCTAAATCTAGTCCACCACAACACACAATATGTATATTATACCACTACCACAAAACAACCACCACCACCACCACTCTCTGCCTACCACTTATAACAAAAACAGGTAGAAGTCGAGAATAGGTGACCCCTTCCTGATAAGACCGGCGCCATATTGAAAAACCCGATGTCTCCTATCGATGTGTTCTTTCTAGTTTGCTGGTCTGGATGCATCTCAAAAACAAAAAAATATCCTGCATCAATTCTTCTAGTAAAGTACAGATCAGTTGGACAAATAGATCAGAATGTGTCAACACTTGTGTTTCTACGTATTAAAAATACTTTTATCGATATTGAAAGGAGGTGAATGTTGATGTTGATTGTTGACTGTTGATAGGATCAACGAGTGCCCTGGTTTCAAGCGTCCTGTGGTTCAGGAAAAGTTCATTCCTGTGTAATTTATGTTTGCAATACATACGTAGTTTTGTGTGATGATATACGTCGTTTTCTAACGAAGGAAGTTTAAGCGTGCTGGGTCCATAACCTTTGTTAGGAAACGACGTAGTATATCATCACACAAAACTACGTATGTATTGCAAACATAAATTACAAACGGAATGAACTTTTCCTGAACCACAGGACGCTTGAAACCAAGGCACTCGTTGATCCTATCAACAGACAACATCAACAAGTCAACAATCAACATCAACAGATATAACGGTCGTGAAAATCATTCCATAATACATGGCAGCGGTATCGATCTATTATCCTTTATACACATCGATCCTAGTACACATCGATACAGTCTGATAAGAGGAAGGGGTCACCTATTCTCTACTTCAGCCCAAAAACACACTCTGAGTTTTGTTATCCAATAAGGTTTGAGCGCTACTGCATACCAGTGTTTGTAGTATGAGCTCACATTCGAGCGACTAAATGGATGCTTCAAATGATACATTCTTGGACACACAAGGCCCCTTTACAAATCATCATATCAAACGTTTTACATGGATAACTGAACCATACATGTAACCTATTTGTCAACTGTAAAAATTAAAACTACACTTTACATGGTCATTAAACTTTGATCATTTCTTACAAGAATACAAACGCTTACATCAATTAGTGAAAACACTAAATAGATTGATTGGAACATCATAATACATACCGATCATTTTAAGAGTAGGGGAAAAGAAGTATTTCTTGAAGAACGCAACAGAAAACATAGCTAAAAGGGAATTGCAAGACCTTAGATAAAAAATCCGGTTGTAAAAATTTGTACTGCGACAAAAATCTGAAAAAAAAATGACATTAAATTAATGTTTATTAATATTAAGAACGGGAAAGTGAGGGAGAAAAAGCCCTCCCACAGCGACTGCAATGATTCTCATTAATAATTTTAAACACTCAATATGTGGGTACCTTGTAAAATGGTTTCGATTACTTTCAATCGGTGTTCTGGAATGGGAGTGCGTCTTAGGAAGAACAGAATGGTATCCATCAGTGCTAAACGAACTGGTACCGTTCTCTGTAAGAGAAGAGAATAATTTTATAAGCTTTAGTAATTGCAATGCGCTAATTAAAAATTGACTGATTTAATCTTCACTATCACTACTAATCACTCAGAAAATTGAAAGTAAGCTGCATATTTTCACCTGTATTAACATTAAACTGAAAAGACTTTTGAGGATTTTGTTTTAAGATTGCCCTGAAAGCAAACCAGACTTTCTGAGGATTTTATTTAATTTTGTTTTATTTTTAAACCCTCTGGTGTGGGTTTTGAGGCGATTATGCAGCCGTTCCATTCAAACCGTCATCAGGGGTGTTAGCCGTGGACTTTTGAGGCAAAATAATGTGAGGGAGTGGTGTGGCACTGCACCAGTGTCAGATGTTTTGTTCAGAAAAGCAAAGAATCGTCCATATGAGATAATAAGTAGTATTTCTGGTAATTTGAAGATACAAAATTGTTGTGAGAACAATTGAGCGCACACAAAACAGAACTAGAGAACGGGAAAGCCGCTCCTTTTCGTTAATCACAGCCTTAGAAATGCAATACATTAACCTAAGTGGTAGGATCATGGAGGCATAGGCGGAAGGATACCAGCAGTCACTTCATTCCTACTCCTGCCTTTTCAATATGAGTCAAACAATATTAAATATCATTATTATATATTTTGTATACTATTTTATAGGTATTGAAATCAATAATTCGATATTCCATGACATAACCAAGAAAGACAAAACCCAAAAAGAAAAGGCAGGAATAGTCTTGTTCAAGGGTTCAATAGTTCAATACTGCGTTTTTCATTTTACAAGCGCGCTTTGGAATCCAAGAGATTAATTTGGTCAAATCAATACAGAATATTGAGTACCTGGTTCCTACTCCATTATCACCATAGAAAGGTTAAAGAGCCAAGAACGTAAATAGTTGCTCTATTTATTGCTAATCAATAAGAAATATACAGTACCGTTTTGTGAATCCTGTCCAACAGAAGACGGGTATAGTCAGCGTGTAAAGCTTCAGGCGCAAGAATATCAGCAAGTATTCGGATTTGACTGAGAAAATTGCAGTACAGCCTCCAATTCCGAGAATTGGAAATCAAGCTTTCACATTTCAGTAGAGCTGGATTGAGTTCCGATATCAAAGAAATCTACAAAAACGTAATTAATGAGTATTTTATCACGAGAGACAATGGTAAAACTTATAAGGAGGTTAAACTGATAAATGCATAATGACATACCTCCATTTTGGGATTGAAAAACTCGTTTTTCGTTAACAGGGTGATGAGATTATTCAATTGCGGGATGAATCCCTCAAGAACTTCCTCAGCATCGTCATTTAAAATTTTTATGAAGTTGATACGAATGGAAGGGTTGCTGCTTCCTACAATCGCAGCAATCTAAAACGATTATAACAGAACACAATTAAAACCAAAAGCGAGGCAAAAGAGGAATAATTTTTGCAGTAGGTTGTTTCTAATTATGATAAACGTCGACAAGTTACAGATTCATGGAGCGAAAAACCGTGACATTGCACATAATCATTCATCATACCTACTATCCTCATATTCATGTTTTTCTTAACCCATTTTATTCTGAGGCCTTCCTTCATGTCTTCGTGATTTTGACCTTACGTCATTAAATAGCACGGAACTTGCTTAATTTGCTATATAACCTCAAATTTGAGGATGCCGTTGAAAAGAGCATTAAATATCCTATCGCACAAATAACTGTCCTTGTTTTCAAAATCAAAGTTTGAGCCTTTAAAAAGCCCATCAAATCGAGAATTTTGAATAATTAGGGAAATATTGAGTGTTTTTCAATCAGAAAATGAGCTGGAATCAGATTTCTCTGACAAAACACATTTGGGAGGGTGTTGAAAATGGAGTGTTCCTAGTCGGAATGATCCCGCCCTTCCACCCACCCGTTTTGATTGAGTAACCTAGTGATGTAGTGAATGTGGATACTGGAGTGAACTCCTAAAAGGGTTTATAGCCGATACACGGGTTGAAGCATTCTGATATGCATGCTCCGTCTTATGAAATTTAAAATTTTCAAATAGAATATTCTTCCATTGTAATCGCTCTTGAAAAAAAAAACGCTCCAAATTCTTTCACTGGGGTTAATTATTTAATGATTCATGATTTGAATTTCGACTAAGCTTTGGAGTGTGCGTGTTTCACAGGTGATAGAGCGATTATTGAATTTCAGGTGGCACACAAATATGATCAACAGATCAATCCAAATAGGTATTTTGGTTGAGAACCGATTTGCGTGCTCTAAGCATATCTCCTGAAATTCAATAATATATCACCTGTGAAACACGCACACTCCAAAGCTTAGTAGAAATTCAAATCATGAATCATTGAATAATAAACCCCAGTGAAAGAATTTGCAGCACGTTTTTTGTAAATGTTATACCCAGCATTCCATGTTATATTTTGATCAAAATACAATTGAAACTTATTGATCTATCAAAACCAAATATGCACTCACCTCTGATATACCGATACCAACTGTTCTCCTAACTATCAAGGATGGATCAGAACACAGACTATCGAAAACGGGGAGAAGTCCATTAATTGAATCCTCGTCCCCCTCGCAGAATGAAAATACGGCCGGCAAATTGGCGGCAGCAGCTTGTCGGCAAAGAACTGTTTGATCGGCCAACATAGATGGGAACTTGATCTGAAAAGGAGAAAAACGACTAACAACTCTTCTTGAAGACTTTAATCACTTCTAAAACATCACTCCATACATTTTATTCAGATAACAAAGGATCGTGCATTGATCAAAATACAACATAGTAACCAGTTGAGCTACAAATTAACAAATTGAGTGGTTTAATATAACTCAACATTTCTCAACTCAAACTTAATAACACAGTAATAAAATTTGTTTTTGGATAAAACATCTACATTTAAACTCGAAAGCAAAACATATTCTTCATTATATTATATCAATCGTCATTTTTATTTTATACCTGATAATCCGAATCCGTCATTGCAGAGCTCTTTTTCCATGATTGGGGCAAACCCACGCTGGCAATAGAAATAAAGTACTTCACAAACGAATGTTTTTCATCAGTAATGTCTGCAAGTGAAAACCAAAAATTTAATTAATATGTGATTTTTAGGACTTTTCATAAAACACTCATAATTTGCTAAATTATGCATGATAGACAGAATTTTTTATTAGATATAAAATTACTTTTGATTCCAAGACACATTTCTCCGTAGCGGTTAGCTATTGGAAGCAGGATGTTATCGTCACTTGTAAATCCGTATTGGATTATCCGTTTTAGCAAGGGTATGAGAGTGGTGATAACGTCATCTGAAAAAGGAAAAATTATGAGGTGTTCATTGATATGGAGCTTAAACGTGGAAGCTTGGAATAATAAACTTGGAAGCTTCCATCGTACCTGTGTCTACAACATCCAAGATATTTACTGCGGTAACAAAGGCAGCTTCTTTAACCTTGATAGCCTCATCAGATCCCAACTCCACGAGCGAAGGGCCTAATGTAGTTTTGAACGATTCTCCCTTGAGTTGCTTGATGACTCTCTCGAGTTGAGCACAAATCGCTGCTCGAACTTCAAGGCTTTCATCCTGGCAAAGCGACAGGCAAACGGGCAACAGATCTTTTTTCAATCTGCAACATTCAACGTTTGTATTCTTCAGTATGCATGAAATATACTTGAAAGTTAATATGTGCATAGGCGGTGTGTTGAGCTAGAGGTGGGTAGTGAGTGAGTGACCTTGTCTCAAAGAACTTCTCTTTCAAGTGAACTTGTCCCAAATGACCTGTGAAGGGAAGACCTGCAGTTCATCACAAGATGAACGGCCGACGTTGAACTAATCGGACAGTTGCGAACTTCTCTTGGCAAGAGACCTGCTTGACAGCATGGCTCCTGCGGCCGGTGTTCAAACCACTCGAGGACCTGCAGGTCTGCCAAACCATTCTCCACTAAGCGACCTGCAGTTCACCCATCCGAGATGAGCTTGGGTTTCCTTCTAGTCAACGAAGGACTCCCCTCATTGCATGGGACGGTTGAGGTTGACAGTCATGCCACAAGATAGCGGTAGTGGAGGTGACTGTCTCAGAATGGAGACGACGACCTGCAGGTCCTATTCATTCACAAAGCAAACTGCAGGTGTGGCGTTCATTCACGTTGTGAACTGTGGAGCGGCCTGCAGGTCGCATTCAATCACAGAGTGAACTGGTAAACTTCTCCCAGTGAACTTGTTTATAGACTGAGTGACCTGCAGGTCTACTCCCTCAGGTGACCCGGATTTACACACCTCTATGTTGAGCAGGATTCAGATCCATCTGGATAGCTATCTGGAAAGTGACTTTGAGCAGCTGATTGGTTGGACATCAACTGGGGAGGGGAAATATTTTTTTTGGACAGCCACTTTTGAAGCAAACTGTACGCATCAGATTTTTCAGATGTTTTTCGTTCGGCATCTGCTCAGTTCTCTACTGTGTATACAGAATGGCGTCAGGAACCGAAACAGCTGTGGGAGGAAGTGCGGGAAACGAGTTGTTGGCTTGTGCTCGGCCAATTCGCCTCCATCCCCTCCACTGCTTTTTACTAGCTTCCCCTATCTGTATTGCCAAACGTTCCGGATGGGTCTGAATCCTGGTTTAAGGTCCTATGAGGTGTGAACTTGAATTTACAAGGACCCATTGACACAAGAATATCTCAATCAGACACTTTTTCTAGGGAGTTTTCACACACTTTCACTTAATTCACACATCATGTTGCAGCCTGTTTGAAAAAAGTTTCAGAAATAACATTTCACCTATAAGAAATGCATGAATGATCCTCAATGTTGAATTTGCACTACCCATAACAGCTGTATACCAGCTGTGCCCCAATCCCCCATTAGTGTGTACTAGTTGTGTTCTGTAGGTGAATTTACAGCATACCAGTTACGACCACTATTCCGTCATTTTAGTGATACCATACCAATAACACCCACAAATATGTGAGAGGGATGCATGCAGACTGTTCTACACTGGACGTTCAGGGCACAGCCAGAAACACTATGTACTTGGCAGCAGCCCTACAAACTATATTTTTGTAATTTATGCGTTGGTCAGTGTTCTGTCTACTTTGGTGTAATAGATGCTATGCTCGCAAAATTAGAAAAATTTCTTTCATAATTAATTCTAGTAATGTATAGATTAGAAGAACAATAAGCCTATGAAGAAAGAGTTCCATCGTTGAGCTCTGCCAGATTGAGGGCATCTACGAACGTCTTCGGACCATCTCCAGGAATAGGAATTACAAGAAACGAGCCAAAACTAAGGCAAACAGCCTTGAGAACAACCAGAATTGTGGTCATAACCGGATATAACAGGAAACACTCTGATACAAATAAAACAAGGAGGAGATGTAATTACTCTGTTTACTTACAAGGCAGGGTCGTATTGGAGAATCAATTCTCCTAAAATACTACAGCTGATGATCCTAAGATGGACAGGTCTGGTAGGTTGAGATCTCTGGAAGGCAACAGGCGCTACCTGAGTAAAAAACAAACCAAAACAGGAAGTAATGAAACAACACCAGATGTTCACAGATTTGTTGTGATCATTTACGACGTAAAATTGGACTGAATGAGGAAGTAACATGAATTGAACTTTTATAACCTGATAATACTAGACCCCAATGAGTACAAAAAACCTGAGGGTCAGCATGAGGTTACAAGAGATCAGATTAAACATCAAGTTAACTGTGGGGAGGGGGGAAGAAGAGGACTGACACCCCTTCCCAACTTCCCCTCTGAGATGATAACGAAGCATGAAGACGGTTCAAATCAACCCCACCAAATCAGCTTCAGTCTCCTACACATACAGGACACGCGGCGCTGAGCCAACATTTCTGTTAAGTGCGCTGAACATATGACTAACCTACGTCACCGCTTCAGATCCCGAACTCAACAATTAAAATCCCTGCTCTCCAACCCAAACCTCAGTATTTTCAATAAAATGCTCCTGTATAAAGTACTGATACGTCGGATATGGTTTTATGGCCTTCCTGTCTAGGGAACATCCTCAAGATCCCAATTCCGGAGACTTGAAGGTCAGCAGAATCGTACCATCCAAAGGTCTTTACTAAACATTCCACCATTCGAACGTAACGAAACCATATACCATAACTTCGAGCTACAATCGCCCTCAGACTTCTTCAAAACCACACCGGCACAATTTATGAATGGCAATACACTCCACGCAAATCCCCTAGTATTGGCTGGATTTGATCGACCATCTGTTCAACGACTGCCAAGGCCGAGGCACATTCAGGATCTGGTATGAAGATCTATTATTTACTCTACTATGAAGAGTAAATAATAGACGATACCTATATTATTTGATCAATTTTGTGACGTAGAAAATGAAATTTGTTTCGTTTTACCGATTCCGTGACATTTACTGCGCCACTATAAAATAATAGAGGAAAATGCTTTTATTTCTACAACTTACAGTCTAACCACATTTCATTGAGGAATGTTTATATAAAAAACGGGCTCTAAATAAACTACTTATGTCTCCACATAACGGCTCAAGATGAAGGATGTCTTAAATAGTTTAATTTGAAAGGGAGAGAGTCCTGCGGTTCTTGAAGGAGTTGAGGAAGGGCATAGAAGGGGGAAAACTAACCTAGGCTGTCCCAAGTGTTGTGTCCTTAAGTTGTTAAGTAATGTCAGTTAACTGCATCTTCTCTAAGGTTACTACGAAGGAAGTAGGTTGCCCTGAGGTTATCCATGTGAAAAGGCCTTTGTTATCCGAAATGTTGTGTTCCAATATCGGGAAAAGTTTACCTCCCTTCTTTTGGAAAGGGACAAACAGGAAGAACAAGAGCTGCCTATTGTCGGATTCCATTGCCACACCATTGTGGGTAAGTATGACTTCACTTTCCACGTTTTATTCCAGAACATACATTTAACTGTACTTTGAATAATGATGTTCGTCAAACAATTATGGCAATACGGTATTAAATATTCTTCCCTAAAGACCTTTAGTTCCTAGAAAAGGAAATTACGAAAACAGGACTTTCAGCGGCCTCCCCCACGTGGGCTCCTCTTCTAGGAGTGTGAACTTAGTTACTCCTAACTACTCCAAACAGAGCCTTGGAATAAAGAACTTTCATCTACTCGTTACACTCCCCTTTTGGCCACCACTCAACCGATTAAACTAAAATTGGAATCTCCATGTTGAAATTCTGTGTTATTTTAGAAGACATTAACAAAAAGTTCAATCCATGTTACTGCCTCGTTATGAAGGAGTAAAAAAGTAGTGCTTGCTTACGTGGGCTTGAAGGACATCAACTGGCAACAAGGGGATAGCTTCTATGAGGGTCGTGGACCACATGGAAACCACCGCTGCAATCAAGCAATAACTCATTTTTACTCTTAAATACATGTACCAGGAGTGAGTTTCAATTTAATAAATACAAAAGAATTACACTGCCAAAAATTGACCGACACCTTGACAGAGTTGGAACTTGAGTTAACTACAAAACGTGTCGAACTGTAGGAATTTCCCCCACTCGAGATTTCATCGGAATCATCCACGTCAACCATCCTCAAATAAACTGGGGGTCAGTTGTCAGTTTTGACGCGGAAAGTGAGGAAGCGAAGATGTCACGTCCGAGAATGTAATTACTGCTTCGGATTACGTAATAACGATTGGATCTTACTGTCTGCAAGCAGCAGCAAGTTTTCTGAATCCAAAAATGATATAAGCTATAACGGCTTGAGAGAAGCTCAGAGAGAGACTGCAGCCTTAACCCCTGCACGTAACCGAAGCAATGTATTGCTCAACATTTAAACTAAATGAAAAAAACTTATTTAAAATTTGTCCAAAGGACTGCTTCACAAGGCAGACTTGGATGAGGTGTTGGCAACCAAAGAAATAAAATGGAAGGCTTAAATGTATTTAGATGACGTCCAGAGGCAAAACTCCCTACTCTCAGCCACCCTACTTAATTTGAAGAAGGGTTTGAACATTTTAAACCAGGACAGGTATTGCCAATAATGTCTGCGAGGTACGACTCCACAGGCATAACTCTCGATCTTTACTTGATCGACAGAATCTCACGGTGCATAGAAGGATTCAAGCTGCTGGAGAGGCGAAAAAATGTACGGGAGGAATCGAATCAAAAGACCACAAGGCCGTTTTCATTCTGATGTCAACTGATTCCTAAGAACCATTTTTAGGAAGAATTTTACAAAGTTTATTCCGGCAAAATCATACCAACCTCCAGTGAGCAAATTAATTAATAAAGTTTGAAAAAATTGGTCATAATCTAAGCTATGAGTACGCCTAATTGTAATTAGCTTAATGTTAATTAACAATGTAATATCAAATAAGTGTATTCAATTATTACCTTCATCTTCGTGCTCTAAATATTTTATGACGGTGGGGAGAAAATTTTCGACAAATTGAGGCACGGGTATTACTTTCTCCTTCAGAACAGCAAGAACACAACGACTTACGGTTACATCGCTCCTTTCTCTCTGTACAAATGATAAATACAAGAGAAATGTAAAAAGTGAAAACAAAACACATAGCATAGTATTGCACATTTTAAAACAAAGTGATGAAAATCTATCTTACCTGATGCATTTTTATTCAAGTCAGAGGTGAACATTATATACATTACCTCCCAGCCCAATGAAAACCTCAGTGAGGGGAGTATTAGCTTGTCCACACGTCCTGAAATTTCAAGATAATTGCATATAATTCTCAATAACAAAAAAGGGCTATACACTTCTAAAAACTGATTTTTGCCATCATGTAAATCCATTTTAGAACATTTTGAACGAAATTTACCATACTCGTATAATGCCCAATCAAATTAATCAAAAAAGGGCAATCATACTAAGAGTCAGGTCAACATTGATATAGTAGTTCCTACGTACCCTAAATAGAACGTACGTACGTTTATATTTTCGTATAAATAAAAGTGAAAGTATCAGAGTAGGTATATCCGTTTTTTTCATCCAGGGGGTCGTTGGACGCTGGGCGGGTGGAATTCCGCCCCCCCGACCCTGAAGGGTCTCCCAGGGCAACCGACCTGCTCCCCTCCTCTGGGACTTGGAATATACGATTTTTTTTACTTTGCGTATTGTTATTATACTCCCTCAGTGCGTTATTCACATATTTCTTTTTAACCTGCTTAGCAGGGCCTTTGAACTAGTCTTGAAATAACACGAACGCAAGCCTTTTCCTGAGAGAAGCCCAGAAAAGACCGTCCGTCCACTTTATCAACTCAGCAAATTTAATAAAGCCCGCATCAACTGCGGGAGTTTCCCCTCAACGTAACAAGTAGCTTGGTTAAATCTTGGTGTGTCAAAATTCTCTAGTAAAAATGGTTGGAGGAAGTGTGTTCACTCTCCCCAGGATTCTAAACGTGTACAGTAACGAATCCATTCTTGGTGTAAAGAGCAAAGAATTATTCCTCCACTGGCTTCTCCTGTGACATGATGCGAGAAGTATAGAAATTTGTTAACATTTCTAACCACTTGTTATGTAGGAAACCACTGCAGAAGTCCCTACAGGACGAAAAGGAGTTAGTGAACACCCATGGTTTTATTCAGGGTGGCAATAGAAGTTACGAAGACCTAGTGATAATGTTGTTATAAGAGAAATACCAGGTTCAAGGAGAGACATTAAGTGGTATTATATCCCCAACAAAGAGAAGTTGACGTCTATACCAAACTAATGTCCTTATGGATCGACCGGATGAAGCTTCCTTCGCAACACTCTCGGACGCATCTACTAACTCCTAATGTTACTCTCACTATAGTGAATAGCACCTATGTGAAAGGGTTCCGGATGCATCTACTAACTCCTAATGTTACTCTCACTATAGTGCCTAGCACCTATGTGAAAGGGTTCCAGACGCATCTACTAACTCCTAATGTTACTCTCACTATAGTGCCTAGCACCTATGTGAAAGGGTTCCATTCTACGTCCAAAACTAACCGAATGGCAGTAATTCAAACGTAAATAAAACGTCAGTAGGGCACGGAATCCCTGAAAGCAGTGCCAGCTAGGGATGGGACATCTATATCGATATCATCAAATATCGATGTTTTGCTTCGATATTACGATGTTTTTCCATCGATGCCACACATTCGATAATATCGATACATCGAGGTTTTGGCTTCGATGACATCGGTTTCGTTTACCCTTCACTCACAGAAAAAATTGCTTCTAGTTTGCTGCCTAACGTGAAAGATGAAGAAATATTAAAAATTCTTTCAACTGCTGTAGTTTAAGCGAATTTTCGGAAAAAACTATTGTTCTCGATCCAAAATATTTTAAACGAAAATTTTCAAAAAATGTTGGCATTAAAACCCACTGTTGAAAGACACCAAAAAGCACATTCCAAACGATTACTCTCGATATAATTGAAATTGAAAGCTCAAATTTGCCCAAAAAATCGATCTAGGCATTCAAGAGACCAAGCTTGAAGATGGGCACAATCCCCTCACTCTAAGGGGAGATTTGGGGCATTTCAAATGGGGGGAAATTACCGGAAAAATCCCCGGGAGATGACCCTCTTTCGTAAGGTTTTTTTCTGAACACGATTGGTGATATCTCAATCTCTGATAAAACGAGATAGATAGGCAAAATTAGCAAAAAAAAATTATGGGATGCTTCCGTTTTAAAAATTTTCGAATTAAAATGAGGTATCACACAATCCTCAGAATACTAGCAAGAAGCGAACTTTAGTAGAGTGTAATAAGAGTGTTTACTGGTAAAGGATTCGATATCAAAAACATCGATGTTTTCATCCAATATTGGTGGACATATCGATGTCGGTCTCAAACATCTACATGTTCACATGTTCTACATGTTTGGGACACAAACATGTCCCATCCCTAGTGGCAGCAGTGAGAGTGTTAAAAACATGACAGTTGCTATATAAATATTAATTGGGGCTGACATTAGAAGTACAGGTTCTTGTTTTACGCAGGGATGAGAAGGACTTCATCTTTTTGCTAAGAAGGAAGTGGCACATGTTTGGAGATGAACAACAAAACATAAGTTGCCGTGTGAAAATTTAAACACAAAAATATCGTGCTCATTCAAATTTGAGAAAACTTCTCGAATTGTAATCATTCCACGGCGTTCTATTCCACACAAGATTCCAATATTTTTCACCAATATAAACAATTTTATGTAATTATTGGCTCTGAAGTTATCCATAGCAGTACCACTATCTTCCATGATGTAATTTTGTATACTTGTTCCTTTGTATAACTCTCCTAATGTTACTGACACATTAACAAACATGCACCTCACCATTTAGGTCGCGGTCAAGTTCAGAAATCGCCTAGGTAAATAACCCATTGGCAAAGGTACTGTTTAAATTAGACAGATAGTGCTTACTCAATAATTGATAAGTTTAAGTTTCAAGTCACTCAAAATAAACGGTGAACTTTTTCGTGAATGTTAATTCCTAATTAGTAAATAAGTAGCACAATACACAATATTCACATTTGTCTCTGACAGCCACTGTCAACCTAGAATGAATAGGTTCCTCACCAGCCCAACTTCTATAATTACACGTTAAAACCTTGGATTGAAGTTCATCAACCGATTTGCAACAGTCTTTCGAACAATACATTAGTAGGTGGCCAGCCAGTCATTTGAAATGATGGCGTGAAAGTGAAATGTCAATGAGTTACTTACCTACTGCAATTAGGAGCAATTCCAACACTGGGATGTTTTCATAGCGTTGCTTATAAAACGGCGAATTCCACTCCTTTTTCAACCAAATTAATAACAAAAGCAATAGACTTCAAACATTTTGACCTAATAAAGAATTTTGAACGAGAGAGTCTATAAAATGTATATTTTGGTGCAGTTCATAAAAAAAAGTGTTAGGTAGTTAACAGTCAAGGAAGGTTTTTCATAAAGGTTATATCTTCCATTTGTGTCACAGTTCAGCAGACACTGTTTTTGTCTACTTCCTCCACCGTGAAGATATTGCATTAATTATTTTTGTCTTAAAAGATAGACTCATTTTGGATTTACATTATTTGAAACCAGCCCAAATAACCAGAGCGGCTACCACATACTGCAATCTGAAGTCCACCACCATGGAAATTCTGGTCCAACAGGATTTATGTTGGGGGGCCCCAACCTACCGGGGGGGGGGGGGGGGTCTGGAAAAAACCCCACAGTAAAGCTGGGTAAAATTTTAAGAAAAGTAAAGGCAGAATTATGCGTTTTAGGCCTATATTTTTATAATATAAAAACATATTATGTACTTTATAACTACTCCTCATGTTATTACCATCATAATCTACATCCGAACAAAACAACTGAGTGTAATAAATCAAACAAACCAACATTAGAACACATTTGGTTTATTAAAAGCTGTAACTCCATAACTACGTGGCCGTATATGCCATATACCAAAGGCCTAGGACGGTTTGGCGTCCATAAAGCGGCTCCTTAGACGTTTTATTTTACTTTAAAAATGTCCTTAGTTATTGTGAAATAAAACCAGTATAGCTATTCAAGTATTTGATAGACAACTATCAATTCAAATTTCAAAATCTCTAAAACATATTAAAATATTTCTATTATATCTAGTGTAATTTTGATCCGCCTGAGGGGGGGTACGTGCCCCAACCCTGAATCCGCGCCTGCCTGACAGATCACAACTAAAACTCAAGGAGCATCACTGTGCCTACTTCATACTCTACAATCTGCCATAAAAAGTAGAAACATTTTAAAAAACGGTACATTAGACCTCTATGGTTCTGCAGACAGATCATTTAAATGATTAATTTTACACATTTAAGTACCGAAGATGAAAAATTGCCTATGCAACCTACAAATATGGGATTCTAGCTCAGAGGAGGGGAGCTAGTAAACAGAGATGAAAGCTACGGCTGGGGGAGGGGGTGGGCAGGTACACGAATGACCCCCTCAGACGGACGGAAAAGTGGTGATGCCAGGATAACAAAGGGCGGAAGGAGCCCACCCGAAGGTTAGTTGAAGGAGTGTTCAGCGGCGGGGACTGTCGGGTCGGTCACTAAGAACTGGATTGTACTCCTGTTAATCGGAACTGTCATTTTCTCCTTTTGAGTTTACAGAAAATATCGGCGAGATTTCAGGAATCTACTCGATGTGTAATCAAATTTCATGAACTTTGGACAGCATTTTTCGTTTAATTTTTTAAACCATGATTGGAATTTATGCAATTTTGAAATGTAAACCAACAAATTTTGTAAGGACTTGGAATTTTTCTTGGTTGATAACTAAGGTTTACTATTGGAAACAATAATCCACCATTCTATCTCTAATAATTTCAACAGTTCTCACCCCCATTTTGATGTCATCTTTAGGGAATGCGAAAGAGTTGGTCGTTCGATCATGTTGAATTTTGTTGCAATTTTATTTCCAGACTGTCATTTTTATAAAATGCTTCCAGGTACCTCTGTTCATACTTGAATTTGTTTCCAAGAAATTCCTACAAAATTTCCGAAGATTTTTTGAGTTAGTCTATATTAACGAATCAAATTACTTTGACGACTATTTATTGGGTCGGTAAATCCATCCGGGGATGTATATTTGAGGCTGCTCTCAAATGTTGGTCAATGATTCTCACAAAACCAAGAGAGCATCAACTCATAGGTTGGTGCTATTTCACTAAAACAGCAATGTCATTTCTAGGTACTTATTGCAAGGAGAGAGCATTGTGGTAGGCCTCCCACATTAATAGTGACAACCGACAATGCACCCTGCTAAGGAAAAATGACTTAAAACCAGTAAAGGTTATTATTGCCCTCCACTTTTAAACTTATCAAGAATCTGTACAGCAGTATGCCATTTCAACAGGAAGAAAGAAATCAACTGAGAAGAGTTCAACTGATCTTAGCTTTAAGTTTATCCCACCTTAGCTAGATGAGCTCTCAGAGGCCATTAATTTACTGGAAGAAGAACCTACCAATGACAGAACAATTTAGGTCTCTACTCTATACTCTCAGTGCTATTCAGCTCAAGAAAGGAAAAGGTCAGAGTGAAAATAAAACAAAAATGTAGAAATTACGTTAGTTTTAACATACATACTCGTATATACAGCGTAAAATAAAGTACACAGAACTTTTTTCGAAGATATCAAGGCTCATGTGTGCTGGGACAATGATTCCAACTCCCAATTGGACGGAACGTGGAATTCCGGAGCACATTTTATCATAGCATCTGAAACAAAATTAAGGTTTCACTCGGAGCAACTCAAATATATACACCGATTTCAACCACTAATGAAAGGGCTATCTAAAACAGAAAGAAAATCCTTTGCGTAATAATCTGCAGAGTTTTTATAACTCAGACTTTCAATACATTTGGAGTTATTCTCTCCTGAGAATTCTAATGAGATTGTTCAAGTTTTCAAATTTTTTTCTTGCACAAATCACTATATATACTGACGTATACCACATTCCTCTCAATCGATACGCTTCTCAGAAGAATAAGGGCCCGTAGTTAATTATAAGTAGTTTTGAAATTTCAGGATGAGAATTATTTTTGAGTCTACTTTCGGGAGCTTGGAAGAAAATTTTCTGACAGCGTACTAAAGGCGCTGAAAGATGAACGGATTTTTTTCAAATACAAAAATAAACAACAACTTGCTCAACAGGACAGATTTTTCCATCTATCAGTTCATTAATTATGATTAAAGTGGCCACCATGATTTGTGGAATATAGTTCAAACGGCTGCAAAGTGAACAAAATTTTGAGCTTTTCAAGTTTGAAGTAAAATACATTAATTTTGAATTCAAACCGAAAATTTTCCTAAGAAGATTGAACCTTAAACGATAAGAATCACGTATCAACTTACCCATAGCTGCAGTAGGATCATCCATTGGGTCCTGAAAAAATAATTTTTGAGTAATCATATCCATCATCTAGTTACTAAAAATGTGTAGCAAAAATGTTTACTTTAATGCAATCCTTGGGATTCAACAAATACCACTGTTGAAACTATCTAATACACGTAATGACAACCTGTCTCAAATATTGCTAGTCCTGCAGATATCGAGCTTGCCATTAAGGTTCTGCAAATGAATATAATGATTTGTAATGTTCGTGAATTTTTCAAACTCACTTTTGGCCAAATTTTGGCAGAGCTCTTCTGCAGGGAAACAACCCATTGTTTGAAGTTCGTTTGAAGTTGAAGCGCCAAATCGTCCATTTCCATGAACACTAGAGTGCCGCACACGCTTTTTATTTCACCTGAATGGAATAACAGACAATCATGAGCATAACTACAATAATTATCTATAATAGTAATATTAGAGGAACCGTGAATTAAAAATATACTGCGGTAAGAAGGAAAGAGCACGGTAATCAAGTCATAGGGGGGTAAATCCATTAATTATCAGAATTAATTGCATGTAATAACGGCAGCTCCTTTTCAAGATGGGAGTTACAAACTAATTGATTATTCTTATAATTATGATGGGGTAACTTGCTTTTTTCTGTTGATTAAGCTCATTTTCAGGGATTGGTGAAGTGATTTTGATTATTAACCGATTTACCAATTAATTAAGTATGATCGATAAATCGGTAAAGTGAAAAATGCTATTTATAATCATCGAATCATGGTTTTGGAAGTCAAAAACACAATTCAAAATACCCAGAAACCAGCCTTTATCAATATTATGTCAAATTTAAATGAATATATTAAATTGAGATAATTCACCACTCGTTTTCATGGCATGCAAGTAAATTTGATAGAGATTTCATAGAAAAACTTTGAAGAAAATCAGAACACACGAATGATTAGACTTGTATGATGACGACGATTTTGATGACATGGAAAGAACTTATGAGGTAAATTCATCGGAAAGATCATGAATGGAAATATAACGTCCGCTTCTCAAGTTCAACGAGTCAACCTCAACATTCCATGGATTTTCATCATCTTTTGTGTTGATAAACTTCATATTCAAAGTATTTCTTGAAGTGTTTGCTTCACAGTACCAAATGTTTTTCGTATGATTAAAAAATGATACTCTAGCGTGAGAGAGAAAAAACAATTATTGGGATAGTTGGGGTTGTGAAAAGTATAAATTGATAAGCCAAAAGCTCGAAGTGGTATGCCGAAAGTTGAAATTGAGTCGCCAAAAGTTGAAATTAAGATGCCAAAAATATTAAAATTGATTTTGCCGAACTAATCTGATTTTATTTTTTTCCTAACTGTGTGTGTGCAAAAAAAAAATTCATTCTTCTGGTAGCCAAATTGCTTCTCCATCCTCCAGTCCAAGTCCTCGCACGTATTTCCTTCGGGCCCCTTAGCTTCATGGAAACTGCTCGGTGACCTGAGTTTTCACTCGTGCCCACTCCATCACCTGGGAGTAGGATTTAGACCACTTGTTGGAGAGGCTTAAGGAAACGTTTTTGGGAAAGGCTTCATACTCTTTATTTAATGCGCCATCGCAAGAAATGACGAGTGGCATGAAAGACCCTCTCAGGTCTTCAGCGACTCTGTCGTATTTTGCGTATTTGGCTTGGGCAGCATGCCGGGAGATGGTAGGCCAGTCCATGGAGGAGTAAGAGACTGTGTCAGCGTTTATAACGCGGGTATCGAAAAACGCAGGTCTCTCACGGTCCCACACGCCATGGACCTTCATGTCCGCTACCAAGCCGGGGCTGCCGTCGGCACTGTCACGTAAAACTGGTTCTGTGACCACGCCGTTCCATGCAAGGCTCGCTATCTTTGCACATTCATCTCGGAAGAGGTCATGTCCCTGTTTGATCAGGCCTCCCTTCATACAGTTAAGGGCGTGATTCATGTCCATGGGACTCCCGCATCCGTCGCACCACACTGGCAACCCTTTCGGTTCCCAGCTGTACCAAATGGACAGTGCATCGCGGAATTGGGATTGAGACAAGTCAAAGTTGTCTGCCGCCAATGGGAGGACGCTGAGCCATTGGGACGCCTCTCTTGTCCTTCAAATGGTTCTTTGCTGCCTTGTGGGTAGTGTTGCCAGGAGCTGCTCACTGGCTGCAAGCCTCCAGCGTGATTATTTTTACTGTATTGTGCAATGCTTTATATCCTGAATTCTACATCTAAATCTAGAATCCCCTACCCCTAGAACTAATATTCTCTGATCAAATTCGGTTTTCCAGTATTCGATCCGGTATACATTAAGGTAACATTAGCTGACTCAATATTCAAAAACCAACCTAAACTTCTTTCTGTGCCCAAAAACATCTCCCGTAAAGCATACAAAAGGGCTTCCTCTTCTCGGGGATTTCCTTCCTTCATGCTCCACAATTTCCTGCTAGCTTTCCGTGTCATCTTACTGGATTTAGATCTGTAACGATAAGAGTCACGATGATTTAAATACGATTAAATGCTGTAACGATGATAAGAGTGATTCAGAAACACATTTTTATGGAAAGAACTCGAAAATACAGGCAGCAGAGGAAAAATCATTTGCACTACGGCCTCTACATGAAAAACTACATTGGTTGGAAATATTGATAAACATTGGTAGATTTCAGTGAGAGAACTGACTTGATACCAACCACGTAGCAGATGTGAATTTGGCCTCATTAACGAGACATTAATGTTGACAATTACATTAATATATTTACTTACTACACGCGAACTTCAGTATACATTTGAAATTGCAAAATTTCTCCTTTTCTGTGGGCGAATATAAACCAGTCCTAGATTAATGAAATAGAACTGTACGGTAGTCTAACTTCCTATTTACACATAGTAAATCCATGGGTATTATGATAACATTTAAAAAAAGTGTACATTTTGCGTAAATGAATCCATCGGATCACTAAAAAATAATTTATTATTCAGTGCTATTAATTTTTTGCTCATTGTATGAAGTATTGCATAACAAATTTGTACTATGGCTGTAGTACTTATGGTGTTTTATTCAAGGTGTTCCAGCATATGTATTTTTTAGACAGTTAACACTTGGTTTAATATTGCTGTTATTCGTTTATTTTAGGCTATGTCACACGAATTAGTTTTTGATCACCTACAGTAGTTTGGTTTCGTTGCATTTGAAGATACCCTAGAAGGCTGGAACTAGCATGGAAAGTTGTTTGTATGAGTGCCCATTAGTTTGAGCTGCGGTAAAATATGAGCATCCAGGCCATTCAATGGAAATTCGAGTATTTCGTAGTTTTTGTTCTTCATAAACACATTGAAAGTGTAAATAATATGTTGGAATAAAGTTGGCATGCAGCCCAATTTTCAGAAAATGACAGCTAACTATTTGGTTTCCAAAGAATAAAATACAAAGAAATGGAAGGGGACTTTCAGTTTACACCTATTGGCAAGAAGAAGGAAAAGGGGGCAGGCGAGTAAAAAATATCCTAGTTGTAAGAGTTCTTGAAAAGAGCAATCACCGTTAAATCATCCTTGAAGTGTTTATTAACTTCACACAGAAAAAACGTTATCTCAGAACCAAATGTAAGCTAACATAGGTTCCATTTTGGTTCTTTGGAATACAGCATAAACCAATAATTTTTCCTGAACGAGCTCACCATTTCTACCAAACTAATCCGAGAGCTATGAGCGGGAATCAAGATGGTACTCACGCGTATGACGTTCCAGATCTGGTTGAAACACTGCTGGTTTCACTCATGTCATCTGAAATAAGATACAATTACGAGAGATAGGTTGAGGGAAGGTGTAAAGAAGTACTATAAGTGAGTATCGTTCTATAACCTGGTGCCAGGGCAAAGGACTGGGGTTGTACTTTTGGATACTATCGCCAACTTGTCTACTGGCTATAATATTCCACATTTAGCCCATACATTTTTTAAACGTTCTAGTTTACAAGAGTTGAGCAAGTAGAATATTGACTTACCACCGAAGTCCTGAAATTTGGGCTTATTAGCCTTTTCGATCCTCACAACGTTAAGTCGATCAACAAACTTTTGCAGGGTTTCATTTTTTGCTTTCGCTTCAGAAAGAAGACTATTAGCATAGTCTATGAGACGTGGTTTAATCATCGAATCTGAAAAAACCCAAAAGTTACGAAATCTTTAAAACAAAACTTATTGCTCATAACAACTTATAGATTGGGTTTGAATATGTCTCACAACTTCAACGTAATGGAAATGGTATCTACAGTAAAAATTGGTAAATTATTTCCAAGCTAAATTAAACATTCAATTGAGTAATTCGAAAGGAACTCTAGATGAAATAGTTGTAGGTACAAACCTATTAGATCTCGTCTTTTATGTACGGTAGCTACTCGGAAAGCGTCATCCCACATGCCAGCAAGAATGTAGGCTTCGATACATTTTTCGCTGTCACTTAGTTGTAGCTCGTAAAGTTGTGCAGCGTCTTTATACAATCCTGCTGCCACGAGTCGGGTGTAGAGAGATTCGGCAAGTTTTACCAACTGTTCAGAACTAGATACATTTAAAAAAATCAAATTACTACTAGTGTTTACGAACGAATAGGTGAACAGCGTTACTGTAAGTCACACGGGGTAAAATACCGAAATTGTAAAACTTTACCTGTAGTTTTGATTTCTGGCTAACGAAATAGCACGATGCCAATTACAGGAATCGCTGAAAGCTTCAATTGCTTTAACAATATTTCCCCCTCGACAAAACATGCAGCCGGCTTCTTCGAATGAACGTTTTCTAAACAGAAACTCTCCATACAGCAGTGCACACTTTTTGTACCTGCAATATGAAGAAGTGCATAAAATCAATGGTTATCAGTAGAAGGAAGTATTTGAACTAAATGTGCGCCTAATGCAGATTAAAACTGCTTACCGTTCGTCATCTTTTCCAAAAATAGTCATTCCATGTTTATACAAAGAGTGATTTTTGATGAATTCAAAACATTCTTCCTCTTTGGAGACACCACAGCTAGCTAAATGCGACAAAGCTGATGGGTATTTCTTAAGAGATTTGTCAATGGTGAATTTCATGTAATGAGGATCCATTTCTCGAAGGCTATTGAGGTAAGGTACATATTCCTTTGGGTCCATTTGAGATTTTCCTGAAGAGACAGATAATGTGCAATGATGGTAAACATGAGCGACAACTATCAGAATCAGTAATAAGGAGGGCTTTACGTAGATTATAAGTTTACGGACCAGCTATCTTCAGCGCAGCAGGAAGATTATAAGCTTCTAGAGCGCAGGAGTACAGTTTTTCAACGGGAACTAAAAACAGTAAGTGCTGTAATGCTTGGTCTGACGCAGCCAGCTCGATAGCTTCGTCCATCTTCTTTGTTTTCACAAGACAGCTTAAAATTGCAAGAGTGAAGTCCACATTCCTTTCTGGCTTTTTCAATTCCGTGAGGAGAGCTGAGCACACTTTGTTTATCTTGTCTTCTAATCCACACCTTACCTAGAAATATGGCGGAAAAGTAAAGTTTTCGTAGTTGAAATGGTCAACGTTTGCTGAGACTGGAGAAACATTTTTATAAGTACTACGAGTCTGATGGATATGGTTAGTAGGCCCCTTCCCGATTTTAGATTCTGTCGTCTTGGGAGATGAATCGGACGCCTGCAAGCGTCTGAATCATCTTCTAAGCGTGGCTGAGCATAATAATACATCCACCTCCTCGGAAGGGGCAACTATATCATTCCATCACCCTCACATGGTAGCAGAGCTTGGTTACGTCCATTGGGCCATTTATTGTTTATTGTCCTGACCATTCCGCTGCCCCTCTTTATGATATACATTGAATCATCAATGGAAAATATCTGACACGCTTAATTGAATCAATTAGCCGCAAGGGCCCTCAGCTGATCATAGTGCCTCCATACGCTGTAATTGTATTCTAGATTTCTGAAAGAAGCTCCTTTTCCAATTTTTCTAAAGAAGGTCAATTAAAAATTTTGTCATTTAACCATAATCATTTTGGCAACGTCATTTCAAACCAAACACTTTTTTCAAAGAACTGGTGGTAGGATGTCTTTGCCTTAAATATATTTTCGTAAACACCTCAACTTTCACAAGTCTCACTCTAGTAACAAACACTGATGTAAAAATACCTAAAGTGGTGCAATATACTGTATACCAACACAGAGAACCCAAGAAAAGAACAACTGAAATTCAACGAGATAAAACTAACACCTACCTACGCTTCATTTCTCAATAAACATACAATTTGAAATAATAACTCGAGTCCAAAAGGAACTATCAATTTTACGATGTTCACATACATTCAAAGGGGTTCCATGTGCTAGTTGTTAATGCTTTTATCGCTGGAAATTCCAAGGAAAATTATACTATCTACCATTTGCATAAATAAACAATTATATTATCTAAATCAATTGGCTTGCGTTCATGATTTGAATTTCTACTAAGCTTTGGAGTGTGCGTGTGATAGAGCGATTATTGAATTTCAGGAGATATGCGTAGAGCACGTAAATCTGTTCTCAACCAAAATACCTATTTGGATTGATCAGTTGATCATATTTGAGTGCCTCCTGAAATTCAATAATCGCTCTATCACTTGTGAAACACGCACACTCCAAAGCTTAGTAGAAATTCAAATCATCAACGCAAGCCAATTGAATAATAAACCCCAGTGAAAGAATTTGCAGCGTTTTTTATGGTTATCAGAATGCTTTAACCCGTGTATCGGCTACAAAGCCTTTTAGGAGTTTACTCCAGCATCCACATTACTACATCCCAGCATCACTACATCTCTCACATCACTACATCAAAACATAAAACAATAATAAACCAAAATAACGCAAATGTTGGGACCATAAATCGGGCCATACATCGGGACCTGGAAGGGGCTCATTCGATTCCTCGTGGAAAGTTCTTCAAAAAGAGTCTACATTTAGGCCGCCTTGACTTTTTTTGAGGTTTTTAGGGATTTTACAAAACTTTGACAACCCTTAAAGGGCACTTTAAATTAAGTGAGAGAGCTGGCTCAAGAATTGAGGGGTCGCCGGACCAACATGGATTTTTCCTGAAAATGTCAGCTTTTTTGCTCCAGCCGTTTGGGAGAAATCATGCGTACGGCGTACGACGTACGGCGGACGGACGGAAAATTTTTTATTGCAGATTCGGATTCTACACCCTTTGAATAGTAAACCATGAAATTTTCAGGGGGGGGGGGGGGGGGGGGGGGATTACAATGGTTTATTATTGAATAATAAACCAAAAGGAGTCTAAATGAGTAGTGCAGTCCACATGGTTTCAGAAAACATAACATGTTATAACTCACTTGATTGTAAAAAGAAGAGTAAGTCGTAGATGTAACGTCATTAGAAGACATTTCAGACACCAGGATGACCAGCGACTGCGAATCAACCTGATCCACAAAAGCGTCAACGTTTTTTAAGAATGACTCTGGATCATGATCTACGCAAACATCCAGCAAAATCCTGTTCTTCCTTAATGTTTGAACGGCTTCACCATACTTCCTGCTATCCAGAAGCGACCCAATAGAAAGGAAAGTGAGCGCCCGTGGTTGTATGGTTTCAAGGTTGCCCCGCGGTAGTTGAAGGATGACAGATGTCCCAGTTGTCAGTATCAGCTTTGAACCGTTCTCCAGTTTTCTGCGGGATATTTCTTCACACTGTAGCAATGACAAAACGGTATTTAAAAAGTTGAAGAGGACAAAATTTGATACTTTATTGACGCTGCTTCACATGATAGAAACATGTTGGGATACTAACGTTGTCGGTCGTGAATTTTAGTACCAGAAGTGTGTGAAGGGATGTAGTTGCAATGAGAAACGGGCTGCTAACTAAAAAGGAGGTTATGTTACTAGCAACGTGCGCACTATTGATGTACAACCGTCCAATCTCGCTCAACCCGATAAACTGATTTCTAAACATTACTGGCTCAGGGCACAGCTCAGGAAAAACTTCTTTCGAATCACTCAAGACCTGATCGCCCACACTGAGCTCCAAATAAGAGCCATTGGTTTTCCCTAGAATTAATTTTGATTCTGCGGCCAAGAGCTGAATAACAGGGAAATTAACGGTAGTTTTCCACCTGAAAAGAAGACTTCATTGGTAAATTGAGTAACAACGAATTTCAACAGCTGGAAACACAATATTTCATCGGATACTTACAGAATTGTTAGTGCATCTTCGTGCACTTCAAAACCAACAACTTCAGTTTTACCTCCATGATATGATTCAAGGCAAGCGAATCTGTTCTCGCTGAACCAAATCCACGAGTATGACATCTTTGAATCAAACTCTAGTGGATATTTTACAGTATCTGAAAAAAGTGAACAACCAGGATCGATACTTCGTTGATTGAGTAACTTATCAATGAATATGCCCAGAATTCTGATGCATCCAACAAGTAACTTACTGGTAACTGTTAGATCTCCACTCGCGTCTTTCGAAACAAAACTAATCCCTGTTCTATGAATAGCGGCTAGGCTCTGGTCACTGAAAGTTATTTAAATGAAATTTAATTACCTATAAGAAAACAAGTGGTGAAAATTGAATTTTGAGGAATGATGTAAGGGAGTGTACATTGGGGGTTTCCCCTCAAGTATGAGGGTGAATCAAATATAAGTAAGACTTATGGACGTGCGAGCTCAGCAGTGATGTAAGAACGTTCCTGCATTGAGGGGTGTTCGGTTGGTTTGTCAGGAGAGGGGAAGCACGAAACAGCCTCCAGGACCTATCAGTATCCATTGTGACGATGACTGAGCAGGAGGTACCCTCGCCAATTGGACAACGTATTGTGATCAAGTTTCTAGCTACAGGAGGTAAACCAGTCGAAATCTTGAGAAGATTAACTGCGCAGTTCGAGGAAGAGACATTATCCAGAGCTAGAGAGAGTCGGGGGAAAGCCATGGCTGCAGACCCTGCACCAGCATTACTGTTAACAACATTAACAGTTTTGCAACATCTTGATTTCTTACATGAGCGCAAAACTATAAATACTGTTCATTACTGTGTCATTTTGATTGAAGTCAGAATTGCATACTGCAAAAGACGAGACCTACCAATGAGAGAAGTGATTCTTCTCCACAATGCTCGCCCCTGACTCAGGAAAAATTGGAGCAACTCGGTTGAAAGACGATGAAAACCCCTCCTTACAGTCCAGACCTGTCTCTCTGCGACTTCCATGCGTTTGGCTCCCTTAACACGTTCAGAGCAGAGCCCAATTCAGCTGTTCTTGCTTATGGGCGGAGAAATTTGTTTTCAAGTTTTCCGATTTTTAAACTTCTTATGGATTATATTTTTCATTTATGATGTTATAAAGTGAATAAATAGTCAAATTGTTGTATTTCCGAAAGCTCACTCAATTGAGCCGCTCCGCCAGAGGCGAGCAGCAACAGTTATGTAAACCCACAACGCACCCTGCTTCTGAGGTCCGGGGTTCGAACCCCATCTAACGCAAATACATTTTTGTCCCTTTTACTGCTCCTCCGACCAGGTTTGACCTTTTTTAATGAAAGCTTTATGCGATATTGAATCAATTATGTTAATAAATTGAAATATTTCCACAAATATGAAGCAAGATAAGATTTGAGCCAAAACAATGCCAAGAATCTTCAGAATGTGGGATATTACAAGCAAAAATTACGCAAAAACCTTTTCTTGACGAAAATAAATCGAAAATTTGGTACTTACGTGTTCGGAGACACGGAAAGTAATAGCAGACGTCAGGAATGCCCGAAAAAAGTAAATCACATTCTTTAGAATCAGCCAAAATGGGTGGGAGGGATTGAGCGGGTGGCAATGAATGAAATCTGAAACGAAGAGCGATCTAGTGGTGGTTAGGTCAACTAGAAGGAAACCCCCGAAGGAAACGGAAGGTAGAGAATTCATCTGAAAGGAGAGCCTGTGAGTGATTCACCTGAGACTCAATAGAGACGCTCCACCAGGGCGGCGAGTCTCATTTGAGCCGCTCAGGTCTGAACGTGTTAAGGAAGCTCTGGGAGGGCATACGTTCCACAGCCATGATGAGGTTGAAGCCTACCTGCGCAAGGTTACAGACATAACCTGACTCATTCTACACGGAGGGCATTAGAAAATTACCTACACGCTGGGAAAAATGTGGTCCCTAATCAGGAAATCATGTTGCAAAATAAAAAAAATAAAATGTTTTTTTTTTTTTTTTTTTTTTTAATTCAAAATGAAAGTAAATTTAAAAAATAGAGTCGTTTATATTTGATTCACCCTCGTACAATTATACTTACCTAATGCATCTACATAAAAAAGACAACGTGAAGCACTAACTTTTTTTGGAGAGGGTAGCAAATTTGATTGATTGGAGAACTCAGGTCCAAAGTCCACATGGCCATAGGAGGTGGTATGACGGCGGTAGAAAATTGGGTCACTAGCAATTTCTCTGCAAAATCATAGTGTTAGTTTGAGTAAACAAGTCATTAGTAAACATTTCCTGACAATTAGTGTTGTTGATCAACACCAAAAAAGGTGTGAAGAAGGTCGAAACTATTTGAAAAGATAGTAATTTTAATTAAATAATATATCCAATTAACAACTTTATCGTTTCAAATGATTAATGTTCGACATTGAATATTCAAAACTATTTTTAATATTCAGCATTGGTTTGACTAGAGAGGGTTTTAGCGTGGAATGGATTTGAAAGTGGCAGCTGAATATGATTTGTTGTTGTAGAGGGAAATTACCCATAGAATTGTATCCAGGTATTTGAAATGGTAAGTCATGGCATTCTTCAGTTATTTGAAACTAGGAAACACCATACTACCATGCTTGTATTTTCTAGAAAGATTAGTATCTCACGGAGTAGGTGAGTATCATACAAGACTATGTTCAGATAGCTCAACCTTGAATGATCAACGTCAAAAACGAACTTACCGTTGTCGATAACTGCAACGTAAGACTTGTCATCAGAACAGGAGTAACAACTATGGTCAACTGTCCAGACAAATTCCAGGACATGAAGAGCTCCATTTTGTAAAGCAAACTTCACTCTGTTTTCACGTTTCAAGTCCCAAACAACCGCAAGCTGAAAAATCAATGAACTGCGTTGTAAGATCGGGATAGGAAATGGGTTTCTAAAATAAACAGAAAGTACATCGCAACTGGGTATCGTAGACCAGAGCAACATTTCTGTAAACATATTCGTTTAGGTGGTTTTTGACAGTCATAACTCATAACTATATTCATGTCAGAGGAGAGACGAAGACAAGGACTTGTGAACATTTAATGTATCTAACAATGCCAATATCAATGCGTAGGTACAGCTGCGATCCTTACATCCTTCTCACTTGAAACTGAATCATGTAAGACAGTGATGGGAAATACCATTCTTCGAATGGACTGAGTCCGATTCGTTCATTCCGCTTAAGGATTCAGATTGTCGCAATCGTTCCAGGAACGAGTTCATGGATAGTGTATTTAGCATCCACGGATTCATTCAGAGGACCAAATCCAGGATTGAGCCCTTCCCATTGGCCATAGAGGAACTAGCCGCAGATGAAAAAAACGCTGCAAATTCTTTCACTGGGGTTTATTATTCAATTGGCTTGCGTTCATGATTTGAATTTCTACTAAGCTTTGGAGTGTGCGTGTTTCACAGGTGATAGAGCGATTATTGAATTTCAGGAGATATGTATAGAGCAGTAAATCCGTTCTCAACCAAAATACCTATTCGGATTGTTCAGTTGATCATATTTGTGTGCCTCCTGAAATTCAATAATCACTCTATCAACTGTGAAACACGCAACTCCAAAGCTTAGTATAAATTGAAATCATGAACGCAAGCCAATTGAATAATAAACCCCAGTGAAAGAATTTGCAGCGTTTTTTTCATGGTTATCAGAATTCTTTGACCCGTGTATCGTCTACAAAGCCTTTTAGGAGTTCACTCCAGTATCCACATTACTACATCACTACTTCAGTAGGTTACTGCTATCAAAACAAAAACAATTATAAACCGAAACCCCAGTGAAAGAATTTGCAGCGTTTTTTTCATGCATATCAGAATGCTTTAACCCGTGTATTGGCTACAAAGCCTTTTAGGAGTTCACTCCAGTATCCACATTACTACGTCACTGATATCAAAACAAAAATCACTTGGTTACTGATAACAACACGAAAACAATAATAAACCAAAATAACGCGAATGTTGGCACCATAAATTGGGCCATAGATCGGGAATGGTTTGACCTACGGACCTGGGGAGGGACTCATTCGATTCCTCGTGGAGTGTTCTTCAAAAAGAGTACAAATTTAGGCCGCCTTGACTTTTTTGAGGTTGTTAGGGATTTTACAAAACTTTGACAACCCTTAAAGGGCACTTTAAATTAAGTGAGAGAGCTGGCTCAAGAATTGGGGCGTCGCCGGACCAACATGGATTTTTCCTGACAATTTCAGCTTTTTTGCTTCAGCCGTTTGGGAGAAATCGTGCGTACAGCAGACGGACGGAAAAATTGTTATTGCAGATTCGGATTCTACACCCTTTGAAATGTAAAACATGAAATTTTCAGGGGGGTTGGTTTTTTTTTTTTTTTTTTGGACCAAATAATTTGGATTTGGATGAATAATAAACCAAAATCCGCATCAGCCAATGGAATTTGGGTATTTCAGATCCGTATCTAACTGTTGAACCCAAAGGAATTATACATTCCTATGAGTTCAGTATGTAGAAGGATGAATTCGATTTGATTTAAATGCTACTCTCTTTTTCTGCAAGAAACAACTATTATAAAGAGAAGGTGAACTGAAAATGCTATTACAACTTTGAGGGACGATCAAATAGAATCTATCTGATGTGTTGTATTCGGGGGTTTTGTTTATTCAAAATGGATGGATGCTATACTACTAATAGTATCCAGGAATGACGATTCATTTTTTCGAATTTGTTCCTGGACTTGAACTTATTCACTCCGAATTCCCACCCATCACTACTATAAGACGATCGCCAAGCTGTGTTTGTAGAATTTAAATAACAC
Organism: Creontiades dilutus; assembly: GCA_031894815.1. NCBI lineage: Eukaryota > Metazoa > Arthropoda > Insecta > Hemiptera > Miridae > Creontiades > Creontiades dilutus. Next base: position 127,098 of record JAVIWC010004944.1, read on the forward strand.
ATCTTAGGGTACTGAGTGTCTGGATTTGAATTAAAATAAACGTCGTGGGATAATGCAATCACTCATATTAATCCTTTGAAGCTTGGCTCGCTTTATTTTTGAGTGGGGCATTGACTTGAATGGTAGGTAATGAGAAAGATCATATTCATTCCCTAACAGAACGGAAGAAACTAAACCAAAACATTTTCGCTATATTGTCGCTTAAAGAATTGGGTCTTCTTACACCTACCTATGCCATCTTGAACATGGTACAGGTGAAGTTATCAATAAACTAACAACGCTTTTACAAAAAGGGAACCTTCATTATTACTTACTGGTTTGTCACTGCAGACGAAGGATTGCTTGAGGTACCAGTGATAGTTCCGCGAGATCCAAAATTGAAGACTGAATTCATTCAACGCTTCATTGTAACACGTAGCGCACAAGATTTGAGAATCTTGATTCCAGCACAGATCAAGAACCTGCAAAGAATTCAGAAGTCAGAAAATGTTTCTTGTTGCCTGTAGCGCTTCCAATGAAAAAGATAGAGATTAGCATTTTAGTCAATTACCTTCAACCCTTTAGGAAGAGTGAAATCATAATGTTTCAAGCCATTTTTTTCCATGAAGCCAACAACATACTTGTTAGGGAGCTGCTGCACCATTGAGATTAGATTACCCTGTGGCCGCCAGGAGAGAGGCTCTTCCAACCCTTAAACAACAAATTCCAAATTTGGGGAGTCTTTGCAAACTAGGAAAATTATTCACAGAGGATCACAATCAATTTATTCACTATTTTATACAGTTAGTGGAGCGTGATGTGTATTCGAGTTGATACATCAGGGAATTAAAGAAAGGTTAAAATTACGCTAGCCTCTAAATTTAGCGTGATCCTTCAAACTATGTCCTCAGGGTAGGAAATAGATTGCGAGGAAACCACAAGCATAGTTAAAAGTCTGTATTCTTGGTATGGTATGACTCCAACCGTTCACTAAGTATTGAAGCACAATTCTCAAGTAATTCTTCACCACGTGGTGCCAATCGGGCAGTTGACAGAAGAGGTCACATTTGGGTATCGACTTTTCTAAAAAAAATTTTGAAACTTGATCAATTTTCTCGTTCCTAATCAATCACTGCAGTTCTCTCGGCATATTACCCAAGTGAGCACATATAATCTTGAACTGTACTGCTGATACGCCATTTTGAGGAAAAAAACTTTTACGGAGTGAGGATATACTATTATTTTTTCCCCTCTTGAGCCTCCAACCTCCATGGGAATCGCCACTCAAGTCTTTCAATTTATATGAGTGGGACAGCACAAATTAGCTTAATTTTAGTTACAGTAAATACTAAGGTTTCCTTGCCAAAATCTCACTTGCTACAAGCAGATCTCACTCCCTACAATTTAAGGGGCAATTGGGTGGATATTGTAAGGAGTGAGGTTATAGCCTTTCACCGTAGAGGCCAAAAATCAATTGAAACTGGTTGAACCAATATGTTGTCAATGAACTTCTAACAACTACAGTAATTGTCAACAAGTGTGATCAAGTTTCACTTGCCACAGTCAGAAATTTATTGGTGTAGGGAGTGAGAGTTAAAAAACCCACACAGGGATGGTTTTCCTGGTAGAACTGACTGGGAAGGTCAAGGCAAAATCCAACCACCAGCGTTGGGACCATCTTGAATAAGGGATGCCAACAAAACAGAAGCAACTTTATAAACACCCTTTCCTGTCAGTTGGGGTCTACTTTTCAAAACATTGTAGGGAGTGAGGAAAAACCGTGTGGCACTGAAATAATGGGCTGATAAGGCTACTTGATTTGATCCAATTTTTTTTCTGAAGCGAATATTCATTGTAGATGGTATGTTCTTTCATAGTGTAAGTGGATATAAAGGCCCCGATTAAAATTTCGCTGAATAGTGATGATGGATGTTGGTTTCCTTGCCAAAATCTCACTTGCTACAAGCAGATCTCACTCCCTACAATTTAAGGGGCGATTGATTGGATATTGTAAGGAATGAGGTTATAGCCTTTCACCGTAGAGGGCACAAATCAATTGAAACTGGTTGAACCAATATGTTGTCAATGAACTTCCAACAACTACACTAATTGTCAACAAGTGTGATCAAGTTTCACTTGCCACAGTCAGAAATTTATTGGTGTAGGGAGTGAGAGTTAAAAAACCCACACAGGGATGGTTTTCCTGGTAGAACTGACTGGGAAGGTCAAGGCAAAATCCAACCACCAGCGTTGGGACCATCTTGAATAAGGGATGCCAACAAAACAGAAGCAACTTTATAAACACCCTTTCCTGTCAGTTGGGGTCTACTTTTCAAAACATTGTAGGGAGTGAGGAAAAACCGTGTGGCACTGAAATAATGGGCTGATAAGGCTACTTGATTTGATCCAATTTTTTTTCTGAGGCGAATATCCATTGTAGATGGTATGTTCTTTCATAGTGTAAGTGGATATAACAACTGCAGGGAGTGCAAATACGGACTTAGGTATTTGCTCCTGGGTCCTGTACGCACAACTTTCACACACTTCTCCATGGAACATATACATCCACATTGGAGAAAATTTTGAAACACTTACAAAACTGTTTTTAGTTGAGATTTGACGGCAATGCTGATCAGTGACATAAATGTGACCGGCATTTTGAAATGAAATGTACATTTCTTCCAGAACAACTGCTAACATTGGAAATAGAAGATGGCGAGGTTGCTGGTGACTCATCTTCAACTACCAATTCAGATTTCTGAGTTTTTTAATGTTGTATAATGTTACAAATACCCGTTCCGAGAAGTTCCTGTTTTATTTAAACATAAGAGTTATGTATGAGAAAAGAATGAATATTCAAGCTTTAATATTACCGACTTTTTCTTTTTCTTTCAATTTCATTGCCTATGTGATTGGACGACTAGCGATTCCCCCCCCCCCCCCCCCCCCAAGTTGTGTAACTACAAAAAACACCATTTTCAATGAAACAAAATTTAGAATTGGCTTCAGTAACCTTAAAGGGGTCATTTTAGGGTGTACTCGCGATCACCTAGCATTTTTCTGTGATCATATAATTATATTATCCACCTAAATTGGTCATTCGCCTTGCTAAGGGCGGTTATACGAATTTCATCTTAACTATTACAGAATGCATTCCGAGTGCAATTAAGCAGACTAATCTACTACTAACCATTTATGTCTTCACCACAGCACTGCAAAACTCCATCTCGGTTGAAAATTTTTATCCTGCGTTTCGAAGAGTGATTACACCAGTAGCTTACGGCGAATAAAGTGCTATCTCCCCTCCAAGTCACACTTATGGATTCCTTATCGGAAACACCATCTGAGCTAACTTGTTCAGTCTTAGCAAAAGCAGCAGCTTTCCCTACAAATTATTTAACGTTGTTTATATACACGTAGTTTTTAGGAACCTGTAGCAATCATCAAATGTGCAAGTAATGGTTTTTTTTACCAAATATGTTTGTCTAATCAGTGGCTATTTTCTTCAATATCAATCAATAAGGTAACGGTACCGGTAGTGGCCACAGTTAAGAATTTTTTTCTTTAGTTTTGACAATTGTGGGCCAACAGTAGTACTGACTTTCTTCAGGACTCATTTAGAATATAGCCCGACTCTTCCCTAACATATCCATTGCCTAAAACTATCAAAAGAACAATTTTTTCTATTTTTTATTAATTTTTTCTCACACCTTTATTTTGATCTAGTAGTGGCCACATCAAATTACGAAATTTCCAGTAGTGGCCACGTGCATGTCTCAGTAGTGGCCACTTGACATTTTGCCCTCCTTACGTGTTTAATATCATTAAATTCAATACCAGATGAACAAAATTGATTCTATCCAGTAGAAGCTCTAGGATACAGCCCAACAAACGAGGAAACTAGGGACGGTCATATTGAGAAGTTTACCACAATTTCCAATGATGCTCTGCGCACTCCTAGTTCAACCTCTGACTACAAGATGACATGAGCTGTACCTCCTGCAAGTTTGAAGCCACTAGGAGACCGGGAATCCTTATTTCTCAAATATAAACTTTAAAATGGCCACTACTGGAGCAGTGGCCACTACCGGTGCCGTTACCTTAGTATTTCCAATATTACCTGCTGATCCTTGGAATTGAGTTTCTTTTTTGCCCCAGCCAACGTTGATGAATTTTTGTTCACCCTCCATTTCATCTTGAAGGTCCCAATAGTTGACAACTTCACAAGTAGAAGTAACGACAAATAACTCTTTTTTGTGGTTAACAATGACACCCAGTTCTTCGTCTGAACTCCACTGGACTGATTTTATACCTCCGTCGATTGGATCCAAGGACTGTCCAAAAACCTTTCCGTCTGTATCAATTCGGAATGAGAACACTTCACCTTCATGATGAAACGTGTAATACTCCTCACTTAGTTCATTGAACGTAGCCGAAACCAAAGGAGACACTGTAGTTGGGAATACTTCAGACAATGAGAAAGATTTTTGAGTTCCATCATTGAGCGAAACGATGTGGAGTGAAGAGTCTTTGAAGAAAAACGCTACTTCGTCAGAACTGATGAATTCTGTAGTTTTGGAAGCTTTACCACTAAAAAATACATAATCGGACTTCTCCAAGTGTGGGAAGTCATAGAGCAGGTTTAAAAACAGTTTGAGATTCCTCATCTTCAATCCAGAATCTGGAACAAACAAGAATTCAAAATCAGTGTACTTGATTTATATGCGCCCACAATAGACGTCATTTACATAGTCTATACTCAATTTATGTATAGATGTAAAAAATGCCTCAATAATGGAAGCAAAGGATCATTTTGTAATAACTACACTACATATTTCAGTTGCCAGTATACCAGAACGACACAATGCCAGACATTTTGGGGTCCTTTTGGATTGCTCCCAACTAGACCCACTTTAGATGCCACTCTAGATGTAATTGATTCATTCAAGGAAAAGAGTTCCGGGCAAGAATGATTATGCTCTCCCTAAGAATGCAGCCCCTTTTAGACTAAAAGAAGATTCCGCTAGCCACCCCTAAACTGAGTGATTACAGGCGATCTCAAGGAGAAGTATATCGATCAATCAATCCGTTCATTTGTATAAAGTCAATAATTGACTGTTACAAGGAGTTCCGAATATATGCACAATCAATTTCGAGGAGACAACACATCATAACACATTCACCATTCGTTACGAACGAATGCTCTTAGTCTTAATGAGCGGACCGTGAACTGGTATAGGCATCGCATTTTGTCCACACCCAGGAGTTCCATGAGCATTCTGCCATTACATTTCGTGGAGTGTGGGAGAGAAGGTGGAAAAACCTGGCTAGATACAAGAGCCTGTATGGGTGGTAATGGGGTTCAGTACTCGCCCTGTCTCAGCCTTATTATTCACAAGGCATGGACCTAGCAGAGAACGACATCCGATAATGGGAAGACCACAAGTTATAAGAAGAGGTGGATTAGTACCTAGGTGTCATTAAGAATGGCGGCCGATGATGGGAAGACCACAAGTTAAAAGAAGAGGTGCTTTAGTACATAAAACCTGGCACCTCCGCGTGGTCCATCCTGGGCACACTCGTAGAGTGTGGCTAACGCCAAAGGGGACAGGAGGGCCTGCTGTATCATCAAGAAAGAGTGAGGGAAGTCCACTACTGCCGCACACGATAAGTCCTGCCAGATTGTATTGGGCCAGAATGGCCCCAGAAACAATCAATCCCACTCTGATACAGCAGGGTGGTAATGGGGACAACGAAGACGGAAATGAGCTAGGGATTCCAGCTCGGATTCCTCCATTAGATATGGAACAAATCTCTCTGTCTTTCCAGGAGTATCTGTATCGCTTGTAGTAGAAGCACACCAGGTCGTTAAAGGAGCATGAATTTGGTGGCAATCGAAATTGAGCGACTATTTTCTGTTTATGAATGTTGCCACCTTGCCCCAGGTAGGATTGGCGGTCGTTGAAATATACACTGTATTCAGATTGATCGTTCTTTGGATGTCGCACCTTAGGCAGTGGTTATGGGATCTGGTGATGACGTCGCTGTGAATACTTTCGAAAGTGTCAAGATTGAGAGCTTACCAGTCCAGAACAACTTCAAGTGACGCAAAGAACGAGTCCAGCTTAGACACCCAGTAGAACTCAGGGGAACTGCTATGTGAGACGTCACTAGCTCAACAAGGCAAAGCTTAGGGTTTCCAAACTATCTGCCCCAATGGGTGTATCATAATGTGCAGGTCAGCGGCAAAGCCTGCGGTCATCTCTGGATTCGGCGATGACCAGATGATTTAATAAATTCAAAGAATTAGCTAATAGTAACGTTACAAACAAACAACAAACAATACAATTTCCTCTTTATAAAAAAGAAATGTTCATGCTCGCATTTGGCGCAATTACCGCCTCATTGGCGACAGTAGCGCTTGTGTGGAAGCGCTGTCATTCTATCTTATATCTCATACACGCTCCCCCCGCACACACCACAGAGGGCCCCCTCATCTTACTCCCTCCAAAACATCGACCAATCAAATCGTTTTAAGACTCGTGCTCAAACACGTAACTTTGAGAGAGTCCAGAAACTTTCGAAGCTCTCGTGACTTCTCGGGAGCATCTGTGGAATTTCGATTCAAAGTCAAGACAGGGTTACCATAGCAAGCGATTTTCAACCTTAAGGCGGGGTTGTGATTTCATACGTCAAAAACACCTTAGATTGGCGTTTTTGACAGGTAATTTTCCAAAATTTCCCGGGAGAGAACCCCCCTTCTTTGCTGGGGAAGTGCCTCTCAGACCCTCCACACTTCTGGTTACTAATCGCCGCCACTGGCGATGACCTAGCAAGAATGTCACTGGTGGAGGCGGTGGAGAGGGCCAACAGGGTGGTTGGGGGAGATAGTCCAAGAGCTAAAGGGAGGTCTAGAAAAATGTTGAAAATTTGACACTTGAAAACAGTGTTTTTAAGCAGTCCTAGACGAGTTTGACAAATTCAAAATTAGGCCTAATAAAGGAACAAAAAATTAGTTTTTAATGATGTTATTTTTTAAAAATTCCATAATTACTTTTTCGTTGTTCAATAAAAAATATTAACCATTGAATTTTCAGGAATGGAAAATTTTGAAAGTCAGACACTTGAAAACAGGGTTTTTAAGCACTCCTAGATGAATTTGACAACTCCAAGATTAGGCTTAACATTGGTTGGACGAGTCCAACCTTCCAAGGAAGTACGGGTAGCTTTCGCTGCGTCTCTTGGCTGACTTTTCTTCAGTTCTGGCGGTAGCCTAATTTTTTCCATTTTTGTATACGAGCGGCGGGCCGGACCAAATCCTTTCGCGGGCGGTATCTGGCCTGCGGGCCGTAGTTTGAAGACCCCAGGCTTAGGCCACCAGCGGTAGCTCATCTTTAAAACTCTTCTAAGAAAGCCTTAAGCCCTCTCCAAGATTTTCAGTTTGAGGGATCATACTATGATGATTTGTTGTTCAGAGCTCCTCATCCTCCCTATGAGTGTCACTAGACCACGACCCACCCTCTAAGTTTTGTCCCCTCAGTTCAATAAAGGGAGGGCATTTATCCTCCCATAAAACCTCCGCAATTCATTCCCAACCACGCGAGTCAGTAAACGTTCAACTAGCTTTGGCCAGTTAACTCAAATGTTCAAAAATATTCAAGTCAAGACGAAGCAACTATTCACTCCTTTATCAACTACACCAAATTTTACTATTCTGGTTTGAATTATACATTCGAGTGTACACATTTTACCGATTCAGCTGAAGTAGAGAATAACAAAACTTTAAACGAATTAAAAACTGAGTTTCTAAAGCCTCAACTAAATTAACAAGTAAGTGAGTACAGCAGGCACGAACATAATGTTATGAATGCCATGTAACAGCTTCGAGCTGTGGGTTAAGAATAACATGTCGATTACCTTGCACCACACCAAATTATTAATTACAATCACCGTGGAATACTAATCATCAATAACTAACACTTCACGAATCAAGAACAGCACATAAACTTTATATCATAAAGTAATCAAAAACTCGAAATGACCAAAACGACAACTGCAAACAAGCAAAACTGATAAGGTGATAACAACCACAACTACATGTGCTACGTGGTATGAATGTGTTTCTTGCTATTCTTGTCTTCTATTTCTAACTCATGGAACAAAGCGGTTTATACGCAGCCCCGTTCTCTGCATTCTAGCAGTAGGTAGTTGAGGTTTTCCGTCTTGTTGTTGTGCACCAAATGATAATTATTTTGTGGCTAAATGTGCAAAGGATTTACCTCAGAATTTAGTGGTCACACGTTCAATTCCACAAGACAAATATTTGGGGTTAGTGAATATCTTCATTCACAGAACAGTAAAATCGTTAAAGGATTAAACCCAAACGATCCTGAAATGCCATCTAGTTCACAAGTCTTAAGTATTGTACTGTTTACAACGGACATACTTTTGACATGAAACCGCTGTAAAATATATACCACTGTTTAAAATATAAAAATAATAAAAAAAGCTTCAAAATAATTTTGAAGTTTTTCTTGTTCACCTGACGCAAGTGATCACAAATACCAAAGTACTTAAACTCCTATACCTACTCCAATGGAAAATCGGATTAAAAAAAAATTAATTAAATTCTATATAAAGTGCATAAGTTATTTTGAAGGTACATCCATTCCTTTCTTTGTTTCTTCCATCCTTTCTTTTAGTTTCAACGAATCGGGAGTAATTTATTAGTATCTCTTCTTCCATGGTACAGCCATGGCACAGATGCAGTAGCCAACAACAACAAAACAAAGTTTCCCGCAAGCGGAGGAGATAAGAGATAAGATCCTCTTTCCGTCATTTCGTGGAACGATCACCAATTCGCCTCAACTCTCAATAATTTCAGATAAATTGCATCTTCAAGTTCCGTAATGTACCGATTGAATTGAAATAATGTTTTTGACTTGTGAATTCCGATTGTATTCGAACAAAACTTGGATTCATTAAAGGACCTGAAGCACTTGTTTTTGGGACTTTAAGTCAGGTAACTACTACAACTTTGCTTATTGTTCGTCTTATTCCTGCACTGGTTTTTGTAGCGATGAGAACTCAAAGTGAAAAGTGAGATGGAGCCGTTAGCAGCTGTTTTCGTGTGACGTATGGGATCTTTTCGTCAATTTTTTCATTTTCAGCATTACCCATCTAGTCACTGTTTACCGTGAAGAACCAAACTTGCTCGCAGGGTACATTCAAAGGAGAGCTCCCAACCTTATGGCGGGGCTCTGATTAATTGCGGGGAAGTTTAAGTTTGTAAGTTTATTTTTAATGAGCCGGAGTGGTTCAAGAGTGCCACCAATCGATTTAGCGACCGCAAATACGAAGAAGTAGGTACCAAGTTTGTCGAAAAACGACAAACGGTTTCTTATTGATTTTGCGGGAAAAACCATGTTTTTCAGCATTCAAATTCAATTTCCTCCAAACACTTTTCTCGGGAAAATGAAAAATGGCTATACCGTTGGGAAACAGATCTTGAGAAAGTTTTTTCATTAGATAAGGATTCACGAGCACTACATCAAAAAGGTCAACAACTGGCCAGAGTTTGAAAAGTGAAATTTTGGTAATTTTTCAAAATGTAGACTTCGTCCTCATTTTCTAGCTGTTGAGTCGGTTCAAAAATTGTCATCTTGGCATCAGGGAGTTAAAAAATGTAACGCTCTTTCCAACGATATAATCATATTTCAATTAACATATTAAATGTGGAGGGTTACGCTCGTTTTAGTGAGGAAAGGTCGAAATCACGAAGCAAATATTTCAAGTAAAATATGAGGATCTTAGAGGCTCGGGAAAAAAGATGTTGCAAATGAGTCGTTGAATTGACCCCTGCCATACAGCATGACATACAGAATCGCAAGGAAATTGCAGGACGTGATTCGACGAGGACGATAATCTGTTATTTGATCATTTAACATTCACTATGTTAGTTCTAGTGCAATAAAATATGAGAGATAACATGGTCATGGTGTCGTACGCATGCAAAGAGCCTTTTAAACAATTTTGAAATGCCGTCCGCCGAACTGTCCAAAATAATACTATTATCTAAATTTCCAAAGGTGAAGTGCTAGAATGAATTTAGTCAGCTATCTTTATTTATTTATTAAGGTAGAGTAAATTGCAAGGATGGTACTCGACGAACAGCTAGTTGTCAACTGATTCGATTGTGATTGATTAAGAATGTGGTGATTACTGACATTTCACTCCAGTAACCTCATAATTCCATTTTTTCAATGCAGGTTTTTATTTTTCAAGGTTGACATGATTAGAAAAACGTCTGCCCAGTGGGTGTGGCACATAGCTTCCTCGTATCCATAACATGACTGTATAGATTATTGAAAATTATTATTGACTAAAGAACTTCGTTCAATTAGGAAGTAAATATTAAATTAGGGTAAATTTATTGTTATGCAAGAGCATAACTTGAGAAAATAAAAGTAGGGATGTTCAACTATTGAACAAACTATAAAATATACCTACTAAGTCCGAACAATCCCTGAAAATTTCATCGAAATCGGTCAAGAACTCCCGGAGTTATGCTTGTGGCAAGGATTTCACGTTTGCGCATGCGCAGAGGCTACTATTGATCCGGGGGTCATGAAACTCATAGGGGACCATCTACACATCAAACCGAACAATCCCTGAAAATTTCATCGAAATTCCGCACAATGCCTGAAAATTTCATCTGGTCAAGAACTCCCAGAGTTATGCGCGTAACAAGGATTTCACGTTTGCGCATGCGCAGAGGCTACTATTGATCCGGGGGTCATGAAACCTATAGGGGACCATCTACACCCCAACCCGCACAATCCCTGAAAATTTAATCAAAATCGGACTATAACTTCGTGTAGTTTTGCCCGTAATAAGGATTTTCTGACAGACAGACAGGCAGGCACGGAACCAAAATTGTTCAGAAAGGTCTAAAACGCAAAATGCGAGAGGAATTTTTGATTTTGGAGACAAAAAATTTTCACATTCCGAAAGTGAAAACAATGCTTCCGCTACCTTAGTAGACTCGGAAGCAAAAATATTGGTCTTGAGTTAACAGTGCATGAGTTATTTCAATACAAGCTAAAATCATGGCTTTTTTTTACAGGTTGTTGACTTGACTGAACCTGATACTTTCAGACGAACTGAGCAACAATGTCGAGAGTAAGTAGTGAATCAATTCGAAACTCTAAGAACTTTTCTCTTTGAAGTCATATACAAACCGGACATATGGACGTCCTTGTAACATGTACAATGTACATGTTATATGGGCTTTTCTATAGCCAGAGCCTAATATTCGTTTTGTAACTCCCACTCCAACATTTATCTTACCTCTTTCATAGTCGAATAGCGCTAGTTTGTTCAAATGATCGCTATAGTGATATGACTTTTATGATATTTTTTTGTTTCAGCATAAAAAAACGAATGTCGAGTTGATATTTATTTGTGAGTGGGGCGAATGTACTAAGCAAGACGTGAATGAAGATAAATTCTATGACCATGTTTCACACCATATACCAGAACTAAGGGTGATTCCTTCTGGCAATGGTGAAGGTTAGTAAATAAAAATTCGAAATTATTGTTTAATTAATAAATTGTCCTTTACCATTTACATTTTAAAGATAACTTCATGTAAATGTTGTCCGCGGCTCCATTTCAAATGGTCCATTCAGAAGGTCCAATTTTGCGTTACTTTTTCGAGCATACACTAACGACTTTACATAACCCCACAAGAAATAATCCAGAGGCGTCAAACAGCATGGTCTTGGGGCACGGTTGCCAACTTTTTTTCAGAAAACCCCCTGAGCAGGAAATAAAAATCCCTAAAAAAAACCCTAAATCCATTTTGAAAATCCCTAGGAAAACCCCGAAGGCATACGTACCTCTTTTTATCATCATAGCCTGGATTGAGGAGCAGTTCGAATTTGGCGGAATATCAGAACAGGAGAATTAATGCACTACATTATATCAAGCTGAACGTATATTGTTTTAATGAGCAAAACTACTGATAAAACCAGGTATCCTGTTCCATACTACAACCTACTTCTAATCTAAAATACTAGTATCTAATCTAAAATAGTAGTACAACGAGATCATTATTTGAAGAATGAGATCATGCGAAGGTAAATAGAGCAAAAACTACAGATATAACTAGGTGTCAACTCCATACTACAACGTACCTACTTCAAATCTAAAATACTAATACCTACACCTATCTTCTACTAAAAAAAGAAATACACATTTTAAACCAACAGTCCAAAAAATGAAACAAATTCAAAAATCTAAATCATATTCCAGGTCCAATGCGTCCGCTATTGCGCTGTCCATTTTGCTATTGATGTGGTCGTACATCTGTTCATTGAACGAGATCATCTCCTCCGTGGGTACAAAATTAACACAAGAGATGCCCTCATTTCTGAGAAAATATCTCACCATCAGAATGCTCTGTATAACATCAACAAAGAGCCTAAAGATAGATGAAATCCCGTAATTCCCCCTGACTAGAAAAAAACCCTAAACATCTCCCCCCTAAAAAAACCCTTTCAAGAAAAACAACCCTAAATTTAGGGGTGAAAACCCCAATTTGGCAACTGTGTCTTGGGGGCCAATTCATAGGGCCATTTCAAGAGATAAGCTGCTCACCAAAATTCATCCTACAACATATTCATTGTTTCACGAGCTGTGCGGCATGTGACACATTGTCTTCATTACACATTGTACGCATGCGAGACAATGGTTTAATGTCCAACAAAGTAAACTTGCTGTGAAATTTGGTGATAACAGCTCAAACTGTTGATTCACCAGGCCGATGATGAGGACCATAATATCAACAAACGATACATATTTTTACCGAGCACGAATTTTGATAATAAATTTCAACAATGTGCTATCGTTGCTCGTTTGTAAACTTACAATGTACAAGCACATTGTTGGAAAACTTGTCTTTCCATGATGAAATGGCTGAGTATACTAAAAACTTTTCACTTCAACAAATGATGTTTGGACGCCATTATCAACCAGTGTTGTCAACCTGAAAAATTCAACTCTTGAAAAATCAAAAAGCAAATAGAGATTTACTGACGGAGATTTTATAAAAAATAAACCTAGTACCAAATTCTAACTTTTGCGATTAAAAAAAAATAATTAAAATGATAATAATAATAATGAATAATCATAGAATAATGTAATGTCACTTCTTAAGAGAACAACATACACTAATTGATAGATGAACTTCAAATGAGAGTCATTCCACATCATGAGAACTCCTAGTAGAACTCGCAAGTCAGGTTTGGGGTTACCACACTAGTGAGGGCAATAAATCCATATGAGGTAGTATTACCCCACCTGCACAGATGTGGATAGGTTAGTGGAGAGTGCTACCAACTGAACAGAGCTAAAGAGCGTCGTTGAAAGTGTGATCTGCTTGAATAAGATTGAATTGCCACGAATCCTTCTGATAAGGTATTGAACTATCATGTAGTATAAATTATTTGTTTACTTCGTATCAAGTAATGACGGCGATAAAGTTGTTACACTTGTATAAGCAGAACAATGGATTGTTCCCTGTGAGAGAACTTGTAGAGCCTTGTGATCATACTCGCGTTTTGTTTCTTCGTGATATCTTCTCCCAAGATTTCTTTTCATTGGTATTGAAAACCCCATGCCCATTCAGTCATTTGTGTGAAGGAACAAGGTTTTTATTTTAGGAGTTTTATTTGTATTATTTTTATTTTATCGTACTTTATACATTATTAAATGCGTAAATAGGTAACTACTCTTTTCATCTTACTGTTTTACAGAAATGTATGAATGCTCCTGGAAAAACTGTGGTCATACTACAAGCTGCTCTAGAGACATTGTGAGACATGTGAAATTTCATGGGTATCACGCAATGTTGAAAGCCAAAGGAGTTGCAGAGTCTGCAAAACGTAATCTTCCTGTAAGTTCTCATGTCCTATAATTTGCTATAATCGAAGCTCTTGTGTGATTCTTTTAACATTTATTTGGACAGAACATCAATGTACGAGGGGCTTGCAATAAAAAAGGTTCCCTGGGCTGTTAAAAATCGAAAACTTCATTTTGTTGAAAAAATTATATTTTATTCTAATTCAGCAATTCATTTTCTATTTTTTTACGTAGTCATCATTTCGATCTAAAAATTTTTCGAAGCGTGGTATCAATTTTTTCAAACCTTCCTCAAAGTGGAGCGTGCCAAAATTTGGGAAGTAGGCGTTGACGGCAGCTGGAAATTCTGCGAATCCCTTCATTTTCGGGTCCGATGGGGCGAGGTCAGGGGAGTAGGGTGGGTGTGGAAAAACTTCCCAATTGAATTTTTTCAGCACGCAGTTGTTGAACGCCCACTTCTCTCGGAATCGTGCACTGTTTCGCGCTCGTTCAAGAAACTTGTACACCACCTGCGAACTTTCTGCACACTGAGAACGTTTCTCCGTAAACACTGGTTAGTTCTTGGTGAATTTCATTACCGGTTTTGCCTTTTAACGTTAAAAAACGTTTAGCGCACACTTCAATTTTGGACACGGCAATCTTCGACATTGTTTTGTTGTTATTGTAGTTACGCGGGCCCAGGTTACAACATGATCTACGAAAAAATTCAGTGTTGCCACTACACCCCAGCAGGAGATCCCTCGAAGTTTCGACTTTCCCCGTTCACGTGGCGCCGAAATATTAATGAGCGAACCTTTTTTATTGCAAGCCCCTCGTAGAGGTTACTATAGATTGTTATATTTGTCGCTCTTTTTCGGCTGCGTGCAGTTACGCTTTTCTTAAGGTTTTTTCCCTTTCTTTTTGCTTTACGTTCGCTAATCACCAAAAATTAAATTAATTGGTATATATTTCAAGTTTATAGGAAAGAATAAATCGTGGACGCTGCAATGTTTCTGATTTAGGTTGGAAAAATTAATGAGAGAAAGAACTACTTACTCCATTTCAGATCTTTAGAGATAAAAATTATAGCTTTATACAGCACACAAATTTTGCGTAGACTATCATCAAAAAGTTTTTGTTTTAGCAATTTTTCAATGGGAATTGACCCGTTGTAATCAGAGTTGGCAGTAATTAATTACATGCTTAATTAGATACATCTGCAATTGCTTCGAGTAATTGTTAATTATTATACATAATTTTGAACAAACTGTGAGTAGCCGACGATTCGAGTTTTTTCAACTGGAGTTGTATAGTACTTCTGATTTTAACTCCTGTTCCTGCAGTGCGGTAATATATTAACGTTTTTCTACAATTTATCAAAGCATTCAAATATGTCTTACAAAAAGGAACCCTACTAAGCCCGTGTACTTCAAATTCTTAACTATAAATATGAGAGTAAACAATAGAGAGTTCCTAGGAAATTCAGACACTGTGGTATCGTATCTAGTCGGTGGTGGTATCTAGGGCGAGCACAGCTCTGGTTAGCATAAATGGCGGCGTTACCACCAACTCAGCTGAACTAGTGGTATCTCTGATCCGTATCTAAGAATCACGTACATTTTGCTTTCACGTCACTACAGAAAACGAGCAGTCTTCTTGATGTTTTACCAGATCACTCGTTCTTTCGTTTTTTTAAATAAAAAATTGGAAGACTTTTTTAAATATAATGTTAATGGATTGATTTCAACTGAGGAGTTGCTGTTGATTTTTCGAACGTACCTATTTGGAGCGGGAGAGTGTAAGGGAAGCACCTCGACGATTAAGCCTGCTGTTGAATAGTTAACCTCAGTGTAGGAGCACTTGTACCAGCGGCCCCGTAGTCGGTCTAGGCGTATATGTACGAGCAAGCCCCAAGGAAATATGGGAAATGAAACCAAGCACCAACTCGAAACTTTTTTCATGCGTATAATTTATTCCTCTAAAATGAACACTGTCAAAACATGCAAATAGACAATCACAGTCACATGACTCCCGACCCAAGTAGGTACTTCTCAGTTATTCGATCTGGGCTGGTACTTATAAGAAACGATTTGGACATACTTGGCTAGGGTAACCGTTTACCAACATCATATCTTGATTTCCACGCGAACTTTTTGTTAACAATTCTACTTTGGGTCACATCTTTGCTCGGATTTCTTCCAATCACTGGGTTCAACTGGCCAGCGGGCCTTTGCTCGAGCGGAGCCGCTCGTACCATTTCTAATCTGTGCCCTTAGACCAGGCGGGGCCGCACGTACAAGTACCCGCCAGGCTCTATGGGAGATTTTCCCTGGACGACATAAGCGAGGATAGAGAACATGTACATTTACTCCAGGAAAACAGCGGATATACCGGCGGGTGGATGCAAAGCGGTTTACAACTAGATTACCCCGATGGCAGGTTACTTTGCGATAAGGACGAAAGATACATTCGTTCAGATCGCATCGGTGGTATCGTAAAAGTCAAAAATACCACCGTCGCAGAATTCAACTTGACTGATCGTTGTCGCTCGTTCGTATCAAATACGGATTCGTAACGGTGTTGGCGGATCACCTAGGAACTGTCTAATTTAAAAAAAACTGTTTCTTCTTCTTCTACTCAATTTACATTCGTTCCGATTTTGGTTATAGCCTTGCAACTATGCAGAAACAGAAAACAACGCAATGCAACCGTGGAGTAAACCGTTATTGTGCCAATGGAAAGATTGTAACACCGAGCATGAACTGAGCGGTTTCAGAGAGTTCCTCAAACACGTTCATATTCATACCAACCAAGTAATACATGGTTGCGAGCCGTACCCTTGCGGTTGGTTAGGTGAGCATTCCGCATTCTTCTCTAGCATTGATTTTCTTGTACTTGATCAGGTTAACCTATTCAAATTTTGTTTGTAGATTGCAAATTCGCTTCCAGTAAAGTCAAGGCTAGGTTGGTCGACCATATGAAAGTGCACACTGGCGAAAGATTGGTAGCTTGTCCTGTTTGTGGGAACATGTTCGCCAACGTTACGAAATTCGTTGACCATTGTGAACGGCAAATTACGACATTTGATGGTACGTATCATGTTACTTATCGGTTTATTTTACTTTACCGCTTAATGAATCAAATGATGTTTCAATTTTTGGCGCAGTTTCGGAAATATATGCTTTAATGAATGGTTAACGAATATTTCTGCTCCCATGGCCTGTACTCTGACTGTAAGGGTCTTGGGACGTTGAATCTTGCTGATCATTCATGCTCATGTTTCTTTCGTGGGTAGCCACTTGTCATTTTTGAATCTTCTGGTGCCCCAATTAAATATTTCGAAGAAATTCTCCTACTAACAGCTTACTTTACTCTTGATGTGCTCTATAGTGATGCCAATTGGAAATCCTACGTCAAAAGTCAAAAAATCCTTTAGGATTAGAATCAACTAGGATATTTTATTCAGCTATCATTCCTATTAAATATAATTGTAAAATACTCAAAATATACCGAAAAACAAGGTTGAAAAATACTTTTGAGGTTCACTAATTACATAATTTTTAATCACATCTTTGATTTTAGGTTCTAACACAAGAAGATTTTCTGAAAAATATCGTTAAAGTACTGTGTTGTAAGAAGGTTTTGCCATTTTCAATAATTTTTCCAGCATATCCTTTCTTCTGGAATGCTTGATTTTGGGCGAAAATAGGTTTTTATTATCCCAATTATACGAAGACTTACCGGCTAAATTGTTGTAGGCAATTAGTTTTGAAGTATTTAGAAAACAATTCTGGATTTTTAATGTTTTTTGTATATAAATTTGCATATGCAGTTAGCTGAACTGTTTGGTTCCAACATTGCTACTAGAGTGAGTTGGTGACCCTCATTACTCATTTCCGTCCAAGATATCTGACTTGTTATAGGTATTTTGCTGGTCGGGGAATCGGGGTCTGTGATGGATATGGTTAGTTGGTCGGAATCGGTTGGTTGGTTTGGAATCGGAAGCCTGCAAGCGTCTGGGTCATCCTCTGGGCGTGGTGGAGCAAAATTAATGCATTCACCTCCTCGAAGGGGCAACTACCATTCCATCACCTCACATGGTAGCAGAGCGTGGTTACGTCCATTGGCCCGTTTATTGTTGGCTGTCCTGATTATCCTGCTGCCCCTAATCACAATTCCCCCCCTGTGCCGTATGCCCTTTAATATGATCAATTAAATAATTGTCATCCCCTCCCCAACTCATGCGAGCATCTCAACATCACTATCTTGGCCTTTGTATTGACACAAAATTCCTAGGTTCTGAATTTTGCGGAACCACGATTGCCCAAAGTGGAACTTGCAAGCATTGATGTTTGCTTCAGGCCAAGTAGCAGCGCACGAATCAAGCACTGCCATATCAAAATCCAAGACTCGCATAGACTGAGATACGGGTTTTCCAAACACTCCGGCACGTTTGGCAGAAATCACTTCAAGGCAATGTTTATAAACCTGCTGTTCTTTGGATGTTAGTAAGCAAAATACCAAGGGTACCTACATTCCCTTTCGGAGGCAATGAATGGTGAATATGTGCTTAAAACATTTACGACGAATAGTTCCGTGCTCCATTCTGGACTCATGTAAAAGGGTAAAATCATGAGCTTCATCATTACACAATAAAAAGTCATCTCCCTCATAATGTAACGGGTGCAGAACTACGATTCCGTCGAGAGGCGCTCCATTCGCTTTCCTGCCTGTTGGGTGCAGATATGCCGTCGCCCTACAAGAATATTCGTCATATATTTTTAGTAATTTTCGTTATTATTTTGTGTACTTGTTTATATTGTTTCTAACTTGTTCTTGACTTCCGTTATTCTAATCGAGATGGTTAACCTTGCAGAAAATTGGGAATTCAAGTGTGAGTATTGTCTCACGTATCTTCCCAATGAGCGAATTCTGAGGGACCACATGCGACAGCACATTCATCACCACAAATGTTGTTTTTGCGATCTAACGTGCCACAGTTCTGCAGTATTAGTGGAACACATACGATATAGACATCTTCCGTACAGGCCTTATAAATGTTCTTCCTGTCCAAGAGAGTAAGTATCTTACTTTTCTGGGGCTTAACTCTTTTCTGTTTAAAGGTTTGCCCGATTCATTAACTTTTTATAAATTCAACTTCAATAATCAATGATACAATTGTTGGCACCGAATTCTTTGGTGAACACGTCGATCAAACAATATTACTGTAAAGAAAACTCCTATTGGGCATTCAAATAGGTAAAATTAAAAAACTGTATGATTTTCTCCAGGGTAGTGGAAAATACCATTAAAACATTATTTAGGTAAAGTTAGTTAAAACCATCATTGTTTTCATGACTATTAACTCTCGTTTAAACATTTTCCTTCTTTTAATTACTTTTTTCGATATCTGTAATCGATTCATGTTAAATCAAATTAACTGGTTTGAGGTTTATAACGTTAATGAATGATCTTCGTGAAGATCTTACATCTCCAATGTCATATGTGATTCAAGGTGCAAATCAGCCAATGACCTCAAACGGCATTTGAAGACACATACTGAAGATGTCGGGAAGTACAAATGCAGTGATTGTGATTTTGGGAGTACGCGCCAATCAAGCCTCATGAAACATTACAAACAAGTAAGTGAACCATTTCACTTCTGATAAATCAGCACACAACCAATCAACTGCGTTTTAACTTGAAGCTTTTCGTAGTTAGTGTGATATTTCTGTTAGCCATAATTTGGTAGAGTGAGATATTAGTTTAATACCTACCTAAAATTGCACATTCAATTGAACTGGAGAAACCTTGGGGGCAGCTGAGGTAGCTCTTGCACGTCATGGGCGGTTGTGGCCTGTCCACGGTACAAGAGTAATGTCGTATTAGTTCGTAAGTTTTCTGCCTTCACTGAACCACATGACTGCATGGTAGCGACACTGTGAGGTTGCCTGATGGGAGAAGGAAAAACACTAATGTGGACCTAACCTAGTTGAATGCAATTGGTTGGTATGTATTTGAAACAAAAGCATTGAATATACAATTTCAAATGGAACAGCTTCTAGGTTCTTTCTAATCATGGATTGCCATGATCTCTTGGAGAAGTGTAAACTCCTGCTTCAGCAGCAAGGTAGCTCAAGGTTAAGGTGCAAATTTCATCTTGCTTGGAATTTGGCTGTAGTGGGGGTCTCCTGAAGTGTGTACACTTTTCTTGGAAGCTGATCTCAATATACTTTGGGTTCTTATAATTTTTACTACGGAACAGTTTGTATTGATTGTGTGTTTCAGGAACATGGTGAAGACTCATGCCAATATAGCGGAACATATAAATGTCATCTATGTGAGAAAACGTATTCGCGAGGAACTGGATTAACCAAACATCTACGAATAGCTCACAAAATAGAAAAACCTCCTGGCTATTCAAGATTTGTGTGAGTACATCTGATGGAGCATGTTCTTTGTTTGGTCTAGTCAATATTGTAATACAGTAAGATTTGCTGCTCTTGCTACAATTCTCACAAGATTTTCATGATTCTGATCTTTTTCGATCCAAATTTTAGTCCAGTTATGTTACAAACCTTAGGAATGTCGAACTTCATGAAGAAAAAGAGAGATTGTAGGGGGTTAAGGCCCAATAGAAGTGTTTGTTTTTTAATGATTTTTTGTTCCTAACAAATCTTGTTGAAGCTGCTGAGGTTAATATTCTCACCTTTTTTCCAAACTATTGGAAGACTTTATATTTAAGAGCTCTTTCTTTCATTTACTTTATACTATATTTTTGCTTCCGAGTCTACTAAAGTAGCGGAAGCATTGTTTTCACTTTCGGTATGTGAAAATTTTTTGTCTCCAAAATCAAAAATTCCACTCGCATTTTGCGTTTTAGACCTTTCTGAACAATTTTGGTTCCGTGTCTGTCTGTGTGTCTGTCAGCAAATCCTTGTTACGGGCAAAACTACACGAAGTTATAGTCCGATTTTGATGAAATTTTTAGGGATTGCGCGGGTTAGGGTGTAGATGGTCCCCTATAGGTTTCATGACCTTCGGATCAATAGTAGCCTCTGCGCATGCGCAAACGTGAAATCCTTGTTACGCGCATAACTCCGGGAGTTCTTGACCAATTTCGATGAAATTTCCGGGGTTTGTTCGGTTTGATGTGTAGATGGTCCCCTATGAGTTTCATGACCCCCGGATCAATAGTAGTCTCTGCGCATGCTCAAACGTGAAATCCTTGCCACAAGCATAACTCCGGGAGTTCTTGACCAATTTCGATGAAATTTCCAGGGTTTGTTCGGTTTGATTTGTAGATGGTCCCCTATGAGTTTCATGACCCCCGGATCAATAGTAGCCTCTGCGCATGCGCAAACGTGAAATCCTTGCCACAAGCATAACTCCGGGAGTTCTTAGCCAATTTCGATGACATTTTCAGGGATTGTTCGGTTTGATGTGTACATGGACCCCTATGAGTTTCATGACCCCCGGATCAATAGTAGCCTCTGCGCATGCGCAAACGTGAAATCCTTGCCACAAGCATAACCCCGGGAGTTCTTCACCGATTTCGATGAAATTTTCAGGGATTGTTCGGACTTATTAGATATATTTTATAGTTTGTTCAATCGTTGAACATGCCTACCTTTATTTTCTCAAGTTATGCTCCTGCATAACAATAAATTTACCCTAATTCAATATTTACTTCGCCTAATTGAACGAAGTTCTTTAGTTAATAATAATTTTCAATGATCTATACAGTCATGTTATGGATACGAGGAAGCTATGTGCCACACCCACTTGTTTTTTGCTGTGTTTTGTTTGAAAATTCAGACAAATTTCTGACACTTTTTCAGTTATAAGCTCGCACAAGGTGGTTCTTATCAGCTGCGGCAAATTCGGCTGGAAAGCTTGGAAGTCATGGAGACAGACACGGACAGTAAGGTAGGTAAAGTAAATAGTAGATGAACCCTTGAAGTCCATCTATATTTAGCTGTAAACTGAATATTTTTACTGATTATTATGTGAACTGAATTAAATCTATTTTACGTGTATTCTACGTGTTTAAATTTGATTGAATTAATTCATTATCAGTGCTCTTCCACGAAATATAAAATTACACAAGTATGTGTACTTGAATAAAAATTGTGACCTATTCACTTTGTTCTATCGGTTTTATCTCTGTGATGCTATTGGCTATAAACTTTGAGAATTATTATTGGAGAATTTACATGGTTTTGGTTTATTATTTTCAATAATGACCCTTTGTAATCCACGAAGGAAAAATAATTTTTAACCCCTTCAAGAATTGTTGCCTCTAGTTTTAAGATATTTGAATTTCAATAATCGAATTGGAAAAAAACCCGGCTGTATGCCGTCTGAAGCATTTTCCGACAGTACTAGACCAAAGTTTACAGAATTTGGCTCAAACATCCAACATCTATCTGGGATGTGCCCATAATCTCGGCATCTTGACCAATCAACCCTTAGGGAGTATATTAAGGATTAATCTATCAGGAAATCAAAATCTCTAAAAAGTTCGACGTAAGAGGGTAGTTTTCTTGGTTTGATTCAGATAGAAATTGGTTTCCCTGAATCGAAAGACACCATTACTATATAATATAACAATAGAATAATTCCTGCCTGAAAAAACGCTGACAAAAAAAAATTAAATAGATCATAAATTATACGGTTTAATAAGCATTGAAATTGGATTGAACGGAATAAAATTGTTTATGTGTAGGTAAAATAATTATGATTTAAAAGTGATTTCCACCGAAAATAAGTAAAGGTTAACTAATTTTTTATATCTACCTGTGTTACAGGGATTGTCAGGAAACGATAGTGGTGGTGACTCCAATAAGGTATGTGCTGCTTCATAATGATAATTTCTCATTACTGATCAAACGGGTTAGGCTCTTTCTCACAGAGACCTCATTGAATCTACAGTGTCGTAAATGTTTAAATTTAAAATTTAACCAACAATGTTTCCTGACACCTTCTTCTCCTAAGTTTGAGGAATCCTTAGTTATTAAATTTGATGGGATTGAATCATCTTAGGAAATTGGTCAACCTTTAAGCTGGTATTTGAGCGACTACCTGGCCGAGTTTAGGCGAACTCCTTGTACTGTGTGGGGGTCTCGAGCTCTAGGTGCTCTGTAATAGTGAACAATCACGTGCTCTACTTCTTCAGCAGGGTTAGCAAAAAGAGGTTACGTGAGATGGTCTCCCCCTGATCATCGCTGGATTACCCGTGGAAAGAAGGGAAGTAGCAGTCTGATATCCCTTTCCTTACCTCAATTACAATATTTCAACACCTGATACTGCAGCTGGTAAAGAACCAGCAAATATTGTTGTTATTGTTGATAATTGCATTGTAATTAAAACAGCTGATTCGATCGTTACAGTTTACTAGGTGGATGATGGTAAAAATGTTTTTTCAACATATTCCTTTTTTGTTGTTCTTTTTAATAAGTTGTTACTTGAGCTGGTGAAGTAAAAATGGGGTGAAGGCTGCTATTTTGGCGGGCTTCCCAACATCGTTGCCTTCACGTAACCTCCTAGGCCAACTACAGTGGGTTTTTCTCCCACATGGCAAAGAAGTTTCTTCCCAACGGCTATTCGCCTATGGACAAGTACCATGGCACATTCTCCCAAGTGCTCGGGACCTAGTTTGACCTAGCCTTCTATTCGTTCGGAATTTCGAGGTTTCAAATCCGCTCCCACTGTATCGAAATATAGTGCCCACTAGAATTTGAAACGGTTTCGAAATAGGTTGTTTTAGGTTTAGTGACAAGTTTGACGAATACCAAGAGGCTGACCTGGAGCCGCGATGCTCCAGCTTGTTCATCCCCAGTACGGACTGTAAATTCTTTAGGCTCCCCCAGATCCCGCTGCATATTATAGCGCCCAAGAAGTGATTCTCAGCTTGACTATAGGGAAACTATGAGTTTATTGAAATTTTGCATTTGCCCTCTTCTAAGACCGTAATTGGGGAGCCCACTAGAAATAGAATCAGGAGATATACCAAGTCTTTATTCGTTCGGGATTTCGAGGTTTCAAATCTGGTCCCATTGTATCAAAATATAGTGCCCACAAGAATTTGAAAGATTCTCGAAATAGAACGTAGAAAAGTAAATTCAAAAAGTTGAGAGTTTATGTTGA
Source organism: Creontiades dilutus (assembly GCA_031894815.1). Classification (NCBI taxonomy): domain Eukaryota; kingdom Metazoa; phylum Arthropoda; class Insecta; order Hemiptera; family Miridae; genus Creontiades; species Creontiades dilutus. The sequence continues at coordinate 151,128 of JAVIWC010004944.1, forward strand.
TTACAAGGAACTGGATAGAAACGATAAGAGTTTAGGTTTAGTGACAAGTTTGAAGAATACCAGGAGCGGCGATTCGCTTGTTCTTGTATAGGCTTCTCTTCATCCCCAGTAGGGGCGGTAAATTCTTTATGCTTGGATTCCTGAGTTTTCCCTGGGTGTTCGTCACTTATATAGTTTGTTGTTTCTAAATAGAGACTTTTTGGTGGACGACGACTAGGAAGCCGTGGTCGCCAAGTTGAGGCGAGCAGTTGGATGCTAACATTTCCATGACGAATAGCATCAAGTCTACCGGCTGTTGAAGTCACGTTTAACGTTTCATTACAAGTTGGATACTGTCGTTATTGTGGATTGAAGTTTGTGTTATTGAGTTGAAGTTGTATTTAGTGGATTGTTGACAAATAACATAGACGTTCATTATTGCTATTGTGTGCAAAAAAACCTTGTACAATGCTGAAAACGGAGTATGAGAAATAGGTAAAATGTGCTATAAATGTGGAAGGTTATGTTACTGCCAACAGACTCGTCATGGAAAGACGTATAGGAGAACAGCAGGAAACCGATTTTAGACGGACAGGACGTCATGCATGCGCAGTCTGCATTTTTCTCTAGTTGCGTGAACCGCAGCAAAAAGTCTCTATTATGTCTCGAATGGTGACGACCCCTCCAGAATGGTCTAACCTTACAGTGGTTCCCCACATTTTTTTGTTATTCTATCAATTTATTGAATCCACCTACTAATATTTCGGATGGTCCGCCAGACCGCCAACTGCAACTACACTCACTTATATCACTATCAGGCCAAAATCATGTTCCTGGAAATTAAAATCAGTGACCAGCTACGCGTTGAGAGGTACCTCCTTACTAAGGAGTCCTTAGCCAGCGTTGATTTTGGCTGTTAATATCAACATTTCTGTTTCAGGTTGTGGCTATTATTGATACTCTAAACGAAAAAGGAGAAATCATCGAGACAACGTATCCAGTATCGGACTTCGAATGTCCAGAACAGCTGCCAGCCGAGGCGAAGGTGGTGGCCAAATTCGAAGATCAACAACGCACTGATTAATGATCGTGACACAAGAATCAACATAGTCACTGTCATTATTAACCTTTTAGCTTCGAGGTCCGTGATGACGTGTATATTTGTATATTTATGTATATATTTGGACGCTTCTGCAGCCGAAATAAAATGCCAGTGGGGCTTCAACCACGTTTTTTAAATTCTCCCACCATAGGTTGTTTCGTGAACTAGATTCGAAGTCACCCAATAAGAAGAACAGGGTATTCGTGGTCCAAGGTTTCGACCTGGTATTGAAACTTGAGTTTTGATTAGTGCCAATGCGCATGCGCGTCGGCTTCAACAGTCCATCAACGATCCTATCAGCTACTAAACGCAATACACTTATCTACAAGGCGTGATTTTCATTTTCGTTAATCAGATCTCATAGTGAAGCACTTCTTGTGCGGTTGCGGCAGATTTGGGAGATATTAGTCATGACGGCCGTGGATATCTTACAATCAGAAGGGTGAGACTAGATTCAGACTAGAGAGAGACATAGATTCGTAAAGCACAAACAGATTTGTTGTTCAACAAGAAATTTAGAGATGTGATCTCAAATTTTATAAGGGACCATTTAACAGAGAAATATAAGCTGATTTGCATGAGGTCTCCTTCAATCCACTCAAGGAAGTACTTTTTTTCGCTAGCCTGTGGTAGTTGAAACATTGCCTACGTGTACTATTGTTGAACAAGTAAATTCAAACCTAACTTTATTAGTTCCATATTCCTGCGTATATATTTCTGCTTAAATACCATTTTCCTCTCATAAATCATTATATTTATTGCTGTGCATAAGCCAACAGGACCTTGGCCATTTTATGATAGGAAGGTCCTCCCTGAGAGACTTGGATTGGTAAAAGATAAACAAATTTTGTTGAGTTCAGCAAGAAATTTGGAGGTGTGAACTACTGAAAGATCCTCAAAAGAAAGTCGTGAAAGTTGTCTAGCTAGTACTTTTGTTTGTTAGCCTGTGATAGTTGAAACAGTGCCTACATGTACAATTGTTGAACAAAGGGGCACAAATAATATCATTATGGAGTTTGGCTCCGCCTCTTTGTGCCCCTTTCACTTTGTAAGTCTTGAGTGGGATTGGTTGGTCCTCCCCGCCCCTTTCACTTCCTTGAGCCAATAGGATTCAATCTCCTCTCACTTGATCCTATATAAGATATGCTTTCTGTGATGTACTTCCAGTTCATGTTTGTTACTGATGATGACCTAACCGTCGAAATCGATTTAACAGTGTAACTCTTTACTTTCGTGGAAATATAGACAACGTTCCATCTTAGTCCGTTTTTATTTGACATTTCTTGTTTCAAGGTCGACGGTTCCCCCATTGCGGCTACAACAATCAATCTTTCTAGTGTCTGAGTGATGCTGAGGTTTGACAAATGTGAAAAGTTAGGTGTTATCGTATTTTGAACGATGAATAGAAACAGAAAAACGCCAGGTTCGTAGATGTAATAGCTTTGGAAGCTAAGTTTTATCGAAATTCCCATATCTGACCCATTTGTGGTGAGAGCTAAGCCACCAGAACATATTTTCGAAGTGATCAAGGTGTTGTTAGTATTTCGGATTCTGAATCGAGAGCAACCGCAGGTTCGTGGTTGCAATACCAATCCAAATAGGTATTTTGGTTGAGAACAGATTTACGTGCTTTATGCATATCTCCTGAAATTCAATAATCGCTCTATCACCTGTGAAACACGCACACTCCAAAGCTTAAAAATTAAAATTTTGATTCTGAGCTATTCCCAAAAATAAAAATTACCCAATTTCAAAACCTCGAACACATCGATTTCAGGCATTCAATCTTGAACGATTGGTGATAAGTAAATATTTTCAGGACAGAATAAATGTAATAACATCATGTATATAGTAATTTTATTGGGTGCAACTGTACAAAACAAGGCATTAAATAACCAATAAAATTCAATAGCTGTTATAACTTTGTAGTAGGTATTAAACAATTACCTAAGATTAACGTTAAAACTAACTTTTCACGAAGGCATGATTGGGCAGCACCAAATTACAGGGGGAAGAACATTAATAACTAATAAAAGTAGTACAGAGTTCTCACTTGGTGGTGGTCATCCACAAAAAAATTGGTTACTTGGTGCAAATGAGTATGGCAGTTCGAGGGTACAATTTTGTTTACAATGCTTTGTACTACAGCGCTTTTGTTTACAATGTACAAGAGGAGTTTACAATGTAGGTACTAGAGCGCATTAGGTATTCTTATCAGTCAAACATTATTATTAAAATGAGGAGTTGCGGTAAGTAGAGAACATTGATGGATGTTAATTAAGAAACATTTGAATAAACACACTAGACGGTCCATTTCACGAAACTAAGAATGATTTTGACTAGAAATATTAAAATTAAGTGATTAATAAGAATAGGTTACACAATTATAGTTTGTAACGTCAATCAAAATTGGTTTAATGTTTAGGTTAAATATTGAATCGTAAGTGTAAGTCAAAAGAGGTAGAATCCCAACTTATGAATTTACAAACTACGATACCAAAAACTGCCATAATCAGTTGCTTATTTTTTTTAAACAAATAGAGACCAACCAGGTGGGCGATTAAGGTTGAACCAAATGAGAACCCACAAATCACTATCATATAAATGCCTATTGTCATGTTGGTGATCAGTTTTTATTGTTAAATACAAATCAAAAACGTTAAGAATGAAGTAAACAAACCACTCGGGGACTGTCAGGGATCACGGCTGCATTTATTGTAAAACTTTAGTTAAGTCAACCGATCCCAATATGCAGCGAGGACCAAAAACGCGGATAAACAAACAGTATGGTTGACAATATTCTTGTATAACTCGTTTAGTACGTAAAAGTAATTATAAATAATGGATTATATGTATACATGACAAGTACCGGGCTACTGGTTCAAAGATTCAGCATCTTTTCCTCTGTTAATTAGAGACCAATATACAATTTTCGTAAATGCGTCAATTCACTGAGATGCAATAAAAATAGTTACGTCAAGGAACATAATGAGCAGATCAGTCATTTAGTAAAGTATGTTTGTAGGTATCACGCCATTTATTGAAAATGAAATAAGTCCTTCAAAACATTTTGATTCCCTTAAAATGGATAATTTGATTTAGGCCATAAGTATAAATTTTTGAGTTTCCCTTCAAACAAATGGACAAATCGCGTGCAATTTGAGGGAGCAAGGAAGCACGTGTGAAAAGGCGTAAATAAGCCCTCCTAGATGCATTTGTAAATCCCTTCAGTGGAAGTTGAATGGTCAGAGGGTGTTTGACAAATATGAAGGCTGCAACGTTTTAATCTATGCAAGATGTCACTGCATTCTTGCTGATGCAAACCATCAAGGATTGTGAACTATTTGAGCACGGAGGTTGTGAGAAACCACTCTGATCGTCAACTCGTGCAGCGCCGTAAAAACGATCATCATCGCACCCAAATAAGCAACGTCAGTATTCGTTTCAACTGAGACTTCAAGGCCGTTCTTGAAAGTGTTCAATGTTTCGATTGACGACATCAAAATTGAACGAATGTATCAGGCGGATTACGATCACCAGTGGATTTATTCCAGAACATGATGAACAGCAATTCTTAGTGGTTATCTGTGTTTCTAATCGTAATAGACAGACTTTCAAAGTCACAATACAATGCCTTGGTAGGCAAATGTATGAGCATCCCTAAAATTGTTGATGACCGGTTCTTCAATAAATGATTAACAGACAGCAGATCGCAATTAGGAGAGCCTGCGGAAAATGAACAGAACCAAATATGGTGGGATATAGCCTTGGTGGTGGCAAGATAATAATTGGTACCATTTTTTAATGCAGTTAAAATCAATGCTGACTTCAGCATATTATGCAGCGGATGCCAAGCGCTAGAAATAAGAAGAACCATACTTGGACCTCACAAAAAATAATAAACCTTTGTACCATTTTGGTTTTTAAAATATCAATAAATTAAAGTTTTCCTCAATATAACACATTGCGTTTATAAAGCTTCTTCAAACTCTTGACGGAATATTTTGCTGAAATGTGTTCAAAATTTTAGAACAAGTTAATGGCAGAGTGGCTATGCTAGCCATGTAGCACTGTTGAATTGTGCAAGAGCTTTTCATTTTTATTATCAATGAATCAATCATTTATGTACTCAATGAAGTAGTGGGCAATGGAAAAATACTGTTTTGGTTTATTATTTTAAATAATAAACATCATTAATAAATAAAAACATTATATTTAAAGTCAGGTCAGCATAGGAACGGACTAAGTCACTCGCGACGAAGTTGTGGAAACCCATTTCAATAAAAACGGAGTAAGATAAAACGTTGTTCATGTTTGTTATAGAGGTGGGTAGTGAGTGAGTGACCTTGTCTCAAAGAACTTCTCTTTCAAGTGAACTTGTCCCAAATGACCTGCGGAGGGAAGACCAGCGACGATCTGCAGGTCGCATTCAATCACGGAGTGAACTGATGAACTTCTCCCACTGACCTTGTCTTTGGACTGAGTGACCTGCAGGTCGTCTACTCCCTCAGATGACCTGGGTTTACACACCTGTAGTTTGTTACTGATGATGACTTAACCCTCGCAATCGATTTAACTGTGTAACTCTTTATTTTCGTGGGAATATAGACAACAGTTTACCTTACTCCGTTTTTACTTATGTTTTATTCAGCATAGGAAGTTACATGATGGCAAGGAGGTGGGGGAAATCAGCTGACTGCAGTCCCTAACACTTCCCAACCATCTGCAAGTCCTGCCCTCCAGCTGGTTTTCCTCCTTAACACTCTCGATGCTGGTGTCGTCTTAAGACGACACGCTGAGTTATGCGCCGTGTTGGTGTTGTCTTAAGACGACACGCTGAGTTATGCGCCGTGTTGGTGTTGTCTTAAGACAACATTGCATCCTAAAAGCTTGAGTTCACTTCAGGAGCAAGCACCAGGAAGCGTTTTAGGGGCTAGGTGAGGTAATGTCTTTGTTCAGTAGTTCCCCACCAACGCCAGAGAGTGCGCCGTTGTCGGATAGCTCATTTCTGTGAGTCACAAAGTGGAAGGTGGTCCATTTCTTGGTTACACACGGATATCGCTTATCAAGTGAGTTTTTCATTATTTTCACTTCATTTCATTGTTGATACGTGATAGATTCATGATAAAGATGCTTACAGAAGTTCATTCTGAGCTCTCAGCATTTGAATTGAGCGAAGCCCTTACAGCCTGACGCCAATACAAAATAGTGTTAGCAAGAACGCGTCAGCCGACTTCAGGCCCAGCGTTGAGAGTGTTAAGGCAAGAGTGGGCATTGAGTGGTGGATCAGAGGAGGAGGTAGGGAAGGGGTGTTACACTTCTACATCCTCTCTTCCTACAACCCCATCTGGCAATGGAGATAGTTACTATCTCATGTAACTTCTTACACTGACCCTACTATAGTAATACAACTTTGTGTAATAATTTTCAGTGTTTCAACTATCTGCACATGTCATGGGTGCTAGTAGTACCTTAATTCCATTGATTGATGCCAATTTTTTTAAAGCAACGCGCATTTTAAGAAGGGTGGGATTACAGGGACATACCAAAAAGATCATGTACCTAAATTTGATGAATGCAGGAGAATTTCCATGAACTTGCTGGTGTATATTGCAAACAAAACTCAACTGCTGAATTGAAATAGAATCGAAGGCATAGAATTTAGGCGCAGAAAGTAATTAATAGGAAGGGGATAGATCTAACAACGTATCAGCTGAATCCTAGCTTCAGAGAGGATACAACGGACTGCAGGTAAGTTGTGAGAAGGACCTTTAGTGGAATCCTGATGGTGTTTGTGTAATGTGAATATCTGATTCAATGAGGTGAATGAGGGGGTAGTAGAAGTCATTGGTAGAGGCAGGTCAGGTAGACCTACTGATTACAGAGAACTAGGGCGAGGAATACTTCCACCTATTTCTAGGTGTACAGAAGGGTAGATGGATGTGCAGCACATGGATGGTTAGGATGGACGAGAGGATGGGGCTGAATCCACTTGTCAGTGATTAGATATACGAGGGTACGACAAAAACCACGAGAGTCAATCCTGAAAGGTTGCTATATCAAGTACATGACGTGGAACAGACTTGAAACACCTCTCTTCCTTAACGTCCGCCAGAATGGATACACCGATGAGATGGTACTGAGGCTCTCAAGAACGGCCTCTAACGAGACCTAGAGAGACTTCAAGTTGACACTACAACTGACGGACAACAGAGAACATTGGGAAGATACACTGGACACAGTCAGTACAGAAAAACGGATTCGATGTGTTCTATTGAGCTAATTTAACGAGTTTAGCTCTAACTAATTTGAACTTTTTCAGCATATAAAAGGCAAGCGCCGTGGCTATACAATAAAGACAAGACATTTCAGATCCATTCATGTAGGAGGTTTCAGAGAATATGTTTTAGGCCGATAAAAGTTGTCAATTTCACCATCCACGTGATGAGATGAGGAAGATTTGCAGATTTCATAGTTTAATTATGAATTAAACTGCAATGAAAGTAAAGACTCTATTTCATTAGACTTAAGAAAGTGGCAATATAGCTCGGTATCTTGGTATCTACCACCCAAAAAATATAGGTTAAGAGTGAACGTTTAATTTCTTAATATCTCTACAAACTAAAATATTACGGTAATTAACTTAAGAAAAAATCCAACAAGACAATAGGCATGTGATAGGAATTGTTTTTCTTAAAACTAAGACGGGATATGGTGGTTAAAATTGGTGTGGCACACTTCAAGACTAGGTTCATAGAAGGTTGAATTGGACAAATACAATGTGGGGTCCTCATTGCATGGGGGTTTGATTTTTGCGAGTTTGCTCACTTTCTCGTGGGATTCCTGATCGGCTTCGGTGTAGAACAAGGAATTCCCGGCGTTGTACCTCAATGCTCCTTTGTTGTCGAGGGGCTCATCCTGTCATACGACCTACAATGGATTAATAACAAAAAAGACAATAAAAAACAACATGCAGTTAGAAGGTGCTACGGAAAAGCAGGGAAAACAGGGTGTTTCATACCGTAACCAAGAAAATAGTTTTTCCCCACAAGCTATATACAGAGTTTCAAGTTCAATGAATTAGGCGGAATGAATGATAAGGGACAATCGACACGAAATAGAGGGTTCGTAGTAGGTTATAACTTATTAATACAACGTGAGGTATCTACTAGGTCTAGAGCAAGCGAATACGAATGTTAACCAAATAGTAGTGGTATCTATGTCTGTATCAAATCAGTCGTATCGAGATACCAATGGATCTACAAGGAAGTCAATAATGTCTCAATATGGAAATAAGTTTTTCCATTTATCCTGCAGACCCAGTAATCCTGCATGTACAATCCACAAAATGGTATCTGGACAGTGGACGTCATGCAAGCCATCATCAAGTCGCCCTCATTTGCATTCCACGCAAACGGATCAGTAAACTTCAATCAACACTATTAGCTGGAAAGTCTCCGTTTGTGTTTGGACTAAATGGAAACGAGTTTGCAGGGCAAGACAAGGAGAGACAGGAAAGCTTACGCAGTATTTGTTTAACCTAATGGAGCTCTTGGAAAGATTTGACCTTGGTAGCAATTGATCGATGAACGACTTTGCTACGGCATATCGCCAAAGACCACTTGATTCTACCCGTATGTTAATTGTAAGATTATTATTCAATGTAGTCGTATTCTCTTCACAATTCTCTCTCTTGTCGCATGATGAATCTAAGCAGCACAATATTTGCTTAAATATCAACAAAGATAGGGTCATTTTGAGTCGTAACCACTCTCTTCGCAATAAGCGTTTAACCTGAAGAGTCCTCAAGAATAGCTCATCTCCATTTGGCCATTATGCAGAAGGGACTTCCTGACCAATTTTACATGAAGAACTAAATCCTGTGGCCATCAAACAAAAACTTAATTAATATTAATAATAGACGATATGTCCACGTAGGTGGAAAGAGAAGGAGGTGTCAATCAGCATTATACGGCGGGCTCGAATCCTTGCAGCAACACCATTCACCATTTCCTTATGTATAAAAATGTTAGTTTCTTTAGTTGCTTTCTATAGTGCTCAAATTTATTCAATTCAAAGAACAAAACCGATAATGGATTAATGGTAGAAGACTCGAAAATTAATGAATATTTAGAAGAGGTTAATTGAGAGATGGTTTGTTCGACTAAGTGTCCTGAATTAGTTCTGGATGAAATCGCGCACTAAAAAGGAAAGAGACAATTGAGTTCAGCTGAACGGTTTTCAGGATCTTGGGGATTTTTAACTTTCAACAATCCATGAATAACTTTTTCCTTCTCATCGAAATTGATTAATTTTTTCACGTGGGATATAGCGGTATAAAACTTGAAGCGATAAGATAGATGATAAAAGGGGAAAGATAAGGATTGAAATGTTTTGGAACAAAAAAGCGGACTTGGTTTCGAATGAGTTCTGGGGCTAGCGACAAAAAGGGGGCTTGGTAAGTTCTGAATTGAGCCAAACAATCGCGTAGGGATCACAATGGATGTCCAGTTGACATGACGTAGGTCCAGGGCTCGGCTCTTATAGACGTGAAGACTAGGTGTTTTTCCTCAGAAATTGGTTAGTGAGGGCACCAACTAAACATTAGAATGGAATTTCGCCTTTGGGAGCGTACAATTACAGTGAAAACTGACACAGCACAAGCTTACACTAACCGGATTCATACTGTACATGGGACCATGGCGCACTGTATTCACCACAAACTTCAGCAAAAGGTTGCTGAGTTGGTTTAAAGACAAGCAGCCCACTATGGTTTAGCAGAGCTTAAAACAAGAAGTAGAATGAATGGGGTAGTTGCCTCTTTCAAGGGTTGAAGCGGAAGCTACAGAAGCGGCCTTTGAGCCAAACATATTGTGCTACATTTCTGCCGTAAGTATGGGGCTAAAAGGTAATATTGCAAGGATGAGACTTCAATGACAACAGCCATAGGACGGAATAGCCCCCGCGCAAAAGATTGTAATTTTATTGTGTGAGAAGTTTAGAATAGTTAAAAAAGGCCCTTGCATACTGGAATCTCTAGGGATGTCAAAACATAGTCATTCAAGAGTGAAGCACTTGACAGCCCAAGTGTCTTACCACCGAAGATACCAAACAACGTACTTATTCTCTAATAATACGTACGCTTATATTGTTTTGAGATTTCTCGTTCTGAAGTTGGAACCTCTGACGCGCCGTTTCCAGATAATTGTTTATCATGGCGTCGTGATATTCGTGACGCTTGTCCGTATGAAGGGTTGCGCAAAGGACAACTTTCTGCCGTTGGGAATTACTTCTCGTCAACTTCAACCGAAGCTTTTGCCCCATTGATTTTCCAATGCTTCCCAACAAGCCGTTGTTTTTACCTTCATCGGGAGTAGGCGCTCGCGTTCCCTGAATTCATAACAATCAACATTTGTTAGCTTGCTAGGAAACGCATGAACCAAAAGTATAACCAATGGATAATGATTGAGAGTAACTCACATTAAGATCTATTTTAATTAAGTCCAAGTACGAAGCCAGTAAATCGTAATTCTGCGTCATGGTCAAAGCCCCTGAATCAGATTCGTTTCCATTTCCTGGATCCACACTGAACTGTATAGGTAACAGATCGCCGTTGCTGTCAGTGAGAGGTACTGCTGACGCTAAACCTTGAATGAAGAAAGGAAATTAGTAATGGCTGGCAACTAGTACTAATCAGTGATTAATTAGTATTGGTATTGTGTTTAATAAATTATAGTTTAAATACTTATTCTCTAGTTTTGGGAATCTATCGATTCCATTTTAAGGAATTAGAGTGGATGGTGACCCTGACACGCATTCATAGTTGAGTGAAGTGGCTCACTCGGCAATTAGGGGAGCACTCGGATCAGGTGAGTCCACTCAATTTTCAACATTAGCTGTCGACCCTGGTAGCATTTTTTCGGAAAATTTTCCTGTTTTGAGGGAAAAGGACTGGAAAATTCTCCCTTCCCATTCCATACTGGTTGGTAACATGTTTTGTGTTCATTTATTTGTGTTGTACCGTGACTTTTTGGTGTTCCGTCTTGGGAAAGAAAAGAATAAATTATTGTGAAGAAGAGAGATTACGATTGCGACACAAAAACTAGTGATGGAAAAGAAAAATAATGTTGAAAGTGATCCATTCTGTATAGATCATTGAAAATTAGTTTAAAGTTGATAGGAATGTTGAAAGGTAAATTTATTGTTATGGGTACTGAGTTATATAATTGAACAAACTACACGTATAAGTGATGATCTGGAATATTTTAGGATGTTTGTTGTGAAGTAAACTCCATCTGCCTATGGTTCTTCCCACTAAGATATCAACAACTAGACCCATATACCTACCCCCATATATCTATGCATTTCACTTGTTATGAAGCGACCAGCACCAGCACTATAAGCAGTGGTAATAACGGTAGATAGTCCTCTTAAATTGGCCTAAGACCAATACCAGACAGGGTTTAGACTCCTTCAAGATATACGATAGAAAATAGCACAGAAGGTGTATTTTCTTAGTCTGAATCGTCCACAGAACTGTTCACATTTTCCAAAGGTTTTGAGGATCTCTTAAGTATCATCAGTCATCTTTATCGCCATTCTTCAACCTAATAATCGTTCTAATCGTCCAACTCAAACAAATCACGCCACACGCATGTTAATCAAATTGGGAAACAAACTGAACTAATAAACGAACAATAACCCAAATAAAGTATTTCGTAAGTACTTGCAGGCATCTACAGAAAACAACTGATGCACTCAAGAGGCCACTAGCCATCACTCAGGATAGTGCTAAATTGTGCTGAGGGTGAACATCAACACAGTACCATTTTTGGTTTATGAATTCCGTCGAGTATACGTTTGAGTTGCCCACCTCTTGCGCCCTCAAATCACGATTATGAACCGCGTTGAGTGCGTGGTTCCCCTTAACGCAATGTTTAGGGTCCCACTTCCACTTAAGTCCCGTCTATGAATTCTGCCCTTAATCTTAGGTTATACGATTCTAATACTGTTCGCGCAAGTGCTGCGCAAACGAGTAGATTTGTTTATTACTGCTTTTGTTGTCTGAAGGCGAGTTTGTGGATTGAGGATTGATAAACCAAGTGCGATGAAGAGTCACGGGCATTCTTCAGAATCTAGTTCGCTTCCGTGCCTACCTATTCAATCAGCTTCTACCGGCATTCTCTACCTGCATATCGCGAAATTTTTCGTATGTGCTCAGTCACCAGTATCCCAGCGCCATACTTGAATCGTCTGCAAGTATACACCCACCACGCAGGCAAGTAAGCCAGGAAATCAGGATATATTTTCCCTGCAGGTCCGGAAATAAGTCTGGATTTGCGGTTTATCGCTTTGCAGAAAAAGGGTCTGACTTCGGACGTTGCTACGATTTGGACCGACTTCGACCAAAGTTTCCCGAGTGCCTCCTCAGTGACCTCTTGCTACTCCGCCATTTTGCACCGTTCCACCGAAGCAGCTCTCTAGAAGAGCGTCTTCGCTTCAACATTTTAATCCCAATCTGCTCATTATATTCTCCAGTTATACCTACACAAATTAGTTTTTCATCATTTGAGTAGACCTACATCCAAAATCATTAATTAAGTTTGAGATTTTCCACCATTACTTACTCAAATGAATACATCTCAACAAACCTCATACAATTCAGGTATTGTATTTGTACAGAAAATATACAATTTACCTCCATTTGGTCCTGAGAGGGGGACATCCATAGCTACTAATGCAGAGAAGTGGCCACCGTCGTAGGCAAGTAGCAAGGGAGAGCGGTGACACTCCGATGGTAAGCATTCTAGAGGCAAGTAGATCCCACCGAATGGGATGGGTGCCAAATCGTCACCATTCATATCCTGTCCAAAACAAATGATCTTATCAAATAACAAGTAAGAAAAAATCGAGATCCGGTAAATGACAAAAATTTACTCGTAGAGTGACAATTTCATATATTTAGGTAAATAATAATTTGATCGGCAAGTGCTAAATGCTTCTTGTTAAGACTATATCAATCAACATCTTCTCCACAAACCTTGGAAGGTATTATACCCTCAGTAGCACGAGCTTTGGGAGACCTCAACCAGAGCAATATTAAGAAAGCTAGGTGACTTTGAAGGTCCAAAGTCGTACAGGAAGGAGAATTGGGGTGAGAGGAGAGAAAGAGCTCCAAATCATTCGGATTTTTGACCGTTTGTAACTCTCTTACTTTAGGAGGTAATTTGAAGTCCTTGGGGACAAAATATAACGTTGTTTTATGCTATACCACTTCGGTGCCCATAAATATGTCTTCAGGACGAACTGTCCAAAATTTATAGGAGAACAAATGTATAATGTGTCCCTTCTCTTAGCGACCTATGCGAGACCGCCAATTTGCGTGCCAACTGTAATTTATAATCTCAGGAGGCGAGATACGTCAGTTTTGTAACTGTTATATAAAATCAGATATCTGTCGGCCCTTGGATATGCAGACTTACCTTTAAGACGGTATCGGCGATGACTATGATTGGCCTCTTCAAAACATGCGCCAAAGCCAAAACGTGAACCTCTTCCAAACTTTCGTATATATGTCCAGGCCCAGTACCATCTGATCCAGGCTCACTGAAATCCAAATTTAACGTAATTGCACAAATTCAAATATATATTTATTTGCGAGGGCGTACATCTATATTGTTACAGCATGATTTTCAAACGAAAATCTTCTATCAGACATATAAATTATATATTCGAAGTTGAGACTACGTCGCACTGTGCTCCAGAAGTGTCAAAAGACCCATACAAATTAAAAAATTCACATTTTCCAAAAGCGGTTTGATTATGGGAAACGCTTCTAGAACACGGTATTATTTCCAAAAGTACGTCATAGATTTTTCACGAGAGGCTGATTAATACGGATAAAAGATGAATGAAATTTCAAAATTGTGCATCTTTATGTAGATGTTTTTTATTTTAATTTTTGGTGCTTCCCGATAAGCAAGGCTTCACAAGCTTGAGGTGAGTACATAAAAGTTTTCGGAAATACATTTTTCTGCCCTTCAATGTCTACATCACACGTTAACCTTTTTAGTCCCAAATTAACTATAATGTTCTGATTTCCATCTTCTCCCAATGATCCAGGAATCATATTCTCTCCCTGACGAACCACTAACAATTGTTGAAATGCTTCAGCTGTGTTACAGAACGGGTCTCTGCACAGTAGACTCCCAACTTCAATCTTTCGCACAATGTCAGCGATCTTTCGTCAAGGGTACAGAACATTTTACGACTTGACTGAGAGAAACTAGGATCCCAGAAGATGTTATTTTTGCCATCATAGATGTGTTACTGCCTACTCAAACGAACTATTAAAGATGAGGTACCTCTGCACACTAAGCCTTCTCAGGCGAGGCTCAGAGGATGCCATGTTGACAATGGCATTCCATTCTTGACGCCACTCAATCTCCGAATAGACCAGCCCTGCCTGAGCGTTGAGAAGATCCTGGTATCGCCTCCATCGTCTCCAAAGTGATTCCCTTCTAGGAGAATCGGTGAGGTAACCGTGAAGAGTCTTTCTCAGTGTAAGAAGCCTATCGTGAAAACCCCACATACCTGAAAAATGATGGCATCGATCAAACATGAATCCTAGCGGTAATTAAAAACCAATTCTAATATTGATGTAGATACAAATAAAATGGCGAAGAATAGAGACTGTATAGTTACCGAGCGACGCAGCATGAAGCAAACAATTTCCATCTCCACTCGTGGATAGAGGCCACAGTCTATGACAATGGGCAGTCCACCAATTCAGACGATTAGCTTGTTCCAACGACTGTTGTGTGGAGACAGCGATGAGGTCTTTAACCAGGAAAGCTCGAAAATCATCTGTCAACCCATAAATATTTGATGTTGTTAAATGAGTAGTAATATGGTGGACAATTATAAATAACATGAAATAAATGAAGCTAATGATGAGCAATGTACTGTAAGAAAATAGTTGAACTGCGAAGGTTAACCTAGGTACACCACCAGTTTTGTTTATGACCGCAAGATGGCTACACCAGGGTAGAAATGGCAAGCAAACTACACTTGGTTAATAAACGAGAAATCTCCATTGGGAAGTTGGAGAGCAATGCATCAGAGCTGGCGATGGGGAGACTTGTAGTGAATGAGTCCAAAAAAAGGGATCATCGTTCCTGTAAGTAGTACAGCATCCATCCTTCCACTTTGCATAAAGAACAACTCCGAACAGAACACATCAGATAGATTCTATTTAATCCCCCTCAAACTATAACAGCATTATCGATTCACCAACTCTGCATAAAGGTAATTTCTTGCAGAACAAGAGGAAGCAGTATAAAAACCAAACCAAATTTATCTATCCACAAACAGGATCAAAGGAACGAGTCTATCAGCTTCAAAAGCAAGGTCCAGCTTCAAAATGACCAAATTCCATTGGGTGATGTGAATTTGTTCCATTGGATTCAAAATGACTACTGACAGATGCAACCTCATTTCTCAGTGGCCAATAGGAAGGCTCAATTCCAGATTTGATCCTCTGCATGAATCCATGGATGCTAAATATGCTATCCATGGACTCATTCCTGGAATGATTCAGAGCATCTGGACCCTTCAATGGAATGAATGAATCCAAACACTGAACGTTCAGGCCATGACCAGGAACACATGTACTCTAGCTGCTCTACTATGAACATCCATTAACAATAGCCAATTTTGTCAAGAGATCAACAAATTTCCATAGCTGTATGGATAAGGATCGGGACTACAGCAGAGGAGACTGTGGGTTCGAATCTAGAAAGGTTGTGACTATTTTTCTTGTAAGTGCAGGTATTTTTGTCTGCTGAGTACTTGTGATTAACCTATTGATCACTAGATTGTATACAATCCATCAAAACGTGTGTGTGTGTGTTAATAGCGTATTATTTAATTTATTAACAAAATTATTTATGAATATGAAATCGAACATAGTAAACTTCACTGGACACACGTGAGACCTGAGTCATGAGCGCGTTGCTTTGTCAATGACAATTTTGTCAGCTGTGTGTATCCTAGATACCTATAACTATTGGCGTCGACTTCCTGACAATTTCAACATCATAACGCAGGTTTTAGCATCAAAACGCTGAGACACTAGTTCTAAAAAAAGAGTACGGTCTATTTGTCCAACTAATCTATAATATAGATATATTATATTATTAGAAAGATTGATGTAGGATATTTTTTATTTTTCCTCTCTAAACTAGACATTATTCCATCGTAGGATTCTTATTTCCTTTGGTACTATTTAGATATCTATTTTGGTATGGATTGTTGACATTTCAGATTTTTCTATTCCTACAATGTCTCAACTCCACACATAATCCCTCCATTGCATGTTCAGTTAGTTGCCCCTATTCTAACTGTCTCCACTAGAGTTCTGTTCACACTCACATGTGAGACAAACTACAAGAACTCTGTATTGAAATTGATTTAGTAAACAAGAAGATCAAAGAGGAAAGAGAAAAACCTCATACATTTAATCAAATAATTCAGGAAGAGATAACATCAGTAGAAAGCATGTATCCACCTCCAAGACCTTGTTTCCTGTACGAACGATCATGATAACAGTTCGATTGTACTTAAGAATTAAATTTGTTTCGTATTTCCTACCTGGGTAAGCGTTGATGTCTGGGAGAGCAAATGTGTGGATTGGAGTTTCCAGGAAGTACTCCTGCTGGTCGCAAGTCTCCGCAAGGATAACGGATCGAGCCTGCGACACTAGATTCACGTTATCTGTGGCCCTGGATATCCCTCTATTGAGTTTCTTGCCTTTTAAACAAAAAAAATTAAATAACTGAGGTGCCCTGATAATCAAATCAAGCTTTAAAGTAAAAGTAAAGTTAAATTTAAAGTAAACATTTCATGTATGATTTTCAAGTCTCGTTTTGCTTCCGAGTCTACCAAGGTAGCGGAAGCATTGTTTTTACTTTCGGAATGTGAAAATTTTTTTGTCTCCAAAATCAAAAATTCCACTCGCATTTTGCGTTTTAGACCTTTCTGAACAATTTTGGTTCCGTGTCTGTCTGTCAGCAAATCCTTGTTACGGGCAAAACTACACGAAGTTATAGCCCGATTTTGATGAAATTTTCAGGGATTGTGCGGGTTGGGGTGTAGATAGTCCCCTATAGGTTTCATGACCCCCGGATCAATGGTAGCCTCTGCGCATGCGCAAACGTGAAATCCTTGTTACGCGCATAACTCCGGGAGTTCTTGACCAATTTCGATGACATTTTCAGGGATTGTTCGGTTTGATGTTTAGATGGTCCCCTATAAGTTTCATGACCCCCGGATCAATAGTAGCCTCTGCGCATGCGCAAACGTGAAATCTTTCTCACAAGCATAACTCTGGGAGTTCTTGGCCGATTTCGATGAAATTTTCAGGGATTGTTCGGACTTATTAGGTATATTTTATAGTTTGTTCGATAGTTGTACATGCCTACCTTTATTTTCTCAAGTTATGCTCCTGCATAACAATAAATTTACCCTAATTCAATATTTACTTCGCCTAATTGAACGAAGTTCTTTAGTCAATAATAATTTTCAATGATCTATACAGTCATGTTATGGATACGAGGAAGCTATGTGCCACACCCACTTGGCAGACGTTTTTTCCTTTGTAACTCCATAAAATGGAAAAATATGAATAGATCTTTACAGATAGAATTAGTCATTAGTGATGCCTTACAAAACTAGTTAATTATACAAATCAGAAATCAAAATTTATATTTAAAACAGTGTATATTGCTTACACAAAGATTTGACATTTTTGTGAACAGATCAACTCAATGCATAAATCAGTAATCTTCTATATTCAATAGCCCCCTTTACACGTACGTTCTTTCGCTTATGCTCAGGAGCGTACGGGACTGCGCGCGGGGAAGCTCGCACACTCAATCACGCGTGCTTGTTAAGTTGCGTTAATTGGACATTCTTTCTTTCGCTCGCGATTGCGCTTTCCCGTTTCCCTTGGAAAGGAAAGAACGTCCATGTAGAGGCGATTCACCCGCGATAGAACGCAGGAAACTGGCGCGTGTTGGAACGTATGTTTTTCATGCAGTTTCCCTTGGAGCGTGTGGTTGCTTGGTTGGTTATTTTCGCGGTTATAACTATGTTAATTGTTAAAAGTTTAATTTTTACAAGTTTTACAAGTTTGATTTTTACAGTTTGTTTACAAGATGGACATAATTTCAAGGCGCAAAAGAACCCTTGCGGTTGCTTTTGCCGGTCTTGCGGTGTCTGGCCAAGAAAAGCGGTCCAGAAGAGTATGGACCAAAAGCTATCGTAAATTTGGTCACCTGCCCCTCATATAGGAGCTAAGGGAGAAGTATCCCAGTGATTTCAAGAACTATTTGAGGATGCGAGTCCTCCACGCTTTCCCTTCCTTCCAGAGCATCTTCACACGCGCACTCTATCGTGAGGGTAAGAGCGTGCTGTCTTGACTGCGTGATTTTCCTATCCTTTCCTCTCCGACGCCTTTACACGCAAAATCTTTCGTGAGCGATACGGTTTTCTCGAGTGAATGAACGTACGTGTAAAGTCGGCTAATATTTTGGAGGAGAAATGAAGGAACACCGAATTTAGATCATCGAAGGCCGGTTGTGGATGGAGAAATTGAAATATGATTGAAGAATCAGCTGATATTTGCGGTTGAATTAAGCCGTTTTTAAAATCTACACCAGTGTTCTGTGCAGAAGATTGTACTAGGTAATATTGTCTCTGTTTTACTAGAAAAAGTAAATTTGATGTGAAAATTATGCATAATGCGAGGAGTGTTATGGAACTATTTTTAAGCAGAATCCACAACGCACAAAAACTATCCGAGCAAAGAGTTCAAAAATACGTTTGAAATTTAAAAAAAAAGTATTACTTTCCAAATCTTGAGTGTTTCTTTTCTTAGGATCCGGGGTGGTGAAGCTTTCAGTAGACGATCCACTGATCCTGTTAGGCGGAGTCGAAGGAGCTGGAAGTTGATTCCCTTTGCTGGGCGAGGATGTGAAGCAATCGTTTTCTGGCGGGTTATTGAGCACATTGCCATTCGCTTCATCATCTATCATATTTAGTTGAAGATCCGGAGAATTCATTCAGATAGGATCATACACACTGGGGTAGAACGAACCTGAGGCAAATGAGAAACAATTAACATTTATATTGCCGACAGATAAATAGATTTGGTAAGCGTAATACATAGAAATAGGATATTGGTTTCTTTTAGTGGGAAGGACGATTATACCAGGGCCAGAAAACGATTCACAAAATGCCACAAAAGTGGCGGATGATGTTATCTCAGGCTCCCTCCGTTCCCTTTAACATTACTCAGAAGCTTTTTCAGGTTAACATTGAGATAGATTATGAACATAGTCCATTAGCGTCAAATTTCAATTAAACATATATCTTAAGCCCATTTCACTTCCCAAAGAGAGTGAAATGTTATGTTTACATCTTTTGAGTACTAAAATGAAAACGTGATGCAATAGTCATATTGGGACCATTAGAGCCCCAAACGTACTTACTCAATGTATTAATCAACCCTTCAGCTGTTTTTACTTTCCCAACAGAGTACAACGAGAGTGGAAAGCTATTTCTACTCCATACCAGGTAGAGTACAATGTACATACGCTCAGCTATCTCTTCCCGAATTACCTCTCTCATGTTGACATTTGACAGATATATGAACTACTTTTGCCGTGTTGCCTTTGTCATGATGAAACATGTATGTATTTTATTCATCTGTATATCACATCACTGGACAAGGTACATACCACTATACAGAGCTACTAAACTACAGCGAAACTGTATGAAGACCTACGATGAATGAATCTTCCTACGCTTTTTCATTTACACCGTATTCAAGTACCTAATGAATAATATGTGATTGAGATGGTTGTAAGAGGACACATACATCACAAACGGCAATATAATATTTTTGACTATCACTCAGATTTACGTAGGTGGAATCTAATTAGTTAAAGGTCAAATCGCAAGTTTGAAGAAAAAATAAGGCTAAAAAATATCATTTCTCTGCGTAGGAAGACAAAAGCGAAATAAAAAGAGGGAATCGAGTAGTAATCACTAATCAAAACCACCCTTTTCGGTCACGAATGAAGATTTGCATATTGTGTCTAACTCACCTCATTTATTTCACGGCCTCCTACAAGATAAATCTAGGCATTTCGCCTATTATTATCATCGTGTGCTTACAGAAAAGACTAGCGATGAATTTACTGTACAGAAGAAAAAAAAACCGTTCATTAATTCTTGAAGATGACGTATGAACAACTAGAGAACAATGCTATACGAGAGTTTACCTTTAACCGACAGCAGTAGAATCGCAAGTAAATACTGGAGAAAACGTCACGATTGAATGATCTTCCGTCAAATTTACATCGTTGCGGTTGTGTCTGTCTCCATGAAAGGGCGTTTCGAACAGGGACGAGCGACACTCAACGGCGCGGACGAGCCATGCAGCGAGGGATTCCAAGTGTTTTTAAATAGTACAAACCGAAGATATTGGCCGAAAAACACTGTGACAATTGGGATTATTCGTAATAAAATAAGTTACTACGCATTTTCAAGTGAGGGGGAGTTATACGGGGAGTTCTAACAACAAAAAATCCTTGAAAATCGTGGAATGTAACAGGTAGACAAACGCGAAAAAGCGCGATCAGCTGTGTTTTTTTGTCGTCCTGTCGTGGCTCCATTGTGAGGATCAATAACGGCATTTTACTCAGTCATTAATCTTATCGATTTGAGGTTGAATTTGAATGAATTAAACAAATTTTAGATGAAAGTACTATAAATCCAATAATATATTTCTTAATACGTTTATGAAGATGAGAAATTTTGAGAAAAGACTCACAAGAATAAACCAAAGTCATGTGAGAAACTGCTGTCTGTTATAACCTTGGTGCGTACAAGAAACGGCATTACCATACATACACACACACACTGTTATTTGTGACATGTTACCCATGTGAATTTGGGGATGTGATATTTCTCCATAACTCAATTTATTTATAAAGATTGTTTATTGCCAGCTTTTACGTGAAAACCTATACTTAAACGGTGCCCTTGACTTCGTAAATAATGGTAAATAATTTGATTATCATTCTATTTACATATACCTTTCTGAATCTATTATCGCTCATTCATTGTTGATTGCTAGGTACAGGTATTGTAGTTATTAAACTAAATTATAGTTCGGTAGATACATACCTCAGGTACGTTTGTATTTCATTACCTTTCGTTCATGTCACGTACTACGTTATTCACAATTCTAACTATAAATGAATGTTTTTATGGTCAAGTTCTGTGTTCGCTACGGTAAACGTTTGTCGTTTCATGTGTTTGCTCTTTTGTTTGAAGGCACGCAAGAAGAGAAAGTTCATCGACAAGAAGAATGCAGTCACGTTCCGTTTGGTTCATCGAAGTCAAAAAGATCCCCTCGCTGCTGATGAAACTGCTCCCAAGAGAGTACTGCAACCAATCGACGTGAGTTGTGCCACACTAGTAAGATTCACATTATTTTGCTCTGTTCAGACAGCCATTGTATGAACCTGACACCAAAGTGATTAGAAAGTAAAGTAAACAAGGAATTTCACGTTGGATTTTCGTCCGACTACCCGGAGGTGTCGCGGACGTCGCCAGCCGTCCTCTAGAGAGGATTGGAACTAGGTCTGACGATTTCGCTCGTGGCTTCCCATTGCCTCACGCCCCTGGGTTGGGAGCGATTTGGATTCTCTTGATATCAAGTTCAGAGATGAACTGTTCAACGACCCTGGATTTTGGCCCTAATCATTGGTGCCAGCCGGATTCGAACCGGGCTAATCAGTACTTCCACTGAAAGTAAACAACCAAAGGCTGGTGCTTTAGCTCGCTCGGACAACCTGTCCCCAAAATGACGAGAGACAAAATGAATTCAGTAAATGATACAAGTAACCCAGCTATGAAAATAGTGAAAGTGATTAGAATAGTAGCTTTGTTTAGGATGTGACTAGAGCAGGAGCGGCTTTAGGTGTTTGTTGGTAAGAAGATATCATGGATTCTTAAATATACACAGTTTCCACGAGAAATAATCCAAGTAATTTTTATGCACAGTGTTGTGGGTAGCAGCCACTTCATCCCTCGTACAGAACATGAGGTAACTCAGTTCGTGGTCGGCCATAGTGAATTCGATGGTAATTTGGCAGAACTAGACTCAATTTAACCACTGGGTTGTAGGTGTGGGGTGGGGAACTAGCTAAGTGCTGCTATATTGTGTTGGGTTTTGTGAGCATGGAGGCTTATAGGCATGATCCTGGCGAACCATGGCAGGCTGTCATGACTTGAGGGCTTTGTGTATCAGAGATACTCTGATGAGACCAACGGAAAGACTAAAAGTTGAAATCATAAAGATTCAGCCCCTCTACATAATTGTGACGTTGGAGGCTGTGCTGTTTAGGTAGAAGACGGGTCCTGTCCAATGTGATGCAACTGACTAGGCATCTGCCTTTTTTTTAATCCTCTGGATGGATGCCAGCCCACTTCTGGTCACCAATGTGCTTTTCCATTTTTCAAAGATTTTTATTTCACCACTTGGTTGCCAATGTTCACTGTAAACCATAAACATGGGGTAGCTTAGAAATGAAGTTGCCACAAGAGCCTCCCTTTTCTGCACTCCCATAATGTTTACATGAATGTTCTCACTCAAGCCTATTAAGAGCAGACCCGAATTCTGTACTCTCAGGCCTGCTACACATCTGGAGACAGTGAAGAGTCCAGTAAAATGGGGGGTACTGCCACACTGGCAGTATTTCTTGCCACAGTGCTAACAGCCTGTGTGCTCCCAATTGAGGTCAGATTCGTGGTGGCAGTGATTGAGCACACCCGAGCCCATGGGGCCTATCTTGCAAGCTCAGGGGTAGAGACTGCGTCACTAGAGTCTAGTACCCTGTTTATGTATTTGGCATGTGAGTTTGTTACCAAGTCGAGGTACCAGCATTTTCAGCAAGTAGGTACCTTGCAAGGCAAAATCCGAACACTGAACGGAAAATCTCGCCCCCTCCCCTCCAAGGACTTGAGTAGTTGTCCAGTCTGGTTGCAGGTGGGGGAGAAGCACATTTCAAGATGGATAGGCTCTCCTAAACAAACATCAACCTTATTTTAGAAGGGAGATCATTATCCAACTACGTCCAGTTCTTGCTCACCTTTTGCCAAGAAAATGCAGGACGCCCTTAACATGAACCAAGGGCAGCAAAAACAAAGTTGGGGCACAGGAATAATTAAGGTGGGCGTATGGGATTCATCATCTTTTGCACAGAAAGAGCCAATTCTCATGCACAAACATGATTATCCTGAAATACATATTTCCCACGTTGTAATGGCTCGAGATGCATGAGAGTGGAATGTACATCTGCAACCATAAAATTTTGTTCACACGCAATTTTGCCAAATTCGATTAAATTTTTAAAGATCTTTCACAATTGCTTTTAGTAGGTTTCCTATAAGTTTCATCGACGTCTGACTTCCATTGCGGCTAATTGTAATCTTTATCTTAAGAATATAAGGTTAATATTTTTGCTTTCTTTATTTGTAGAAGGAAGGGGAGTCTGAGAAAGAAAAATATGGCATTTTTTACGACGACAACTATGACTACATGCAACATCTCAGAGAAACGACATCTGGTACCGACCTCATTCGTGTTGACAATGTCAGCCAACCACGAGTCGAACTATCCAAGGTTGGTATTTATATTTTTGTATTCAGTTGAAAATAGCTGTCTCAAATTTTGAATTATACCAACGATTAGTAACTAACAACAACTTGTTCTGTTTGTCTTTCTATATTTTAAGGTCGTGTCTAAGGGAAACAAACTTGTCTTACTGCCTTCATCTGTGTTTCCATCAGAGTTGGAGTCAAAAGTTGGATTGTTGAATAAGGCTGCTCCCAGATCAGGTTTGTTCAGTTTGTTTGATGAATTAAAGATACAAAGAAAGGGATGTTTAGTAAGACAGTGTGGATATTTGAAAATCAACTAAAATTATGTTTCTATAAACAAGAGAGGTAGGGGTTGTTTAATAATTACGGGTATTTAAAAAAACTGCAAACTATTACTCCATGGTGCGATGAGTTGCTTTCAGTTGAGTAGCTATACCACAAGTGAGTATGTTGACATGATTTTTGCGTACGGCTTTGCCAATGGTAATGCTTCTGAAGCAGCAAGGGAGTCACACTCCTCCTGTGTACAACTCAACCCCTTGTGAACACGTCGGATGGTATGAGGAAGAAATATTGGTAGATAATATTGCTTATGCCACTGATCATGCTTTTATCTATTAATCCTTTTTTGTCACTGAGGTTTTGGACATTACTACCAGCTATGTTCAATAGCTATAGCGCACCACAATGAATGGGGATATACAGTTAGGAAACTACGCTGAAGGAAATACAGCGAGGAAAGAGACGAAACGGAAGAGTTGGTAATGATACGGGGAAGCTGGTTTGATAAGGATCCATAGTGTCAACAAAAAGATGAATACAACTCATCGCAATCAATCGTAAATGAACGCAAACAATAGCCGTCTATCGGATTGGGGTTGATAATACACGGCGCACAAAGCAACCCCTCCTTCAAGACCGGGGGGTTGTGCGGGTCGTTGCATATCCTGGCCCCTGACCAAGACAATGCCTCCTCCGTAGCTTTCCCAATTTTCCAACATTAGGTTTTTATTTTTTTTTTTATTTAAACAGGGTGTCCCAGGAGTTATGCACAATCCGACTCCTACTTGTTGTACAACTCATTTCCGAACAAAAATGCCTCCAAGCAATTTTTTGCCAGAGGCCTCTACAGCATTTCTAAGCTGTCCGGCCAAAGCCAAGGTAATCGAAGAGCCGAGAGACGGCTGTTGTTTTTGTTCATTTACGATTGATTGCGATGAGTTATCTCTTTCCAACGGTATCATCAAATTTGAGCTATCTCCGTAATTGAGGGAGTTATGACAGTTTCGATGACATAAGATCGAAAACACGAGAAAAATCTTAAATCTCGAATAACTCGGAAACGTGGCCTCTGGCAAAAACTTTCTAGGAGGCATTTTTGTTAGGAAATGAGTTGTACAACACGTAGGAGTCGGATTGTGCTTAACTCCTGGGACAACCTGTATATCACGAGTTGTTGGTTGTGTAGGGCCTTAAACACAATAAAATCCACGCTTTGTGAAGGTGGATTAGGTGTGAACAAACGTACTTACATAATAATCATACAACCTAAATTGAGTACCTTCCTCTTTGTAGAAATCGATGGAAATTGTCCATCTGAGAGAAGTAGATGAACGTTGCCGGGCACAAATACCTACATTTTATTTTACCGTTTTAAAAGCGTTTTTCCATTCTTCATAACGTAAGGAAATTGGCTCTCTGGATTTGTGGGAAATTGTTAGGAAGTAGTTGAATGTTATTGAGTACAGATACATTTTTTCACATTTAAAAAGCGCTTTTCAACTTTTCACATCCTAGGGAAACTTACTTTTTGGATAACCCTCGTGCAAAAGCACATTTCACAGATGGTTGTTTGAAGCTCCCCTACACACTCTGATTAGTTAGATTGCGATTGTTGTGTCTTAATTTTCCTTCAAGTTTTAGCAAAGGAACACGTGTCAGCATCAAAATGATGATGGCGATGATGATGATGATAGTGTATGATGGATTACACGAATCTAAGTGTTTCTTATTTGACGTAATGGTAGAGATAGTCAATTACAAACCTGTCTGTTTGATTTTGTCAGGGCTGCAATTGGATTTGGATCCAGATATCGTGGCTTGCATGGACGAAGATTTCGATTATGATGATCCAGAAAATCAGCTTGAAGATGACTTCATCATTCAAGCAAATGGCGGAGCTTTGGAGTAAGTGAATTATGTTTTGCCATTGATTGTCCCAGTGGCCGTGTGTGAACATTCGTCCTCGGCCAAAGATAACTCAGATCCATCCGGACCTAGGAAATCAGGTTATATTTGCTTGGCCTAAGTAAAGCCGTTGATGGCTTGAGAAAGCACAAGCTCGTCCTCGGCCAAAGATGGCACTTTAACCTGAAGTGGTGTTTCTGTCTCATCTCGGTTTCCCAGCAAAACTGTCTATGACACAAGCAATGTCACAGTAATGTGATTTCGTAATGTCTACAACCTAAGGTTCCGGCAGACACACTGTCTGTACATTTGTGCTCATGAAACTACTTTGATTGCCTTCCAAACGCCTGAAACTTGAAACGTAACGACAAGCGCTAAAGAGTTAGTTAATTCAACTCCAGAGATTAAGAAAATCTGAGATGCTTCAACTTTACAATATAATAGGGTCAAATTTTGTTGATTACGAGTGTTATTAAGATGAAGCTTGATCAGACTATTTAGTAGAAGTACAATCACATCACATCCAGAAATAGGCTTGTTTCTCTTAACGTAGCTAATTCATGCCAAGCTCGATAAATTTGTTGATAGCATTATACCCTAAAATTACGACTTGAACAACAAAGAATTTGCTCGTGGTGAATTCCTTTTTTCTAGAGTTATATCCCTTTGTACTTTGCATCTTACTGAATTCTCTAAAGTTTTAGTGCCTTGCAGTGTTCCTTAGGACCAAAAGTGATAAATGTTGTTAGACAGGTAATTTTTATTGCATCTATGGTTATGTGATGCAAGTGTTGGAATGTTAGATGTTCTACATATATTTCATCTTATACTGTAAGAACTCCGAACAGTAACCAAAACAAACTAGTGAAATCATTCGTATTTTTGTAGGTATAATGAAAGTTAATGATTATTGGTGTGAAAACAGCGTACACGAAGAACAAATTAATGATGAGTTCCTCGTTTATCTCTAATCATCTATCTTGAACGTGCTGCGTAGCAATTAAGATTTACATTATTTTACAGACTAGATGAGGGCGAAGAATTTGAAGACTACGATGCAGATTATGATGACGATGGTTCCATTGATTCTAACGAGAGAATGGACGAACTCATGGAGTTGGAAGAGACGAAATCGAGATTTACCGAGTACTCGATGACAAGCTCAGTCATGAGGCGAAACGAACAGTTGACATTGCTGGATGACAAGTTTGAAAAGGTATCAATCAAACTCTTACGTCAATTTTTAGACAATTTAAAGCATTATTTCACATGGTAAACATCCTGTACTGCTTCTGAGACTAGAGGTAATCAAAATTGGCGTGGCGGAGAACTTTCAATATAGCTGGTAGATTTATCAGATGGAGAGTGTGATGGATATGGTTAGTTTGTCCTTCCTGATTCTTGAGTCCGACGCATTGGGAAATATACCAGACTCCTTCCAGCATCTGGGACATCTATACGATTACTTCAACTCCCCATGTTACATGGTAGCAGAGCGTGGTTATGACCCCCTTATTATTTTTGTCTGTCCTATTAGCCCCTATTCCTCTGCATTGCCCCATAGGGTAAATGCCTTTAAATATGTCTCCTTGAGTAATCGTAACTACTCCTCTCAGTTGAATGGAAAATAAGAAAAAGTGAAAAAAAATAATAAAAAATATTTTTAGAATTGAAAAATTCACTTACCATGGGTGTTTTAGTTATTCCACGAATGATCATCTGCCAGTGGAGGCCAACATCATACTGAAGTCAAAAACGCACCTGAGAAACCTTTGTACCATCTCAGACCCCTTCTTAAACGAACCCGACCTTGTAAACAGTTGAAGTAGTTCGGGAACTATACTATTCGGGAATAGTATACTATTGCCCACATAGGATCGACCCTGAGGTTTTCTGGAGACCTCTGGGTCTGGCAACGCCGTTCAAATAAGCCTCCAGGTTGTGAACTGAATCCCATCGGACCCTAATTACGGTGCGGTACTTACGTCTTATGCAATTAAAATGTGATCTAATGGTTAATTCGATCATGCCATCACCAGAATCGTGATGTACATTAAAAAAGGGACACAACGAGTATAAATTTGAACTGGAAAAACATACCTAGACGTTATGTAAAAATACCCAATGGCGGTTTTTTGTCAAACTCAAACAAAATGGGTTTTTTCCCATTTGGGGTATCGTGTTCCATTTAATTTTGGACGCTGAAGCGATTGGAGTGGGTCCCAAACCTGTGCGATTGACCCAGAACGAGGAAATCCATTTTCATGGGGTAAAATGGTGCAAAATGACATTATTCAGCCCCATCCCATCTGACAGGGTTGGATCAAAGAAACATGAGTTTAAGCTTAATAAAGTTCGACACAAGAATAATAAACCCATGTGTAATCAAATTTGCAGCGTTTTTTTTTTGCAATTTATTACACTTTTGCAATACGGCCGATTGATATGAAATTTAGACTAGTTTTCGTTGGAACAACGAGAACATTTTGAATCTCACAAAAATTACATTTTTCAACAAAAGCAACTAAAACGTCTAGCGTTAAGGGGGGAGATTGAAAGGATTTTTGCTAATGAGGGATAGTCAATGTTTATCGGGGTGGTTCCATAATAAACCAAAACGTGTTGCCACCATCTGATGGCGGGGAAGGGGTTTTATGGTCGCCGTGTAAACAGTTGGGGAAGTAGTTATATGGGCAACTACCAGTAGTAGTTAGTAGATGCGTCTGTAGTTCTGGAACTACACCAGCATTGAGAGTGTTAATTCCATCTCGGCTTATTGTTCTGACATCTTCTACCAGAAGACTATGACCGTTTATTCTCAGAATAGTAATCTCTTACTATATAAAACTCCTACTAAATAAACTTCTGGCGCATGTAATGCGTCCGTTTAACGATGTTGCTCTCTTAGATCGAGTTGAATGTGTTAGTGACGGTATTATTTTTAGATTTACACTGATGCATATTGATATGATTTCAGATGTTTGCCGAGTATGATGACAATGAAGTCGGCGCTCTGGATTGTGAGGAAATTGAAGGAGATCTCGACACGGAATCAGAACTTCTTAAACGAATGACAGAAGATTTTGAAAAGAATCTAGTCGTCGTGAGTTCTTACATTGAATTATTTCGTTTTACAATGAAATCATTTTGTTTAAAATTATAACGTTATTTATAATGACATTATGATATATTCTTCAGGAAAAATGGGAGATGCAGAAAACAACAGTACCGTCTAACTCGGAGAGCGACGACAGTAGTGATTGCAGTTACATTGAAGTGAAACCAAAAGAAGAGTGGGACTGTGAATCCATTCTCTCCACTTACTCAAACATTTATAATCATCCAAAAATTATCGGTGCTCCAGAATCGGTTAGTGAATTTCTGACGTCAGCATTCACTGCATTACTGCAACCATCTCATCAATATCATTAAAATCTAAATCCTGATTAGCTCGAAGTCGTGCTACTGTTATACAAGGTGTCCCACACTTGCTGTAAACAATTTTTTTGAGTAAAACTAGGCCAAAAGAGGAGCAGACCGTCCCCAACCACATTTCTCTACTTCAACTCTCCCAGGATATGATTTTTGTCTGGAGTTTTTCTAGTTTTACGCCATAAACGCCACAATTTCTCATCAATCGTTAAATTTCCTATTGCCCTAGCACGATATCAGCCATGACCAACCAACTGTGGATAGCCACCCATAGTCTCTTATCCTGAATCATCCATAAGGACACATCATCACCATAACAGTGCACCACACTGAGCTTCTGATCTATGCAGATGGCCTTGAGCCCTTCATCACCATCTGTGAACCCTCAGGCCTCTTCCTCCTCTAACAGAACCTAGATGCCATCTCTCAATGGTGCGACCATAATGGCCTGACCTTGAACCCATCTGAATGTGCAGCCATCTCCTCTACCACTCATCTACTCGCTCGGTGGTGCGGCACTTCCTCATACGGATGGAATGGTGGGCCTTGGTGTGCTCTTGGACTCCCAGATCTTCTCCTGTGACCACATAGCTGAAGCTGTAGAATGCATGCTCTTGGCTTCTAGAGAGCAGTCTCAGGGACCAGCCCTGGTGGCTCTTGTACAGCCAATTCTGGACTATGCGTCTGCCATCTGCTGCCCTCACTATGAGTGCAACATTGTGCAAATCGAGCGAGTCTACGGGGCTTTCCTCCAATACCTGGCTTACAGCTTTCCATTCTCTTGAGGATCTGGACTGCAATATGCTTGCTCGCCGCTTCAACCTGTTGTCTCCTGGCGACTGTCGTTTGTGTTTGGATGAATTCTTCCTTCGGGGTCTCGTATCGGGGCGGATTGATGCTCTGGGTCTCCTGGCACTTGCCAAGTTTCATGTGCCACGCCAACTACTTGTACCACCGCCATTCTCCCGTATTCCTCGTCAAGTTAATCTCCTCTCCACACCTCCACCCTTTATTGACATTCTTTCTTCACCTCTTTCTGCTATTCAAACTCAACTCTTCCATCACCTCTCGATGACCCCAGTGAATAATTGTGCGTCGTGCTTCTCCCAGTGCGTGTCTTTCATTCTTGGTGGACTGGTTGTTTTGGATTTTCATTATATCATGGTCAAGTGCTACCTGTTTCTCTCTTGTAATTAGGCTCGTTCTGTATCTTTAAATTAAATAAATAAAATTATATCTCAGCGGCAGGTTGAGATCAAAAAATGCGTTTGGCGACATTTTGCTCCATTTTAGGTCTTGTTTAATTTAAAACTTTTTTTTTCATCATGTGGGGGATCCCCTGTATATGAAAGAATTTATGAAAACTATTTCATAATTTGTGTTTAATCCAGAAAACACTTGGAATTTAAATTGAAGCTGTAATTCTTTCCTCAGTCCGATTCATCTATTGTTGCAGAACCGAATAAAAGTCAATTCTCGAACGGGGGTCCCTGTGAGTGACAACAAGTTGACCAAGAGCACATTATCGAAGCTTGAAGGCGCCGAAATAGGGCGATCTGGTCCTGGCTCTATCGCTTCCATAGTTTCAGCTCTCTCGGTCAGACCGAAAGGGGAATCGCCTGAAGAGCGCGCCAATCGTAAAAAGGCTTACAAGGAATTCAAAAAGGTACGCAACAGACTGGCAACATATATTAATGAATAATATCATATTTAAGTATCTTAATGTCAGACTATTAGTGTTGAAAAATTGGTTTGAGACTCGCTTAATGCTAGAAACTTGGGAAAAATAATTTATTCGTGGAATTGACCGTTTTATTCTTATTGCTTTTACAGGAAAGGCGAATGGAGAGAAAATGCAATAAGGAGGCATTCAAAGAAGAGAAGAAGAGGATGGAGAAAGTCATGCAAAACACAAATAAAGTTAAACATCATATACCTATTTAATGTTATGAGATTTGTTCAAAGGTGATCGTATAGAACAAACCCTACAACTGTAGAGATCCTGAATTGTTCTAAGTTAGGTATAACATATTTTATACATTGAGGTTATGAAGTGTACCTAATATTCTTTACGGTTGAAATAAACTGTCCTTTTGTTTTTTATAAAAATGGTTCGTAAACTGTGACCCTGTCGGACCAACAAACTCTGTTCCTTATGCTGCTGCCTTAAATCGGTTTTATTGCAATCCGGTTGAAATGAAATTATCAAGGAGCATTCAGTTTTGGTTTATTATTTTCAATAATGAATCTTTGTCATCTAATAAGAACAAATAACTTTGTTTCAAGTTTCAAGAGGAGATAAAACCGTACGGCCTCTCCGAACGGTAGTCTAGATCACGAATCCACGTGGGATGCCAAGGGTTAACTCCGTTAATAACAACTCTTACTTGTCCCTTTGTTCGAAATAAAAGCTGATATCAAAATACCTACTGAAAAAGGAACAGATTTACTACTAATGTAACGCACATATGTAAACACATAAACGTATATCCTGGCACATGTATCGGGATATACGTTTTTTACAACTAAGTACCTCCTGCAAGGTATGTTGTACAACCATTTGACGATGTGTTCATTATTCTCTTTTATAGCCATTGAATTAGTAGTAAACCTGTTCCTTTTTCTTTCCTCTCGAATCACACAAAAGCAAACTATATTTATCTCTGTGATTTTGCTTCCGAGTCTACTAAGGTAGCGGAAGCATTGTTTTCACTTTCGGAATGTGAAAATTTTTTTGTCTCCAAAATCAAAAATTCCACACGCATTTTGCGTTTTAGACCTTTCTGAACAATTTTGGTTCCGTGTC
Organism: Creontiades dilutus; assembly: GCA_031894815.1. Taxonomy (NCBI): domain Eukaryota; kingdom Metazoa; phylum Arthropoda; class Insecta; order Hemiptera; family Miridae; genus Creontiades; species Creontiades dilutus. The sequence goes on from JAVIWC010004944.1 coordinate 183,368, forward strand.
TGTCTGTCTGTCAGCAAATCCTTGTTACGGGCAAAACTACACGAAGTTATAGTCCGATTTTGATGAAATTTTCAGGGATTGTGCGGTTTGGGGTGTAGATGGTCCCCTATAGGTTTCATGACCCCCGGATCAATAGTAGCCTCTGCGCATGCGCAAACGTGAAATCCTTGTTACGCGCATAACTCCGGGAGTTCTTGATCAATTTCGATGAAATTTTCAGGGATTGTTCGGTTTGATGAGTAGATGGTCCCCTATGAGTTTCATGACCCCCGGATCAATAGTAGCCTCTGCGCTTGCGCAAACGTGAAATCCTTGCCACAAGCATAACTCCGGGAGTTCTTGACCGATTTCGATGAAATTTTCGGGATTGTTCGGACTTATTAGGTATATTTTATAGTTTGTTCAATAGTTGAACATGCCTACCTTTATTTTCTCAAGTTATGCTCCTGCATAACAATAAATTTACCCTAATTCAATATTTACTTCGCCTAATTGAACGAAGTTCTTTAGTCAATAATAATTTTCAATGATCTATACAGTCATGTTACGGATACGAGGGAACTATGTGCCACAACCATTTGGCAGACGTTTTTTCAGAATCAACTATTCTAAAAAATTTCTGTATGGTCATTGAAGAAGTTCCACAAATAGAAAGAAACGTTGGCACTGAAACTGTAGTTTTCAATCAATCTCTGATTGACTATCGAGATCTCCACGAAATTTTCAAAAAAACAATAATAGGAGTCAAGAACTTGAACACAGTATTTGGAGCTCTTTTATTTTATTATCTGTATGGGGTCACTTCAGACGATAACTCTCCATAGAATTGGGATAAAAACTTCGTTCTTTCGCCCAAAAATCAAGCATTCCAAAATACAGGATGAGTTCGTTGGGCTTTTTTAAAATTTTATTTTAATTCACTAAAACGGCCATAACTCCCTTACGTACTTGATAAAATTCAATTTTGAGTACACCGTTGAAAAGCTGAGGTTCTAGCACATATATTAGGACAACAGGCTAAATTTGAAGAGTGGAATTAACCTACAGAGTATGAAAATAGTGTTCATTCTGAAGATTAGACAAAATTCACTTTTCCGTTTAATGTTTCACAAATTGAACCTACCTACAATATTTTTTTGACATACTAATAAGATAGAAAGTTGAACGCTCATTACAACGGTATAATAAAAATTGAATTTTCTCAAGTGCTTGAGGGAGTTACGGCCGTTTTAATGAATTAAAATCGAAAACAAGAAAATTAGGAGGAGAAGGATAGGAGAGTTCGTTTGTTGTTTTCTTGTATGAACATACGAATTAGCTTCCATGGATAAATAAAAAAAGTACATATTTTTGGGGTGTACGGAGACATTTTTTGCTGATTTTATATATAAAATATTTTGAAAAAGCGTTAAAATACAGGAATCATTTCAGAATACATAAAAACGCATTTCCTTGAAGAATTGTTTGAAAATTTTTATTTTAAAAATGTATCCATCGCAATAGTTGTATTTTTTAAGAAAAGCAGGTATTTCAAGTTGTGGGAAATCTATTGGAAAACTCTCTGACGAGGAGGATGTGACTCAGTGGAACGTTCTGGGAGAAAACCAACGAGAAAATTTTCCCCCTTCGAACGCGGGCGTGAAAAAAAAAAGAAGAAAATACGGCCGGCGGGCGGCGACGGCGATCGATTTCCGACGTCGTGTGACGTCACGGCTGCGACCTCCGCAACCCGAACCGAACTGACGGGAGGGTGCGGTAGGCTCGCGGTGAGTCGGGTCTGTTCCTAGAAATCCCTTCTGACTAATCGGGAACTGAATGTTCCGAGACGCCCTGCCACTAGCCGGCCCGATAAGAGCAGTAGAAAGTCGAATGCCTGAGCTCCGATAAGATAACGTACGTCAAAGCTATGAACGAGGGAAAATCATTACAAATGCAAATCCCTACAGTAAGGTTTATTGCTTCAGAATCTACTCAAATGTGGCTAGAAAAAGCATCGTTTTCAATCTATCGATCAAATTTAAGAAAAAAATGCAAGTTATACAGGGGTCCCTCCTCCCAAGCTTCATGACCCCCCCTGTAAGTTGGTACCCCCTCCCAAAAACAAAAATATAAAAAACACTCGTAAGCACCCCTTATTTCATCTAAAACTAAAAGAAGATTTATATAGTATTGAACAAATTCACACCCAGCCGGCAATAGACAAAACGGACAATTTTCGAGCACCATCATTGTCATTTATGCATTCCCAGATAGAAAAACGCTGCAAATTCTTTCACTGGGGTTTATTATTCAATTGGCTTGCGTTCATGATTTGAATAATTCTACTAAGCGTTGGAGTGTGCGTGTTTCACAGGTGATAGAGCGACTATATGCATGGAGCACGTAAATCTGTTCTCAACCAAAATACCTATTTGGTTTGATCAGTTGATCAAATTTGTGTGCCTCCTGAAATTCAATAATCGCTCACTCGCGTGTGTGAAACATGCACACTCCGAAGCTTGGTATAAATTCAAATCATGAACGCAAGCCAATTGAATAATAAACCCCAGTGAAAGAATTTGCAGCGTTTTTTATGGTTATCGGAATGCTTCAACCCGTGTATCGGCTACAAAGCCTTTTAGGAGTTCATTCAGTATCCACATTACTACGTCACTAGGTTACTGATATCAACACAAAAAACAATAATAAACCAAAATAACGCGAATGTTGTCACCATAAATCGGGCCATAGATCGGGAATGGTTTGACCTACGGACCTGGGGAGGGGCTCATTCGATTCCTCGTGGAATGTTCTTCAAGAAGAGTACAAATTTAGGCCGACTTGACTTTTTTTGAGGTTTTAGGTTAATCGCTCTATCGCCTGTGAATCACGCACACTCCAAAGCTTAGTAGAAATTCAAATCATGAACGCAAGCCAATTGAATAATAAACCCCAGTGAAAGAATTCGCAGCGTTTCATTCAAGGTGATACTTAAGGTGGACTAGAATCGTAATTTCTTTGGCTAACCGTGTACTTCGTTTTGCTGATATTCACATGTAAACCCATTTCATTAGCCCCTTGCTCGAAAGCCTGGAAGCCTTCTTCTAGGTATCTTACATTCCGTGCTACCATTGCGACATTATCAGAATAGACCAGGCATTGCAGTCAGAGGCAAATATATGTAATATTTTCAGAGGGGGCCGAGAAAACGGGGGGTCTGGGGGTTATTCCTTCCCCCCCCCCCCCACTCATAGGGGGTCCGCAAAGTTTTTCAAATCGGGTGTCGAAAATCACATGCTCAACTATTGTAGCACTAAAAAAAACCTGATAGAAAAGTGGTTCTTTTCTCGGGGGAAAGCATACCTAGTTTAGGCCTAGATAATATTCAGTGAATAACTTGGAAAAGTGTAAAAAAATACATGATTGATACAAAGGTTCCTTTTTATTAACAATATTTTGGACCGAAAAATACAATATTAATTTACATTTTCCGAATTTCGGAGGGGTCCGGGGCCCCCCCCCCCCCCCCCTTATAGACGCCCCTGATTGCAGTACACGATTGAAAATAGTTCCACCGGAGTTCCCAGGTATTTTTCTTATCGCTTTCTCCAGAGCAAGGTTGAATAGTAGTGCTGACAGGACTCCCCCCCCTGTTTTAGGCCATTTTGGATGTTAAAAGAACTTGAAAGCTACCCATTGACCTTAACCTTACATTGCGTGTCAGTAAGTGTCATTTTCACAAGGCGGATAATTTTATTTGCGACATCAAATTCTTTAAGTGCCTCCAGAAGTTTCCCTCTTTTTACGGTGTCATAGGCTTTCTGAATATCTACGTACAGTTGGTGTACCTACACACGTTGTATTCGTAGCCCTTCTCCATAATTTGTCTTAAGAAAAAAAGTTGGTCTACCGTTGATCTGTTTCTCCTAAACCCACATTGGTAATCGCCAATGATTGTTTCTGCAATAGGAGTAAGTCGCAAGCTAATGACTTTCCCAGTATTTTATAGCCTACATTTAAGAGGGAGATCCCTCGGTAATGGGAGCATTCTAAGATGTCGTTCTTTTTGTGGACAGGGCATATGAAAGCGGGTTTCCATGATGTTGGCATCTCCTCTTTTCCCCAAATCTCAGAGACTAGCTTGTGTATGGTTTCTTCCAGTTTGCCACCACCAGCCTGATGAAGCCTGCTCGGGGTTGACTATTTCTGTATTAGATAACCCTAATAGCGGATCACCGGACTTCCAGAACTGAACTTTACAACCAACGACCATGGTTGGTTTTCTACATATTTAGAAAGTATGGCATCCATTTGAGACTTTTTATCATGTTACTTCCGAAGTAGCGGAAATCTTGTGCTCGCTATCAGGAGTCAAAAAATTTTTGTTGTCCGAATTCAGAATTTCCACTCGCATTTTGCGTTTCATAGCCTACCGAACAAATTTGGTTCCGTGTCTGTCGGTCTGTCTGTCCGCATTTCCTTGTTACAGCCATAACTTCCACGATTTTGAATATTTAGCTCATATTTTAAAGGATTATGCGGATAAGGTCTCTTGAGGTTTCATAGGAATTTCATATCAATATAATCAGAGGTACGCTCTGCGCATGCGCTAACGTGAAATTCTTGAAACAGCCGTAATTTCCACATGTTTCAATGAATTTAGCTCAAATTTTGAGGGGCTATGCGGATAAGGTCTCTTGATGATAAAGGATGTGACGAGGAAGCTGCTATGCCATCTCCTTGGCAGTATGTTTAGATCTACTTTGCTGTCAACCAGCAATCTCACCAATCCAGGTAAATTTAAAAATTTAGTGATTCGGAGATCATTCATGAATTAGTAGGTATAAAGTTCTCTTTATGGCATAGCAGATTAAACAGAAATGGGAGCCTTGAAGGCTAAATATTGACTGTACACAGACCACAGAAATATTGACTTGACTGTCAGGTGAAGAGAGCCAGGAGTGGTAAATTGGGCTCGGTCAGTGCCAACAAAGTATGCGAGCAATGCTCTTGGGCAACCCCTCTCCCTCCTGATCCCACGAGAAAAGATGATCATAAAGAGTTGGAAGAAAGAAGACGAACGAGAGAAGGGATAAAGAAGAGAAGGACGAAGAAGGGAGAGGAGGGAACTGGATGAAGGGAGGAGGCGGGGGAGGAGAAAATTGCGAAGACTTTTGTCGACAGTCTGCGAGCGGTGTGTAGGGGGGATTTTGCGAAGTCGGGACGGCAGGGTAGAGGTGTAACGTTCCGACTGAACCGGTCCGTAGAGTTGTTACAAATGTGGAACTGTTACAAATGTTCCTTAATAGCAGTTCCACGTTCAAAAACAGTAACACTTCCCAACTCCGCTACAACTCCCTTGGGAACAAGATTCAAACAAACTCAATCACTAGAATTGAAGTCGGAACGAGGATTATCCGCAGTTATTTATGCGAGTACAAAATTCAATTGTTAATACTTTTCATTGAAAGACGAAAAAGTAATTAAAGAATTTAAAAAAATACAATCACTAAAAACTAATTTTTTGTACCTATATTAGGCCATTTAGGCCATTCTGTACCTTAATTTTGATTTATCAAACTTGTCTAGGACTGCTTAAAAACACTGTTTTCAAGTGTCTAATTTCCAAAATTTTCCAGCCCTTTCGGGGGGACCAGCCCACCAGATTCCCAAAAGCCAGGGAGTGCCAAATTTTTTAAGATTTAAAAAAAATTAATTAATTTAGGAAATTTACATTAATGAACAATAAACAATGAATCAAAATCAAGATCTAGAAGAGATATTAGAAAAAAATAAAATAAATACCTAAATAAAAACGCTGCAAATTCTTTCACTGGGGTTTATTATACAATTGGCTTGCGTTCATGACTTGAATTTCTACTAAGCTTTCTAGTGTGCGTGTTTCACAGGAAGGAGCGATTATTGAATTTCAGGAGGATTAATGAATTTCATATATTATCAGCGTTTCATGCATATCAGAATGCTTCAACCCGTGTATCGGCTATAAAATACAAGTATTCACATCGACTATCACTCCCGTATCCACATTCACTACAACACGACGCTATCGGCCAGACATCACTAGGTTACAAACAAACAATAATAAACCATAAAACGCAAATGTTGGCACCATAAGTCGGGCCATAGATCGGGAATGGTTTGACCTACGGACCTGGCGAGGGGCTCATTCGATTCCTCGTGGAAAGTTCTTAAAAAAAATGTCCAAATTTACGACGCCTTGACTTTTTTTGAGGTTTTTAGGGATTTTACAAAACTTTGACAACCCTTAAAGGGCACTTTAAATTGAGTGAGAGAGCTGGCTAAAGAATTGGGGCGTAGTCGGACCAATATTGATTTTCCTGAAAATTTCAGATTTTTTGCTCCAGCCGTTTGGGAGAAATCGTGCGTACGGCGGACGGACGGAAAAATTTGTATTGCAGATATGGATTCCACACCTTTTGAAACGTTAACCATGCAATTTTCAGGGGGGTGGGGGGGGGGGGGGGGTTAACATTTTTTTAAAAGTAACACAATGTAGTAAGCACAGCGGGTTTTGGACCGTCGGAACGCACTAACAGCTGTGTTGCTGCCTGAATGTCAGTACTCTACAGACGAAACGGAAATTTATTTATTTGGGTGATTAAAAAAGCTATTTTTTGAAAATGTTTTATGAAGTAATAATTAACTAGTAAAAGTTTAATGTGCATCAGATAGTTTGAAAACACGTTTCTTAACTTATATTTTTCAAAAATACAAACATACATGCAGTGGCACCCCCAAAAATTTCGACCTAAATCCGCCCACGCTGTTGGCCCGAAATTTGAAAGAATTCGGAAAGAATGAAAAACAAGATTTCCCGGCAACGTATTGGAACGGTTACATCGAACCGCTCCACTAGTAGAAGGTGAGTCGTTCCCAAATGATTCGCGGAACTTCGCGCGCCCGGGGCGTATAGCGCGGACGGGGGCGGCGGTTCCGCGGCGAAGAGGGGAAGGGAAAAAAGTAGGGGACGCGGAGAGGAGGAGGGGAGGGGGGCGGAGGACGTCGCGACGGCTGGGGTGAAGGACCCAGACAGTGTGGGAGGCGCGGGGAGGGGAGGGTGGGAGAAGGAGGGGAAATTCTCCCTCTCTCTCAGCCAACGTGCTCGGCCGCTCAGCTCACTTCCAGTCGGCTACTCGCTCCGCTAACGTCACCGACGCTCCGTTGCCCCTTCCGACACCAAATCCCACCCTTTCCTTTTTTTTTGTCTTCTTTTCACACCCAAACCAGTTAATTCCAAACAATTAATCCATTTCCTTATCCCCACCCCCAAAAAAAAATCTCAAAATATAAACCACACACCTCAAAAAACACTTTTATTTGCGCAGTGCGTTTTTCTTTTTCATGTGCAATTTTTCGTGTTTCTCCTTCGCAAAAAAAACCTCCATGACCAAAGTTCAAGTGCTTAGTGTTTTGCGCCTTTACGAGTGAACTTCGCCGTCTTGGTTTTTTCCTGATCGTCCACGCCACGGCCACGTAAGTAACTTCGATTTTTCACTCCGACAGCGTTATGCCGTTCGCCAATCACCAAATCCGTCACTCTTCACATGACTATCCTCATATGACCATACAATTCATACATTCGTTGTTTATCCTCATACACAATCAGGTTTTGACACACAATTCGGTATAGGTTGAACGGTGACGTTTTAAATACGATTGCGGCGAGAACAATTTAAATACGCCGTCAAATAATTGTTTTATTTTTAATATAACACAATAAGACACACAATAAGAGTTAAATTATGTTTGAGGGGGGTTTTGAAAAATGACGTGACGTGGATTCGGCTGTCTCGGGGTACCCCCCCCCCCCCCTTCCCCACTGCATCCCACGCTCAGCGCCTTGCGACCGGTTGCACAATTGTCGCGGAAATGGGCCGCAAGATGGAGCGAAGGAAAAAGAGAAATTTAAATGGTTTCATTTGTCATAAACAGAGAAATTGATGAAGAAATGAGACAACGATAGAAAAAATTGCATACGTGTATGAACATGTATGTACCTGCTAGTTCAAAGGATTCTGTGTAAGCTGACAGTCGTATTGTCCGGCATAATACTAATGAAATAATATTAAATTTAAAAAATCGTTTTTCATTTTGACCGGTCAAATTCAATTTGACCCCCCCCCCGAATTGGCTGTCTTCATTACCAACTCTTTGGAATCCCCTCTCTCCCGATCATTGCGAGTTATTAGTTGATTAATTTCAATACCCGATTCTGTTCGCAATCGTCAAAAAAATTGATAGAAACCCTGTCAATCAATCGAACAAGTTCACTCATCGAGTAATTTTCGTATTTTCCCAGCCCCTATCTTGAACTGTAAACATGACGTTAACATGAGAACGTGCATGAAAATGGTTAAAAACGCCTTTAAAAATTCGAGTTCTGCCAACAAGGTGTTTTAATTCATTTTAGTTAAATCCCAATTGTCCTATTCGTGGGTTTCATTGTGTACATTTTTTTGCACCATTTTTTGGAATTTCGATATTTTGTTCAGCGTTTACAGAGATGAATTTTTCATTGACATATATGTGTAGATATGATAGAATAACCTAGATAAATTGCAGTCAATATATTGGTGGCTGTAGGCATAGCCCGTGCTGACACAGCGTCAATTATCTATCTCAATATTGAATTTGAAATGGTTTAATGTAATTCCTATTCCAGATACATTTACCACAGCTAAATTTGAAATATCTCATTTGCACGCATACTGACTTAACTTGTACCACCTTGGATATATTCATGACAGGGCATTAAGATTATATAATGAATCTTAGATTATGTCGTATAAACGTAGGTCCTATATAGAGATATTGCAGTTTTGCGTAATGATTTGCGGAGTTTACGTTTCGCTCCGGTTTTTCGGGGCGTTTTAGCAAGTTATCCTTTTTCCCGTTCCCTGAGGGGGCCGGCGGAAGGATATTGTTGCTAACCAGAGAGAGCAGCTGTGGAAGGCCCCACCACCCTCGCCAGCTCCTCGGCCTTGTTCAATGAACCCAACTTGCTTTCTGCTATTTTCGCCCGCCCGTCGTTCTATATCCGCCGGTATTCTCTTAATTTTATTCTCGATTCATTATAAAGATGTTCGTATGAATGAAACGGTAATGGAATTAGTTTATTTGACTTGGTCAAATGAGGAGCTTACTTTCAAAAAGGCACATATCCAAGTCTGGGAGAAAACGTTTTTTTCTCAATTTTCTATATCTGAATATGAGTTGAATCCCCCTATCATTTCCGAACAAAACAGATCACATCCACGTCAATTCCGTGGCTAATGTTATGTGTTTGCATCAAAAGGTAACAAATCCGGCCCCTACATTTTGGTTTATTATTCAATAATAAACCATTGTAATCGCTCTGGAAAAAAAATGCTAACCCCCCTGAAAATTTCATGGTTTAGTTTCAAAGGGTGTAGAATCCGAATCTGCAATAAAAATTTTTCGGTCCGTCCGCCGTACGCACGATATCTCCGAAACGGCTGGAGCCAAATATCTGAAATTTTCAGGAAAAATCCATCTTGGTCCGACGACGCCCCAATTCTTGAGCCAGCTCTCTCACTCAATTTAAAGTGCCCTTTAAGGGCTGTCAAAGTTTTGTAAAATCCCTAGAAACCTCAAAACAAGTCGAATCGGCCTAAATATTTACCTATTTGAAGAACATACCATGAGGAATCGAATGAGCCCCTCCGCAGGTCAAACCATTCCCGATGTATGGCCCGATTTATGGTGCCAACATTTGCGTTTTTTGGTTTATTATTGTTTGTTTGTAACCTAGTGATGTCCGGCCGATAGCGTCGAGTTGTATTGAATGTGGATACTGGAGTGATAGCCGATGTGGTTACTTGTAGTTTATAGCCGATACACGGGTTGGAGCATTCTGATAATATATATTTAAATATTATTCAATATTATTACTGGGGTTTACTATTCAATATTATTACTGGGGTAAATAAGTATTCTTTCACTGGGGTTTATTATTCAATTGGCTTGCGTTCGTGATTTGAATCTTACTAAGCTTCGGAGTGTGCGTGTTTTACAGGTGATAGAGCGATTATAGAATTTCAAGAGATATGCATAGACCACGTAAATCGGTTCTCAACCAAAACACCTATTTGGATTGATCAGTTGATGATATTTGTGTGCCTCCTCTACATCTGTCTACCTTTGGCTACATCGTTTAAATTTGGGGAAGTTTTAACGCAATACGAGTGCTAAAGGACTTGATAAATTATAGATGTTTTTATTTTGTGGGGGTATTGTGGGGAAAAACGCTGCAAATTCTTCCACTGGGGTTTATTATTCAATTGGCTTGCGTTCATGATTTGAATTTCTACTAAGCTTTGGAGTGCGCGTGTTTCACAGGATAGGGCGATTATTGAATTTCAGGAGGCACACAAATATGATCAACTGATCAATCCAAATAGGTATTTTGGTCGAGAACAGATTTACGTGCTCCATGCATATCTCCTGAAATTCAATAATCGCCCTATCCTGTGAAACACGCACACTCCAAAGCTTAGTAGAGATTCAAACCATGAACGCAAGCCAATTGAATAATAAACCCCAGTGAAAGAATTTGCAGCGTTTTTTTCAGTGCCTTGCAATCGAAATGGCACATATCCTCCGAATTTCGTCAGGCGATAAGTCGTGGGTTTTCAAAAAGGCACGTATTCAAAAAAGAAGCGTTGCGCCTTCGTCTTGACGTTGAATATTTACAGGAGACTCGATAGATGGCAGGCATGACAAATGGAAATATGGAGTCAGGTAAAGTTTTCAATAGAACCTACAAAATGGAGAATGAATTCTTTTGTTTTCAAAAAGGCACTAATCCATGAGTTTTGATCAAAAGGGCACATTTCCAAAGTGAAAATGGATATACAGCCTCGTGTTTTGTAGAAAATTGATTCATATTCTGAGGCATCTTCATCTGTGCCTTCTCACACATTACTCTGATGAAAAACTGCGGAAAAACATCTCCACTAATGTGCAAATCGTTTTTTTCCCTTCCTGAAACATTTTGTCGGAATGGATATGTGCCTGTTTGAAAGTAAGCTCCTCAAATGACCTAGTATGAAAGAAGTAATAACCACTAAAAACTAACGACTGCATGAGGCCACTTTTCCTGTGTCTGAGAAAATGACCAAAGATGATTTCTAATATAATTTCGTCCAATGGAATACATTAAATTAATCCTGCCCTCAGCTTAGGCCTTCTTGATTTATTTATTCATTAATAAATGAATAAATAAATTAATCGCCGATTTCTAAAAGAAAGTATACTACTACATAATACAGTGCAGATCTTAATTAGTATAGTTCTATGGAGATAAATATTAAAGAAAAACAAATTCAATTTGTGAAAAAAATATAGTTAATAAAGAAAGTTTATTTTGCCACTTTTGCTGATGCAGGGACTTCTGCGAGACACCTTTTGGGATGTGGAAGGCGATCACCAAAAAAAATCGATAGTTGGATGCTTGATGCTTGCTAATGCTTGATTGGATAAGCGCATTAGCTTCTCGTGGCATTCGAATCATAGGCCGATGAAGTAGGTAATTGAAAGCAGCAAATGGCACAACAAACGATGAGTTGGATCGGGTGGCATAGTTAGGAACTTGGAAGTCCACTCTTGACAGCAGGGATGGGCAGTGAATTGCACAATTGACCAATTTATGGTAAAATGTTACGTCCGCCATAAAATGACGGTCACTCAAGTTGGGTAGGTTGCGTTTTGCTGCATGAACAGCCAACTGATCCCGGCAAGCAGAGAGACCGCAAAAACCTGCGCTGTATTCTCTCCAAACGATCCCTATACTCCCACTTAGAATAGCGACCATATGGGGCTCCCAGACTTCATGATAGGGCGAACGAGGACCCCACACAGCACCACAATAAATTGTTAAAACGACATTATAAAAGTTTTATTGAACCATTTTTAGGCTTATTTACAAATGTTCAAAAGTATTGTAGATTAAATAAGGAAACGAGGCGTTCCGAAAAGGCTACACACGCATATTAACAACATCCTCCTCAAAATCTTGTTGAACTTTAGGATGTTTACGGGTTGCAAGAACAGCCAACTGATCTCTCGTCTTGAAGCAGAGATACCGCAAAAACCTACGCTGTTTTCTCTCCAAACGATCCCTATACTCCCTAGAATGGCGACCATATGGGGCTTCCATACTCCACGATAGGGCGAACGAGGGCCCCTTACAGCACCACAATTGCTTCACGAAACGTGAGGATGTGTTTTCTTTTGGTATCAACAGCGCAAGTTTTCGGTTTTGAAAAAAACAAAAACAAAAAAAAAAACACACCCTGTATCTGTCAGGGTAAACCTTACTTACCTTACTAAACCTTACTTTGAAGAATAACACTAAGTACTTTGAAAATCTATTTCAACTTCTATGTTGTGGAAAATGTACTTCGTCGGGAGATATACCAGACGCCTTCCAGCGTGTGGGACATCCCCTGAGTATTGCGGGCATCATCCGCATTCAGCACTTCGAAGGGGCAACCATACCAATCCTTCACCTCCCCATGTTACAAACTGTGATTAAAATGCTGCAGATTATTATAAAACGGCTTATTATTTCTGTATTAAATACCCCTGCTTAGGAGGTAGGTATCACGTCATGTTCTTTAGTGTGGCTTTAGGGGCTCACTTCAACGTTCAGAAATTGCAATTATTTGCTATGGGTGAATTTATATATACATATTTTTCCCTCTGAAACCTATCGGAGTCGATTCTGAAAGTATTGTGAAAAATTACACCCCATTTGCCTATGTCAGCAGAACCTCGCAAGTCTGAGGTCAGTTTTTTGCCTATAGCATCCGTGCGTGTGAGGGCGTTCGGGCTAGACGTTACGCTCAAACCCCTGGTGAAGGCCTTTTGCAAAACTGGATTTCTCTCGAGTCTGTGGTATATCATGGTCCAAACGGCAGACGGACGTTGTAAATTTGGACTCTACATACCTTAAAACTCAAAATAACAAAATTTGAGAGTGGATTATATGGGTGAAACGTTTTGGCTTTCCTGTTACAATGTCTTATTATTTTAAACTAGTTAACCAAAATTGATTAAAATGCAATTGATAAGGCAAACATTTTTTCTGCTATAATTTGGGGTTGAATACCGTCCTTCTGGTATGAAAATAGCAATGACACGATAGACGCAAAATGACAAAATTTTGAGAGTGGACCATGTTTTAAAAACAAATTCAATAACTCCATGAACAATTTGATAGGTATACCTAATCTAAAATGATTTAAAAAGGAAATATTTTATATTTTCTTACTTCCTACGAGCTAGCGAATTATCAAAGAATAAGAAGCTTTTGCTGTAGCTAAAAAATTCAATTTTTAAACATTTTGCACCTTCCAAAATCCATTTTTAAGCACCCTGAAACGGTTTTTAGGTTTGATAATTTCGTATTGCTCTTGCGTATTTTACGTTTGTGTCATTCTAGCTTATAGAAGTGAGAAAAAAATTATGTTCTTTCTCGAAAAATCAAGAATACTAAAACCAGGGATGAAATAGTTGGTTGCATAATGAATCAATTTGAAAACTGTGCTTGAAACCGTCACCGAAAATGTCAAAAAAAGGTAAAATACCAAATCTATACGTTTATGACAAGATAGGGTGGGTAGAAAAGGGTAGGTAAGCGTTTTATTTTATTTCAATATTTTATTCCGGCATGTTACGTATAGATGAGTGATTGTTTTGGTTTATTATTCAATAATAAACAATTTTAATCGCTCTTGAAAAAAAAACTCTAATTTCATGGTTTACCTATCAAAGGGTGTATAATCCGAATCTGCAATCAAATTTTTTCCGGCCGTACGTGGCACGATTCATGTTGTTCCGACGACTCCCCAATTCTTTAGCTATCTCTCTCACGTTTATTATTCAATTGGCTTCGTTCATGATTTGAATTTCTACCTCAAAAGCTTTCAGAGTGCGTGTTTAGTGAAAGACGATTATTGAATTTCAAAGGCACACAAATATGATCAACTGATCAATCCAGTATTTTGGTTGACATTTACGCTAGCCAATTGAATTAATAAACGCTCTATCACCTGGGGAAACACTCAAACGAATTTGAACGGCAAATTGATCAATAAATCCCAGTGAAGAATTTGCGTTGAGGCGTTTTAGCTATGTAATGATGAAACAGTGGATACTAGGGATTAGAGAACGAAGGAATAAAGGATTTTGCGTAATAATTTGCAGGGTTTTGGTATGAAGTACCCATAAGCCGGTAGTTCACGTTTAGTATTCTATTATTTCGATTCTCTTAATTTCTGAAAACGATGCTCGATTCGACCTTGCAACGATTGACGTAAGAACGCGTGACAGTTTTCCTCCCGAACCTAGAGGCTGCCGATTGTTCCGTTAACTTTCAAAAAAATATAACCCGGTTGATGAACATTTCACTGGAACACCTTCAAGTTTGTCATCTTCAATTTTCCACAGCAATAATAAATTATTGATAAGTAATTATTAATAAAATCTCGTCACAGCTTCGCAGCACTGTGAAACATTAACGCTTTTATGGGTGTCCTTAAATCCACGTGTCATTTGTTCTGGTCGTTGATACCTACTGACGTATTTTATTGCTTTGAAACAAGCGGTTTATGGTTTACATTGAGTGTATTAAGGGTATTACATTGTCGTGGCGTTGGCGGAATTGACGGCCCTTTTTTATGGTTAGTTTTTACAGCCAGCGAATGGTCCTTAAACTTCGAGGACTCGTTGGCTGAACGAATTTGAAACGAACGTTATTGCACCTTATGGAACTGTTTTAAAAATAATGCCTGTAGGCTGTGAACCGGATTTAGGGGCTGGTCTTTGGGGGGAGAAATCTGAGATCTTTCACCAAATTCCGTGAACTGAACGTAGAAAATGAATATTCTGTGAAGAAACGTTGCAAATCTTTCAACTGCTCTTTACTTGTAATGGTTAGATAATTATTAAACGGAGTCCATGGTCTTAGAAACTCGGCTTGCGCTTGTATTCTAGATGTTTGAAAGGGTATTCACTTATATTTCAGCACGGTAGATCGATTAGGAAAGAAACGCGCCGCAGGAACCACTCAGCTGATCAGTGTGCCTCCATATCTTGTAACTGTAAAGGACTTGTCATTATTTGACTCTGGAATTAAACATGATCCAATAAACTATGAGAGCTACAAACAATTGAAAATTGCGATAATCCCATCTCCCTTCCCATTATAAACTCCTGCTGTTGAAAGCCATTTAGCGACCTCAATATTGGCCCGTTGAAGTCAGATAAAGTCCGCTAGACTTACAGTTGAACACGTTCCAATTTTCGTTTCTAGCAAGTTTTACGACAAAACCTCACCAATTATGAAAGGTACTCATGAAGGTAAATCACTTGGAAATTACGGTTAATTGTGTGGTTTTCTTCACGCGGAGGGTGCATCTATCCTGTGAAGTTCCTTGGGATCGGACCATCTTAACCATTCTTTAGATGCGGTGATTGGGAATACGCATAACTCGGAAATTCTCTTCTCCATCCCCTGATAGCTGCGTGTAATAAGGATTAGACGAAACTTACTCTTTTCCTCAGTGATTGACGTCGAATTTGACGGTATGAATCGACTATTTCTATCCATTCGTCAGAAAATTCCAATATAGATCATGTTGGTTCATTATTCAATAATAAACCATTGTAATCGCTCTTGAAAAAAAAAAAAAAAAAAAAAAATTCTAACCCCCCCTGAAAATTTCATAATTTACGTTTCAAAGGGTGTAGAATCCGAATCTGCAATAAAAACTTTTCCAGTCCTGCGTACGCACGATTTCTCCCAAACGGCTGAAGCAAAAAGCTGAAATTTTCAGGAAAAATCCATGTTGGTCCGACGACCCCCAATTCTTGAGCCAGCTCTCTCACTTAATTTAAAGTGCCCTTTAAGGGTTGTCAAAATTTTGTAAAATCCCTAAAAACCTCGAAAAAAGTCGAAGCGGCCTAAATTTGTACTCTTTTTGAAGAACACTCCACGAGGAATCGAATGAGCCCCTCCCCAGGTCCGTAGGTCAAACCATTCCCGATCTATGGCCCGATTTATGGTGCCAACATTCGCGTTATTTTGGTTTATTATTGTTTTTGTTTTGATTACAGTAACCTAGTGATGTAGTGAGCGTGGATACTGGAGTGAACTCCTAAAAGGGTTTATAGCCGATACACGGGTTGAAGTATTCTGATAACCAGAAAATAAAAAACGCTGCAAATTCTTTCACTGGGGTTTATTATTCAATTGGCTTGCGTTCATGATTTGAATTTCTACTAAGCTTTGGAGAGTGCGTGTTTCACAGGTGATAGAGCGATTATTGATTTCAGGAGGCACACAAATATGATCAACTGATCAATCCAAATAGGTATTTTGGTTGAGAACCGATTTTAGTGCTCTATGCATATCTCCTGAAATTCAATAATCGCTCAATCACCTGTGAAACACGCACACTCCTAAGCTAGTAGAAATTCAAATCATGAACGCAAGCCAATTGAATAATAAACCCCAGTGAAAGAATTTGCAGCGTTTTTTGCTTTGTAGGCTCCTGTAGTGCAGGTAGTGAAGTCCAACATGAAATACGTTCGACGTTAACGGCGGTTTGCGTTTCTATGATTAACGACATCTGTGTCATGCGTTACGAACGCTCGAACACGCTCTGGAACGTTTGCCTGCAAAACATTCTGGGATTAGAATCCCAGTGGGTTTTCCTCAAAAATCCTTCAGGTTCTTCCACATTGGGGAGTTTGCCTCCACCTCCGAAAAAAAATCTGGAAAAGAATGAAAAAACGACCTCAGAGATCTACGCAGTTCGCTCACCCATGGGCGTTGCCCTTCGCCAAACGAATAGCACAAAAGAAGGGCTCCGTCCTCCCTCATGCTCGGGAAATTATTCTACCTGCTTCCATTGTTCGCGAAAATATTGAGGTCGTCATCTTTTCTCTTAAACCTTCGGGACGGCAGCTCCCCCGACGTTCTGAGAAGTTGGCGTTGGTTTCACGGTTTCCTTGGTACAACTTGAGGTTTTCTGCGTCGAGCTACAATCCCTCTAATCGTATCTAAGTGGCACCACTGTGGTGAAATTTCGTCAATCTTCACTCTGAGCGCGTTTCCAAATCCAAAATCCATCAAAAACAATGTTTTTATCACGCTATAGTTGTCTCATGTCGCTCGAATTCGGAGGAAAGTCGGTAAAGACACACGTATACATTTCAGCAATGCTCTTATTTAATCTCATGCCATATCGAATGTGCCAATGTGAAAACCTTGCAATTAACTTCTACAGTTTTATTCGATTTTGATGATATTTCCTGAGAATTTGGGGATTTGGCTGAAGATGGTCCCCTACTAGTTTCATCATTCAAAAGTTGATAGTTTTCACTGCTGGATCTTGCTCAAATTTGGAAGAAAGTGCCATCACGGTTGTTACGTTGGGAGCAGCTGTGTGTGTTGTTTGTGCTGTGGATTTTGATTCCGATAACAATTTTCCAGATTGTACGGGTCAGGCTGTGTATGGTTTCTAATAAACTTCATCACTCCCGAACCGTTGATAGTTTGTGCGCACTCTCACTCCATTTCATTTACCTGATCCAAGGTTTCCCCCATCCATAAGAACCTGTTCATCTAACACGTCAAACATTTCAATTATCCATACTTGCATGCGTTCATGTTACGGGAAAGTTGCATGCCTCGTACAATTGGCCGACTTTTGGTTTATTATTCAGTAATAAACCATTGTAATCGCTCTTGAAAAAAAAATTGTAACCCCCCGTGAAAATTTCATGGTTTACGTTTCAAAGGGTTTAGAATCCGAATCTGCAATAAAAACTTTTCCGTCCGTCCGTCGTACGCAGTATGCACGATTTCTCCCAAACGGCTGGAGCAAAATATCTGAAATTTTCAGGAAAAATCAAAATTGGTCCGACTACGCCCCAATTCTTTAGCCAGCACTCTCACTTAATTTAAAGTGCCCTTTAAGGGTTGTCAAAGTTTTGTAAAATCCCTAAAAACCTCAAAAAAAGTCAAGGCGGCCTAAATTTGGACTGTTTTTGAAGAACTTTCCACGAGGAATCGATTGAGCCCCTCCCGAGGTCCGTAGGTCAAACCATGACCGATGTATGGCCCGATTTATGGTGCCAACATTTGCGTTATTTTGGTTTATTATTGTTTTTGTTTTGATAGCAGTAACCTAGTGATGTAGTGAACTCCTAAAAGGCTTTGTAGCCGATACACGGGTTGAAGATTCTGATAACCATAAAAAACGCTGCAAATTCTTTCACTGGGGTTTATTATTCAATTGGCTTGCGTTCATGATTTGATTTCTACTAAGTTTTGGAGTGTGCGTGTTTCACAGGTGATAGAGCGATTATTGAATTTCAGGAGGCGCACAAATATGATCATTTGATCAATCCAAATAGGTATTTTGGTTGAGAACAGATTTACGTGCTCCATGCATATCTCCTGATATTCAATAATCGCTCTGTCACCTGTGAAACACGCACACTCCAAAGCTTAGTAGAAATTCAAATCGTGAACGCAAGCCAATTGAATAATAAACCTCAGTGAAAGAATTTGCATTTTTTTTTTCAGATGCAATGTACCTATGTGAAGATCATAAACGGTAATGTAAATTCTTTTCGAAATTGAGATAGGCATTAGGTGAGGTCAGTTACAGTTCATCCAGGGGTTGGTTTCAATCTTAGAAAACGTGTGGAAAACTAGGAAGAAGTCGGTTTAACAGTAAGAGGGTGGAAAGTGTCACAGGAGTAGTTAGTCCGGCTAAGCTTATTTTTAGGGTTTGCTGGTTGACATTTCACTATAATTTCATCCTTAAATAACCGATATTTCTCACTTTACAATCTAAATGTTCTCTGAAATATCTTTTTCAATTTTGATTTGAGAATTATATCTTATCTAAAAGTCATCCCGGTCAAGCCATTGATATTGAGTCGGGAAATACGGTTGCTAATGGCCGGTGTGGGTTGCTTTTCACAATATCGTCAATCTTGGAGTAATTAATTCTGATATTTAGAAACCGTGACCTCTGTTAAATTCATTCGCCATGTCTGTAACGTCATTTGTGGAATGGTTTACTAGTCCATGTTAGGTTACGTGAAGAATAACTCCTATAATCTTTATTGTGACTTTATTCACTAAAGCGTTCTGAATTTGGTTGTTTTGTACTTTTACCGCGAATTTTAGCACTGAATTAGAACATACACTATCTTTCTATCCTTAAAAAAGTCCAGTCAATATGGTTAAAGTCATGCATTTTAACCATATTGATGCTACTGGTCGGTGTGTAAATTGAGGGAGCTTATTTTTGGAAAACCTTGCAGAAACATCTGAAACACTTTGTGGAGTGTTTCATCACATGAATGTACAAGAACTGTAAATGAACGCTGTAAGTCTTCTGGTGAATGTGATAGATGTGGATAATTCAGGATATGCTCTGATTGTGCCGGCTAATCGCCTTAACTCTTGGAAGGACTGCTGTATAACACTGACTGCCACAACGCTCCTTTTCTTGCACTGCCATCATAGGCAAAATGGGGAATAAATTCTAAATGTAATCACTTAACCCCTACCGTACCTATTCAGTAGAAGCCATTTCCTCCACCCAGACATGTTAGAATACAAAGTTCTCCTTGTGTTTCTTGAAACTGTTGCACCCGATATGATACCTGGAACGTTCAAGCTTCCTCAGGGTGTTCCAGGCTAGTCTCCTCAATCGTTATAACGTGTCACTACTCCATTCCGTCACTTCTTCTTGTGACCAGATTTGGAGAAGGTAGGTGGGGATTTGTAGAACGTATGTGATGCAATTTTCTAAGAACGCCAGCCTCCCATTCTACCTAGTCTACCCATTACGGTCCATACTAATTTGTTTGCCTCAGGTGAGGAACATGAAATGGATCGAGTGGTTTGCTATGATGCTATGGTGAGCGTTTGCTTGTTCCGCGGTTCGCTATCTGCAAAAAGCTTCACGGATCCTGCAAGACGATCCTGCCCGCCTTGAAGCATGAATGAATTGACTGTAGCTCTTGGTTTTTATATGTGTGTGCCCCGAATTGGCATATGGGCGTCATGCAATATCAATGATTACTAAGTACCTTACCATTTACCTTAATGATTTATGTAGTCTACCCATTACGGTCCATACTAATTTGCCTCAGGTGAGGAACATGAAATGGATCGAGTGGTTTGCTATGATGCTATGATGAGCGTTTGCTTGTTCCGCGGTTCGCTATCTGCAAAAACCTTCACGGATCCTGCAAGACGATCCTGCCCACCGAATGAATGAATTTACTGTAGGTCTTGGTTTTTATATGTGTGTGCCCCGAACTGACATATGGGCGTCATGCAATATCAATGATTACTAAGTACCTAACCATTTACCTTAATGATTTATGTAGTCTACCCATTACGGTCCATACTAATTTGCCTCAGGTGAGGAACATGAAATGGATCGAGTGGTTTGCTATGATGCTATGATGAGCGTTTGCTTGTTCCGCGGTTTGCTATCTGCAAAAAGCTTCACGGATCCTGCAAGACGATCCTGCCCGCCTTGAAGCATGAATGAATTGACTGCAGCTCTAGGTTTTTACATGTGTGTGCCCCGAACTGACATATGGGCATTATGCAATATCAATGATTAATAAGTACCATTTTTCTAATATAGGTATGTACATTCAATTTGGACTCTGCTTTAGCCTGTGTACTACAATAGCTCCCTGAAGGTCGAAATTGTACATTGTGTTTCAACTTATACGTTCTCGCGATATCTGTCAAACTCAGTGCCTCGTAATATCGTAACCCCAACGTTGCACAACTCGTCGAATGGTCCTCCCCTTCATTGAATGGTTAATCAAAACAGTTAACGAACTAACCACGTGGCCTTTAACTCTCCCACAGCTGACTAGTCTGATTAGGTCTCCTAACTGAACCCTTACAGCTGCTTGACCAGGTTGGCCTCTTAAATGGCTCCCTTTTCTCTCCCTCACCAGGTCAGACCTTCTAAATGGGGTTGGGGTGACCAATTAGGCCTTCTCAGCTGTTTTAGCTTGCTTCGCGACACTCGTAGTTTTTCAATTGTCCATGAAAATTTGATCGTTGGGAAGATTCTCTTCATCCCTTTTGCGAATTCAACCTTTAAAACATTTTATTTATAAGGAAAAAGATAGAAAAGAGGAAAATTTAATTTTTACGAATTAGGAAATGTCAAACCGTTATAAGTCCGAATGATTCTTCCTGATTTTTCTCTCGGGCAATCTTGAAAGTTGATTTTGCTTTCCAACTTGGCAATTTGCATAAATCACGTTTCTGTACCAAAATTCTTGATGCTTTCCTGTCGAATCGGAAATCGACTTTTATTGATGAAATCAAACCAACCATAATTTGAGTTAGGCCTCAGTTTTTAAAACTGTTTACGCAAAAATAAGGTAACGGTACCGGTAGTGGCCACAGTTGAGAATTTTTTTCTTTAGTTTTGACAATTGTGGGCCAACAGTAGTACTGACTTTCTTCAGGACTCATTTAGAATATAGCCCGACTCTTCCCTAACATATCCATTGCCTAAAACTATCAAAAGAACAATTTTTTCTATTTTTTATTAATTTTTTCTCACACCTTTATTTTGATCTAGTAGTGGCCACATCAAATTACGAAATTTCCAGTAGTGGCCACGTGCATGTCTCAGTAGTGGCCACTTGACATTTTGCCCTCCTTACGTGTTTAATATCATTAAATTCAATACCAGATGAACAAAATTGATTCTATCCAGTAGAAGCTCTAGGATACAGCCCAACAAACGAGGAAACTAGGGACGGTCATATTGAGAAGTTTACCACAATTTCCAATGATGCTCTGCGCACTCCTAGTTCAACCTCTGACTACAAGATGACATGAGCTGTACCTCCTGCAAGTTTGAAGCCACTAGGAGACCGGGAATCCTTATTTCTCAAATATAAACTTTAAAATGGCCACTACTGGAGCAGTGGCCACTACCGGTGCCGTTACCTTAAGGTTTCTTCTATGACAAAGTGGAAATTTCGACGCAATAAAGCTATCCAGTCTACGAATTCTTTTTCGTTTCATGCTGTTTCGTTCATGTTTTAAAATTATGGATCTGCTATCGGGAACTATTTTTTCAAATTAGAGAGATTTCCATCTTTGTGTATCTGTCTGTGTCTTCGGAAATCCTTATAACCACCTCAAGTACTGCAGTTTTCTGTGCTCATTCGCAATCGTTGAGTCCACCAAGCGTCATTTTCTACTGGTCTATTGGTCCGATTTCGGAGGGTTCTCGGAAATGACAAGTGATTACGTGGCAAAATCCCGAATTGTGGTTGGCTCGTTGGACATGGTTGCTTTTGATTGAACCGCTGGTTCTGAACTGTTAGCTTTTGTTAAGACCACGAATTTTCAACCGACGTTCAATATAGGAAATATTGGTCATTGACCACTTTTTTCGGTTTCCCCAGACGCCCCTGGTCACCTACTACTATTATCCATATCAATCAGGAAATTTCCGGAAAAAATGACTTCATTTGCTTTTGACAGCTCCTCATTTATACGTTGATGTACAGAATGGTTTTTCGTTGCTGGGCTGGGGGATGGAAGAATAGCAAGGCAATTTCCATCCCCCGACTCTCATATCCGAATATGCTGGTAAGGAGAACTTTTCCATTTTTAGAAGTTGAGTACAGCACTTGCAACGTATGCATGCTAAAGATCGAAATCCAACTTGAAACTCGACCGATATACGAACAATACGGTTTTCCAGTTTCCAGAAAATATGGCCATCGTATGTACTATAAACGAACCGCACAATTTGATTCGTATTTCCACAAATCTAGTAGTTTAATAAACTAAAGAGGTGGATTCTTGAGCCAGGGAATCTATTTCTGTCGGAGGTCCCACACGCGGAAATGTTTCTACCCGCGTCAACAGCCGGATTACGTCACTTCAACTGACGTCCTACTGCTCGCTGTTCCCACCCCCACTCTCTGACGAATCGATACTTTTCTCTTTCTAGTTTCCGCATCGCACAATTCTCTATCGCGGTTATATTTTCCCTTTGTTCCTTTTGTGACGAAACTTTTCTTCTCCGCTCCAACTCCTGGGATAATCTGATTACTAAGTCGCCGGTACTAAAGTATCTGTTCCTGATTCCCCAGTTCCCAGTAAGTTCAGGGAGAGGGGAAATATTTTGAAGAAATAAGTTGGGAAATGCCAATATCCTAAATTCCACTTCATTTCACTTCCGAGTTGCGTCAAGGACAAACAACAAGAGACATCACGCCAGTCTTACATAATGGTTGTATAAATTAATGATAATGCATGGAAATCGTTTCCAACAAAATGCGTCTCAATATTCCCTGGTTGCGTAAGTAGGAACCGCAAATATGGGGAGAATAGTTGCGTGTTAGTGTTTAATGAATTATAGTCATCTTCGCGACATCTACAAGTCAAAGTATGGAGACACGTTGGTCTGCCTGTGGGTAATTTCTTCCCCAATTGATCTATGGTACCGGAAAAACGAGCTATTTTTAAGGCTTCTATAAAACAATAATTGTTACAAGTTATATTATTACAAGTTATGGTTTAGATAATGAAGCCGTAGAAGATTAAGTGATTTGCGGTATAAGAGTGTGACGGTGAATAGTTCCTATTCTCTATTCAGAAAATATAAATTCGTGGAAGACACACTTGTTAGTGGGGGGGGATTCTAGACGATAACTTTTGATAGGATTGAAATAGAGACGTCGATCTTGCGCCAAAAAAGCAAGCTTCCCAGAGAAAGGATGAGTTAGTTGGAAAACAATTTTAAATCCACACTGAATTGATAAAAAACGCTGCAAATTCTTTCACTGGGGTTTATTATTCAATTGGCTTGCGTTCATGATTTGAATTTCTACTAAGCTTTGGAGTGTGCGTGTTTCACAGGTGATAGAGCGATTATTGAATTTCAGAGATATGCATAGAGCACGTAAATCTGTTCTCAACCAAAATACC
Source organism: Creontiades dilutus (assembly GCA_031894815.1). Classification (NCBI taxonomy): domain Eukaryota; kingdom Metazoa; phylum Arthropoda; class Insecta; order Hemiptera; family Miridae; genus Creontiades; species Creontiades dilutus. Next base: position 207,435 of record JAVIWC010004944.1, read on the forward strand.
TATTTGGATTGATCAGTTGATCATATTTGTGTGCCTCCTGAAATTCAATAATCGCTCTATCACTTGTGAAACATGCATATCAGAATGGTTCAACCCTTGTATCGGCTACAAACCCTTTTAGGAGTTCACTCCAGTATCCATCCTAGTGATGTAGTGAATGTGGATGCAAATGTTGGCAGCATAAATCGGGCCATACATCGGGAATGGTTTGACAAACGGACCTGGGGAAGGGCTCATTCGATTTCTTCAAAAAGACTCCAAATTTAGGCCGCCTTGACTTTTTTTGAGGTTTTCAGGGATTTTACAAAACTTTGACAACCCTTTAAGGGCACTTTAAATTAAGTGAGAGAGTTGGCTCAAGAATTGGGGCGTCGTCGGACCAATATTGATTTTTCCTGAAAATTTCAGCTTTTTTGCTTCAGCCGTTTGGGAGAAATCGTGCTTACGGCGTACGGCGGACGGACGGAAAAATTGTTATTGCAGATTCGGATTCTACACCCTTTGAAACGTAATCCATGAAATTTTCAGGGGGGGGGGGGGGTTAGAATTTTTTGATTCAAGAGCGATTACAATGGTTTATTATTGAATAATAAACCAATACGCGCTACTTTTGTCCCATTTTTTCCTCTCGCTTTTCGGCGGCAGGTCCCATCGCAAACCTTTTCAAGGATAAAATGAAGATAATTGGGGATGAGAGATCGGCAAATGTAATTACAGTTACAATCATCCGGCACTTCTTTGCAATTCATTATTGAAACCCCGAAATAACAAAATCGTTGGTTAAACGTTTATTGTTGTCGGGGTGACTGTCAATTCGTGGTTGTAGTTGTTGGCTGATAATGATACATTTTAGCCGATGCAGTGCCGAGTGGAGTTTTATCGATATTAAGACACCTGTCTCGGCGACTGACAGATCTGAAGCGCGAGAAAACAGAAACCCCTCGCTCATCAAATAGCAAAATCGTGTCATTTCTCACGTACTCAGGGCCGGCGTTATCTTATTCAACATTCCCCTTGTTGCTGACGTCTACACCTCCAACTGTAGTCTTAATCGATTCATTTGTATCGGCCCACAGGCCGAGCAGTTCATGAAAGAGTCGAACCCTGAAGAGGAATGTGTTAATTCAGCGAATTCTGTTGGAATGTTGTTCGCCAACTGTGGAAGTTGGACAGAAGTTTGGAATTGATGCCAGGTTTGAGCTTGTCATATTGACCTAACGTTAAGGCGTTGTTTTCAATCCCCAAACCAATTTTCCTGTTGCAAATCAGTTTTATAGATGTTCAGTGTAGAAGGTCAGTCGTGGAAGTTCACCAATTCATTAGGTAGTGCTTCCAAGTTCATCTAAGTAGCTGAGGCATTTCAATAGGTGAAATAATGATAAGACAAAAAACGCTGCAAATTCTTTCACTGGGGTTTATTATTCAATTGGCTTGCGTTCATGATTTGAATTTCTACTAAGCTTTGGAGTGTGCGTGTTTCACAGGTGATAGAGCGATTATTGAATTTCAGGAGATATGCATAGAGCACGTAAATCTGTTCTCAACCAAAATACCTATTTGGATTGATCAAGTTGATCATATTCGTGTGCCTCCTGAAATTCAATAATCGCTCTATCACCTGTGAAACACGTACACTCCAAAGCTTAGTATAAATTCAAATCATGAACGCAAGCCAATTGAATAATAAACCCCAGTGAAAGAATTTGCAGCGTTTTTTATGGTTATCAGAATACTTCAACCCGTGTATCGGCTATAAACTCTTTTAGGAGTTCACTCCAGTATCCACGTGCACTACATCTTTAGGTTACTGTAATCAAAACAAAAACAATAATAAACCAAAATAACGCAAATGTTGGCACCGTAAATCGGGCCATACATCGGGAATGGTTTGACCTACGGACCTGGGGAGGAGCTCATTCGATTCCTCGTGGAGTGTATGAGAGGTTTGCCAATTTATCAGAAATGGGAACTGCGGAGATCGTAGGGAACTGAATTTTCCATTAATTTGTCCTCTATGATGGCCAGCATTGTGATGTGTCCATTTACGGTGAATCGGTATTTGAGTTGCTATATACAAAATAACTGAATACAAATCTAGTTCAAATGTGCAACACTCCACGGGAATTGTTGAATGAAAGTGGGTGAACGGAAGAGTAATTCGTATACAGATCATTTGTAAGTGTGATCATATAAAAATCGGACTTGATGACGTCTCCGTAATGCACGCATTAGTTACCAGTACGTTTATTATTCAGCTTCTGGATTCGACAGTAATCAAAACGTAAACCAGCAAATTGTTGGGGTGGGTTAAAAAAAACTGTTTTTGGTCGATTATTATTTGAAATGATAAAACGAACGCACAACAAAAAATTCGTTGGCAGCTTCACAACCTAACTGTTTATTAGCGATGATAAAATGGTAGATATTGGGAGGAGATAGATAAGCGGGTAGTAGGAACGTTGATCCCGGAGAGTTCAAAGACTGGCAATCGGCAATGGAACGGATAAATCAGGAATACCAGTGAGCATTGTAGTGGCAATGAAGAGTGGGAAGAAATGTCATCAGTGTTAACTCAGTTTGTGTTGAAAATGAGATATGCTCCAACGGAGATGAGCTTTTAACCAGATCCATAGGCAAATGAGGTCGTCTGAATCAGAGTACCGCGTTGAGTTTGAATCTGTCCCAGCCTTTGTGTTCCTAAAAACTCGTACTAGTGCGATAGGGCCAGAGCCAGTAATCAAGGTTTTCTAGGGAAAGGTGGCATCTAGTAGGGGCAAAGTAGTAAAATTCCCTGACACGTAGTTTACCATTGCAAGCCCACAGGACTTACGTAGAATCAAATAGCAAAAAGTCTATTTTGCTTGAAAATAAGCTGAAATAGTGTCAAGTCAACTTTTTCGTGAAAACGTTGGTAATTAATGCATATCCAGTTTTTATATTAGGTATGTGATGGATATGGTTAGTTGGCTCTTCTCGATTTTTAATCCGTCGCCTTGGGAGATGAATCAGACGCCTTGAAGCGTCTGGGTTATCCTTTGAGCGTGGCGTAACAATTAAACCGCATTCAGCCCATCGAAAGGGGCGACTTTACCTTTCCATCTCCTCACAATTATCACACTTATAAACATAATTATAAAGAAATAATGAACATTTCTAGAAACTAGACCAAATTCTTATGAGGAGCGCTTGAATTGATCGGCCATCACCTTCTCCCATCATTAAATCAAATTCAAAATTATTGAGTTTTAATGCCCGAAAGAGGGTTTTTTTTTTTACAAAAAAGGAAATAGTTAAGACAAAGATTAAACACTATTACCTCTCATCCATCCCTCATTATGATTACATTTAATGTATATTAGAAAGATCTGAAATATGTTTCAACAAAGAAGAACAAAGAAGGATAAGAAAAATCGACTGTATGAGCAGCACTTGGGTGGATTATCTATTACCCCCTCCATTCCCCTCCCGTATTTTTAAATATTGAATCCAAATCTTGACTGATCACAGAAAGAAGGACATGAATCGGCCGAGGATTCTCTCTCGAGCAGCGGTTGAGAGGATTGACTGTTAACCCCTCCACTCCTCCTCCTGTCACCACAAGCGAAATTTCCTGGGATTGTTGCACAACTTAAGTAAAATTGTAATCAAAGCAAAGAAGAATAATGAAAATCGGTTATGAATTGCAGGCTGGGAGCGTCGACGGAATTTGCCACACACACAAAAGCAAATAATTTTCATTTACTACTTATTTCCTCTCAAATTCGGAGGAGGCACACCAGGGGGAAAACTGACGAAGATGGAGGAGAGAGAAAGTGCTCCTATAGAATGAGCACCAGTTTGGGTAAGAGAACCGGATGAAGCGGGTGGTGGTACCACGAATTACTCCTGACGAAATGCCGAGTTCGAGTAACTCCGTGGGACTTTTCCCGCTCCACACTCTGCGCCATGACACGGTTGCAGCCGTAATCTTGATGTTATTAGGCAATACTCCTTTTAGCTTGTATACCGCTTGCCGCAGGTTGTTTCCATCATATTTACTTTTCTTAGTCCTCCAGGTCAGCTCCATGTTCACAGTGCTATTGACAACTTAGAAATCCAGGATTTTGGCAGACCCATCGGGCCTAACGGCAATGAAGAAGAAGAAGAAAAATTACTTTATTTAAAAAAGTATATACATACAAAACAAAGTTAAACATCTTTACGAAAGTAAAAATAGGCATAGCCTTACGCTGTCTGCCGGAGTTGACCCAAGTGGAAATCTTAAACTTATTCAAAATGAAACAAAAAGCTACACTGCCAATCGCATTACCAATTAAATCCATTAACTAGCACCTTGCGATAGGACCAGCCATCACGTGCATAGTTTGCCAGCTTAACCCACTTATTTCTATTTTCTAAGAGATAAACAAAATCTGTCTGTCCGATTGTACTAACTTAACGGCAATGATATCTGGCTTCTTGCCCTGGTCACTCGGCATATGATACAGTCTCTCACTCCCCACGTCCCAGCTACTGTATGACAATGCACCTGCTATCTGCTTGTCAACTACGTCATGACGGAGAATGCGGCCACCGTGAGTTTTTGGACTTCTGCACCACATGGTAGACGTTTCCACTTTTACCCCGACAGGCACGGCAGAGGGTATCTACTGCCCCACGATTACCTCTGGAACACCTCACCATAGTGGCCAGGTAGCCGCCAGGACGGTCCCAATGTCATCTAAAGCCCATGGGGAGGAAATAGGGGATTTACAGCGCTGTCTGAGTTCTTCACCATCCGCTGAATAATGCACCCTCACTTGTAGTTTATTTCGCGGTTTCGGCCTTATAATTGGTCTGCAACGGATTTGTAAGGAGTTTTGTTTTTCTTCTCATATTTGGATTGTCCCTCACCTCCCAGAATCAATTCTAGTAGGTTCCCCCCTACTAACCAAGCTTTACTTCACAGGAACGTCGTTTTTAAAATGTTATTTCTACATGTTGTAATTGTCTGCAATCGACAGACAGACAGACAACAACATACACGAAATGAAAGTTCTTCAGAATGGTATATAAAGCTAAATGATTTGGAGAGAACAATTTTCACAATAACGTGATTGATATTTAATGGAAATTCCCTTGTCCGTCCACTAAAACTGAATTTCTTGCTCGATTACTAAGGTTTTATTGAAAACTACAAACCACAAGCCTTAGCCACCACCATCGTTTGGAATCTCAAAATATAATTCTGTCGTAAAGTCACGCGTTCTACAGCTCTGATTGATAACAACCATTATCAGCAGGAAACTGAGGAATGCTGTTTCGTGAACTTGTTTAGACAACGACGTCCTCTTACGTAAAAAGGGGGTTTTGATAAGCGATAAGGAGGCGAACAATCAAATGGCTTTGCATCAATATCTTATCAGCGGATAAAACCTGTCTTGTCTTCAAACACGATCCGCCATTTACGACTCTTGACGAACCTGTAATTTTTCTGTTATTTACCTTTGTTCTGAAGCTCCGTGATACAGTCACTTCCTTTATTCCCGTGCTGTCATTCCGGGGAAATGTTACGCAACGCTTCGATATGATGAGTAATTGTTTCTATAGATCCGCAATTTTCTGTTGACTATTAAATTTCAGCGTTTACGCGATCAATATGGTAGAAATTCTGTTTTGGAGGTACGCACTAATACTAGATTTAAGCATATTCTGAAATTTGGTACGCAGTTCCAAGTCCTTAAGAAGGCGTTTAGCAAATCGAAGCTTCCTACAATAATTAGCTTTTGGAGCTACTCAGCTGATAACGACCACATTGTGCGCCAAGTGTACGTTCCAAGGATTCTACATTCCAAATTAAAGCTTCGAATGATTAATAGGATAGTAATTGGTTTCAGGAGTTGACCTGGATCCTGTTCATCTCATGATCACGTCGAAATTATTCTTTCAAAATGAAATATTTCCAAGAGCTTTTGGTTTATTATTCCATTGTAATCGCTCTTGAAAAAAAATTCTAATCCCCCCTGAAAATTTCATGGTTTACGTTTCATAAGGTGTAGAATCCGAATCTGCAATAAAAATTTTTCCGTCCGTACGCCGTACGCACGATTTCTCCCAAACGGCTGGAGCAAAAAATCTGAAATTTTCAGGAAAAATCCATGTTGGTCCGACAACGCCCCAATTCTTGAGCCAGCTCTCTCACTTAATTTAAAGTGCCCTTAAAGGGTTGTCAAAGTTTTGTAAAATCCCTAAAAACCTCAAAAAAAGTCAAGGCGGCCTAAATTTGGACTTTTTTTGAAGAACTTTCCATGAGGAATCGAATGAGCCCCTCTCCACGTCCGTAGCTTAAACCATTCCCGATGTATGGCCCGATGTATGCTGCCAACATTGCATCCACATTCAGTACTACATCACCAGGTTACTGCGATCAAAACAGAAACAACAACTTTTTTTTTTTTTTTTGATCGCAGTAACCTAGTGATGTAGTGAATGTGAATACTGGAGTGAACTCGTAAAAGGGTTTATAGCCGATGCACGGGTTGAAGCATTCTGGTATGCATGCTCCGTCCTACGAAATTTAAAATTTTCAAATGGAATATTTTTCCATTGTAATCACTTTTGAAAAAAAAAAAAAAAAAACTCTTCAAATTCTTTCACTGGGGTTTATTATTCAATTTCATTCATTTGGCTTGCATTCATGATTTGAATTTCTACTGAGCTTTGGAGTGTGCGTGTTTCAAGGTGATAGAGCGACTATTGAATTTCAGGAGGCACACAAATATGATCAACTAATCAATCCAAATAGGTATTTTGGTTGAGAACTGATTTAAGTGCTCTATGCATATCTCCTGAAATTCAATAATCGCTCTATCACCTGTGAAACACGCACACTCCAAATCATGAATGCAAGCCAAATGAATGAAATTGAATAATAAACCCCAGTGAAAGAATTTTCCACGTTTTTTATTTGCTGATCAATCTTGGTTCCGATTCGTTGTTGTATGCGTACCAGTTCTTTGTCATTCCCAAAATTTTCTTGTCGGTTTTTTTTTTTGGTCATTATGCAGTATGCATTGTCTGTAGTAATATGAAAACGCTCCAAATTCATCATTTATGAATTAGACAGTTTTTCTGTATTGATCAAGGGTTTATAGATAAATTATCAATCGGAACATGTGATAACATCGTTATGTACAACTGTAAGGACAAACGTTTCCACGGGAAGAAAATTTTAGCAGTCACAATTAACTCAATTTTTTGATAAAATAAACCAATTGAAATGATTTCAACTGGGCGATCGCTATAGGTTAGATATTATCTTGAGGATCGTTTTTACTAGAGTAAGTCATGTTGATGTTCGCAGTTTGCACTATTTCTCATTCAAATTCACGACGTTCGTGTCATAGTAGTATCCTTATAGTCGTATCCTTATTACGATTAGGATAGTATCCTTATTATGTCGTAGGTTCACTGAAAAATGTGTGCTATTTCAAAACGATTGCTATGATTTCATTGTTTGAAGACCTTCATTCAGTTCATTTGTCGCTAGGCTGTTCGGTCAACAAAGGTTGGTAGGCGATGCAGCCAACAATGTAATGTTCATTAGTCGATTCGTAATGATTTCCTCTTACAATACCGCTGTTCGTAGGGAAAGTCAGTTTTCCTCATACACAAATGATTCACCACTCGGAGAGATCTGTATTTATGCTAAAATCCTACGCTAAATAACGGTTTCGAAAATGAAAGCAGCTAAGCTACACTGAATTTTATTAATGAACTAAAGACAATCCTTGAGGTACAATAACGTGAGTTGGTAGATACTAAAATGGAATTTGCTTCAAGAGAAAAATGCCGGTAACGATGGATATTGTTGAGGTGTTTTGGTTTATTTCGTGTTTGATTGGGCATACCTTTCCGTGATCTTACGTTCTTCCTAGTAAGGGGAAAAGTTTAATTAGCTACGCCGGTTCTAACTCTAATAGTCCCCGCGCACTGTCAACTTTTTCTAGGCAACTATTTAGTCGCCTTCAGGAAGTTGGAATGAATCACACAGCCTTAATTGCCCCGTGCACGTGCAATTTATTAATCACGGCGTCAACACCTATTCGACTGGTGAGTCAAGAATCGTCCGGAGGAATCGGTCACGTTGATTTCTACGTACTGCACGGATCTACTAAAGAACACACAGAACGCCACGACAGGAACGCGGTCTCTAACATCGAGTTCCTCTACCGACAATAAGAACCACTGAAGTCATACATTTATTTCAATTTAATACTTGAATAATATCAAATATGCGTCAATAGAGTGCAGTGTGTTACACTTAACCTCTTCATGTAAATGTTGGGAACTTCAGGAGGTGGTGGTGTGACAGTGGCGATAAAGAGTGTAGTTAATTTAACAAGAGTGAAACTCTGGTATTAATCTCGCTTTTTGGATTTCTTAATAAGAACATTCTCCAGATCATGATTCAATCGATGTCACGCTCCCGACTTCTGAACAGATTCCTCGCTTGTCTTACAATTAACACTTTGAATTGTCTTCATGGATCGACCGCCTTTTCCTTCCCCGCATTTAACAAAATTTTATACTTGAATTCAAGCCAAAAATCTTTAGGAAATCGAATACAGTAACAATTATTGTTGAAAACGGAAACAAAAACATTCAAGTGCCAGATGGCAACACGGTTACCCAAAAGCGCTGCCCTTAGTACCAGGAATGGTTATATGCTAAATGTAGTTCACGAGCAAGTGAACTATATTTGAATTAAACGTAAATCATTTTAGATATCAACCTAAAATGAAGGGACAACTTTGCTGGAAAAACTGTCTAAAAACGGATATAGTTCAATGTTTCGCTATTTTTTAAGACTGGATGTAAGCCGATTCGAAAGAAAAGTAGTTTGTAGGTCGATGGAGTTTATATGATTCTAAAATCACAAAAAAACATTTTTTCTGAAAAGTGGAATAAGCCCGTTTGCAAACTCCTCATTTATTCATTAACAAGAATGAAACCTTACGCAACATCTGGACTAACGAACCACTTAAAAAAACGCTGCAAATTCTTTCACTGGGGTTTATTATCAATTGACATGCGTTCATGTTCAATTTCAGGAGATATGCATAGAACACTTAAATCTGTTCTCAACCAAAATACCTATTTGGATTGATCAGTTGATCATATTTGTGTGCCTCCTGAAATTCAATAATGCTCTATCAAACACGCACACTCCAATGCTTAGTAGAAATTCAAATCATGAATCATTGAATAATAAACCACAATGAAAGAATTTGCAGCGTTTTTTATGGTTATCAGAATACTTCAACCCGTGCATTGGCTATAAACTCTTTTAGGAGTTCACTCCAGTATCCACGTTCACTATATCACTAGGTTACTGTGATCAAAACAAAAACAATATTGAACCAAAATAACGCAAATGTTGGCACCATGAATCGGGCCGTACAATGGGAATGGTTTGAGCTACGGACCAAAATGGGCTCATTCGATTCCTCATGGAAAAGCCTAAATTTAGGCCGCCTTGATTTTTTTTGAGGTTTTCAGGGTTTTTACAAAACTTTGACAACCCTTAAACGGGCACTTTAAATTAAGTGAGAGAGCTGGCTCAAGAATTGGGGCGTCGTCGGACCAATATGGATTTTGCCTGAAAATTTCAGCTTTTTTGCTCCAGCCGTTTGGGAGAAATCGTGCTTACGGCGTATGGCGGACGGACGGAAAATTTTTTATTACGGATTCGGATTCTACACCCTTTGAAACGTAAACCATGAAATTTTCACGGTGGGTTAGATTTTTTTTTTCAAGCTTGATTGCAATGGTTCATTATTGAATAATAAACCAATACCTCAAAGAACTTCAGGAAATTTGCAAAAAGATTGATTTGTGCGTTAGGCAGTATTTATAAATGCGATCAGCTCTGACTGACACACGATCATTTGGGAGGTTTTTACGTCTTTGTATCAATAAATAAGGTTTCCTTGCTGTTTCTATTTTCTTCATTTAATTTCGTTATTTAAATAAAATTGTATCATAGTAACATTGCCGTACTATTTCATTTCTGATAGTAGTGTTCATAATTTTCATCGATAGATATCGATGAAAATTATGAACACTACTTTTAAAGTCGGCAAGCAAACGTATTTGCTCACTTACATTTGACCCACAACATGTCAAGGTTGCCCATACCTGATCTGCATCGTATACCATATGAATGCATCGATTTTAATTCCCGTACTACTGGTGTTGTTGTCTTCAATATGTACAATTTACTAGGTATTTTCTCCTTATGGTTGATTCTCAAAAAAAAGCATAAATGGTATGTTATGTTAGGATTCCTTCAAATATTTGAGATCTTGTGTTGCATTTCTTCTTTCAAATATTTTAATCACCAATATGCACACTAATCATGTTCAATCAGGTATGTTTCTATTCGTAAACTATTTTGTATTTGACGTACCACCTGTACCGATCTCATTTCCATTCATTACATCCTCTCTTATAATGTGGGGCATGTATATTTCGTCGAGAAATCTTTTAAAACTTGGAAAACGTAGTTCAACCTTTACAGATATTAAATCACTTGCCTTCTATCGCGAATGTATTGCCTATAAACTCATTTGAAAGTTTGTAACTATAAAAATCACTATTACCGCCTACCAACGGTTTTTGGCCCTGTAAGGGAAGCAAGCAAGGGGATTTCGCTAGACTGACGGTTTTGGAAGTTGGTGCCAACATTGCCAAAGAGTGGGTAACGTCTCTCCAGTTAGTTGTCAACAAGTATGAAGAGAGTCTACCATTCAATCGCGTAAACTTGTAGGTCTCATGTACCACAGCTCTATCAATTTTCAACATTGAAATGTATGCATGTTTTTTAATTTAAGTGTTAGGTTGTAAACCACTAAAATGAAAAAGGTGTATTTACCAACTAGTATGCAAGAAGTGCACGAAGCAACGTCGGTAAAGCAACTACCCCCAATTTGCGGATGAACAATTATAGCCACTCCCAGTTAAAGTTCACGAATCATCCCATGACGCAACATTTGACCAGTGCTTTGGCGTTAAAGTACTAAAAACGGCTAATGAGAGATTGCTCCAGAAAAGAGCCCATAGATTGTTACTGAGCAAATCGAACACCTGGCCTCAACTTGAACGTCTGAAATCCAAGCATCGAAACAACTATCAACCAAGCCATGGTTACAAATTCCCAAATGCAAGACATTTATTTCTCTCCAAATCTGTGATCAAGAATAATTCGAAATATCAGACTTACTTTCTATTCTTCTATTTGTGAAATTTCTCTTCAAAATTAATTGACTATACATATAGTTCAGTAGAACCAACAAGCAAATAAGTATATATATAATTATAACTGACATTTGAAATGGCAACTGATGTTAATGCAAAAAAAAAAAAAAAAAAAAAAGTGTTAGGTTAACCTTAAAATGGCTTTTGAAAATAAACCATGGTGTTTGAGAAACATGCAATTTCTTAAGATAGGGTAGACTCACGAACTACTCGTAGATATTCTCATTACCACCCATCAATCCTCATTACCACCATCAAATCATTGAATTGATTAAATTTGGAATTTCAGATTTGAAATTGTGATTTGAACATCATATTGTTCTTTGTAATCCCTGGAAGAAATTTGGAGATGTTTCACTCGTACCTACGATTTCAGCATTGGAAATTGCGGTTTTTTTTCGGAATCACCCATATAGATCCCTTATTAAGAATATTTTTGTTTTTATGGGACAGAGAAAAAACATTTACTGATCAGTATATGGGGTGGAATGTTCGGTTAGTTGAGATTTGTGAAAAGTATAAATTAATATGCCATAAGCTCGAAGTGGTATGCCAGAAGTTGAAATTGAGTCGCCGAAAGTTGAAATTGAGAATATTGAACTTGAAGAGTTCCATGAAAGATTCTTGTCCGTGGAAACGATCGAACGAAAAGCGAATGTTTGAAAATTATTCTTGGAAAAGCTCATTGACGTTGATAGAATCTTCGTCTGGCCGGCGGCGACTAGGGGCAGCTCAGGTCGTTCAGGCCAGGCCAAGAAGCCGCACTCAAGTGTTTGGGGTCCCCGTTCTATTATTAGACCTAACACGGCCTTGGTGAATGACTTGTGATGTAACTCCGTTGATCGTGCTAGGCAATATTTTGTTTCAACATGTTCCAGGGATTATCAGTGGAAATGTAATGCGATATAATTTAATAAAGGAAACAACTAATAAGCATCATTAGTGTAGTATCACGTTATATTGCTTCCGAGTCTACCAAGGTAGCGGAAGCATTGTTTTCACTTTCGGAATGTGAAAATTTTTTTGTCTCCAAAATCAAAAATTCCACTCGCATTTTGCGTTTTAGACCAATGCGGAACCAACAATTTTGGTTCCGTGTCTGCCTGTGTGTCTGTCTGTCAGCAAATCCTTGTTACGGGCAAAACTACACGAAGTTATAGTCCGATTTCGATGAAATTTTCAGGGATTGTGCGGGTTGGGGTGTAGATGGTCCCCTATGAGTTTCATGACCCCCGGATCAATAGTAGCCTCTGCGCATGCGCAAACGTGAAATCCTTGTTACGCGCATAACTCCGGGAGTTCTTGACCAATTTCGATGAAATTTTCAGGGATTGTTCGGTTCGATGTGTAGATGGTCCCCTGTGAGTTTCATGACCCCTGGATTAATAGTAGCCTCTGCGCATGCGCAAGATATATACAGCCACTGTGCGGAGGGATGACGGCAGTTGGGTACTTTGCAACGACGCTGCAGTCAACCCAACATTATTTGATCCGTCATTGAACGATGCTTATATTTTATTTTTAGAAATGTCATAATAATTATTTATCACTTCAGTCATCTATCCATTCAGCGTCAATGTCAATTTTTATTATTAGGTATATTTTATAGTTTGTTCAATAGTTGAACATGCCTACCTTTATTTCCTCAAGTTATGCTCCTGCTTAACAATAAATTTACCCTAATTCAATATTTACTTCGCCTAATTGAACGAAGTTCTTCAGTCAATAATAATTTTCAATGATCTATACAGTCATGTTATGGATACGAGGAAGCTATGTGCCACACTCACTTGGCAGACGTTTTATAAATTTAATAGAACATAAAATCTTAATTCAAGAGTTCCTCGACAACACAATTCATATTTCATATCCAAAAGAAGTCGTTTGTTCATCGCTTCCTGGTTACAAGGTCATATGGTATGTAGTAGCTCATATGGACCATTGTAATTCGATGAGTGATGCTCCAATTAGTATTCATACAAAAAAAAATGAAAAAATGAATACCACATAGGAATACGGACGTAAATATGAATAAGAGTACAAACAAAAAATCATTTTCCGTGTGTAAATTTCACAAAAACTCAAAGTTCTGTGAATTTTCTCAACATGTACTGTAGATCGGGTGAATGTTACTCGAATTTCTCGATTTCACCATAAATTATACAGAATATCAAGTTTTTTAACTTTAATTACTTATAATAAAATTAATTGTTTATAAATTTTCCTGAAATTGACATTTTGTGTATGAATTTCTGTAGAATATAACGCAAAGGTTTATTATTTGAAATGATGAATCAAAAATTCAAAATAATTCAAACATTTTGGATTCTAGTAAAATTTATACAAGAAACGGGAAATATTGTGTTTAATGTATCGTTAAAAAAGGAACAATTTTCATGAGATTTTAAAAAAGCAGTGAATCGTGGGAGAATTTATGTAAAATTACTGTAAAATCGGGAAAATTGATTGATATTTATACAAACTGAAGTAAAATTTAGAAAAATTCAGAAAAAAGTGAATTTTTGTGAAATTTACCAAAAACGCTGCAAATTCTTTCACTGGGGTTTATTACTCAATTTCATTCATTTGGCTTGCATTCATGGTTTGAATTTCTACTAAGCTTTGGAGTGTACGTGTTTCAAGGTGATAGAGCGATTATTGAATTTCAGGAGCCACACAAATATGATCAACTGATCAATCCAAATAGGTATTTTGGTTGAGAATTGATTTAAGAGAACTGAAATTCAATAATCGGCACCATAAATCGGGCGATACATTGGAAATGGTTTGAGCTACGAACCGGGGGAGGGGCTCATTCGATTCCTCGTGGAAAGTTCTTCAAAAAAAGTCTAATTAAGCCGCCTTGACTTTTTAAAAGGTTTTTAGGGATTTTACAAAACTTTGACAACCCCTAAAGGGCACTTTAAATTATTATTATTTGTCATTATGTTAGCCCTATTTAAACTTCATAGATTATCCACCAGGAAACGGGGTGTTGTTGTATGCAGGCTGGAATTTTGTTATTTATTTATTCATTAAATTCCGATCGGAGTGGTAGGACACTCCATCATCAGGGGATCTAGGACAACATATAATTTAATATTATTTCACACCACAGGGTTTTACATTATAATATTACTATGTCTAAGAATAAGTTACCTTTTTTTTTAAAAATTAATATTCGGCATACTTCTTTTGGACATCCTCGACGGTCTGCTCACTGCAGTCAAATTGGCCAACAATAAATCCTAATTTAAAACAATCAAACCATTAGCATCATACATACAAAATCAACATATTTAAATTATGCTATCACTTTAAATTATTACCTTCTTTTTAATTTATCCAGCAATTCTTCATAATCCTACCTGATATATTAAATTAAAGCACTTTAAATTAAATGAGAGAGCTGGCTAAAGAATTGGGCGTCGTCGGAACAACGTGGATTTTTCCTGAAAATTTCAGATTTTTTGCTCCAGCCGTTTGGGAGAAATCGTGCGTACGGCGGACGGACGGAAAAATTTTTATTGCAGATTTTGATTCTACACCCTTTGAAACGTAAACCATGAAATTTTCAGGGGGTTAGCATTTTTTTCTCCAAGAGCGATTACAATGGTTTATTATTGAAAAATAAACCGAAAGTGATAATTTCTTTATTTGTATTCTTATGCATGATCATGTTGTTATTAATATTTTCCTATTTATGAATTTGATTCGTATTTTTGTTCGTGAATATTAATACTTAGATGATAATTATTAGTGGGGGCTGTCAGTGGGCACTAACCTGCAACACGTTATTTGTGGTATATACCACTATATGTTCTGTATACAATTCAAAACTGTAGTGTAAGAAACATTTACAATAAAGTTGACAAATTTATACAAAAAAAAAAAGGTTTCTTGGACATTGTCATGTGGACGATGGTATCAAATGTTATTGTTTTACAAAATGTTATTGTAAACGTGAGCATGTAAAACTCGATAACTTGTTTCAAATATGCTGATTGTTGGTTGAGATAGCAATCAAAATTACATGAATTCCTCACTATAAAAATTATGGAAAACACGAAAAACGAAATGAATGTTGAGCGTATCGTTGTTGGAATGACGGGAATTATTGTCCGACCTATTCTGGTCTGGCCCCACGCCCACAGTTGTTCTTGGAAGTCCATTATCTTATCGGAAGAAACCGGGGAGAGGTGAGGGCAAGGCGTTGCTCTGTTATCTCTTTTATCTACCAACAGCTGGACGTTTTCTCCTTGGGGGACATACCAAGAGGTCGACCAAACTGCGGATCAGCTTCTCTTTTGTGAAAAAATATGCTTGCGCAGACGAGCGCTACTCGGTGACCAGGACTGCGCCATTAATCAGTCAGGTACCTGAAGTAGCGCGCGTCTTCCTTGCCACGGTCATCACACATCCCGTCAAGTTCACCAAACTTTTACCTACTTATAAATTCTAGTTTTTATTTTATAATAATTTACTTTTTAAGCGAATTAAACGTGGTTGGTTGGTAGTAGGAACTAAACTTGGTCGCTTTCCAAAACGAATTCTTTATTTATCTTCACTAGTTCCTCACATAGAGGCCTCATTAGTTCGGGTGTTGTACATTCTGTGGTGAAGACAGCTCCTCACAAGAGAGCCTAGATGGTCATTTTCTGAATTCTGGAATGCGTCCAAGTTTTCTTTCAACCCTCATTCAATAGATAGCCAGAGCAACCAAATACCTGTGTTTTGATGTAATTTCCTATCAAAGATAACTGTAAAGAGGCGGTAAATTCCAATTAACGTACGATTTGTCCTTCATTTTTCTCAAAAGTGGAAATAATCATGAAGGTACCCATACAATTTGTGTTGTACCCATTGTATCCTTGTAAAAAATATGATTTTCTATTAACTTATGGAGTAACTACTGATGATCTGTGTAATATACTGTATTGGAGGAACTGTCCTCCAAAAAAATGCCAAATTTGTCGCCTTTATGTCGTACTATCTCCTACTCATGTTCGATCCATTAGAAGATTGTGTTTTACTGTTGATAGGAATGATGGCATAGCTTATACCATATATACTGTACCATTTTGTATAATTATGTGGATGGCATCCATTCATCATGTACTGCCCACTCTCCTTTGCCTTGTATTTGAATGTAACAATTGTATTTGATAAATTATATTGTCTATTATTAAATTTTAGCATTGTTGCTATTATGCTCTGAAAATTGTACCTATTCAAAGTGTGAAATAATTTCTGCTAAGCCAGACCTGCTGTTCAACTCATCACTCAATTGGCAGCAACGCAGCACTGAAGACGTGTCCCATGTTGATTGTACTTCATCAGGTGCTTTGGTCGGTTTTGGGATTCCGAGGCATCTGTTGGAGTACAGCTCATGTGTGGACGCTAAATTTCATCTTGTCACCAGTTGCGGAAGTCTCAATTTTCAAGCTTATCATAGATCGATGAATAATTTTATTTGCTATCGAGCAATGCTGTGTATAGAAATGGTGTAGATTAAGATTCCTGTTTTAGACATGTAGACATGAGCATCCGCTCTCCTCCATAACCTAATGTCTATCAGGTTTGTCCAACAAATGGCTTCCTTGTAACCGTAACATGGTTGAACGGATAATTTCGATGTTACGAGGTAATTAAAATATGAGTTCAGTATAGAAAAAGTTAATTAATTTTACTTTTGAATTGTTTTGACATAACTACTACAATGTTCATGTGATTCGTGCCACTAATAATTATTGTTTTGCTGATGACCTCCTACAGTACTGTTGCCTGTACTGGATATTCAATTTTTGGTTTATTATACAATAATAAACCATTGTAATCGCTCTTCAAAAAAAAAAAAAAAAAAAAAAAAAAATGCTAACCCCCCCTGAAAATTTCATGGTTTACGTTTCAAAGGGTGTAGAATCCGAATCTGCAATAAAAATTTTTCCGTCCGTACGCCGTACGCACGATTTCTCCCAAACGGCTGAAGCAAAAAAGCTGAAATTTTCAGGAAAAATCACTTAATTTAAAGTGCCCTTTAAGGGTTGTCAAAGTTTTGTAAAATCCCTAAAAACCTCAAAAAAAGTCAAGGCGCCCTAAATTTGTACTCGTTTTGAAGAACACTCCACGAGGAATCGAATGAGCCCCTCCCCAGGTCCGTAGGTCAAACCATTCCCGATCTATGGCCCGATTTATGGTGCCAACATTCGCGTTATTTTGGTTTATTATTGTTTTTGTGTTGCTATCAGTAACCTAGTGATTTAGTGATGTAGTAATGTGGATATTGGAGTGAACTCCTAAAAGGCTTTGTAGCCGATACACGGGTTGAAGCATTCTGATAAACATAAAAAACGCTGCAAATTCTTCCACTGGGGTTTATTATTCAATTGGCTTGCGTCCATGATTTGAATTTCTACTAAGCTTTGGAGTGTCCCTGTTCCACAGGTGATAGAGCGATTATTGAATTTCAGGAGATATGCATAGAGCACGTAAATCTGTTCTCAACCAAAATACCTATTTGGATTGTTCAGTTGATCATGTTCGTGTGCCGCCTGAAATTCAATAATCACTCTATCACCTGTGAAATACGCACACTCCAAATCTTAGTAGAAATTCAAATCATGAAGGCAAGCCAATTGAATAATAAACGCCAGTGGAAGATTTTGCTGCGTTTTTGGGGAACTGGCTCTTTCTGGTGGGCACTCGCTGTATTGCTGAATTTGGTCGTTTCTAGTTTAATACTTATCCTGGAGTGTACAAGAGTGTCTTCTTAAGATTCACGTGAATGGAGGTTATATCACAAATGAATTTTGGATTGAAGTTTGAAAGTCCTCCCGAAACTTGAGACGTGCCTGCTTGTGGTAATGTTTGCATCTTCTTTTGTACCATCAACCGGCTCATACGATCTGTCATCTTATCGACTTATAAGGGGAGATTATGGTTTCCGTTGCTTGGATGCTTAGCACTAAAAGGTATTCCTGAGTTGCTTACTGCCAGGCGTAGAACCTGCATCCATTCGGAATAAATGTGTGTGTTTTTTTCCTACTTTATTTTGAGGGGCAACAACAACCCGGCAACGATGAAACCAATGTATAGCCGTCTAGCCCCCAAATCTCAGAATTCTTGAAAATCTTCTTAGAAAAGTCATACGATTTTTAGCAGTTATGTGTGACAAGGATTTCACGTTCATTCACGCTTAGCGATAATACTTTGACCTCAAGTTTCATGCACAATTCCTGCAAATTTCATCAAAATCGGAGGGTTATATGGATTTGCCGCCAGGTAGATAGGTAAGAAACAGTAGTTCTTTTTTAAAACATAATGTTGATTGGATAACAACGCATCTTCTGCCTACAGGTAAGCAATGGCTAGTGGGAATTACGTAATTAGTGAGGTTACTCTGTGGTGAATGGGAATTTCGAACAAAAAATTCTATCACATTCCTGGGATTTTCAAAAGGCTGGAGGGATCTGAGGGAGGAAACAGTTAATGTTAAGCAGGCAGGGGAAAGTAGTTAATTATTGAATCATAATGTAGAAGACGTAATGCCTATCTTGCACTTGGAAACGGGGGAATCAAGAATGTTAATGAAAGAGAGTGGAAGTGGTATGTTACCAGGCTCTGCTACCATATGGCAAGGAGACGATGGAATGGTACTGGAGCTAGTTATTCACGAATTATCACCTTGGCTGATTGATAACGTATCCCCTGTAGGGAAAAGTGTCCTATTATGAGAAGGCGCTAATGAACACTTGAATGTAGTAAAAAATTCATTTTCAGTTCCATTTGTTCATTAACATTCCCTTTTGAAAAATATATATACAAATACGCATAGACTGTCACAAAAAAGCTAAAATAAATCAAGATACCAAAAATTCCATGTTTACCCGTTTGGCCAACACAATTCCCAATATGAGATACCAAGGGTTCCCAAAATGAGACTGTCTAATATTCAGGTCACCTTCAGTAAAACGATCAAAAAAGGAAATTAGAACCTAATAAGTGTTTATTTCAATGTACTTAATAATAATTTAAAAAAACAAAACAAATTCTTCAGTCTTGAACATCACATACTCAGTGCCAATGAGGCTGAGAATCATTGCAGGAAATCCTACGAAATTATAAAAGGAGCACTTAATCTTATCATTAAAAAAATATTCCTTCTCGAAAAAGATTCACCTAAAAAAAAGGCAATTCGAACTCGAAGGAAATTCAACAAAATTCACTAGGATTGTATCACCAGAATTAGGAATTGACCAGAAGAACAATCAATCTGAAATCAAACTTCTCGAAAAGAAGTTCGTGACTCAAAAAAAGCTTTACTGCTATTTCTAAAATACGCAGTCAAGAACACCACATAGTTCTAGTTCTTAAAAAACACCTAGTTCTTGAAATACGCAGTCAAGAACATCACATCAACCTATTTCTAAATATCAAAACAAAAATTGCACAAGAACACGGAATCTTTTATTTCTCCGCAATCTTCGTGAGACCAGCGATGACACTGACGACATTTCGCCCATTTCTCCCCTTGGTTATCCTGAGAAAATATATTTCCATAATCCTCACATTCCTAATATGAGAAGTCTCATATAGCTCTGTATAGGCAGTTTGCTCTTGAACAATGAGATTGATGGCAAAACCGTGAAAAGTTGAAATTATGGAAAACTTGAATGATGAACGTAAACTACATTTCATAACGAACATTTTCCACTAGTTGAATAGTAAAAAAGCTCTTACGTGATGGCTGGTTGTTCGTCGAGAAAAATAATGGAAAAAACGTTTGTTCAGCATGTGCCAGATTGTGGTACAGAGACGCCACAGAAGAATGTGGTCTAATGCTGCCCTCTCCCTTGACTCAGGGACATCTCTGGCAGTAAGTTCATGACACTTCCAATCGAGAGTAGCACAATACAGAGGCAACAGTGGGGGGTCTCATATTAGGAATGTACCTCATAACAGGACACTTTCCCCTAGTGTGAAAAGTCCTAGGTTCGGTCCTTGGAGATTCCTAACCATCTCCAAACGTCCATAATCTCTAAGATAAATGCGAAATTCTACAAATTAGGATGGTTTGCAAGCTACGGGTACGTTTTGTAATGTCTTGAATAAGGGGGTGTGATGGATATGAATAGTTCTACCTCTACTGTTTCTTGGAATTGCCATCCCTGATAACAGATACAGAAATTTTAGGTTCTGAGGTATCCTCTGAGTGTTGCAGGCATATCGCCTCATTTCTTGAAAGGGGCAGCTAATCCATTCCATCCCCTCTTTCTCACTTCCTAATTCTTGTATGTGGTTAGTGCGCATTGCTCCCTGCGGTTCTTTAAAAAATTCTCCTCAACTGCTGTTGTTATTAGAACATCGCAACCCTAAGTTACGACCTCACAACTAGAAAAGATGACATTTTTACACTAACAGTTTCACCACACCTTCAACTATGTGATAGATTTGTATTATCTAGTGATTAATCCTATACATCAACCAGTAAACTGGTAAGCTATTGTTCAAGTTATGTTTGTTTATCCAGGTGGATATTGCCTCTCTATCACATTACGAAGTTGGAGTTTAGTTTTTATCTGAGCTTGTTAGGTCGTACCTATTCGGAGAACTAACGACCAATTTGCGGGGTCGTGTCGCGGTCGATAAAGTAGTTCGCTGTTGGAATGGTAGATTCTTGTTTTGGCTGTCGGTACAAATATATGAATGCTAAAAATGTCAGTTTATACTGGCCGAAATATGTTTTCAACGTAGGCACTTTCTTTGGTATTATACAAAGAAGGATGTTGTGTTAGAGATGTTACCTACAAACCTAAATTATGGGAGAAAACGCTCTATATCCCACCATTTTCCATATTTCTCAAATGCCTTCACGAAATGTTACTAGTTTGTTTGGACGTTCTTGTTTTTTGCTTTTGTTTATAGACGTTTTCCAAAACCCTGCTGAGTTTGTTGCTGCGCTGCATGATTCAGTGGATGATAAAGAACTCCGACAGTACTCTGAATCCCCCTTTTCACCCCAATGGGTAGAGCTGGCTTCAGAGGGCATTGGGGCCTGCGACTACCGACATTTTCATGCCGTCCGGGTGGCTACACCAGCCGGCTACAAATGACCGGGGCAAGAAGCCAGATATCGTTGCTGTTAATCCCGATGGGTCTGCCATAATCCTGGATGTCCAAGTTGTCAGTGGCAGCGTGGACATGGAGCGGACCTGGAGGGCTAGAGAGGTGCGACCAGGTGCGGGAAAAGTGCCACTGAGTTACTTGAGCTGAGCATCTCCGCAGAAGTACTTCGTGGTATCACCACCCGGCTAATCCGGGGCTCTTACATAAACTGTTGGTCTTTTATAAGGGCACTCCCTTGCATCCTTCCCTAATCCGAATTCGGATGCGTTTCACTTGAAGCTTAACGGCTAAAATGTGATGTGTACCTGACTCTTCAATGCAATACTTCACCCAATTTTTTTTATCACGCTTAGTTTTTGAGTTAATTCTCTTCTAAAAGTTTTTTCGTGGTTTCGACCTTGTCTCAGCAAAACGGCTATAACTCACATACATGATTTGCAAAGTAAAATTTGAGGATGCTGTTGGAAAGTGCGTTAAATTTTCTATCTTTTAAGCGCGTAACCGATTGTTTTTGCTTACATCTAGTTGGCGAAAAATCACTTTACAAAGCAAACTTCAAGAAAATTTGAAAAAATAAGTTTTTTTAAACGTTCAGTACTCCACACTAATCTGCATTTGATCAGGTGCCTGTAGCTTAAAAAATGCGCCAAAAAGTCAGCTTTCGAATGGTATATCAAAAACAATTTTTATATTTTATTCGGTCGAGAAAATCTTTTGAGTGCAAGGGTTTTTGACTTGGTAATGGGTTTCAAATAAGTACCTAGTCATTTTTACGGGCAAAATGAATCTGCTTTATCTTCTAAGGTGCAGTTTTGAATTTGTGCAAGCTTTTTGTAATACGTAATTACAGTGAATTTTAAAAATGGCAACCATTCTGTTGAATGCACAAATGTGTCCTTTTGCGCATTGCATCAACAGTACTTCGAAGCTCTCGTCGGATTTGTTTCATTTGATCTCCACAATCCATTATTCTTTGAATGAGATGATCTCTCGACTCAATCCCGATGCTATGCCTTTGGTGGAGAGAATGAATCTCACCAACTTTGAAAACAGGTTAGAAACTGAAACCCCCTGTTCGTCATAATGCACATTAAAAGAAAAATAATTTTCCACTCAACATAAGGAAAAATACGTTTGGACGTTTTTTTAAAGCATTCATTTAACTTTCCAAATTTCTCGTAGTTGGATCGGTCAGTCTTTGCCCTTCCGATGGCCCCCGCGCAGTCCTGACCTTACTCCGATGGACTATTTCCTCTGGGGGAATCTCATAGCAAAAGTGTACCACGTCAGGATTGAGTCGCGCGATCATCTCATTCAAAGAATAATGGATTGCGGAGATCAAATGAAACATAACCGAACAAACTAAACAAAACAAAGGTTGGTGTTCATCCATCCCCTCACTGCTCGAGTTCTGAGGGCCAGACGTCCGTCCATTTGAAACCAGAGATTCATTCTCTCCACCAGAGGCATGTCATCGGGATTGAATCGAGAGATCATCTCATTCAAAGAATAATGGATTGTGGAGATCAAATGAAACAAATCCGACGAGAGCTTCGAAGTACTGTTAATGCAATGCACAAAAGGACACATTTGTGCATTCAACAGAATGGTGGGAATTTTTAACAT
This sequence comes from Creontiades dilutus, assembly GCA_031894815.1. Taxonomy (NCBI): domain Eukaryota; kingdom Metazoa; phylum Arthropoda; class Insecta; order Hemiptera; family Miridae; genus Creontiades; species Creontiades dilutus. Next base: position 230,484 of record JAVIWC010004944.1, read on the forward strand.
TTACTGTAATTACGTATTACAAAACGCTTGAACAAATTCAAAACTGCACCTTAGAAGATAAAGCTGATTAATTTTGCCCGTAAAAATGACTAGGTACCTATTTGAAATCCATCACGAAGCGTCAAAACCCCGACTTGCTTCGCTGTTTTTTGTACTAAATCGAGATTTTCTCGACCAAATAAAATGATGAAACTTGTTTTTGATGTACCATTCGAAAGCTAACATTTTTGCGTATTCTTTAAGCTACGGGCACCTAATGCAGAAGTTTGCTTTGTAGAGATTTTTCACCAACTAGATACATTAGTTTCACCAACTAGATACATCTAGTTTGCTTACATGTAAGCAAAAACAATCGGTTTGGCGCTTGAAAGATGGGAAATTTAAAGCACTTACCAACAGTATCCTCAAATTTTACTTTACACAATACTGTATGTGAGTTATAGCCGTTTTGCATAGACATGGCGGAAAACACGAATAAAAATTTTAGAAGTGAAATAACTCAAAAACTAAGCGATATATAAAAAAATTGCTAAGAGGCACTTTTTGTTGGAAATTGGTTGTAGAATACGTTGGTGAAGTGCTGCGCACCTTATTTGATACACCCTGTAGTATAGGTGCTACATTTGTGACATCATTTGGTATCACTTTTCGGCGGGGGGTCCCATCGCTAAAACCTGATGGGTCAGGTTAAAATGAATACCAAGAAAATCTGAGTGATCTGCGTTTATCAGAAACTGAGAAACCCACTTGTTAGAATTAGCAGCGTTTTTAAAATCAATTGAAAGATAATAACTTTGTTAATTTCCTGGGGAAAAACCACCTCTTGAGTTATACCATATCATTTGATTTGCACGTTTTCGTAATATTGTTGCAGCTGAGTCCCACACGTGGTTTAAATCAGTAAATTTCTCTCTTGAGATCGGAAGTTTAGAGGTGAGTAAGGACAGCTGATTTTCCCTACTCATTTTCGACCAGAGTTGTAGGTGAGTGGTGCTAATTGGAATTCCCCGGATCGAACTACTCAACGACGGAGCAGTGACTCCTGTTGCACGTCTTCGTGTTTTTGGCGTCTTGGAGCTTTGTCAGGTCGAGGACTTGGAATCATCAGTGAGTTGGACATCGTTCCAGTGCAAATGTCCCGGTGAAAAACGAGTCTGGGATGTTCAACTTCAATTTACAGGTTCCGCAGGGGCCTTGTTTTCAATAGCGCTTAAGGCAAAGCAAGAAAAAACTACACGACTCGGTGACTTATCAGCGACAACCAACTCATTTTCTGCCAAAATTCGAGTTAGCTGTACCCTTCAATCTTAATAAAGGTTCTTATATTTGACGAAGTCCCAGAAGGAAACCATAAAAACGGCATCTCCAAAACAGGGGCAACCGTAGAATCGAGTTCGGCTCTTGTGAAAATAACAAATTCCAGATCAAATTTTCAAATATTTTGTTGGAAAAACTGATAAAAAGGAAATGAATTGACCTCATGAGTGGACGGCTCTGAAACGGAACCTGCTTTTTCTATTGTGGCTACCACATGACATTATAACGCCATGAATAACAACGCCGGTCATCAGCTGATCGGGTAGATCGTCATATTCAGGAGAGTCTGGAGAGAATCCGGTGGAGCCGAACATTGCCGATCCGACTATTGCCGAAAATAACATTTTTTTTTTGTTTTGATCGAAGTAATCTACTGATGCAGTGAATGTGGATATTGGAGTGAACTCTCAAAAGGGCCTATAGCCGATACGCGGGTTGAAGCATTCTGATATTCATGAAATTGACAAGAACTGCACGGGTGCTTTATTAGTTATGTTTCACAAACCGAGACGTGGTCTGTTTTCAATCATGTTTTCAATACAAATTGAGGTTTTTAAGGAATAAGACGCAAAACCTCGATTTTCCCAAAACTGGTTTTCCGGTGAAACTGCTTTTCTCCTTTGGACGGCAGAATTTATCAGGAGCCTAAGCTAGTTGTGAAGGCATCATTTTGATTCCATACGTTTTCAGGGAAAATATCTATTATACATATCTTGTCTGTTTTCTGAAGTAGAGAGTAGGTGATCCCTACCTCTTATCAGGCTCTTTCGAACATGTATCGATGTGTACCTTCATTGATCTATAGTATGATATGTCGGTATCAATCCCATGTATTATTGAATGATTTTCACAACCGTTATAGCGATAAAAGTATTTTTAATACGCAGAGACACAAGTCTTAACACATTCTGGTCTATTTGTCCAACTGATCTATACTTTACTAGAAGGATTGATGTAGGATATTTTTGTTTTTGTTTTTGAGGTTTGCCAGACCAGCAAACTAGACAGAACATACATCGAAAGCGTGGACCTATATCGTTAAGGGACATCGGGTTTTTCAATATGGCGATGGTCCTATCAGGAAAGGGTCAACTATTCTCGACTTCTACTAAGAGCCCTACTTTTGAGAATGAACCTGCTTTCCTTGCATGGAAAGCTGAAATCAAAAAACAGACCACGTCTCGGTTTGTGAAACACGAAGCACCTGTGAAGTTCTGTCAGTTTCATGAATGTCAGAATGCTTCTACCCGTGTATCGGCTATAGGCTTTTAGGAGTTCACTCCAATATCCATATTCACTGCATCTCAAGGTTACTACGATCAAAACAAAAAAACAAAAAAAATGGAATGTTCGGCAATAGTCGGATCTAGAGGTGTGTAAACCCAGGTCACCTGGGGAGTAGACTCCCTGCAGGTCACTCAGTCCAAAGACAAGGTCAGTGGGAGAAGTTCACCAGTTCAGTCCGTGGATGAATGCAACCTGCAGTTTGCTCCACAATTCACGTTGTGAATGAATGGGACCTCCATTATCTTCCTGTACAGTCAAGGTTCGGTAGTTGACAGACGTCTACTGTACTCCTTACATGAGTACCCCTGAGTAAAACAATGACAGGTACCGAAACGAGGTCATTTTCCGAGTCCTCATGAATAAATTTTATTTGAACAGTAGAATCTGTAAAGGAACGGCGACCTGCCCAGGTTGTTAGGTGGAAAAAGTGAACGGTTATCTTGAGCCAAGACTCCTCAGCAAGAGACGTTTGCTACATGGAGGTCTCGAACTTCACTTGCCACGAAAAGTTCGCGACCGTCTGAGTAGTTCGTATGTCGGCCATGAACTGCAGGTCTTCCTTCCGCAGGTCATTTGGGACAAGTTCACTTGAATGAGAAGTTCTTTGAGACAAGGTCACTCACTCACTACCCACCTCTAGTCGGATCGGCAATGTTCGGCTCCACCGGATTCTCTCCAGACTCTCCTGTCATATTCATATTATTCTTCTGTTATCTGCACTCCTGTCTGCTTTTCAGTTTAATTATTATTCTTGTTGTTAATGTCGTTCCAGTCTCCAATAAAACTTCCTTCGTTCCACAAATCGTTGCGTACAGGTAATTTACTACGTCAGTACACTATAGATAGGTACTGTAAATAATTACAGAACTCAACAGATACCCCGAAAGTTGTTAGACGAGTAATCGACCGGAAACGAATGGAGGGAGTGCACAAAAAGCCCCGAAAACGAACATACCGGCGCCGTTGAGTTTGAGTAAGCGGAAACAACGCGGTGATAAGGTGGCTTTAGGAATTAATTCACGGAAACAGGTGGTGGCCCCCTCAGGAGGAAAAAAAGAGTTAAACCGCCTGAGATCCGAACATCCGCTGCCCTCTCTATCTCACCTCGAACGTGACCTCGCTACGTTAAGTGTTGCAAATACGTAAAATGATTCTACATATTGAATATAATGCAATCTGGAAAACGGGTACGGTTCGGGTTAACGATCATATTGACCATGTTTGAAATTTAATGAGCACCACTCTTATTCTTGGTGTGCATTCGTTGCTCGCGTATACTGGTACGTGCCGGTCTTGCCCGGTTTAAACTCATCCTTATTGGAACTCTGCTCGAAAATCAAGGAAGAATTGTTATTAGTGCATTCCAGTGATCTATCAGAAAACGATTCCAAGTTTGGTATGTCACAAAGCTTCTCCGCATGGTAACTATGACTATAATTCCGTTTCAACGATTCATGGAACAAAAATGCCATTGGACAAGCTCGTGCAGGTATCAACGCCTCCAGACGAGTGTGTCGAAATTGCAGAGTAGTCGTACTAATTGTAACGAGTTAAAAGTTGAAGTTGTTTAACAGATGATTAAACAGTCTGTAACTTCCCTATTATCCTCAAAATTTTAGCAATTTTGGTTCACCAGAACCTGAAAAGAAAACGCTGCAAATTCTTTCACTAGGGTTTATTATTCAATTGGCTTGCATCATGATTTGAATTTCTACTAAGCTTCGGAGTTTGCGTGTTTCACAGGTGATAGAGCGCTTATTGAATTTCAGGAGATATGCATATAGCACGTAAATCTGTTCTCAACCAAAATACCTATTTGGATTGATCAGTTGATCATATTTGTTGCCTGAAATTCAATAATCGCTGTATCACTTGTGAAACACGCACACTCCAAAGCTTAGTAGAAATTCTAATCATGAACGCAAGCCAATTGAGTAATAAACCCCAGTGGAAGAATTTGCAGCGTTTCATGTATATCAGAATGCTTCAACGCGTGTATCGTCTACAAAGCCTTTTAGGAGTTCACTCCAGTATCCAAATTACTACATCACTACATCACTAGGTTACTGATATCAAAACAAAAACAATACTAAACCAAAATAACGCGAATTTTGGCACCATAAATCGGGCCATAGATCGGGAATGGTTTGACCTACGGACCTGGGGAAGGGCTCATTCGATTCCTCGTGGAGTGTTCTTCAAAAAGAGTACAAACATAGGCCGCTTGACTTTTTTTTTGAGGTTTTTAGGGATTTTACAAAACTTTGACAACCCTTAAAGGGCACTTTAAATTAAGTGAGAGAGCTGGCTAAATAATTGGGGCGTTGTCGGACCAACATGGATTTTTCCTGAAAATTTCAGATGTTTTGCTCCAGCCGTTTGGGAGAAATCTTGCGTACGGCGGACGGACGGAAAAATTTTTATTGCAGATTCGGATTCTACACCCTTTGAAATCGCGCATAGATATGGTTTGACCTACGGACCGTAAACCATGAAATGTTCAGGGGGTTAGCATTTTTTTTTTCAAGAGCGATTACAATGGTTTATTATTGAATAATAAACCAAAATACTTGGTGGATCCCAAGTTTGCGCTTGCGCATAACCGAATTTGGAATTTTAGCCGTGAAATTCATAGGGAACGCTGTTCATTACCCGAAGATTCCATCAAATTTGGATGAAAACTATAGAAATTAGGTTTACTACTAACCCACCAAAGACGGGTGTGACTTTTACGCCGCGCCAAACAGGAACCAGCAATGATTTAGCGCAAATGAGTGCATGGCAGCGTTACTCTCGATTCGGGCTGTTTCACGTCTCATGAAAGTTTGCTAAGAGAATTTGGAGTTAAATTTAGTTTATTTAGTAACTGGGAGGGGGGGGGGGGCATGGAACTGTCAGTGTGACGTTCATGTCACATTCATCGTCTGCCTTACCTATTCTAATCTGACGATGTCCTCCGAGCTTTCCTCATTTCGACCCACCTGATACGATAAGAAGTTGGGACAGTGAAGTTTCGAGAATTGGATGAGAATGAGGTTTCGAGGAATATCGTTCATGTGCCGTAAATAATTTAACTGCTGGAAGATGATATTCTCGATGAGGAGGATGTGCAAGACAAACCTCTGCAAGACATGTGCACTACCTCTGCCATGATGGAATTTATTTGCTGAAATCAGTGGTTAACTGCGTTGTTACTGTTGCTTCAAGTTCGATAGGTACAAAATTATAAAATAGCCTTGAATACATCACATAGTCCGTGATCAGGTCGTCCCATGGAACACATGTGGTGGCTGCTGTGATTGCAGTGCTCGCAATTCCACTTTGGCGAATTATTATCGGCTTCTTGGCAAATTGTACACAAGCTGTCCACAAAAGACGAAGTCAAGAATTCTTCAACATCTTCGTCTGTGTCTACAACAAGGTCTCCCTCAGAGATATCTCCCCAGTCATCACTGTCACTGCTCTCACTTCTGGTTCTCTTGCGCTTCTCTTTCTTTTTTTTGAGGTCTTTCAATTGTTTTTTCATGATTTCCACCTTTCTTCTTCTTCTTCTGAACCCCATCTCTGCTACTAGTAGTGATTTGATTAAAATCCAGCTGAATTTGGCGCTTTGTTGGTTATTTGTTGTTCTTTTCCATCTTTTTTTGACGTTTCAGAAATGCACGCCATTCCCCCTATACGATGGGCGGCATTCATTCACGCTGACTCCATTTACAATCAAAACTTAAATTTGGTTAGTGCTTCAGAAAGATGATGAAATTCTGCCTGAAAACTAATCTTAAATATGATTTTGAAAATGGGACTTACAAGGTCCGAGCGGCACAAGCATAACATCAAATGATTCGGAAAAATAATCGTGAAAATTTTTTTTTCTCCAAAATCAAAAATTCCACTCGCATTTTGCGTTTTGACCTTTCTGAACATTGTTTTCACTTTCGGATTTTGGTTCAGGGACCTTTCTGTTTTGTGTGTCTGTCTGTCAGCAAATCCTTGTTACGGGCAAAACTACACGAAGTTATAGTCCGATTTTGAGGAAATTTTCAGGGATTGTTCGGTTTGATGTGTAGATGGTCCCCTATAAGTTTCATGACCCCCGGATCAATAGCAGTCTCTGCACATGCGCAAACGAAATCCTTGTTACGCGCATAACTCCGGGAGTTCTTCACCAATTTCGATGAAATTTTCAGGGATTGTGCGGGTTGGGGTGTAGATAGTCCCCTATGAGTTTCATGACCCCCGGATCAATAGCAGTCTCTGGATCCTTGTTCAATAGTTCTTGACCAATTTCGATGAAATTTTCAGGGATTGTTCGGTTTGATGTGTAGCGCATGACCCCCGGATCAATAGCCTCTGCGCATGCGCAAACGTGAAATCCTTGCCATAACCATAACTCCGGGAGTTCATGACTGATTTCGAGAAATTTTCAGGGATTGTTCGGACTGACGTAAAGATGGTCCTCGTGAGTAATAAAGAGAAAATAAAGTTTTAGCCTCGAGCTTGGATCGAACCATATTGAACCATCATTGAACGATGCATATATTTTATTTTTCGAAATGCTATAATGTCAATTTATCACTTTATTTATCAATCCATTCAGCGTAAATTTGTCAACTGTCAATTTTATAGTTTGTTCAATAGTTGAACATGCCTACCTTTATTTTCTCAAGTTATGCTCCTGCGTAACAATAAATTTACCCTAATTCAATATTTACTTCGCCTAATTGAACGAAGTTCTTTAGTCAATAATAATTTTCAATGATCTATACGGTCATGTTATGGATACGAGGAAGCTATGTGCCACACCCACTTGGCAGACGTTTTTGACCCTGGTATCATGAACTATTAATTTGAGGAAAAAAGATTTGGACCTCGGATGTACGCTTTTTCAAATTCGTTTATTGGATTCTATACCACACCTCATGAACCGTAAACCAACAAATTTTGAGGGGAGGGAAGATCTTAATTTTTGATTTGGTCGTAATTTTACTACTCGTAAATGTCTTCCCTTATCCGCTATATCGAATTTTAAGGTCTCGGATGTTGTAGTTTTTCTATCCCAGACGAATGTCAGGCTACGAATTCTGCTGGATAAACATACTTTTGGATGGTTCAAAGACGGCAATCAATGTTTCAAAGACGAAAGCAATGGTTATTTCATACCCAGGTTATTGGCTTTTCGAGGAAACAGTTTGCTAGATCAAGTACCTTGGCCAGTGGATGTGGGAAACGAAGTGTTTGGAGAATTGAGAATTTGGACGGAAATAGCTTGGCGCGTATTTAGCAACATGCGTAGTATTTCACCCCTCCAGGATTTGATTTTACACTTCGCTGACGTGCAGTTAATTGCGACGTTTGATCAACCTTGTTACACGGCTTCGAAAGATGAACGCTGAAAGCTGGCGAATTAGACGCTTTTGGCGCAGGTTCGGCGTTGTTGGAGCAGCATATATTTTCCTGCCAAAATTCAGTAGGCAGTACGGTACAGTATTCGATTTACTGTATCTAATCAATCGTGATTCTTACATGTTTTTCCCAGTGTTACTTCTAAACTCACAAAGGATTTCTGAATACTATGCCACACTTACTATTCCGTATCCAGTTAGTATTATTCTGTAACCCTTTTCGTCTTTACTAAATATGTACGTACGGCCTTAACTAAGATTTAAAACGAATTATAAATTGGAACTAGGATTGCCAGTTTCTCTCCACACATTAATTGATGATTGAACTACTCGTGGACTTCGCCGTTATCTTTTGCTACAATTGTGGTGAGGTTGATTAATTTCTCGTGGACGGAAGTTAAATATTATTGTAAGCCCCCTCGTGTATTGGTCGTTCCTAGTATAAATTATACGTTTTGGACTTCCTAAAGATTGAAAGCGGTTTATGGGGAAAAGAAGAGATTGCTAAGTAAATTGTTCTGAGATAATGTTTACCCTACTATGTCCAGTTCTCAATCTGCTAATTGTTTTTGACATTTTATGTCTTTACTTTGCTACATAAACTCAAAAACGCTGCAAATTCTTTCACTAGGGTTTATATTCAATTGGCTTGCGTTCATGATTTGAATTTCTACTATGCTTTGGAGTGTGCGTGTTTCACAGGTGATAGAGCGATTATTGAATTTCAGGAGGTATGCATAGAGCACGCATTTGGATTGGATTGGATTAGGGTTGATCATATTAAATATTTTGTGTGCCTCCTGAAATTCAATAATCACTCTATCACCTGTGAAACACGCACACTCCAAAGCTAAATAGAAATTCAAATCATGAACGCAAGCCAATTGAATAATAAACCCCAGTGAAAGAATTTGCCACGTTTCATGCGTATCAGAATGCTTCATCCCGTGCATCGGCTACAAAGCCTTTAGGAGTTCACTCCAGTATCCACATTACTACATCACTAGGTTACTGCGATGAAAACATAAACAATAATAAACCAAAAAACGCTAGTGTTGGCTCCAAAAATTGGGCCATATATTTGGAATGGTTTGACCTACGGACCTGGGGAGGGGCTCATTTGATTCCTCGTGGAAAGTTCTTCAAAGAGAGTATAATTTTAGGCCGCCTCGACTTTTTTTGAGGTTTTTAGGGATTTTACAAAACTTTGACAACCCTTAAAGGGCACTTTAAATTAAAAAAAGAAGAAGAAACACGCACACTCCAAAGCTTAGTAGAAATTCAAATCATGAACGCAAGCCAATTGAATAATAAAACCCAGTGAAAGAATTTACAGCGTTTCAAGTATCAATACGGTACACAATTTATATTATTACGATCCGAAAACCAAAAGATGATTGATCAATGAACCTACATTACCGTTGATGTTTATAAACTTGATGTTACATAATGGAATTTTTTTTGTGTACCACTTTACTCTTTAAAATTAAACGAAAAAAACGTCTGCCGAGTGGGTGTGGCACATAGCTTCATCGTATCCATAACATTACTGTATAACTCCCGGAGTTATGCGCGTAACGAGGATTTCGTTTGCGGATGCGCAGAGGCTACTATTGATCCGGGTGTCATTAAACCTATAGGGGACCATCTACACCCCAACCCGCACAATCCCTGAAAATTTCATCAAAATCAGACTATAACTTCGTGTAGTTTAGCCCGTAACAAGGATTTGTTGACAGACAGACACACAGACAGACACGGAACCAAAATTGTTCAGAAAGGTCTAAAACGCAAAATGCGATTGGAATTTTTGATTTTGGAAACAAAAAAATTTTCACATTCCGAAAGTGAAAACAATGCTTCCGCTACCTTGGTAGACTCGGAAGCAAAACGCTGTTGCTTTTGTTTTGATTGCAGTACCCTAGTGATGTAGTGAATATGGATGCAATATTGGCAGCATAAAAGGAAATGGTTTGAGCTACGGACCTGGGGAGGGGCTCATTCGATTCCTTAAGAAAAGTCCTTCATAAAAATTCCAAATTTAGGACGCCTTGACTTTTTTTGAGGTTTTTAGGGATTTTACACAACTTTGACAACCCTTAAAGGGCACTTTAAATTAAGTGAGAGGGCTGGCTAAAGAATTGGTGCGTCGCCGGACCAACGTGGATTTTTCCTGAAAATTTCAGATTTGTTAGAAATCGTGCGTACGGCGGACGGACGGAAAATTTTTTATTGCAGATTTGGATTCTACACCCTTTGAAAGGTAAACCATGAAATTTTCAGGGGGGTTAGCATTTTTTTTTTTTTTTCAAGAGCGATTACAATGGTTTATCATTGAATAATAAACCAAAAGGCAAAGTTAAGATGTCACGAAACTGAATTTCGAGACGAGATAATGTCACAAATGAGACGCATTTATTTTACTCAAATAATTCGAGGGGAATAAGAAATTGGGCAAGGCTGAAGGTGACTCCAGGGCAGTGATCCCGGATCCTTGACTTTCCAGTTTCTTCCTTGTGAGAATAAAGCACGTCTCGCGCTTTTCAAGATGGTCTCTTCATCCCAGTTCGGTTCAGTTGATGCCCGTGAGGTGAATGAATGGAAATTAATAATCAACCCGCGGAAATATATAAAAACGCTGTCATTTCTAAGATACGGGTTTCTTATTATTTAAATAATGCTTATCGTGAGGTTTTGGGCTTCACTTTTAAGCTCAAAAATTTTGATTATTTGCCAAAGTCGAATTTCTACTGTTCTGAAACCTATTACAGTTGATTTCGCGTCTCAAATGACTGGAAAATGACACCCCACTTGCCCATGTTAGTCATAATCGCGGAAAACGACCTTTTTGCTTCCGAGTCTACTAAGGTAGCGGAAGCATTGTTTTCACTTTCGGAATGTGAAAATTTGTTTGTCTCCAAAATCAAAAATTCCACTCGCATTTTGCGTTTTAGACCTTTCTGAACAACTTTGGTTCCGTGTCTGTCTGTCTGTCTGTCAGCAAATCCTTGTTACGGGCAAAACTACACGAAGTTATAGTCCGATTTTGATGAAATTTTCAGAGATTGTGTGGGTTGGGGTGTAGATGGTCCCCTATGAGTTTCATGACCCCCGGATCAATAGTAGCCTCTGCGCATGCGCAAACATGGAATTCTTGCCACAAGCATAACTCCGGGAGTTCTTGACCAATTTCGATGAAATTTTCAGGGATTGTTCGGTTTGATGTGTAGATAGTCCCCTATGAGTTTCATGACCCCCGGATCAATAGTAGTCTCTGCGCATGCGCTAACGTGAAATCCTTGCCACAAGCATAACTCCGGGAGTTCTTGACCGATTTCGATGAAATTTTCAGGGATTGTTCGGTTTGATGTGTAGATGATCCTCTATGAGTTTCATGACCCCCGGATCAATAGTAGCCTCTGCGCATGCGAAAACGTGAAATCCGTGCCACAAGCATAACTCCGGGAGCTTCTTGACCGATTTCGATGAAATTTTCAGGGATTGTTCGGTTTGATGTGTAGATGATCCCCTATGAGTTTCATGACCCCCGGATCAATAGTAGCCTCTGCGCATGCGCAAACGTGAAATCCTTGCCACAAGCATAACTCCGGGAGTTCTTGACCGATTTCGATGAAATTTTCAGGGATTGTTCGGACTGATGTAAAGATGGTCCTCGTGAGTAATAAAGAGAATTCAATATTTACTTCGCCTAATTGAACGAAGTTCTTTAGTCAACAATAATTTTCAATGATCTATACAGTCATATTATGGATACGAGGAAGCTGTGTCACACCCACTTGGCAGACGTTTTTGAACTTTTTAACCAGTTTTCAGCCTCGATCCCGGGCGGTTTGGTGTCTGGTGAGGTGGGTTGTGGGTCCATTATTTCCAATAGAAAGCCTTTGTAATCGTGGAGCAAAAATGGTTTACCACTCTTCCCCCTATTCACTAGAAAATTTCACGCTTCAAGGTGCGTAGATTCCAAATTTGAAATAAATGTTCGCCTTAAGGGCCATAGAAGACCTCAAGATTGGCGTAAAAATTAGTTCTTTCGCACATTCCACTTGGGGTCTAGCTGGTCCTAACATCTGTGCAGCCAGATCACATCACACGCACCCCCCCCCCCCCCCCTAAACGTTTTTTTCAAGCTCATTACTGACAAAGGCAAAAGGCTTATCATTTGTCAGTAATTTTGGATGCATAGACGACTGAGATAGGTTTCGTAAATATAGCCCCGAAAGGTAGTGATTACTGGCATATACCGGATCAATGTTGGGTTTTTTAGCCAAATTTCGTAAAATTTAGTCCATTACTTTCGGAGAGAAGCTTCGGACAGCGTACGGGAGCCAGAGATTTTAACAGAATATTTTTATTTAACATTTTTAAAATCTACGTACCAATGTCAAAACGTTAATCAACAACTTCTGAGGGGGGTCTAAAAATGTTTCGTGGTCGATTAAAAGGTTCATTAATGAAAATAATAGGGCCAAAAAACGTCCTTCTGCCGTAAAAAACTTGTATCCGAAACTACTAGGCCAAAGTTCGTGAAACATCCTAAAAGGTCGAAAACTTTCCAAACAACTCACGAAAACCAATCCACAAAAGTATATGTCCAGGGATTATACATTGTCTCCCTTAGTTTGCAAGTATTAGGCTGTAGATGTTACCCATCAATTCATCAGTGAAATATTCGTTTTCAAAAGTCTTGCACCGAGGCTAATCGCCCCAGCTTGCATTACACGTTATCCATCACCAACCATAGGAACCTTCTATGGAATGTGTTAGGATCATTTAAACATTTCAATGGTCTATAAATCATGGGCGGTCCCAAGAGGGGGGGGGGGTCAGGAGGTCATGCCCCCCCCCCCCCCCCCAAATTCTTAATTTTATGGTTTATAATAAGCTTATTTTGCAAACGCGCTTTTTCTTCCTCTGTTTTCTGTTAATTTTAACCTGGATTAAAAACCATCAAGTGAAGTGATGAAATATGAATTAAACTGAGTCTTTAGGTAAGGACGTGGCTTTGGTTTGATAAAAAATGTATTACATTTTCTAACAATGACCCCCCCCCCTAAATGTAAGCCTAGGACCGCCACTGCTATAAATGCATACTACCTGTACGAGAAAGCTGTGGATCACAGGTAACCTATCAGACGTCTCGGTCGATTGCGATTTGTCATTGAAGTATGTACCTGAAGTGTTTGTAATTTGCTCTCAATTAGGGGGTTTTACCTGCTTTACTCGAAAAATAGTAGTAGTTTACCAGCGGGCTTGTGCAGGGACGTAACTAGGGGGGGGGTCAAATTAGAGGGGCGCCAAATAGGCAAAAAAGTGACAGCTTACCAAGTTCTTTTAAATATTATGACCGTTTGGAGTAAATTTGAAAATATTTACTAAAAGGAAAAATAATATAAATAAGGAATTCAATAGGCCTACAAAAAAACTTATACTTCGCGAAGCGAGAACTAGCCTTGAGTGGCCGTATGCAGGGTAGTTGACGAGGCGAGTCTACTCCATTCGAACTTTTGGTTTATATTTGCCAAAACGGCCTCCATGACGCCTATCCCAATATAACCACAGCTTTGCGAATTTTTCTTACAATACCCGTGTGTCTAGCATCGAATGAAAGAAGTTTTAGAAAACTGAGGATAATAAAAAACTACATCAGGAATTTGACAGGACAAAACGACTAAGCAACTTGGCCATCATATCAATAGAGCACAAAATAGCTTCAGCACTATCTTTTGATGGTATCATTAAAACATTTGCAGCAAAAAAAGCCCGACAATTTTCATTTTAAAGTTTGTTTAGGGCTTCCATTTCGTACAAAAATTTATTTATCATCATTAGTTTGTTAAATTTAATAAAAAAACGCTGCAAATTCTTTCACTGGGGTTTATTATTCAATTGGCTTGTGTTCATGATTTGAATTTCTACTAAGCTTGGAGTGTGCGTGTTTCACAGGATAGAGCGATTATTGAATTTCAGGAGATATGCATAGAGCACGTAAATCTGTTCTCAACCAAAATACCTATTTGGATTGATCAGTTGATCATATTTGTGTGCTTCCTGAAATTCAAATCATGAACGCAAGCCAATTGAATAATAAACCGCAGTGAAAGAATTTGCAGCATTTTTTTTTAAATTGAACCTCAATACCCCCACAATAAAAACATCAATAATTTATCAAGTCCTTTAGCACTCGTATTGCGTTAAAACTTCTCCAAATTCAAATTTAAACGATGTAGCCAAAGGTAGACTGATGTAGAGGAGGCACACAAATATGATCAACTGATCAATCAAAATAGGGATATTGGTTGAGAACAGATTTACGTGCTCTATGCATATCTCCTAAAATTCAATAATCGCTCTATCACCTGTGAAACACGCACACTCCGAAGCTTAGTACAGACTCAAATCATGGACGCAAGCCAATTGCATAATAAACCCCAGTGAAAGAATACTTATTTACCCCAGTAATAATATTGAATAATATTTACCTATATATTATCAGCGTTTCATGCATATCAGAATGCTTCAACCCGTGTATCGGCTATAAACTACAAGTATCCACATCGGCTATCACTCCAGTATCCACATTCACTACAACTCGACGCTATCGGCATCACTAGGTTACAAACAAACAATAATAAACCAAAATACACAAATGTTGGCCATAAATCGAGCCATACATTGGGAATGGTTTGACCTACGGAGCTGGTCATCATTCGATTCCTGATGGAGTGTTCTTCAAAAAGAGTACAAATTTAGGCCGCTTCGACAGCCCTTAAAGGGCACTTTAAATTGAGTGAGAGAGCTGGCTCAGGAATTGGAGCGTCGTCGGACCAAGATGGGATTTTTCCTGAAAATTTCAGATCTTTTCCTCCAGCCGTTTGGGAGATATCGTGCGTACGGCGTACGGCGGACGTACGGAAAATTTTTTTATTGCAAATTCGGATTCTACACCCTTTGAAACGTGAACCATGAAATTTTCAGGGGGGTTAGAATTTTTTTTTTCCAGAGCGATTACAATGGTTTATTATTGAATAATAAACCAATATACCTGTGGTATTTTGAATTGAGCACTTACTTACCAAACCATCCTCCTTATACTAAAAAAGTTTATACTTTGTGAATAAATCAAATTAATTATATTTATATTTTGGTTCATTGGTGTATTAAGATGGTATGAGTCATGAGATTTCGGGTCTATGGGGGGGGGGGGGGGTTACCAAATTTATTTCTTGCCCCGGGTGAAATAGGGGCTGGTTACGTCCCTGGGTTTGAGTAATAAGACACTAAGAATTTGCGATTAGTAGCATTTATTTGAACCTCCTGATTTTTTCGACGAATGTGAAAAAGGAGGACAATTGGGGATTTTTTGTTTTGGATGGAGGAGTCTTCCCTGCAACGTCCTATCACATCAGTTAACCATTATGTAAACGATTCTGATCGCTTTGTTAACGTAATGAGCTGGAGCCCAGCTATACCGGAGCTACCTATATCTTCATCGCGTTCGAACTGCTTAAAAATCCGTTCATTTGCTTTGAATAACGACCGCCTCCCTGCCCATCTCGTATTGCCGAACTGCGAAGCGAACACCTTCTGCCTAGCAACAAGTGACTTGGTTCGTCAAGGTCGCCAGTTCTTTCACCTGCCTGATCCCCAAATGAAACCGCAATGTTTATTCTTTTCCACTCGTTAATTGTTTATCGATGTTTGTCTGAAGATGAATCACGATCCACATGTAATAAAACATATATATCATTTCCAAGTGAAATTAAACCGTTCGCTACTCAAATTAAAGGTTTTTCGAGTCAAATACAGCCTTTTCATCATTATTAGGGACAATTTTGTTTTGGTTTATTATTCAATAATAAACTATTGTAATCACTCTTGAAAAAAAAAAAAAAAAAAAAAAAAAAATTCTAACCCCCTCTGAAAATTTTACGGTTTACGTTTCAAAGGGTGTAGAATCCGAATCTGCAATTAAAATTTTTCCGTCCGTCCGCCGTACACACGATTTCTCCCAAACGGCTGAAGCAAAAGATCTGAAATTTTCAGGAAAAATCCACGTTGATCCGACGACGCCCCAATTCTTGAGCCAGCTCTCTCACTTAATTTAAAGTGCCCTTTAAGGGTTGTCAACGTTTTGTAAAATCCCTAAAAACCTCAAAAAAAGTCAAGGCGGCCTGAATTTGGACTCTTTTTGAAGAACTTTCCACGAAGGAATCGAATGAGCCCCTCCCTAGGTTCGTAGGTCAAACCATTCCCGATGTATGGCCCGATTCATGGAGCCAACATTTGCGTTATTTTCGTTTATTATTGTTTTTGTTTTGATTACAGTAACCTAGTGATGATGTGAACGTGGATACTGGAGTGAACGCCTAAAAGGGTTTATAGCCGATACACGGGTTGAAGTATTCTGATAACCATAAAAAACGCTGCAATTTCTTTCACTGGGGTTCATTATTCAATTGGCTTGCGTTCATGATTTGAATTTCTACTATGCTTTGGAGTCTGCGTGTTTCACAGGTGATAGAGCGATTATTGAATTTCAGGAGATATGCATAGAGCACGTAAATCTGGTCTCAACCAAAATACCTATTTGGATTGATCGGTTGATCGTATTTGTGTGCCTCCATTCCTTTTAATTGTATTCTAGAATATATGATGGGAGCTCCTTTCTTAAGGTCACCACTTTAAGTAGATTAGGGGAGAAATTAATCCCAAAGCTACTTAAGCTGATTTGAGCTTCTCCTTACCTTGTCATTGTACTCTACATGCCTCAAAGCAGCTTTATATCATATTTCGGCTCTCCAGGGCAATGCAGAAAGAGTTCACACAACAAAATTTTGTAATGGTCGGCTGAAAGAATGATTTCATCACATATATAACTACATAATCCTACAATATAACCACATTGTAAGTGAGTGTTTGGGTTCTTTCTTGTTCGATCTACAACGCTGAAATAAAGAATGGAGCTCCTATAGAACATATTCAGTATAATTACAATGTATGCAGGCACGCTGAGGCGCACTGATCAACTGAGTGACTTGCTGATGATTCCATTCCTAACCGATGCACGATGCTAAAACATAAAATTTATATAATAAATGGAACTCCAAGAATACAACTACAGTGTATGGAATGTTGTGGGGTAGTTACACGGTTCTCTATGAGTGTCTCCTCTTTAGGAACAATTGTAGCATGAGCGAACTTGCAAATTTTGTAACATATAAAGTTTATGTTCAAGTTTGATGACATTTTCAGTGTTTTTGAGCGTTGATATCCAAGTTATGTTTTATTACTGGCTGATGATTGGAGCCATCACGCGTCAGCAAAGATAAAATCCCAGTTGTCTGTTCAATCTTATTTCGATAGATCCAACAGAAATCCTGAAAGTGGCAGCTGTAAGAAGGAGGAGATGGAATATACTAGCTCGCCTTCAAGATTTGAGGTGGGTAGCCTGAAACACACAGCTAAAGCAAAAAACGCTGCAAATTCTTTCACTGGGGTTTATTATTCAATTGGCTTGCGTTCATGATTTGAATTTATACTAAGCTTTGGAGTGCACGTGTTTCACAGGTGATAGAGCGATTATTGAATTTCAGGAGGTATGCATAGAGCACGTAAATCTGTTCTCAACCAAAATACCTATTTGGATTGATCAGTTGATCATATTTGTGCGCCTCCCGAAATTCAATAATCGCTCTTTCACCTGTGAAACACGCACACCCCAAAGCTTAGTACAAATTCAAACCACCAATGATATTGAATAATAAAAGCCAGTGAAAGAATTTGCAGCATTTTGTGTTACCAAACCAGGCGGTAAATTTTGCTGATTTATACGAGAAAGTTATGTTCGAAGCCCAACTTTTTATTATCTGTAACGAGAAATTAATGCTTCACAATTAACATCAAAATAGAAAATTCCACATTTTAATATATTATTTTCAATAATGTACCTTTGTAGTCAACCAAGATAAAAACATTTTTAACCTTCCTCAAAAATGTTTGGTTTACGTTTCGATGAGATTTCAAAAATTGGATTAAAAGAAATCCTTATATCCCCGTGCGAAGCTTTTCTCCGAAATTATACAAAATTTCGCTAAAAAATCCAGCATAGATCCGGGATGTGCCTGAAATCACGGATTCTTGATCAATCAACCCTCAGGATTAATCTTGAAATAAATCGAAATTTCAAAATTTTTCGATATAAGAGGGTAGATTTTTTGTTTGATTCAGAGTTCCATGTATGAGTTTAACTCTCGAAGTAATGTATTACCATCCGTTCGCTCATTACTTGAAAAATGGATTTAGTAGGCGGACTTCAGTGCCCGTTCAAAGGGAGGTCTGAGGGGTAGTTGGATTGACTGGCGGCAACCCAAGTATTTCCGTCTTGAATGCAATTTCAAGAAATGGAGAGACGAGGTGCAGAGCTTTTACAATGCACCCAGACCACGTCTGATCTACTTACATCAGTGATGTACGTAGAAGGGCTGCCTGATACAGAAATAATATACCCCTGTGTGATAATTTGCAGCGTGATTCTTTGGGTTTCTAAGCTTTCCGAAAAGGTGTAGTGAGGGAGGTAGTACATACATGATACATGAAGAGACATGGTGCATGGTATCTAGTCACTGCTTTTTGTCCTCTCAATTTAATGAAGGTCGTAAATAGTTTCAACTACTTGGGAGTAACTTTCAGCATCTCAGGACGTTTCAGGCTGCAAACAGAGGCGGCTCTCAAGAAGGGCCTCGCTGCAGCTGGTAGTGTACTTCAAATTATCAACCAGTCCCGCTCAAACTCCCCAAAAATTTGGAACCGTTTACTTGAAGCACTCAGTGCATCTTCGGCGCTCTATGGCGCTGAAGTATGGGCAATTTTTTACATCGACTGCTTAGAGAAACTTCAATCGCGCTTCTACAAAAACATCCTCCACCTCCCCAGGAATACTCCGGATGCTTATATAAAACGGGAAATTGGCGCGAAAGACATGAAGTTGAGCATACTGAAGAGGGCACTTACATGGTATTACAAGCTGGCAACTATGGAGGACACCCGATACCCGAAACGGTGCATTGTCCGTTTGGAAGAGCTCGGAAGCACCCCTTTTAGCTACCTTAAAAATGACTAGCTCAACCAGCTGCGTAAATTGGCTGTAGATTTTGGCTTTGAGGACTTATTGGAAGACGTGTCACACTTCAAGCAAAAGCTACCCAACAAATTGGAAGAGATACGTTTACAGTTGCTCACCAACGTTAAAGAACAGGTCGCAGTATCGAATTTCAACACCTATTTCAAGCACCTGACCTTTGGTGAGACCTCTTTCCTGCACTCGAAGGCATCCCTAGCCATGAAAAGGATTATTGCCCGGATCAGAGTCTTAGGGAGTAAAAAGGCATCTTTATCTTTCGGAAAGGTGCGTGTTGCTTTTGACAACGAGCGTCCATGTGAGATCTGCAACATACCAGATTCAACAGATAGCTTTCGCCATTTTTTTCAGCAGTGCGCAGTTTTTGAAGCAGAGAGGGAGCGGTGGCTTGGTGAAAAGTCCCTAAACGATGGACAGGCCATATACTGGTTCGACGTGAAACTGGAAAACGACTGGAAGAAGCTGTACTCTTTTCTATATACAGCCATCAGGCAAAGAGCAGTTATTGTAAATGAAGGGTTCCTTTTCTGACCGATAATGGCAATTTTCTTTTTTAACTGGACGTTACAATTTATTTTATTTTATTCTTTTTAGAATACTTATGTAGGGTACAGTTGTATTTATATTTCCTACCATTCGCAGCATATACCTTTCTAATGAATCTATATCAACTCTTGTAATATCTCCGGGTTTATACAATAAAACATCATTCATTCATTCATTCCTCTCAATTTTGCATTTCAGAGGGGGGATTGGGTTGGTCATCGACTGACGATGTCTCCAACGTTTTTCTACCCTTGCGAAACTCCACGGGGCATGAGCTGAGATTGCTCAGCACAAACGACAAAAATTGTTTCGCCATAGAGTCACCCGCGTATAATAAAACAATGAATGCACTCGGGTGCTAAGAATCTTAACGGCGAAGCGGTGACGCCGAAAACGCTCATCAAAACGAATCGGATGATGAAATCCCGTGGCATCTTTGCGCTTTGTTGTGCAACCTTCCAGGAAGCGGCGGACAGCCGGTGCTCGAGGGATTGTCCGCCGACAATTATTTCGAGAGCCGCCGGTTCCATTTTGAATTGAAATCGAATTCATATCACGAGACGTGGGTGGGTGTCTCGGGGAGGGTTTTCGCTGGAAAAAAAAAGCGGGATTTGCGAGTTTCACCGAAACGGGCGTCTTCGCCGGATCATCGAGACGATTTACGTAACAGAATGTGGGAACAGGTTCCGCTGGGTCTCCTCTTACGTTCTTTATTTCTCGTCCCCTCTATGTCTCTCTTGCTGCCCCCACGACTCGATGATTTCTCGCTTTTGTCTCGAGAAAAATCTCAACGGCAAATGAAAGGGTCCGAGCCTTTAAAGAAAAAAAAATGTGCTGGTTCAACTATCAACTGCACGCACTCCTGCACGAAATGGATTCCACCGTTCATCTTGTACTGACCAGCAGCCGTGAATTTTAGAAAAGTACTCGAGCTTTTATATTTTATTCATATTTTCAAAAGACGATGTCTTTTACAACATCATTCGTCATTGGAACATGTAATGGAATTTGCACAGAATTGTAAAGTATTGGTAGAACCGTCAAACGAGGAATACAAATTGTGGTTGCTTGGAGAGCTCTGAAGGCATAGGGATTCCTTTAGATGTGGACTCAAGATTTCACTTGTGATGGATATGGTGGCCCCTTCCCGATTTTAGATTCCGACGCCTCATCCAGAAGATGAATCAGACGTTACCAAGCGTCTGGTACAACCTCTGAGCATTGCAGAGCAAAATAATGCATCCACCTTTTCGGAAGGGGCAACTATTCCATTCCATCACCCTCACACACTGTAGCGGAGCCTATTGTGCTACTTTCTAAATACTTGGGCAGTCCCATAATGGAGTATGCCATCCCAGTTTGATCGTTCTGCAATGAAATCAATAACTATCTTGAAGCGAGGTCAACGTAAATTCTTACAGTGGTTCTCGAGCTGAAGATTCCAGGTTAGAGGTGTGTAAACCCAGGTCACCTGAGGGAGTAGACTCCCTGCAGGTCACTCAGTCCAAAGACAAGGTTAGTGGGAGAAGTTCACCAGTTCACTCCGTGCATGAATGCGACCTGCAGGTCGCTCCGCAATTCACCTTGTGAATGAATGGGACCTCTATTATCTTCATGTACAGTCAGGGTTCGGTAGTTGACAGACGTCTACTGTACTCCTTACATGAGTACATCTGAGTAAAACAACGATAGGTACCAAAACGAGGTCATTTTCCGAGTCCTCATGAATAAATTTGATTTAAATAGTAGAATCTGCTGTAAAGGAACGGCGACCTGCCCAGGTTGTTAGTTGGGGAGAATGAACGGTTATCTTGAGCCAAGACTCCTCAGCAAGAGACGTTTGCGACCTGCAGGTCTCAAACTTCACCTGCCACGAAAAGTTCGCGACCGTCTGAGTAGTTCGTATGTCGGCCATGCTGTTGCAAACGTCTTGGGATGAACTGCAGGTCTTCTTCCCGCAGGTCACTTGGGACAAGTTCACTTGAAAGAGAAGTTCTTTGAGACAAGTCCGCCGTACGCCGTACGCACGATTTCCCCCAAACGGCTGGAGCAAAAAATCTGAAATTTTCAGGAAAAATCCATCTTGGTCCGACGACGCCCCAATTCTTGAGCCAGCTCTCTCACTCAATTTAAAATGCCCTTTAAGGGCTGTCAAAGTTTTGTAAAATCCCTAAAAACCTCAAAACAAGTCGAAGCGGCCTAAATTCGTACCTATTTGCAAATTCTTTTACTGGGGTTTATTATTCAATTGGCTTGTGCTCATGATTTGAATTTCTCCTAAGCTTTGGAGTGTGCGTGTTTCACAGGATAGAGCGATTATTGAATTTCAGGAGATATCCACGGAGCACGTAGATCTGTTCTCAACCAAAATACCTATTTGCAAAACTTGCTGTCTAATATCTGGTTTATCAATTGTTGTTACTATCTGCCTTTTTAGGACGGCTTGCTGAAGCAAGGCTTCATCAGCAGAGAGGCATCTAGGTTTAAAAGAATAAATCTTTGGCCAAATTGTAAAATATTTGGCAACGTTTTTGCTAAGACTTAAAAAAAAAACGTTGCAAATTCTTCCACTGGGGTTTATTATTCAATTAGCTTGCGTTCATGATTTGAATTTCTATCAAGCTTTAGAGTGTGCGTGTTTCGCATTTGATAGAGCGATTATTGAATTTCAGGAGATATGCATAGAGCACGTATATCTGTTCTCAACCAAAATACCTATTTGGATTGATCAGTTGATCATATTTGTGTGCCTCCTGATAATCGCTCTATCCTTGAAACACAATCCGATGTAGAAATTCAAATCATGAACGCAAACGTTTGAATAATAAACCCCAGTGGAAGAATTTCCAACGTTTTTTGTTTGATACAGATAGAAATTATGTCCCTGAATTTAATGAGGCCACTCCGGTTGGTGTAGGATCATCAATTACCGGTGGCAGGGTGGATGAGAGTGGATACTATAGAGTGGGAGGATTCTACAAAGCGGCTGGGGGCAGACCCGGAGCACGGTGAACATTTCAAGTTTCTCTCGCCGTTTCGTTCTTCGAGTTAACGATTCCTCTTTTTTGTGGTTCGTCAGTTTTATTTTTTGCATGCTGCAAACCATCCATTTTGCCCAAACGAACAAAATATGTTCGCTCGCAAAATTTCTATTGAAACGAGAGGCAATATCAGAACTGAGGTAAGGACCTTAAGTGTTTACATTTCAGCGACCATACTCTGACAGTAGTGTTTTTTGGTTCTTCATGTTCCTTTCTTTTGTGATGTAAATAATTTAAATTTAAATGGGTCAAATTTTATTCCTCTTTTTTTTGGTTCATGATTTTTTAAAATTTTACATTAAACTACCAAAAGACTAGCTGCAGACTCCTTCGCTCTGTTCTACGTTCAAGTACAATTACTTCTCTAGCAGCAACTAGTTTATGCTCCAACCTCTACAACTTTTACCACGTGAAACAAACGTTTTTCTATAAAAAAAAACCGAAGTTGATTTTTCTAGCAGGATAGCAGGACCTCAAATCTGTTCCAGAGTCATTTAAATTTATAATATATTTAATTCTTAATCCATTTCGTTAAAAGCTTAATGTTTCTCACTTTGATTGTAGCAAGTAAAATAAGTTATATTCACTGCCAAGGAGTTGGCAAAGCAGCTTCCTCGTTACATCCTTTATCATATGAGCTAAATTGAATCAAAATTGTGAAAGTTATACCTATTTCAAGAATTTCACGTTAGCGCATGCGCACAGCGTACCACTGATTATATTGAGATGAAATTCGCATGGGAGTTGAAGAGGTCTTATCCGCATAGTCTCCTCAAAATATGAGCTAAATTCATTCAAAATTGTGGAAGTTATGGCTGTAACAAGGAAATGCGGACAGATAGACCGACAGACACGGAACCTAAGTTGTTCAGTAGGCTATGAAACGCAAAATGCGAGTGGAAATTTTGAATTCGGACAACAAAGATTTAGTTGGCTCCCGAAAGTGAACACAGGTTTATCAATCACTGTTACTATTTGCCTTTTTAGGACGGCTTGCTGAAGAAAGGCTTCATCAGCAGAGGGGCGTCTAGGTTAAAAAGAATAAACCTTTGTAAAATATTTGTCAACGTTTTTGCTACGACTTAAGAAAAACGCTACAAATTCTTTCACTGGGGTTTATTATTCAATTGGCTTGCGTTCATGATTTGAATTTCTATTAAGCTTTGGAGTGTGCGTGTTTCCACAGGTGATAGAGCGATTATTGAAGTTCAGGAGATATGCATAGAGCACTTAAATCGGTTCTCAACCAAAATACCTATTTGGATTGATCAGTTGATCATATTTGTGTGCCTCCTGAAATTCAATAATCGCTCTATCACCTGTGAAACACGCACACTCCAAAGCTTAGTAGAAATTCACATCATGAACGCAAGCCCAATAATAAACCCCAGTGAAAGAATTTGCAGCGTGTTTTATGGTTATCAGAATGCTTCAACCCGTGTATCGGCTACAAAGCCTTTCAAGAGTTCACTCCAGTATCCACATTACTACATCACTTCATCACTACGTCACTAGGTTTCTGATAGCAACACAAAAACAATAATAAACCCAAATAACGCCATAAATCGGGCCGTAGATCGGAAATGGTTTGACCTACGGACCTGGGGAGGGACTCATTCGATTCCTCGTGGAGTGTTCTTCAAAAAGAGTACACATTTAGGCCGCCTTGACTTTTTTTGAGGTTTTTAGGGATTTTACAAAACTTTGACAACCCTTAAAGGGCACTTTAAATTAAGTGAGAGAGCTGGCTCAAGAATTGGGGCGTCGCCGGACCAACGTGGATTTTTCCTGAAAATTTCAGCTTTTTTGCTTCAGCCGTTTGGGAGAAATCGTGCGTACGGCGTACGGACGGAAAAGTTTTTATTGCAGATTCGGATTCTGCACCCTTTGAAACGTAAACCATGAAATTTTCAGGGGGGGGGGGGGGTTAGCATTTTTTTTTTCAAGAGCGATTACAATGGTTTATTATTGAATAATAAACCAAAAACCAAGATAACGCAAATGTTGGCACCATAAATCTGGCCATAGATCGGGAATGGTTTGACCTACGGACCTGGGGAGAGGCTCATACGATCCCTCATGGAATGTTCTTCAAAAAGATTCCAAATTTAGGCCGCCTTGACTTTTTTTGAGGTTTTTACGGATTTTACAAAACTTTGACAACCTTTGAATGACACTTTGAATTATGTGAGAGAGCTGGCTCAAGAATTTGGGCGTTGTCGGACCAATGTGGATTTTTCCTGAAAATTTCAGATTTTTTGCTCCAGCCGTTTGGGAGAAATCGTGCGTACGGCGGACGGACGTAAAAATTTGTATTGCACATTTGGATTCTACACCCTTTGAAACGTAAACCATGAAATTTTCAGTTTATTATTGAATAAGAAACCAAAACTGTAGCCAAACCTCGTCTGAAATTTTCAGGTTACCTTTGTAACACCTGCATTGCTATACTAAATGTTTGCTTATAAGGCTTTATATTGAAGACGATAAACTAAAATCAGTGATGTTTTAGGATCTGGGTTCTTGGGCGACTTGGTTCATTTCGCTTGTCACTTCAAACTGGGGGGGGGGGGGGGTGTGCCAGGGCCCGCGGTCACTTTGAAAAAACCATTTCTCCCCAGTAAAGTTCGCTACCGCCAGGAACCAGACTGAGACTGCAATCCAGTCCCCAGCTACATCAGACGAGTCGACCTCGCTTCACTCCATAAAACTCATACTTGAGATCCCCTCTGCTGAGGCCGGAATGTGACCGTGTTGTAACCCCACACGGCTGAACTACTTTTGTTCTTTCGCCACGTATTATCGGGGGGGTTCAGGCCTTTTGTTGCAAGAAAACTGTGTTATTGGGCCGTTACGGGACAAAGGAGCTCCTGTGGTGATCAGCACTTTCTGTCCTTCGGGCGCCGGCTTTAATTCGTGTTACGATTATGCTCTCAAATATCACGACCTCAAATGAAAAATGTATTTCGCACCAACACAAGTTGTGTCTTACCTACTCTGGTTTTCATTTATAATACAATCATAAGATGAGATTTAGTAATGATGCACGAGTATAAATTGTCCGACAATATCATACACCGTCGCAATAGACCTGTCGCAATATCATACAAGGTGAATAGGTTATTTTGGCTGTTATTTTCAATAAAAAACCTCTGTGAGCGACCAAGGATTTTTTTCTTTAACCTCCTTCAAAGATGAATGGAATTCAAAACACAAGGAAAACGCCTGGGAAATTGGGTGAGGCACAAAGGTTTCTCCTATCGTTAACTCGTACGACAAGGAGGTGATAAAATTGTGAATTTATCTCTTCCAGGGGTTTGAAAATTCAGGGAATACCTATTAGAAGTGGGGCAGGCCCTACATTGAACCTAATAATCGGTTGGGAGCTAAATTTTAAAAAATTGAAAATTTGTCAATAAAATGTATTTTTAAAACACTTCTAATTCTAACATATGGGTTTATTACTCAATAATAAACCATTGCAATCGCTCTTGAAAAAGAAAATTCTAACCCCCCCCCCCCCCTGAAAAGTTCATGGTTTACGTTTCAAAGGGTGTAGAATCCGAATCTGCAATAAAAATGTTTCCGTCCGTCCGCCGTACGCCCGACGCACGATTTCTCCCAAACGGCTGAAGCAAAAAATCTGAAATTTGTCCCTTTAAGGGTTGTCAAAGTTTTGTAAAAAACCTAAAAACTCAAAAAAAGTCAAGGCGGCCTAAATTTGTCCTCTTTTTGAAAACACTCCACGAGGAATCGAATGAGCCCCTCCCCAGGTCCGTAGGTCAAACCATTCCCGATCTATGGCCCGATTTATGGTGCCAACATTTGCGGTATTTTGGTGTATTACTGTTTTTGTTTTGATTACAGTAACCTAGTGATGTAGTGAACGTGGATACTGGAGTGAACTCCTAAAAGGCTTTGTAGCCGAAACACGGGTTGAAGCATTCTGATATGCATGAAACGCTGCAAATTCTTTCACTGGGGTTTATTATTCAATTGGCTTGCGTTCATGATTTGAATTTCTACTAAGCTTTGGAGTGTCCGTGTTTCACAAGTGATAGAGCGACTATTGAATTTCAGGAGGTACACAAATATGATCAACTGATCAATCCAAATAGGTATTTTGGTTGAGAACAGATATACGTGCTCTATGCATATCTCCTGAAATTGAATAATAAACCCCAGTGAAAGAATTTGTAGCGTTTTTTGTTGAAAAATTGTTATTATTGTTGGGAGAATTTTTGTTGATCTGAAGCCCTTCCTGATCGCTTTTCCTTCCAAAATTGTTGAAAAAGTATTCCCCAATCGCCTTTATCGGTATAAACCCGAAAAATCCGTATTTTTGAACAGTTTTGGTCCACAGCATTGGTGAGTGTGAGGATGTATTGCAATAAATAAGCAATATCTCATAAATTTTCATATTCATTGCATGTCCGCTACAACCCCCTTCCAATCATTGCCACTTGTTGTTTATTAATGACGTTTAACGCCCCCACTCGCTCGTCATCAACCCCCATATTAATGCCCCCTCATTTCTCCCCTCACTCCCCGGTATTAACGAATTAACACCTTCCCTGTTATTCACCGTATTAATCAACACCACATTTCAACACTTTCAATCCATCCCCATGGGGCCTTTACAACAAATCTAACCAGAGACTAGACAACCGTCTATTTATTATTGTTTAAGCTTCATTTCAGTGAACATTGTCAAGTCATCAGATGGCTAGGGCAATCAAAGTGTTTAGTTACGTATTCATGTTAAATTGTGATTATATCAGAAAATTTCGAAATAGAGCAGTAATCCTCCTGTTTGATTTGTAGCATTCCCAAGCCAAATTAATCTTTTTCCATTAGAAATGAAACCTTTTCCGCATCAAAGGAAACATATGGAGAAAATGAGCGAAGTAAGATACGTTGGTGGGTAGGCACCTTGCAAATGGCAGGTAGATGCGATTTTCCCTATAGTAGAAACAAATGAACAAATGAAAATTTCACTAGGAAAGAAATGAAATAAATTTGAGAAATTTCTACACCCCAACCCGCACAATCCCCGAAAATTTCATCAAAATCGGACTATAACTTCGTGTAGTTTTGCCCGTAACAAGGATTTGCGTACAGACAGACAGACACACAGACAGACACGGAACCAAAATTGTTCAGAACGGTCTAAAACGCAAAATGCGAGTGGAATTTTTGATTTTGGAGGTAAAAAATTTTCACATTCCGAAAGTGAAACCAATGCTTCCGCTACCTTGGTAGACTCGGAAGCAAAAATTACACGGTCATGTCACCTTTACGGGAAGTTATGTGTCACACCCAACTTGGCAGACTTATTTCGTCAAAATTGAAATTTTCACTCGCATTTTACGTTTTAAACTATTGAGAACAACTTTTGATTCATATCTGTATGTCTGTGTGCATGTCTGCATATCCGTTTACCAAGCTTCATTTCTTCCGTTTTCATTGCCATTTTCAGGGAACGTGCGGATGAGGCTGAAAATCTATGAATTTCATTTTTCAAATAAATCGTAAATCAATACGTCAGTCTGCGCATGTGCAAACGTAAATCTACCTACACCAAGCATAATATTCTCAGGTTTAACCGTAGTAAGCCTGATTTCTAAATTGTCATTACATTTTGATGCCGTTTTCAGCTAGCGAACATGTTGGGTTTCAGGTGGTCTTCCGCGAATTCCCCTTTTGCTGGTCCCTTTCGAGTTTCATCACACAAATAGTTCAGTCTACGCATAAGCAAACTTAAAATCCATCAAGCGCCATTTCCGCGCCATCGTCCGACCTTGCTTAAGTTTGAAAGGTACTTAAGGAAAGATGGTTTAATCATCTCATATCATTTTCAAGACGAACGTATCATTATTGTGCTCACTATAGAATTAGCGCCTTGATAGACCACTTTGGAAGGGACGATAATAACTTAACCAGTTAAAATAAATGTTTATTGCATTTTTGGAGTTATCGGGATAACCAGTTATTTGAAAGAGCCGTTATTCAGAATAACGCCTTAGCGCACACCTCCTAGCTTGGAACATGTGATAAGGGGAAAGTTTTCTTTGATGTTCGATAATCCTGTCTAACTGGCTTCCGTCTCAGATGTGACAAGGTTTTGGGGTAAGTCTAATAACGAGTACTTCTGTGCCCAATATATGCTAAACCACCAGAGCATGAGTCTATGCCTGCGTTTGAAGGGATACGGTATACCGTCTCTCCAGTAATTTTTAAGGAAATAACACGTTATTTTACAGAGAGTTATTGGACCCCACCAGCTGTTACTTCCTGACTTAACCAACTTGTCTCATAGTAATACAAGTGCTATGGGAACAGGCGAGTAAGTGCCTACCAATATTTACAGTAAGCTATCCAACAAGTGTATTTTCTCATGTATTTATGTGAAGGATTTGATTTTTACACCAAAAAAGAATTGAAAATTGATATTGCCTACCAGCTGGCCGTAAGCGTGTAAAACTTTTCCCAGTCAGCCAGTATTGGTTTATTATTCAATAATAAACCATTGTAATTCTGGAAAATTCTAACCCCCCTGAAAATTTCATGGTTTACGTTTCAAAGGGTGTAGAATCCGAATCTGCAATAAAAAATTTTCCGTCCGTCCGCCGTACGCACGATATTTCCGAAACGGCTGGAGCAAAAAATTTGAAATTTTCAGGAAAAATCCATCTTGGCCCGACGACGCCCCAATTCTTGAGCCAGCTCTCTCACTCAATTTAAAGTGCACTTTAAGGGCTGTCAAAGTTTTGTAAAATTCCTAAAAACCTCAAAACAAGTCGAAGCGGCCTAAATTTATACCTATTTGAAGAACATACCACGAGGAATCGAATGAGTCCCTCCCCAGGTCCGTAGGTCAAACCATTCCCGATGTATGGACCGATTTATGGTGTCAACACTTGCGTTTTTTGGTTTATTATTGTTTGTTTTTAACCTAGGGATGCCGATAGCGTCGAGTTGTAGTGAATGTGGTTACTGGAGTGATAGCCGATGTGGATACTTGTAGTTTATAGCCGATACACGGGTTGAAGTATTCTGATATGTATGAAACGCTGATATATAAATATTATACTGGGTAATTATTATTCAATATTATTACAGGGGTAAATAAGTATTCTTTCGCTCGGGTTTATTATTCAATTGGCTTGCGTTCATGATTTCAATCTGTACTAAGCTTCGGAGTGTGCGTGTTTCACAGGTGATAGAGCGATTATTGAATTTCAGGAGATATGCACAGAGCACGTTGATCATATTTGTGTGCCTCCTCTACATCAGTCTACCTTTGGCTACATCGTTTAAATTTGGGTTTGGGGAAGTTTTAACGCAATACGAGCGACTGATAAATTATGCGATGTTTTTACAGATAGAGCGATTATTGAATTTCAGGAGGCACACAAATATGACCAACTGATCAATCCAAACAGGTTGATAACAGATTTACGTGCTCCATGCATATCTCCTGAAATTTCAATAATTTACATCCTGTGAAACGCGCACACTCCACAAATATTTTCAGTAGAAATTCAAATCATGATTTGAAATTCAATATCGCCCTATCCTGTCCAATTGAATAATAAACCCCAGTGAAAGACTTTTTGCAGCATTTTTCAAACAAATTCTGCATTGAAAACAGAATTCAGAACTTTCCAAATCAATCTCATTCCAGATATTTAGAAAAAGAAGAGCAAATTAAAGGCTCCAAAATTTCAAGAAGCTCCCCTCTCAGGACCCCTCCCAAACTATGTTTCAGCTCTCAAACCACAAAATCTGGAACTGTGACGTTTTCGTTATGTCGTAGCCAATAATTTTACGTATTTTTAAAACACATTTCCTCATCTTTAGTTAAAAGGATTTTATCATTGTTGTTCATTCATTTTCTTTTACTTGGTACCTTTTTAGGCTCCTTCATATCTCAAAACAAAGAATACTGAACTAGGTAGATACTGTGTGTAATGTATGAAAGTTGGGTTAGTACAACGACGTTCCGTTGGCTGTGCATGTGATTAAGGTGTTACTGAAATAATTGGTTACTATTGGATCGCAGTAACTGAATAACTTGTTATTGGAAAATAACCGTTTAGCTCATCCCTACCATCCACTCTTTTGGAGGCGTTGATATCTGCGGGGGCATGTCTCTACCATCCCAGGTGAATCGTTGTTTTCAACTTCTTTTAAAGTTAAGACTGTTTTTACATTACTGACGACATTTTAATGATCTTTACATTCACGTTACCGGTACGAGGATGCAATGTGCCACACCCAACTGGGCAGAAGCCGTTTGCACCTCTGGTTCGAAGAATCTCAAGAGCTCGGCTTGTCCTCCGCGCTCAGCTGATTGGTTGCAAAATGCGAGCAGGACCCCGCAGTTATGGGCAGCTCCGGCGGTTTGCAGGTCCTTGAACGGAGTTGGGAAGCCCCAGAGAGAGAGCCGCCGATGACGTGAGACCTGTCTGGTCCGGCTAGCGCTAGAAGGTCGTCCGCCCTGACTTGTGGCCTCTCACAAAGGGGGTTGCAAGGGGGAGAGGAAGGCAGCGCTACACCTCTGCGGATTTCGCCGCGAGTCGATTTCGTTCGGCTGGACGGCCTTCTTCAGGGTGCGAATGCGAATCTCACGGCTCCGAAAAAGTGCAAGCGCGAGATCAGCTCATAGTTTTACCTCGCAACTTCTAGTCTTTGCAGTATCACACTATCCTACTTGAACTCGAATTGGATTGAAGTTTACAGTTTGGGTATTCATAAAACCAGCTCATGCTTACAAGACTACCATCGCGCTCACCACTCATGTGAAATACCCAGGCATGACAATGGACCAGCGTCTTACCTGGCTAAACCATATCAGTGACATATCCGGAAGAGTGCGTCACCGCATTGTACAGCTGAAGCCACTCTTCAACAATAAAAATCTTAGTATCAAGAACTAGCTGCTGATTTACAAGACTGTGGTCAAGCCTATTTGGAACTACGGCGATGGTCTTTGGTCATCAGGGTCTGACTCCCAGAAAAACAAAATCCAGGTCCTCCAAAATCGTGCCCTTCGCCTGATAACAGGAGCTGACTGGTATATCCGTAATGAGGAGTTGCATAAAGATCTGGAAATGCAGCGGAGTAGGGACAGTTTAATTGCAGCGTACAACGCCATTCATCTAAAGGCCTCATCCCACCCAAACCGGCACATCAGCACTACCCGTGTTATGTACTCGTTAATTTATTCAATACTAGGAAAGTTAATGAACTATATCTAGTGCTTTTTCATTACTCACATTATTGTTATTATATTTATATCTATACCACGTTGTTACACTAAATAGTGCTATGCACAAATATGTAACGTTATTAATAAAAAAATAAAAAATGCTTACAAGACCGACAAAAGCAACATACTGACGGATCCCTCGGACATAGGAAGCCTAAAATCAAGTTCTCTGACATGCTAAATAAGTCAAGTATAGAGACATCAGATCAGGCAAGTTGAAAATTGAGCTTTCGCACCAGTTGGGTGAACAATAAAGTTCACCCTTCTGCCGAGTCATAAATACAGTCCTTTATTATGAGTTCAGTCAATCAAACGGATCAGAAGGGAGTCCTTGGATCCGTCCCGATGGGAATACAACCTTCAAATTAGCTGATTCTGAAATCCTTCTTGGTAGTGCTACGTTAGAATGCAACTCTCTGCCGTAGTACAGCTGTACCGTGAAATTCTAAGATCTGAGCGAATGGACCTGGTTCAAACAATCTCGTACAAATTAACGTGCATGAAATCATTCTCGACATCTGTTCATAAATTGCAACAACCTTGAAATATAGGCAAAACCGTTATTCGTAAACAGTTTGTTTTACCACAAGTTTGAATTAATTTTAAGGAACAAATTAGAAATAATGCCCAAATTCCTTGAAGATCAGAGTTGATAAATGAAAGGAGGTGCCTTCAATTCGACATTGTAATGATACTGCGCATCATTGATCTAGTTTGCCTAGTAGTCTACCTACTGGTAGCGAAAGCTATGTTTTGGTGTTTTTGGGAGATTAGCAATTAGTTTCTGAAAGTCAAAAGTTTCTATTTGCATGCTGAGCAACCATCTTTCCATGTATGTCTGTCAATGTGACAGCAAATCCTAGCTTTACAGGCTTTACCTATCCCTACAGTTTTCATCCTATTTAGATGATATTTCCAGGGAATGTGCGGGTTGGGCTCTAGAGGATCTCCTATGAATTTCATTATTCAAAAATCGATGTATCAGTCTGCGCATGCTTCTCAGGTTCTGGTTTTCTGACATCGCTCAAAAAAGGAGTGTAGTCGGGAAGTACTAGTTTAATGATGTCGTATCCATTTCAACACGATTTTATCATCAATAGCTAATCCTAAATCCTTTTGACAAGTCCATTTCTTACAGTTTTCATTAGATCGGGATGCAATTTTGGGAATGTCTGAGTTACGATATGCTCGTAGATGGTTCCCAGCGAATTTCATTGCTCAAAAACTAATACCCCACTCTGCGTATGCGCTAAGGTGAATGTAGGTACTTCCGACAAGAATAATTCTCTCAGGTTCAGTTTTCTGATTTCGATCAAATTATTAAGGTAGTAGGGAAATCCCGTTCAATCATTTCTGATGAATTTCAATTCTTTCATTGATAGGAAGGCA
The DNA here is from genome assembly GCA_031894815.1 of Creontiades dilutus. Taxonomy (NCBI): domain Eukaryota; kingdom Metazoa; phylum Arthropoda; class Insecta; order Hemiptera; family Miridae; genus Creontiades; species Creontiades dilutus. Next base: position 263,898 of record JAVIWC010004944.1, read on the forward strand.
GCAGATACGTCCTCGAAGCCTTGGCTGCAGGGCTAAAATCCCACATCTGGAGCGGTTAATACCTTACTTTTTACTTTCCTGAGCCTGACGTTCACGTTCTTGACGTGTTAAGCGTACAGTAGAGCTATCGATTGTCGATGACAGCACCTATTAGCCCCTCGGTTGCAATCAGTTCATTTCCCAAGACTCATTGATTTTTGGAAGAACATGATCACCAAGGGTCCACCATTCTTTGGACGAATTCAAAATCAGGGCAGGTTTACAGTTTTCTGGTGAATAACCCAAATTTGGTCATAATTTCTTAATATCGTGCTCTCAGACTCGAGAATGATGTAGTACCACTTATGCACATTAAAAACTTCATTCATTGTAAGTATCTGTTCAAAATTAAGAGGGGACAGGCCATATGAATCCACCAACCAAACCTGTCTCTTGTGCAGCAGTGGAGATATTGAGAATTGTTACCATTTTATAGCCAGGTGTAGTGCACTGCGTGCTGTGAGAGCAAAATATTTGGGTATTTTTGAATTAAATTGGGGCGAATACGTAAAGTTGATAAAATCTGGAAGTCTTGAATTAATAAAATATTGTATGGTGGCCTGGAATCTAAGATATAAGGCGAAGCTTGAATATGGTTTTTAACCATTCTTGAAAGAAGGGTTCCAGCTATGGCATTATGAATGTGTTGTGTATATTATTAAGTATTATTTATATGTTATATCATGTGTTAGGTATATCCATTAGCATTAGTTAGACGTTATATTATGTTTTGTAAAATTCGTTAAGGAAGCAATTATTAGATATTATTTTTCTAGCTAAAACTGTTTTTGACGGCGAATCCCTCGGACGGTCATTCTATGACCTCGATGATTTGCATGACTCCTTGATTGTATTTATCTGCTGGTGCATTGTACTTATCAATAAAGCATGCTTAATCTATCTATCTATCTGGTCATAATTTCTTTCCTTTACAACCCATACGCTTCAAAGGCACCTAATGTCCCAGGCGTTGCGGCACCTTCGCCTTCTCTCGATGGAAGTCTCGAGCTCCCCTTCCCTCCGCCGGCTTAATATCGCAACACTTCGGCCCCTTCGGCTCTCATATCGTGATAACTCTACCAGGGCCCCTCCACCGCTAACGCTTCGTGATAACTCTACTCCTGTGCCTTCGTCTATCTCGACCGCCATAATACCTACCTCTTCCCTTGAAGCCACCCCAGACGGTGTTGACTCATTTGGCCGTGGCCGGCTACCCCTTCCCCTCCCCGGTTTTCCAGGATCTAAGGCCGAATAAGGACAGGTTCGTTTTGAATCACTTCCAGGCGATGAAGTGTTGGAAATCTAGCAGTAATGCCAAACAGGTTGGTCTTGATGAATGCCCTTGTTACTGAACGAAACTTAATGAATATTCGTAGTTGGAACACTTTTTCTCATATCTTCACCTGTTGGTTGTAGGTGTACCTACCTTTACCCGTTTTGGATATCTACTGGGATATGATCAGAATAACGAGTAGGTTTCCTTAACTTTACAGAATATCTGTCAAGTCTGTTTGCTCATTTTGGATATTCACTGGTATTCGCTCAGATTAACGAGTCGGTATCTTCAAACTCATATATTCCCACTTAAGACGTTGTTTGCCTATGATCCGAATAACGAGTAGGCAAAACAAACCAAAAGGGGACTTCAACACTTTTCCAAACCAAATGAATACTTTTCATGAAAATCAAAAAATCAGCTCAAAAAATGAGCCAAATGACCTGAAATCTTGCAAATCTCGAAAGAAGTTGACGAAACGAAAACTCGATGAATTTGAGACAGTGGTTTATCGAAGTAGTTTTCACATTAGTAAAATATGTAACTAAGTACAAAGCACTAGAGGCCGATGTGGTCTTAGGCTTCCCGATTAGTAAAATGGAAAACATGTTAATTTTTGAAACTGGAAAATTCGAAGTGACTTGCCGTGCCCGCTTGGAGAATAGGACCTACTTAACTAACGAGAGTATGCCAAAAATATATATTCATTTATTATACAGGGTGGAAGCGGAAAAGTGACGACAAATTTTTTCTGTTAATCTTCATAAAAAATGTAAAACCCCGCCAACTGCACTTTTCTATCTCAACCCGTTCTGTAGAAATGATTTTCCAACGTTTTATTTATTAATTTTTTTCAGAGAACCACGTTTTTTGACATAAAAACCCACGTTTCTCCGCTTTAAAACAACTTTTTTCTATCTTTGACCACATTTTCGGATTCAGCGTGAAATTTCCTTTACGACCAATGCACATTCATAATCATAAACGATCCCCTAAGGACCGCAATTGCTCCTGAACTCCTAAAAGGGTTTACAGCCGATACACGTGTTGAAGTATTCTGATAACCATAAAAAACGCTGCAAATTCTTTCACAGGGGTTTATTATTCAATTGGCTTGCGTTCATGATTTGAATTTCTACTAAGCTTTGGAGTGTGCGTGTTTCACAGGTGGTAGAGCGATTATTGAATTTCAGGAGGCACACAAATATGATCAACTGATCAATCCAATAGGTATTTTGGTTGAGAACACATTTACGTGCTCTATGCATATCTCCTGAAATTCAATAATCGCTCTATCACCTGTGAAACACGTACACTCCAAAGCTTAGTAGAAATTCAAATCATAAACGCAATCCAATTGAATAATAAACCCCAGTGAAAGAATTTGCAGCGTTTTTGTTGAATTTCTGTCTGAAGCTGTGAGAGAAGCGCCGTGTTTAATTGGAATATCATAATTTACCTACAATAATCACGTGGAAATTCTGGACAAAATATGCTGTTCTCTGACGATGAAATCTGGCAGTATATACAGGTTCTACATACTGGTTATGCACATACTGAGCTGGATGAGGGGATGTACATGTGCTTGGTGTGATGTGTGCGCACATACTGAGTGCAGTTATTGAGATGAACTCTTGCCAGCCGGGCACACGTGCTCGCGTTCTTTATCTGTGGAATGTTGAGTCATTACTGACTGTTGTTGAAGAATGGCTGGGAAGGGGCCCCTTGCAAGTGAGATCCATCGTAGTTGACTCACCGGTTATCCACAAACAGTTCTTTTCCCCGCTGATTCATTCTCTAAAACGGGTAGTGATCGCGCCTCCTGTGCACTGGACTTCCTTTCCACGGAAAAAACTTGGGTATTCATCGATCGTTTTCGTATCATTCGACGGCCCATTGTGGTGTGCTGACGTTGACGTCAAACGGCGGCTGAGGGGAAGCTCCGCACTCCCCAAGGTTTTTGGGCTATCGAACCGAAAATCGATGTGCAGTATGTGCCATCACCACATACTGTCATTATAGCCACACAACCCATGCACACAATGGAAACTGTTGAGAAACACAAAGTTTTGGAGCAGTGCTGCATCTTCATTATTTGTACAATAGACAAATACAATACATTTTTTGGTGACAAAAAAAAAAAACGAAATAGCTGGAAATGACCCATACTAATTACACTGGTCTACACAATTTGTCAGCATCTTTTCACCTATTCTATAATTTCTTTAGGGTACTGAAAATGATATCAGTTTTTTCGGATGGTACGAATAATTCCTTTTTTTTTTTTTTTTTGGACAGTTTTTTTGGTTTTTTGGACCTTCCTTCACCCTGAATGTTTGCAGTAATCACCGACTTCACTCAAACTTCTTTAAAAGACACTCATCTTACAAGAAATTCATTGCAGAAATGTATTTATACTCCGTTAATGTATACTCTGCTTTAGTCAAAAACCTTTTTTAAACCATCGTCTGCAAAGTGGGTGTGGCACATAGCTTCCTCGTATCCATAACATGACTGTATAGATCATTGAAAATTATTATTGACTAAAGAACTTCGTTCAATTAGGCGAAGAAGAATTTGGTCAAGAACTATCCATAACATGATTTGTTTGCGCATGCGCAGAGACTACTATTGATTCATGAAACTAAGAGACCATTAAACATCAAACCGAACAATCCCTGAAAATTTCATCGAAATTGGTCAAGAACCCCCGGAGTTATGCGCGTAACGAGGATTTCACGTTTGCGCATGCGCAGAGGCTACTATTGATCTGGGGGTCATGAAACCTATAGGGGACCATCTACCCATCAAAACGAACAATCCCTGAAAATTTCATCAAAATCGGACTATAACTTCGTGTAGTTTTGCCCGTAACAAGGATTGACTGCTGACAGACAGACACGGAACCAAAATTGTTCAGAAAGGTCTAAAACGCAAAATGCGAGTGGAATTTTTGATTTTGGAGACAAAAAAATTTTCACATTCCGAAAGTGAAAACAATGCTTCCGCTACCTTGGTAGACTCGGAAGCAAAACTGAACAAGAATGAGGAAAAATCACATTTTCACCGTCATTTTTCTTCTATTATTTTCTCTACTTGCTTCAAAAAGTGCTGCGAAAAAATATTTTAAAAGATTAGACTTTTCTGAACAGAATGAGACCAACCACGACTCTCAAAATTGAAACTAAGAGAGCCGCATTTGTATAAAGTTTATTAACAAAAATCGGGAATTTTATACTCTTTTAAAAGAGTTTTGTCTAGCAACTATTCCAAGAGAAACATTCTACTTGAGATTTATGTGCGACCTGAAATGATAGAGCGATTATTGAATTTCAGGAGGGACAAAAATATGATCAACTGATCAATCCAATAGGTATTTTGGTTGAGAACCGATTTACGTGATCTATGCATATCTCCTGAAATTCAATAATCGTTCTATATCTGCAAAGCCAAATGTGAAACGCAACACGAATAACACTGCAAAAAGAAATTCAAATCATGAGAGTTGGTTCAGGAGAGGATCGCCTCACACATGTGATTTGAACTAAAAACAACGTGGTTTTTGGTTACGTAGATTGTCGGAAATACGTTCGCAAGCCAACTGAATAAGTGAATCTTCATGCACATTCTCAAATTTTGATCTCCTCATTAATTCATCACCTTCTAAGTCATGTTGAAAATTTCTTATTTTGCCTTAAGGTGATTGGAAATTCTAAACTCTTCCCAACGGTGCCTTCAAAATGTATTGTAGAGAGTTGTTCAGGATGTTATGGTCAATTTGCCAATTGAATGTCGAAAGAAAATTGACCGCATTAATTCATCACCTTCTAAGTCATAAAATGTTTATAAGTCTTAAAATATTAGAGAGTTGTTTAATGAGGTTATGGTCAATTTGCACGTTGCGGCGCAAACACCAAATAAAATGTTTACAATAAAATAATTCGGCAATGAAGCCTTTAAAAGAAAGTCCAAGAGGTGTTGTTTTGTTGGAAATGACCTCCACAATCTGCCCCTGGGCTTTTAACTATTAGATCTGTTTTGTATAATTTTGCAGGTTCTGTACAAAGGTATTAGAACTGTCATTGATATATATTTTTTTTTTCTTATATATACAATATTATACATAAATAAAAATAATCATAGTAATAATAATAATATAATCAAATTCACACTTGATGGTTAATATAAAAAGTGCCTGGTGTACTGTCCAGTTCTCTGATTCCAGCAGTGAATCTAGGTTGAACGGAGCTTCGACTTCAAGTGGTATCTTTGTCATCATGTTTTCTCTTTGGTTGTTATGTGCTATACATATGAGAAAGATGTATAGATGGAGCCTTCGCCGTCGTTACATGCGTCACATCTATTGCTTTCTGACATATTCAACTTGAATAGGTAGTTTTTGCTTATTGCATGGCCCGTTCTCAATCGTATGATTGATTTGAGGAAATGGGTGGTTGCAGTCGGGCGTGTTGACCTAAACCAGCATTTTTTCCTGCTGCTGCTGGGTAATTGTCATGGTACTTCTTCCATTTTCTTTTAAGATGTTGTTCGAATGTATGGTTCAAATCTGAGGGGGGGGGGGGGGGAAACATGGTGGTGTGATCATTATTTGTGGTATCTTAGTGGCCTCCTTCGCTTTCTTGTCTGCTACACAGTTTCCCCAGATTCCTTGGTGTTCGCGAATCCAAACTAGACGGGTTGCCTTTCCCTTACTGTGAAGTATTGTTGCGGTCTTCATTATTTCGGCTTCGAGGTAAGTGAGACGGGTGAGAGGTGAGGCATTGCTCAGTTTAGCAACGATGCTTTGTCATTGATATCTTCTGTATCTAAACAAGTCGATATTAGGCACTGACTTGTGAATTCTAGTGTATAGTATATTTTCATGTTGTCTTAACGCAGGTCGTCTGATGGCTACCAGGAGCAATTACATTAAACTACCTGTTTCCTAATGTTGGATAGGAGGATGCTTGAAAAGAGTGTATCCTCGCTGAGTTTTGCAAAGCTCCCGTCAGACAGAAAAAGGCGAAAAAAACTCACTGGGAGGGAACAAAAGGGGTTTTTTCCCATTCGATGATATTGGTTTTCGTGCTGCTTTATCCCGGGGAAAAGCTTGTGAACTGAAGGAAGTAAGGAGATCGGTATATGACGGTGGCTAGGCGAGGGGGCAGACCCCTCCGGGGGGGCGGTCTAGCCGTATCGACCTGGGGGCCGCGAGGGCAACCCACCCTCGGTTACGCCGGTCAATGAACCCCTGCGAGAGGCCACCACGACCTATACCTGCCATTAATTAACTATCTCCCCTCCAGCTCTTCACACCTAACCGTACTATTTCCATACAACATGCTTCAAGTTCATGTTCACTATCCACCACACCAGGAATGTTTCGACTTCAGAAAAGGAAATCGTTATAAAGGCACAATTCCGTTGTGTCCCGCAGCCATGAAACAGAAAACTGTTTGAGAAAGATTGTAGGAGGCCTCCCACCAATTACGTTTTGCTTCCTCAACACTTCCGTAACACAGTGGAAGTTTGATGGTCTGCGAAACGATATTTTCTGGAATGCCTCGAAATGTTGACCAGCACAACCCTTTCAGCCACATACACTAGAACCCCTGCGAGAGGCCACCACGACCTATACCTGCCATTAATTAACTATCTCCCCTCCAGCTCTTCACACCTAACCGTACTATTTCCATACAACATGCTTCAAGTTGATGTTCACTTACCACCACAACAGGAATGTTTCGACTTCGGAAAAGGAAATCGTTATGAAGGCACAATTCCGTTGTGCACTCGTTCCCGCAGCCGTGAAACAGAAAACTGTTTGAGAAAGATTGTAGGAGGCCTCCCACCAATTACGTTTTGCTTCCTCAACACTTCCGTAACACAGTGGAAGTTTGATGGTCTGCGAAACGATATTTTCTGGAATGCCTCGAAATGTTGACCAGCACAACCCTTTCAGCCACATACACTAGAACCCCTGCGAGAGGCCACCACGACCTATACCTGCCATTAATTAACTATCTCCCCTCCAGCTCTTCACACCTAACCGTACTATTTCCATACAACATGCTTCAAGTTCATGTTCACTATCCACCACACCAGGAATGTTTCGACTTCAGAAAAGGAAATCGTTATAAAGGCACAATTCCGTTGTGCACTACTTCCCGCAGCCGTGAAACAGAAAACTGTTTGAGAAAGATTGTAGGAGGCCTCCCACCAATTACGTTTTGCTTCCTCAACACTTCCGTAACACAGTGGAAGTTTGATGGTCTGCGAAACGATATTTTCTGGAATGCCTCGAAATGTTGACCAGCACAACCCTTTCAGCCACATACACTAGAACCCCTGCGAGAGGCCACCGCGACCTATACCTGCCATTAATTAACTATCTCCCCTCCAGCTCTTCACACCTAACCGTACTATTTCCATACAACATGCTTCAAGTTCATGTTCACTATCCACCACACCAGGGATGTTTCGTCTTCGGAAAAGGAAATCGTTTTGAAGGCACAATTCCGTTGTGCAATCGTTCCCGCAGCCGTGAAACAGAAAACTGTTTGAGAAAGATGTAGGAGGCCTCCCACCAATTGCGTTTTGCTTCCTCAACACTCGGCTGAATAGTAAATGGGAAGTTTGGTGATATCCGAAAACAACATCATATGGAATTCTTGGAACGTATTGACCTGCGCAATCCTTTTAACCACTTAGACTTTTTCTTCTCTACCTCTTCACCCTAATCGTATTTCCCGCACTTGTGCACTTGTGTGCACTTGTTCCCGCAGTCGTGTCACTGAAAACTGTTTGAGAAATCTTTCTCATCCATCTTTCCTACATCTGTAGGAGGCGTAACGCTAAGTGTGTTTTGCTTCGTCAAGCCTCATACAGTCGAAGTTTGGTGGTCTGCGGGGACGATATTTTCTGGAATGCCTCGAAATGTTGACCTGCACAAGCTTTTCAGCCAGATACACTAGTTCCAAGCACTTCATCGTGCACGCGACGAAATTCTGGAAATACGTGTGAAGAAGAAGCGTGTAGTTGTCGAAAAAACGTAGTATATTTCCGAAAAATTGAAGAGTTATGCACGTTAAATTCAGCACACAGAGAACAAAATTTTCTGGAATTCCTGTAGTGTTTTGACCTGCAAACTGCCATCACTTCGTAGCTGGAAACGGTTTGGGAAAGTCGTAGGAGGCCTCGCACCAAATGAGTTTTGCACAGTCGACTCCAGACTTGAAACGGCGGCTGCAACAAGCCGAGAGAGCTTTTAGGTGGACACTGGATGCTAAACGCCCTCTAGCCCTCACTGTTAATGATTAAAGAAGAAGCCCTGACCATGAAATGAAATGAATGAAATTTAATAATAAACCCGAGTGAAAGAATTTACAGCGTTTTATCATTGGTTAGTGAGTGTGTGTAGAGAGTGAGTGACTCTTAATACTAATATTTCCCACCATACCGTGTTTACAAACAAATAGTAAAGGAGTTAATCAGTCATCTTTACGCAAGTGCCTAATAATCGGCAGTGGGATTATCTATATTCGATGGCCATTCATTATGTTCAAGGTGTGTGTAGCGCAAAGTTTTGTTGCTGAGACAGGTAAGATATTAAATTTCTACATTCGTTATTGAATTCACATTGCATTCTACCTGTAGATTTAATGTAGCAATTTGTAAATGCATGCCCCTATTCAATAACGAAAAACTATATTACCTCCAAGTTACCCCAAAGATTCGTTTGCAGGATTTGTTTCATCAACCCTTCCAGTCTTGAAATGTTGCAAAGAGTTTTTGCGATTTTTTGCGTTTTGGGTGACACATAATTTTTTTATAGTCAAATTTTGGCAAATAAATTTTAGACCACTGTGTGCTCGCCAATCGTGTCAAAAAATTAATTAGATTTTTAAAATTATTTTTTCCGTAATCTGGGAACCTAAAGGTTGAATATGGACAAGTTTCAGAATTTTGTCCACCTAAATCGGTCATATTTTGCACAGTGCGGCCTCTTGGGAAACATGAAATTGATTCTAACGAACGAACCATTCCTACAATACCTATTATGTTACTGAAAAAAAGTAGGTAGGTCGTGATCTAACACATCTCTTTTTCTCAGGACAGGAACTAAAGAGCGACGAATGAATTTGTTCTACACCTTGCCTAAGAGGCCACAGTCATTGTATAGAATGACTAGTCAATGTGTGAAATAGGTAGCATTTCATTGACTATAAAATATAAATACTCAAATACGTAGGAACCGATATATATAGACCTACCAATAGATAGATATATATTTTTTGAAACTTCTCGTAGCCATTTGCTCCATTTGGAAAAAAGCTGTGGAAGTATCGCCATTCGCACTACCCATTCCAAATAAAGGAATGGTATATGAAGCACCAGCACTTTTGCCTCAACAATGTAATGGGAATGGGAATCCCTATTACAATCCTTCAAAAGTAATTGGAATTTGTAATAGGATGCCTTTTAGAACCATTCTGGTCAACACATGTACAGTGGTCTGCGAGAGAATTATTTTCTGGACTTCCTAGAATGTATTGATTTCCGCACAAGCCTGCAGCTGGTTAATAAACGATCTCCCCTTCATCACCCCTACCTATTGAATTCTTAAACAACATGTCAAAAGTTTAAATTCCCCATCCACGCCCGGATTAATTGACAGCTCGAGAAGGAAAACGAAATTTGGCGTAATTACATTATTCACTTATTTCCACAGCCGTTTAAAGCAGAAAAATGGTTGGAAAGTCGTGGGAAGCCAAGCACCACATGAATTTGCATTGCCAACACTCACATTCCACTCGAAGTTTAGTGGTTTTGTTCTTCAATATCTTCTGGAATTCCTGTAAACCATTGACCCGCACGTAGACGAGTTTGAAGAAGAAAAAGGTTTTGGAAAGTCGTAGGAGGCCTCGCACCAAATATGCTTCGCTTTATCAACACTCGTATATTAAATGGGATGTTTGATAGTCTGCGAGAACAATATTTGCCGCACGTCCTAGACCGTATTGATCTGCTCGCAAGCCTTTCAGCTAGTTAACGAACGATCTCCCCTACATTAAGCCTACCTATTGAATTCTTAAACAACATATCCAAAGTTTAAATTCACCGTACTCGCCCAGGTTAATTCACATCTCGAGAGAGAAATCGGTATTTCGGAATAATTGCATTATGCATTGGACTGCTATCACACCTCCTCCTGTTTTCACCTAACTCTTCTATTTCCACAGAAATCCTCTATGTAAGAGGCCTAGCACCAAATGCGTTTGCATTGTCAACGCCCATATAGTAAAAGGGAAGTTTGGTGGTCAATATTGCATTGGACAATATTTTGTGGAATTCCAGGAAATTATTGACCTGCACAAGTCTTTTATTCATTTTTACGTTTTCTCGTAGTCCACTTCTCACCTACACGTACGATTTCCACAGCCAGCTTGAGTAGCTAAGTAAAGCTTGAGGGCATCGGTAATTATGGATTCTTTCGTGTTGAACAATTTACTTTATTTTGTGCAACTAGTTCCAGCCTGCATCGCCTTCATTATGTATAGTTCGTGGCCTCATCAGGTATATTTGGTGGTAAACACAAGCTTTTGGTTTTTGCTTTAGTCCTCTAATCCGCATAGGAGATGGCCTTTCCAGCAACAGCTTTTGTAGGTGCAATGGGTTCCGTTGCGAGTTCTCAGGCTCGTAAACGAAAGTTTTCCTAGTGCCTAGACTAGTAGGACCGGATTGAGGGGGTTTGGTTTATTATTCAATAAAAAACCATTGTAATCGCTCTTGAACAAAAAATTCTAACGCCCCCTGAAAATTTCATGGTTTACTTTCCAAGGGTGTAGAATTCAAATCTGCAATAACATTTTTCCGTCCGTCCGCCGTACGCACGATTTCTCCCAAACGGCTGGAGCAAAAGAACTGAAATTTTCAGGAAAAATCCATGTTGGTCCGTCCGACAACGCCCCAATTCTTGAGCCAGCTCTCTCACTTAATTTAAAGTGCCCTTTGAGGGTTGTCAAAGTTTTGTAAAATCCCTAAAACCTCAAAAAAAGTCAAGGCGGCCAAAATTTGGACTCTTTTTGAAGAACCACGAGGAATCGAATGAGCCTCTTCCCAGGTCCGTAGCTCAAACCATTCCCGATGTATGGCCCGATTTATGGTGCCAACATTTCCATTATTGTTTTTGTTTGATATCAGTAACCTAGTGACGTAGTGAGTAGTAATGTGGATACTGGAGTGAACTCCTAAATGGATTTGTAGCCGATACACGGGTTGAAGCATTCTGATAACTATAAAAAACGCTGCAAATTCTTTCACTGGGGTTTATTATTCAATTTTATTCATTTGGCTTGCATTCATGATTTGAATTTCTACTAAGCTTTGGAGTGTGCGTGTTTCACAGGTGATAGAGCGATTATCGAATTTCAGGAGATATGCATAAAGCGTAAGTAAATCGTATTTGGATTGATCAGTTGATCATATTTATGCCTCCTGAAATTTAGCATTTTCTCCCAAATAGAGAAAACGTACGCATGTTTTTATTGTGGGGGTATTGAGGTTCAATAAAAATGCTGCAAATTCTTTCACTGGGGTTTATTATTCAATTGGGTTGCGTTCATGATTTGAATTTCTACTAACCTTTGGAGTGTGCGTGTTTCACATGATAGAGCGATTATTGAATTTCAGGAGGCACACAAATAAGATCAACTGATCAATCCAAATAGGTATTTTGGTTGAGAACAGATTTACGTGCTCTATGCATATCTCCTGAAATTCAATAATCCCTCCAAAGCTTAGTAGAAATTCAAATCATGAACGCAACCCGATTGAATAATAGACCCCAGTGAAAGAATTTGCAGCGTTTTTGTATAGACGAATCCAACATACTTGGGTGGGAGGGAATTTAGGGAAGTTTGGTTTTTTGTTGACTGAGACGGATCTGACGTACTTGCTTTCGGTAGGGCCTGGAAAGTCTTTCGTCTAGACCAGGGGCCTATAAACTATTTGCCCCAATGGCCGTATCATAATGTTGAGGTGGTGGGGCGAGCCAACAGGGGGGTCTAGTTTTTAAGCACTCCTAGAAGAGTTTGAAAAATTCAAAATTAGGTCTAATACAGGTACAAAAAAAAAAAACAATTGAATTGAATCAGGAATGAAAAAACACACACACTCAGAAAAGACACTTCAGACACTTGAAAACAGGGTTTTTAATGAGCACTTCTAGACGAATTTGACAAATTCAAAATTAGGCCTAATATAGGAACCAAAACTTAGTTTTTAGTGATTAAATATATTTTTTAATTCCATGATTATTAGTTTTTCATTTTTCAATAAGAAATAATAACAATTTCATTATCATTAATATAAAAACAAAGTATTTAAGAGAAATATATCGTGTTGTTCTGCAGCCTTCACTATTTGCTGCAAGCGTGAATGCTCGTGAACAATTTTATACAACCGTTTCCATAATGATAGAAGCTACGTCAGAGATGGAATTCAACGGAACAAACAACGAGATGTATAAACATTACACAACGATCCACTTCTGTGTCGCAAGAGCGATGTGTCATCAGCTCGGCCATCACTTTTGAAGGAAAAAGAATGAAAATTAACCCAGTTACGAGGCTATTCAACGTTATCCAAATTGGTAGATGTAGGTAGCTGCCTTCCTAACAAGGTGCCTACAGCGCTTGGTCGTTCTCGTCTGCCGCAGGCTAATGCAAAGAAATATGCAGTAGGTAACAAAACACGCTGTTAAACAATACATAAAGATTTATTATTTCTTTAGTACTTCGGTCCAGGTCGGTTAATAAACGGGGGCTTGTGGCCCATCGGCATCCAGTTAAGTAAGCATCAGAAAAGTAAGTTTACCCTATGTTTACAACGCTGCAAATTATTACACAACTGTGGGGCTTCCTAAAAAACCCGAATAAGCCCATAATTCAGGAGCTCGTTTCCAAAGTGTACTAGATCCGTTATGGTCATAAGCGAGATATTCATGGAAAACCATTACAAGCTGAAAACTAGAGCCATGTCAAAAAACGTTGTAAAAAGTGTAGGTATTTTACATTTAATTTTTTTTTTCTCATTAACTTGCACAAAAGAAAAATATGCGTTACAGTTTAGTGAACATATTTACAAAAAACGCTGCAAATTCTTTCACTGGGGTTTATTATTCAATTGGCTTGCGTTCATGATTTGAATTTCTACTAAGCTTTGGAGTGTGCGTGTTTCACAGGATAGAGCGATTATTGAATTTCAGGAGATATGCATGGAGCACGTAAATCTGTTCTCAACCAAAATACCTATTTGGATTGATCAGTTGATCATATTTGTGTGCCTCCTTTTATTGAAATTCAATAATCGCTCTACCCTGTGAAACACGCACACTCCAAAGCTTAGTAGAAGTTCAAATCATGAACGTAAGCCAATTGAATAATAAACCCCAGTGAGAGAATTTGCAGCGTTTTTTTGTTGAACCTCAATACCCCCCACAATAAAAACATCTACAATTTATCAAGTCCTTTAGCACTCGTATTGCGTTAAAACTTCCCCAAATCCTAATTCAAACGATGTAGCCAAAGGTAGACTGATGTAGAGGAGGCACACAAATATCATCAACTGATCAATCCAAATAGGTGTTTTGGTTGAGAACCGATTTACGTGGTCTATGCATATCTCCTGAAATTCAATAATCGCTCTATCACCTGTGAAACACGCACACTCCGAAGCTTAGTATAGATTCAAATCATGAACGCAAGCCAATTGAATAATAAACCCCAGCGAAAGAATACTTATTTACCCCAGTAGTAATATTGAATAATATTTACCTATATATTATCAGTGTTTCATGAATATCAGAATGCTTCAACCCGTGTATCGGCTATAAACTACAAGTATCCACATCGGCTATCACTCCAGTATCCACATTCACTACAACTCGACGCTATCGGCCGGACATCACTAGGCTACAAACAAACAATAATAAACCAAAAAACGCAAATGTTGGCACCATAAATCGGGCCATAGATCGGGAATGGTTTGACCTACGGTCGTGGAGAGGGTCTCATTCGATTCCTCATTGTATGTTCTTGAAATAGGTAAATATTTAGGCCGATTGAGTTTTTAAGAGGATTTTATGAAAACTTAGACAACCCAAAGACAACAAAGTCAAGGCGGCCTAAATTTGTACTCTTTTTGAAGAACACTCCACGAGGAATCGAATGAGCCCCTCCCCCGGGTCCGTAGGTCAAACCATTCCCGATCTATGGCCTGATTTATGGTGCCAACATAGCTTTAGCGTTTTGATCTGACAAACTTTTGTCCAAAGAGAGGTATGTTGGATGTGCTAGAAAAATTCGAAATTGTTAAGAGTGTTAGGTCAGGAAAATGTTTAACTGAAGTTATTCCTCAAAATATTTCACCATTATTGGGTTCATTCTTGCAATAAGTTTGGCTCCCCCTTCCCATAATGTTACTGTTTGTGCCTCGTTCATTTGTAAGCCTTGAGTGGCATTACTGTATTTACTTTACTGTATTCTGTAAAGACACGTTTTCTATAGTTCGACGGTTTTTATGATTGTAATTGGCTACAGCTTTCGCATGCAGAATGATCCTGTTTTGCGAAGGCCGATTCAGCAGGTCGCTAGTAAAGGAAGAACTTCTTATATGGAAATGGCTTAAAACACGAACCGGGATGCGATAAAAGGAGGCGAGGAAATTACGACACTCATTTTCGCAATAAGAGTCCAAGTTGGGACCCTCCTCCGCGTTTGACCCTGTTTAACGGAATCGGTGGGACTAATGAGGTTGTTATAACAACGGCGAAATGTTGGATAGCTCCCGGGACGAGCCCAGTAGTTCGGTCGGCCTGTCACATCACATCCGGCTTCCCATCGGGGTAGCCGAAGCTGGTGATTTATGGTGGACACGTACTGTAACTTATTGTAACATTCTCAGTTATTGTAACTTGGATAATGATCATTATGAAATTATTAGATGTCAAGGTAGCCGGACAAGCGTCGGGGCTGAATAAAAGTCCTTACCGTCAAGCTTGTGATGCATTTGAAACATTCGTCATTGATAATACGGTAGGTCCCGCTTGTAAAGATCTCATTGGGCAAGACCATTCTGATCACTAAGAGCAGGTGATCACTACAGGCACAGGAATGAAGTCCATAAATTCAAAAATGTGACATTTTTATTGATCCGTGCATACCCAACGTGGGCACTTTAGGAACTAAGGTAAAGAAGTATACAAATAATACAAGTACAGTGAGAATACATGCATGCCTAGTCAGATTTTTGGGGGGAAATGCATCAATTTTCGATTGTCTCTTATTCTCATGTTGAGGTCCATACACAGGAGCATCTCTTTTGCTGTCTGTTGAGGACCAATCCTTCAACGAATTTTCAACGCCCTTGTCTTTCCCATCTCGCTTTCTTATTCTACCCATATTCTCATTTTGAAAGCCAGATTGTTCTATTTCATGCCTTGTTTTTAAAAGTTTTGTTCAACGATGGGTGTGAACTTTGTGAACGAGAAGCTGCTTCCCGTTGGCTCATCTGTGTGAGGGCATCGTACGTTTTCAATTAGTCGTACTTATCCGATTCAGTAAGAACGCAGCGGGAGGCACTCACAATTACAGCGAAAGGTCACATCGTGCAATACTATGCAAACAGCAACATTTTCATTGCTTACATGCAATAATTGAGCGTGTTTGAAAGTAATGCATGCATTACAGGACGTCTGTATGTTAGATTTGTGTTACCGAGTATGAATTATCATCGATTGATAGGCTCCAACACTGTCGCAGTGAATAACGTGTATTTTCTCTATGTATTTTCCTATGCTGGATTCGAATTCAAGGTCCTAGAAACCCCTGCCCCCAAAATTTTGAGCTATGGCCAAAAACCCTTAAATTGGTGTCAGAACCTTCTTTTTGAGTCATGAGATTGGGATGAACTACGACATCTTTTTAAGTGATTTTCTACATTTTTTTTTTCAACTTCAGACAAGGAGAGTACTTTGGCAAACTACAATCATCCCCCGCCACCCCCTCTTAGGGGTTGAAATTCGAGTTCTCACGCCAAGTCGAGTGGGGTATGGAGTTCTATGTATTTGGGGTCTCTGAGATCGATTTTGAACTTCCAGGTTCGTAGACACCTTTTCTTCCCTTAATCACCCCCTCCTAGGGGTTGAAATTTGCTTTTTCGCGCCAAAACGAATAAGGTAAGGATTTCTGTGTTCCTAGGTTCGCTGAAATTGAATGTGATTGTTGAAAAAGCTTTCGAACTCCTCCAATGACTTTTAATTCTTTCGGATTTTATTCTCTTTTCTTGTGATATTCGAAAAAATTAAAAGTCATTGGAGGAGACCCCAACAAAGTTTGAAAGCCTTTTCAAAAAGCATATTCAATTTCAGCGAACCTGGGAACACAGAAATCCTTACTTGATTTGACTTGGCGCGAAAAATCCAATTTCAACACCTGGGAGGTGGTGATTAAGGGAAGAAGTGGTGTCTACGGACTCTTGGAAGTTCGAATTCGATCTCAGGGACCCCAAAAACATAGAAATCCATACCCCACTCGACTTGGCGTGAGAACTCAAATTTCAACCCCTAAGAGGGGGTGGCGGGGGGTGATTGAGGGGAGGTAGTTTCCCAAAGTACTCTCCTTGTCTGAAGTTTAAAAAAAATGTAGAAATTCACTTAAAAAGATGTCGTAGTTCATCCCTAATCTCATGACTCAAAAAGAAGGTTCTGACACCAATTTAAGGGTAGTTTTTTGGCCATAGCTCAAAATTTTGGGGGTCAGGGGATTGTTTGGACATTGGATTTGAATTCAACATCGAAAAATACATAGGAATACCCTAGTCTACTTTACGGATCTTGACATTTTTTTTGTGGGGCTGTGTAATTAATTGCTGTGATTTCTTGTACGTGAATTGTGATACCTTATTAAGTTTTTACAGTATTCCTCATTTCGATGCACTAGGGGCGGGATTCACAGTCCTCACTCAGTCGAAAGGAAATGCTCAAGTGAAGCTCTGAGGCTCGGTGGCTGCTTGCCCTATTCATCGTAACTGGCTGAGAAAATGCTCAAGCAAGTGCGTGAAAAATACAAGTAGGTCTGGAGCTGCGTTACCATTACCTTAGTCACATTTATTCATTTTCTCAAGTAAAGTAAAATCTTCACTCAAGCCACGACTATTAATTCCGCCCTAGTTCTCATTCCCGCTTTTTCTGTTATTAATTTGCCGCTCAATGCGTCAGTGATTTGCCTTCCATTAGCAAATTAAAAGTTTCCTAGTTTTGTTGCACAACTAGTCTAATGCTCGAACAAAAAACAATAATTAAATTCAGGTGGAAATAGTGGAGATATTTCGAGTTGTCAATATTACCCTTCCATAAGTAAATTTGAAAGTTTTGAAATACTTTTCAAAACTACATTAAAATGCTCAATCGAACAAAAAAGGAACGAGAAAATCGGAATTTTCTGTAACCCCCTCCATTTTTCCAAAATTATCTCCTCCAATTCTTTTTTCCCGACATGAAATTCCTAATTTCCGAGGTTTGTTGCACAACTAGAGCGAGATTGGGATCGAACAAAAGAATAATCACGAAAATCGGTTAAGAATTTCTGACTGGACAGCGTCGAAAAATGTATTACCCACACTTAGTTGGTGGAGAAAATCACATAAGCGCTGAGCAAGTACAGCAGTAGGTGTATCAGTAGTGTTGGACTCCAAATTTCTAACAACTAAAACCGCCACTCCTTATCGTCAGTTGGAGAACTGTCCCAGAACCACTTGCAAGCATTACTTCAGAACAGCTCCCTCGCTTGCTTATTGCTGGCTGTCATTTTCCCTACTCTTCCCATTCTCTATTCAACTCCTTGGCTTTTAGGACTGTCGTGATACAAGTCTTATTGGATTCTAGCATGGTACCTACAATGGTTTCTGGCTCCACATCGTCCATTTCTTCCTGCAGCACTCTCCATGGTGCTTCCCATTTTGTACATACAAAGAAGGTATGGTGCGCATCGTCCTTCCATCCACTGTGGCACAGAGCACAGGTGGGATCTCTAGCCTTCCCTATTCCACATAAAATGGCTCTGTAGTACCCATTCCACTGGGGAATTGCATCACATAATATCCTACGTCACTATGCTTCCATTCTTTAACAGAAGGCCATTTAACAGAAATAATGGACCTCTTTGTAATAATTTGCCGCGTTTTTATTTTACTTTGAGAATTCGCTAATTGCGAAGGGCCTACATATGGGGGAAGGTTGTGCGAACACCCGCACCATATGTTTTCATTACACATCTAGACAGGATAGACACTCCTTCACCTTCTGGTGCGAAACCCGACCTGCAGGACCGTTTCCTGTTGGAAACGGGATGAACCGATAATAACCTATAATTACCCAACTTTGACCTGGGCCCCCGGGGGGCTCTAGCCGAAAAGGTGGCCGGCGCTCGGAGGCAACGAGGACGGCGTTGTGCAACTCAACGGTCTCGAGGTCTGAAGTGGGGGACGAGCGTCTGTCTGGGTCAACCCGGTCCGCCTTGAGGCCGCGGCCGCGGCGGCGAGCGGCGCGGCGTCTTGTCCGAGGTCCTGCCCCTACGTGCTGGCGTTGCGGGCACCTCCGCATCGGCGCTCTCCCACCCGCGATCCCAAGGGCCCTCGCTCCGGCCTTCCTCAGCTGCCTGAAGCCGTCAGAATCGTATCGACTAAGAAAGAACGCTGCACATTGTTGCACCGAAGATCATTATATCCTTTTTAAAATAACCCTTCTTCTTAAACCACTGATCCACATATATTGGGCGTAGTCTGTCTAAATGTCTCTAAATTCAGACAGAAGATATCCTGCAATTGCGTTCTAGACGCCATAAAAAGCCTAAATGAGGAGCTTACTTTCAAACAGGCACATCTCCATTCCGACAAAATGTTCAGGAAGTGAAAAAAACGATTTTCAGATTAGTGGAGATGTTCTTCTGCAGTTTCTCATCGGAGTAATGTGTGAGAAGGCACAGATAAAGATGCCTCAGAATATGAATCAATTTTCTCCAAAACACGAGGCTATAATATATTAGGTATATCCATTTTCACTTTGGAAATGTGCCCTTTTGATCAAAACTCATGGATTGCCTTTTTGAAAAAGAAAGAATTCGTTCTCCATTCTGTAGGTTATATTGAAAACTTTACCTGACTCCATATTTCCATTTGTCATGCCTTCCATCTATCGAGTCTTGTGTAAATATTCAACGTCAAGACGAAGGCGCAATGCTTCTTTTTGGATATATGCCTTTTTGAAAACCCACAACTTATCGCCTGACGAAATTCGGAGGATATGTGCAATTTCGATTGCAAGGCACTTAGAAAAATGTAGGGGACGGATTCGTCACTTTTTGATGCAAACACATAACTTTAGTCCCGGATTTGACGTGGATGTGTTCTGTTTTGTTCGGAAATGATAGGGGGATCTGATTCAACTCATATTCAGAGATAGAAAATTGAGAAAAAAAAACGTTTTCTCCCAGATTTTGTGATGGATATGGTTGCATAATAATGCATCCAACTGCTCGGAAGGGGCTACTATACCATACCATCCTCTCACTATTTGGATATGTGCCTTTTTGAAAGTAAGCTCCTCGATTGATAATTTAGATCAGCCATAAGAGCCCTTCAGCTTATCAGTGTCTCCATTCCTCGTAAATGGTTGTAGTTGGATGCCTTCCTCAAAATGTAACTCCATGAACACCAACGTTTTCTAGTCCCTTTCTACGAAACAAAAGCTGATATAAAAAATACCTGCTCTGGTGCAACATACTATGAGCGTGACGTAGAAATCCACGAATAGAACTATCAAAATTTAACGTGGTAGAAAAGAACACCTACCTACGCTACATTTATAAAACATAAGGTTAGAAAAACTCGGCTTCAAAAGGAACTCTCGAAACAAAATTCCAAATTTGGAAAAGGCGCCAAAAGTTTCTCAAGTTTTTGTTGAAATTTTCATAAACGGTTAAAAGGCCGTTGAATGTCCTACCAGAAAGGGCCTTTACATTTCCATAGCTAACTCAACGATTAAGGAGCTGTGGAAAGAGAACAGTATGTTTTACCCTTCCTACCAGAAAGGGCCTTTACATTTCCATAGCTAACTCAACGATTAAGGAGCTTGAGAGATGGCGAAATTGTTTTCTTCAAAACCAAAGTTTCCAATCTCATTTCGCGTTTCGAATCATTCTGAACAATTTTCGTTTCGTATTTGTGTGTGTGTTGTGAGCGCACGCCAGCAAACGTGAATGCCACCAAGCGTCATTCTCTCAGGTTCAGATCGTCCGATCCCGCTCAAATTTACAGGATGGTTCGGGAAGAATGGTTTACTGAGTGTATAATTTTGAACAGAGTAGAGGTTTTTCATTTTACTTATCGACGTTCTTTGTAATTACTTTCACTGCCCCCCTGGGCTGGAAATGAACGCTCGAGCGTAACGGAAAACTGTAAATGGCAAGACAGGAACCGACAAGTTTTGATAATGTACCTCTGACTACTTCTAATGCAGACAAATCAGAGATTTTTGTAAAAGCGTTATTCTAATACAGAAATATTAAACCTATTTGAAATCATTAGGAGTGTTTTATTAGTTTTGAAGAGATACTTTCAGACACGGCAGATGACTTAATTTTTTGGGAAAATTTGGATTCTAAGCCTACAGGACATTGTCATTTTTAAAAACGCTGCAAATTCTTTCACTGGGGTTTATTATTCAATTGGCTTGCGTTCATGATTTGAATTTCTACTAAGCCTTGGAGTGTGCGTGTTTCACAGGTGATAGAGCGATTATTGAATTTCAGGAGATATGCATAGAGCACGTAAATCTGTTCTCAACCAAAATACCTATTTGGATTGTTCAGTTGATCATATTTGTGTGCCTCCTGCAATTCAATAATCACTCTATCACCTGTGAAACAAGCACACTCCAAAGCTTAGTAGAAATTCAAATCATGAACGCAAGGCAATTGAATAATAAACCCCAGTGAAAGAATTTGCAGCGTTTCATGCATATCAGAATGCTTCAACCCGTGTATCGGCTACAAAGCCTTTTAGGAGTTCACTCCAGTATCCACATTCACTACATCACTAGGTTACTGATATCAAAACAAAAACAATAATAAACCCAAATTAACGCAGTTGTTGCCACCATAAATCGGGCCGATATATCGGGAATGGTTTAAGCTACGAACCTGGGAAAGGGCTCATTCGATTCCTCATGAAAAGTTTTTCAAAAAGAGTCCAAATTTAGGCCGCTCCGACTTTTTTTGAGGTTTTTAACAAAACTTCGACAACCCTTAAAGGGCACTTTAAATTAAGTGAGAGTGCTGGCTAAAGATTGGTGGGGCGTTGTCGGACCAATATTGATTTTTCCTGAAAATTTCAGATATTTTGCTCCAGCCGTTTGGGAGAAAACGTGCGTACGGCGGACGGACGGAAAAATTTTATTGCAGATTTGGATTCTACACCCTTTGAAATGTAAACCATGAAATTTTCAGGGGGGGGGGGTTAGAATTTTTTTTTTCAAGAGCGATTACAATGGTTTATTATTGAATAATAACCAATAAGTTTTACCCAAGTTCTAGCAGAAGCAAAAACAACGATATCAAGTGTTGACCTGGCAACAAAAGGTGGCAAACCCTTCACCATCCTGTCCTTCTTTGAGGATCACTAGAAGACATACCGATGGAACGATTCCACGCAGAAAGCATAATTTTACCCAAATGGAATCCTAACCGTCACTACTTCAATCTCGTTCTACCAATAACGTCCCTATTGAGGATCCAGTCCCTATTGCGTATTAGTATCTGTATCTACCATCACAGTGATATCTACGAATACTTCAACAGTACCAGTAATTCTTGGATACATATAGTTGGAAGGGACGTCGAATACAGTGACAGTTGCTTGTTTTCTGTAAGCGTAGTTACTCTCTCGGATACAGTACCTGAAGCTGCTGGTAACTTCATTGTTACGATTTGCTCAACTTTGTTTTAACGTTTCTTTTCCCAGTCACAAATCTAAGATGATTCGCTTTTACTTCTACCGGTTACTCGCAAATTTCAAGCTGTCACCCCCACATGCGATTCAGTTCATTCATTGTGAAAATCCCGCGTTCGTTAGATAAGCGATCAAATTGTAAATTACGGTTCTCCTTTTCTCGGGTACATAGGGACCGAGAGCAGGGAGGGCCGAAAGCCGGTGTCACACCCACTGCAGCTGTCTGGCTCAGCGTGTTCCGCTGGAAAGATCGTTAGAAAAGGATCGTCGTGCTACTTGGTTTGCGGCTGTGGAAGCCAGACGCTCGTATTGAGCGGAGAGCACTCGTCCTCTCTCCCCTGGCTAGACGGATTCCCCCCTCCCCGCCTCCTCTCGTCATTTCCCCTCCTCGCGGACCCCCCTCCCCTCCCATCGCTGTAAACCCTTCCCCAGTCTTTTGCCGACAGCTTTCAACCCCCTTCCAACCCTTCATACCAATCCGCTTTTTGTCGGCAATTTCACTAATCAACAAGCACGTAGTCAATCTCCAGACATTGATTTGCGAATCAATAAAGGACCGGAAATGAAATGGTTTGCAAAAAAAAAAGAAAGAGGGGAAAACAAATCTGCCCTGTAGGGTGTGGCACATAGCTTACTCGTATTGGTAACAACAATTTTAGACCTTTAAAATGTTTCGAATATTTATTATCATTTTTTCTAATTCATCGTTTTCAGAAAGAATAGCTTTTTAATCGTAGAGCATCAATTTTTATCACTTTACGTTTCGCGTTATGTTGATTCCAAATCTGCAATGTCGCCGGCTTGAAGTTGACTTGAAAAATCCGTTCTTTCGCACAAGGACCTCATCTGTGGTCAGGTCGATCCTGACTTAGATGGAATCAGCCAAAAAATTGATCAAAACGTGGTTTTTACTGACATAAGCAAGTGGGATGTCATTTTCTAGTAATTTTAGGGGCCGAATCCATTGAAGTGGGTACCTGGTCATTCCGAGCTGATCTAACTGAGCAAATGTCGTTTTTAATGATGATAATTATGAAAACAACCGTAAATCTCAGGCACGCCAGGTCACTATGATGTTTGATTTGCTGAAGTGTTGAAAACAAGCGTAAACCCAGGCTCACTTGGTCACTATGTGCTGTTTAATTTTCCGTTTACTGATGGTTGGGATTTACTGTTGTTTAATGACATCGAGCCAGCTTAATCGCCTCACATGCATATATGCTGTAAGCCCAAAACCAGTCAGAAACGTGGTTTTTACTGACATAAGCAAGTGGGATGTCATTTTCAAGTAATTTTTATCAAAACGACGAATTCATTGAAGTGGATTCCTGGTCATTCCGAGCTCATCTGACTGAGCAAATGTCATTGCTAAGGGTGGAAATGTTGAAAACACGCGCAAATTAACCCAGGCTCACTTGGTCACTATGTGCTGTTTAATTTTCCATTTACTGATGGTTGGGATTTACTGTAGTTTAATTACATCGAGCCAGCCCAATCGCCTCACATGCATAGATGAAAGCAGCAAAAAAACTGATCAAAAACGTGGTTTTTACTGACATAAGCAAGTGGGATGTCATTTTCTAGTAATTTTAGGGGCCGAATCTATTGAAGTGGGTGCCTGGTCATTCCGAGCTCATCTGACTGAGCAAATGTCATTGCTGAGGGTGGAAGTGTTGAAAACACGCGTAAACCCAGCTCACTTGGTCACTATGTGCTGTTTAATTTTCCATTTACTGATGGTTGGGTTTTACTGTTGTTTAATTACATCGAGCCAGCCCAATCGCCTCACATGCATAGATGAAAGCAGCAAAAAAACTGATCAAAAACGTGGTTTTTACTGACATAAGCAAGTGGGATGTCATTTTCTAGTAATTTTAGGGGCCGAATCCATTGAAGTGCATCCCTGGTCATTCCGAGCTCATCTGACTTAGCAAATGTCATTGCTGAGGGTGGAAGTGTTGAAAACAAGCGTAAACCCAGGCTCGCTTTGTCACTACGTGCTGTTTAATTTTCCATTTACTGATGGTTGGGATTTACTGTTGTTTAATGACATCGAGCCAGCTTAATCGCCTCACATGCATAAATGCTGTGAGCCCAAAACTGGTCAGAAACGTGGTTTTTACTGACATAAGCAAGTGGGATGTCATTTTCTAGTAATTTTAGGGGCCGAATCCATTGAAGTGGTCCCTGGTCATTCCGAGCTCATCTGACTTAGCAAATGTCATTGCTGAGGGTGGAAGTGTTGAAAACAAGCGTAAACCCAGGCTCGCTTTGTCACTATGTGCTGTTTAATTTTCCATTTACTGATGGTTGGATTTCTACTGTTGTTTAATTACATCGAGCCAGCCCAATCGCCTTACATGAATAGATGTAGTGAGTCAAAAACGTGGCGAAAACATGGTTTTTACTGACATAAGCAAGTGGGATATTCCCAAGTAATTTCGGATGCCGATTCTATTGAGGTGGTTCGCTGATCTTCTGTAGTTCATCCGGCTTAGCAAATATCATTTCTAACGGCAAAAGTGTTGAAAACGAGCTTAAATTTTCCTTTTTCGCTGAAGAAAAGTTCTTTAGTATTCAAATACAATAACCCTTTTTGTAATATTTTGCAGCGTTTTCGGTCATTATGTTCAATAAGCCTTTGTAATCGTACAACTACAATTTTTTATAACCCTTAGTCTTTCAAGCCCACCTCAATTTCGCTAATCAAAAAGCGGACATCCGGAGATTGATTTACTAATCAATAATGAAAACAAAAATGCCCTGTAAGATGTGGCACATAGCTTTTTGCACTGGTAACATGAAAGTTTAGATCATTCTAAATGTTTTTAATCGGGATCATTTTTTTTTTCGTTTACATTTTCAATAATATTTAATCACAGAGCAAACGTTTTTTATCCTCTTCCCATCAATCTTTATCGCTTTACGTTTCACGTTGCGTAGATTCCCACCAACCGCCGTACGGGCCATTAAAAGAATTAGAGTTGACGTGAGAAATTTGGTGACAGGTTGGTCCTCACCATCTAGCCCGATCACCTTACAAGCCTAGATGCTGTGAGCCAAAAACTGGTCAAAAACGTGGCGAAAATATGGTTTTTGCTGACATAAGCAAGTATGATGTAATTTATTAATTTATCAAAAAGGATTTGAAGTAATGAGTTGGTACTACGTAATATTCTGAAGAGTGGTCGGTGGTAAATGTAATTACTAGGTGAAAAGTCAATTGAGAAAAGAGCAGCATTCCTGCGGAACTAGGAAGTTGATCCTAGAAAGAAGGCAGGGGCAATCCAGCTGGTCACAATTAAATTTGTATAGAAAAGACAGGTCACTCATAGAACGACAAGATCGAAGTAGCATCAAATTACATCTCACCAGCAGCGACGGGTTATCAAAATCGGTGGAGGGAATGCCCAACTTGTAACCAACATACCTCAGAAAGACTCGTAAGAACTCTTAGTAAGGAGACCAAACTACTGCAGCGTAGTCGAGAAGAGGCAAAACCAATGTTTTGTAGAACAGTACAATAGCGTGAACATCGGAAAACCGAGATAATTCAAGGCTTTGTCGGTGATACCAACATCTCGTGCATACACAGGAGTGGAAGACCATTTATTAGGTAAGCGTGGGTTTACGAAGATGAGATTCGGTGAAACGTGGCTATAGAGCTCTTATTCACTTATTGTTTGCCACACACCATTGACATAAGGCATCAACGCAGCCCTGTAAATGTCTGCAGTCACTGACCGAGGTAATCTCACAAAAGATCATACAATCATCAGCAAACAGGAGGCATTTCACATCTGGAAACAGCTCAGGTATGCTTTTAATCGCCAGGAGGAATAACAGAGGCCCAATATACATTTCCAATTTTGGACGCCGAATCTATTGAGGTGGTCTCCCTTCAGTCCTAGCTCATCTGATTCAGGAAATGTCATTTTAAGGTTGAAAATGATGAAAACGGACTTAAATTAACTCAGACACGCTCGGTCACTATGTTCTGTTCGATTTTCTATATGCTGATGATCTTGAAGCGTGCCTTTCAAGTGGATGCCTCTATTTCGAAGCAGTTCGTCATCGAGTTGAAACTTCATGGACAATTCTTCATCAATGGCTGATCCATATTCTTCGTGTATGATATGGTGTTCAAAATGCAAACCCAAATAAACGGCCACGTTTGGCCTCATGATAGGTACTTTTGAAAACGGGTGATATCTGGTTTTGTATCGAACATTGACAGCTCCGCCTTTCACCTTACGCCATAAAAATCCTATCTTGATGAATTCCGAGAGCACGGCAGCGAGTGGTATCGAATTGAGAAATCCCAATGCTAATCGAAGGCAGCGATATTGTATTCTTCATTAGCTTCAATAAGGGTGTATTGATTCTTAAGCCAAAGTACTTCTAATTTTGTTGATTTGTATAAAAAATTACGAATAATGATGGAGAATTCCGCAAGCATGGCACTTAATCGTTTCGATTTCAGAAATCTCAATGCTAACGAAAGCAGCTGTATTGGATTCCATCTTGCTTCAGTAAGGGTGTATTGATCCTTACGTTATTAATCGTTGAGCCGAAATAATTCCAATTTTGTTGATTTTTATTATAAATTACGAATAATGGTGGAGAATTCTCCAAGGCAGTGAGTGGTGTCGATTTGAGAAATCCCAATGCTAGCCGAACGCAACGATATGGGATTCCATCTACCTTCAATAAGGGTGTACTGATGCTTAAGCCAATATTCTTCAAGTTTTGTTGATTTTTAATAATAATTACGAATAATGATGGAGGATTCCGCAATTAACGCACTGATTAGTGTCGATCTGAGAAATCTCAATGCTAATCGGAGGCCATCTAGCTTCAAGAAGGGTGTATTGATCCTTAAGCCGAAATAATTCTAATTTTGTTGATTTTGGTTTATTATTTAATAATAAACCATTGTAATCGCTCTTGAAAAAAAAAATTCTGACTGCCCCTGAAAATTTCATGGCTAACGTTTCAAAGGGTGTAGAATCCGAATCTGCAATACAAATTTTTCCGTCCGTACGCCGTACGCACAATTTCTCCCAAACGGCTGAAGCAAAAAAGCTGAAATTTTCAGGAAAAATCCATGTTGGTCCGGCGACGCCCCAATTCCTAAGTCACCTCTTTCACTTAATTTAAAGTGCCCTTTAAGGGTTGTCAAAGTTTTGTAAAATACCTAAAAACCTCAAAAACAGTCAAGGCGGCCTAAATTTGTACTCTTTTTGAAGAACAATACGAGGAATCGAATGAGCCCTTCCCCAGGTCCGTAGGTCAAACCATTCCCGATCTATGGCCCGATTTATGGTGCCAACATTCGCGTTATTTTGGTTCATTATTGTTTTTGTGTTGATATCAGTGACCTAGTGGTGTAGTGAACGTGAATACTGGAGTGAACTCCTAAAAGGCGTTGTATTCCCGTAAATGTAGGTAAAACGCTGCAAATTCTTTCACTGGGGTTTATTCTTCAATTGGCTTGCGTTCATGATTTGAATTTATACTAAGCTTTGGAGTGTGCGTGTTTCACAGGTGATAGAGCGATTATTGAATTTCAGGAGGTATGCATAGAGCACGTAAATCTCCTGAAATTCAATAATCGCTCTATCACCTGTGAAACACGCACACTCCAAAGCTTAGTAGAAATTCAAATCATGAACGCAAGCCAATTGAATAATAAACCCCAGTGAAAGAATTTGCAGCGTTTTATTAAATATTACGAATAATGATGGGGAATTTAGCATTACAAGTTACACAGTGTCGTTTCGTATCCATGGATCTTGGAAGCGTATGTTTGGCCGAGTTGACGGCATTGCTAGTAGGCAATAGCGTCTTGTTATAATGTACCTGCTTAATTCTAGTGGCTCGTTTCTTCTTGTATTCACCTCATTTCCTTCTTGTATTCATACGATCGGCTCAATGCATGTAGAATGATGAATGCACTAACTCACCTTCCCTGGTAAATTCCTTCCGAGACTTGAAAAACTCCGCCCAATTAGAGTCTGGTCGGCGGAACCTTCGCATTTCTCATGATCATTAACGGAAATCATTAAATTTCCACTCGACTGAGAAAGAGGTTTGTTGACCGGGCGATGCCTGGGGAATTACAGCCTCAGAGCTCCCCTAGCCCAGCAGACAGGAAGTGTGGAGCAGGTTCACAAAAAATGAAAGGAGGAAACGAACCGACGACGTTCAATAAAAACCGACGTCTCAACTACTTCTTTCATGGAATAATGTACATAATAATTACGAATAACAAAGCGTTAACGATGTAAAGTCTGAATATTACCTACTCAACTCAGAAGGCGTTAACTTCAGCCGGTAAAAGACAGCAGACTCGATGAGGTATTTCTGGCAGATGCCAACCCACTGGCATGATTAACTCATTACATCCATAAAAGGCAGATAAATAGGTAATGATGTTTCATTACGGTTCAATCTGCCTCACTTCAACGTAGGAACTAAATCAACCTATTACTACGATACCGACCCTCCGCTGTTTAAGTATGCTGCCTACCAACAAGATTGTTGCATACCGTGCCGAAAAATTGAGAAGCTGGTACCCTTGAAAAACGCTGCAAATTCGTTCAATTGGCTTATTATTCAATTGGCTTGCGTTCATGATTTGAATTTCTACTAAGCTTTGGAGTGTGCGTGTTTCACAGGTAATAGAGCGATTTTTGAATTTCAGGAGGCACACAAATATGATCAACTGATCAATCCAAATAGGTATTTTGGTTGAGAACAGATTTACGTGCTCTATGCATATCTCCTGAAATTCAATAATCGCTCTATCACCTGTGAAACACGCACACTCCAAAGCTTAGTAGAAATTCAAATCATGAATGCAAGCCAAATGAATGAAATTGAATAATAAACCCTTTGTTCTTGACCGATTTCGATGAAATTTTCAGGGTTGTTCGGACTTATTAGGTATATTTTATAGTTTGTTCAATAGTTGAACATGCCTAACTTTATTTTCTCAAGTTACGCTCCTGCATAACAATAAATTTAAAATTATTACCCTAATTCAATATTTACTTCGCCTAATTGAACGAAGTTCTTTATTCAATAATAATTTTCAATGATCTATACAGTCATGTTATGGATACGAGGAAGCTATGTGCCACACCCACTTGGCAGACGTTTTTGAGATGAAATCAGTATTTAACTCAACTCACGTTAGCTTAACTCAAATTCACTTGGTACTCATGGTCCGACTGACAACAGAACAATCAAAGACAAATTTACAACTTAATCCTGCCGACATTCTTATAACTGGTTCTCTCGACTGCTTTAAAATATTAGTAAATTTTCTCAAGTACTTGAAGGAAGTGCTTAACTTACAAAGTGTACTAGAGTATCCCAAATCTTCAACTGGGAACCTACTAGCTTTCAGTAAGTAACCCCCTTCGGGTTAAACCAACCATTTCTCTTAATTTTGGTTTATTATTCAATAATAAACCATTGTAATCGCTCTGGAAAAAAAATTCTAACCCCCCCCCCCCCCCCCCCCCCCTGGAAATTTCATGGTTTACGTTTCAAAGGGTGTAGAATCCGAATCTGCAATAAAAAATTTTCCGTCCGTCCGCCGTACGCCGTACGCACGATATCTCCGAAACGGCTGGAGCAAAAGATCTGAAATTTTCAGGAAAAATCCATCTTGGCCCGACGACGCCCCAATTCTTGAGCCAGCTCTCTCACTCAATTTAAAGTGCCCTTTAAGGGCTGTCAAGGTTTTGTAAAATCCCTAAAAACCTCAAAACAAGTCGAAGCGGCCTAAATATATACCTATTTGAAGAACATACCGTGAGGAATCGAATGAGCCCTTCCCCACGTCCGTTGGTCAAACCATTCCCGATGTATGGCCCGATTTATGGTGCCAACATTCGCGTTATTTTGGTTTATTATTGTTTTTGTGTTGATATCAGTAACCTAGTGGCGTAGTGATGTAGTAATGTGGATACTGGAGTGAACTCCTAAAAGGCTTTATAGCCGATACACGGTTTGAAGCATTTTGATACGCATGAAACGCTGCAAATTCTTTCACTGGGGTTTATTATTCAATTGGCTTTTGTTCATGATTTGAATTTCTACTAAGCATTGGAGTGTGCGTGTTTCTCAAGTGATAGAGCGATTATTGAATTTCAGGAGATATGCATAGAGCACGTAAATCGGTTCTCAACCAAAAAACGCTGCAAATTCTTTCACTGGGGTTTATTATACAAATGGCTTGCGTTCATGATTTGAATTTCTACTGTTTCACAGGTGATAGAGCGATTATTGAATTTCAGGAGATATGCATTGAGCACGTAAATCTGTTCTCAACCAAAATACCTATTTGGATTGATCAGTTGATCATATTTGTGTGCCTCCTGAAATTCAATAATCGCTCTATCCTTTGAAACGCTCACACTCCAAAGCTTAGTAGAAATTCAAATTATGAACGCAAGCCAATTGAATAATAAACCCCAGTGAAAGAATTTGCAGCGTTTTTGTGAAGGTGGACTTCCAAATATTCAGTTGGTTGACAACGTACTGATTGTATCAAGATAGATCAAGTAGGCACACGTTTTTTTTAATTCGATATTTCGCTAAGTGTGAGTAATCAATAAAACTTCATATCAATTAAACACTCAATCGTATCTTAATATCAATAAAATGAAATTGCAATATCTTGGAAAACAGCCTTTGAAAAGTATTGCAGCAAACTGCTTTCTTGATGAGGGCATGAACTACAACCCTCGATTGTAAGGAATCCATTGTAAGTTGATAGTTTCAAATATATATTAGTATTGGTCCATCTCCATTAAACACTTACCTGCATTACATACCCAGTAATTTCCATTTGAGAATAAAATACACCGTGAAGTTGATCCTTGAAAACAAACTGCTGTTACGGAATCAAGTCAAATTTGTCAACAAACCATTTCAACTACGGAAAGATGCCCATCTACTCGAGGTATTCTAGCTCTCCAACTGGCGAATATCTTGAAGAACGGAGACAGCGAAACTCTACATTTCTTCCGGGACTGTTTAACAAATCGACGCTAGAGTGTTCTCAACACCTTAGTTTCAAGAGCCACCCGCTATCTGCCAAGAGTTATTCTCTTAACATCTGCTTCACGTGGCATGATGGAATTAAAAGCAGAATTTTCAGTCAGGCCCTCACAGTCAGTTCACTATTGGATTTAATTTTATTGAACACCTAGTTACTTCTATAAATTACTCCTATGATGATTACTGCCACATTATTTCCGTATTCAGGTACGAAAATACTTGGATATCTTCGGTAGAGATCATATTGCGGTTCATTTGAACACGTCCCATCCTTGAAATTTAAATCAAAATCTGATGAAAATTTCGCTCTAATTGATTCGACTGAACGACATGTGTGTTATTTGTATAAACACAAATTCTAAAAAAGCTAAAAAGGCTGCCCCGGGCGCCAAATAGGCAAAAAAGTGACAGCTTACCAAGTTCTTTTAAATATTATGACCGTTTGGAGTAAATTTGAAAATATTTACTAAAAGGAAAAATAATATAAATAAGGAATGCGATAGGCCTACAAGAAAGGACAAAGGATATAGAAAACGTATACTTCGCGAGGCGAGAACTAGCCTTGAGCGGCCGTATGCAGGGTAGTTGACGAGGCGAGTCTACTCCATTCGAACTTTTGGTTTATATTTGCCAAAACGGCCTCCATGACGCCTATCCCAATGTAACCACAGCTTTGAGAATTTTTCTTACAACACCCGTGTGTGTAGCGTCGAATGAAAGAAGTTTTAGAAAACTGAGGATAATAAAAAACTGCATCAGGAACTTGACAGGACAACAACGACTAAGCAACTTGGCCATCATATCAATAGAGCACAAACTAGCTTCAGCACTAGCTATTGATAGTATCATTAAAACATTTGCAGCAAAAAAAGCCCGACAATTTTCATTTTAAAGTTTGTTTAGGGCTTCCATTTCGTACAAAAATGTATTTATCATCTATTAGTTTGTTAAATTTAATAAAAATTATAAGGTATTTTACATTGAGCACTTACTTACCAAACCTTTTACTTTTAGTAAAAGAGTTTATACATTGTGAATAAATCAAATTAATTATACTATTTATATTTTGGTTCATTGGTATATTAAGATGGTATGAGTCATGAGATATCGGGTCTATGGGGGGGGGGGGGGGGGCAAATTTATTTCTTGCCCAGGGTGAAATACGGTTACGTCCCTGGTTATACCTTAAACTTTCCATTTGACAAAACGAAGTAGGTAGGCTCCTTTTCATTTTTCAACCAGTTTAAAAGATTTATAATAGAGGTTTTTGGCATAGAAAGATAGAGAAAAAAAAGTTTCTAAAATGCAAATTTTCACTTCCTTTTCGGAACCAATATCTTTCTGATTTATTTTGGCTATTTGTCTGTTTGTTGCCAATTATTCCGGCCAAAATTGTTTCCAAGTTAAGAGAGTAGGTATATCTGTTATAATTCAATGTTGATGAAATTGTGTGTCCGGTGTGTTTCATTGTCACAATCGAAAAGCTCACGTAAATTGTTTAAAACCACTCTTTTCACGATCAAATGGAAAAAATCCGATTTTAATTGAAATTTATGTCGAAGAAATATGTCAAATATTTCGTTTTCCTCCCTAATATCTCCCTTTCCTGTGTTGGAAGTCATCGTTTTCAAGGTTTGCGAATGTAGTAGAGTCCAAATCGGATTGAACGAGATGATAACCATGCTCATCGGATGAGAATTGACACCGCAAGAGCTTTCAAACGATTAGACTGCATCTCAGAATCACCCTTCAAAACAGTTTTTTCTCCTTTCCTTCCCAATATCTCTCTTTCCTTTGCTAAAAGTCGACGTTATCAAGGTTTTGAATCTAGTAGAGTCAAAATCAAATCAAACGAGATGATAACCATGCTAATCAAGTGAGAATGAACGCCACACAAGCTTTACAATGATTAGAGCAAATCTCAGAATCACCCCTTCATGCAGTTTTTCGCATGAATTTCGCTAGGCATTCATGTTATTCAATGAGGTATACATCCATATCAGAATTGCGCATGAATTTCACTTGGAATTTCCTGTTATTTTACGAGATATGGAGTCATAGCAGAATTGCACATGAATTTCATGTTATTTTACTACATAATATGTGATAACTACTACTCCATATTATACTAATCCATATTATGCAGTACCTAGCCGTAGGTTATTACGCATGAATTTCACTAGGAATCCCATGCTATTTGACAAGAAATAGAGCCATAGCAGAATTGCTCATAAATCTCACTAGATATTGTTACGAGGTTTGGTTTACAATAAAAATGAGTAAGAACTGGATTGAATGAATTTAATAATCTGTGAACTAATTAATTATTTCATAAAAATTCAAGTTGTAGCTAGTTAGGAAGTTAGAGAGCTAGTTAGGTCGCAGGAGTTGTAGCAGGGTTGATGGTGAAAACTAGACTTCATGCTACATTACTAAATAATGAAGACCCAAAAACTTATGTCCCTTGCGACAGTATGGAAGCAAAGCTTCCAGACAGCTAGGCAAAGCTGCTGAAACGTCAGATACACTTTTTCTTCCAAATAAGATGTCACTTTCAGTAATTCGGTACTACTAGTAGGAGGGTTTTCATGTCATTGAACTTTTCAGTTGTGCGGAGATCAACATTTCTCTCGACTTTCGAATGTGCTGTTCTAGAGAGGCTTTTAACAGGAATATCATATAGTGCCTACAGTGAATAAGAATGAATCCTTTCGAAACATAATTCTAGGACATGATTGCGTAACGTTTCCATGCTCAATAAAACATGTTCCAAGCAAAAATCATTCTAGAACTCATATTATTACACCAGAAAATCGTCAGTGATGTTGAACTGGCATCACTATTTTTAATTGAAATCAATAACAGTGGATTCGGAAAAATTGGGTTTAAATGAGTCATTACAATAACACGTTTAGGAATGCAAATGCTAACCAATGCAAAAACAAAGGAAACACACAAAACTGTCCTCGACGTAAGCCAGGCAGAATCACAGATACCGCAACAACAGCTGGTGATAATAGTGATAAGCTGGAGCTTATCACCGTCTTCATTTATGCTTTGAAGATTACGATTGCGTTTGGAAGTTTGGACCGCGATTGGGTTTATTGGATAAACATTGGATAAAAATGTTTTTTTCCACCATGAAATACTCTTCAGGTATATTTTTTCGAACCAATTCCTAACGTTCTCTCGATGTCGATTGTTCATTGCTTGTCATTTTTAACTGAGGCTTCTGTATTCATTTGAGGAATTTTCTCCTACTTTGAAGTAAGTGCTTTTATCGCTGCCGCACGAAGCAAGAAAGTAGTAAGATATCACCTAATCCAGTTGAAGTGCCCATTATTTCTAGTACCGGTAGAAAATCAAGCTTTAGGTTGGTAAGTAACACCTTTTACTCAGCTCTTCCACAGGTTATAAGTTTTATCAATATTTTTCAGAGTTAACTATCTTTGACGCTTGGAAGTGGGAAAATATTGAAAGTTGTAGCTTATTTCTCTTGCATCTTTCACATCTTTGTAGATTTCAAGCAGACAAGTACTTAGCCAAATGTCTTAAGCCTCGTTTACATTGGTCAAGTTACTTGAATCAAGTTAACATACCTACGCATTCCATTACCTACGCACTACCGCAAACGCAAATAACCCGAAAATAAACACGACGGAACAACAGGAAAACGACCTCAGTATTAGCTGATTGATTCAAGTCAACTTGAATCAATTTGGTGTTTACACTATATGAACGATTTTTGCAAACTTGAATTCAAGTGGAGGGATTGTTGTGACATTCCCTCTTACCACATCCAAGGTGATGTCGGGAAAATTGGTTTTCAATTGGTACTACTACCAATTCTCACGTTCTCTTGACTACTACCAAACCTTTAAATCCGGCATCTCTTAAATTCCTATTTTTATATTCACTCGAACCCGAGTTCCACAGTACAGGATAGTTTTCGTACACCTCCAGGAATTCAATAATTTGATCACTTGTCCACTTAACACTTTTTGAACTCATTTTTAGAAAGATGCTTTTAACATAAACAATAACAAAACAACACCACTCAACGTGACACTAGATTTTTAGGTTAATCCTTGAAGCAAGTGAGCTTGAATGTGTGTTTACACTGGTCAAGAGACCTTCCTACTTGTTTCAAGTGCAGCCAACTTGACTCCAAAAATCAAACATGTTCAACTTTTACTTGACACTTGAATCTAGGGGTCAAGCACTACTTGAACGAGGTAAAAATCACTTGAAGAAGCGTTTACACTGTTCAAGCACGGTTCAAGTTACTTGACTCCAGTAAACTTGATTCAAGTAACTTGACCAATGTAAACCCCGCTTTAGGTCTCATCAATATTTTTTAGATAGTTACACGAGAGTAACTTAGTTGCTGTCATGCCAATTGAGGGTCTTGTTTCCAAGGGGTACTAAATTCCATTTTTTTCGAAATCGATTTTTGACTTTCTGGGAATTGGGGACCGAGTTCTTCATGAAAAAGTTCTTCTTCAGTCATCCCCTTCAAAAACTTGGTTGAAAATTCACTTTTATTTCTAAATGTACTATATGAATATATCCATCATAAAAGAGCACTTCCATCTGTTTGGGTTCAAAAAGTAGTAGGTAGGTATATCTATTTATAAATAGATATATGAATATAGGTACTATACTGTTGCCCACGTAGGAGCGACCCTGTGGTTTTCTGAAGACCTCTGGGTCTGGCAACGCCGCCCAAATCCGAGCCCCCAGGTAGTGGCCTGACGGCTCGCATCGGACCCTGATTACGGTGCGGTACTTACGTCTTATGCAATCCAAATGTGATCTAATAGTTAATTCGATCATGCCATCACCAGAATCGTGATGTACATGAAAAAAGGGACACAACGAGTATAAATTTGAACTGGAAAAACATACCTAGACGTTATGTAGGTAAAAATACCCAATGGCGGTTTTCGTCAAACTCAAGTGTCATTTACCTACTATTGATTATTTGATGTCATCATTGTGAGTAAACATTCCCAAACCTGTGCGATTGACCCAGAGCGAGGAACTACATTTTCATGGGGTAAAATGGTGCAAAATGACATTATTTCCGTACTTTTTCAAGCCCCATCCCATTTGACAGGGTTGGATCAAAGAAACATGAGTTTAAGTGTAATAAAGTTCGACACAAGAATAATAAACCCATGTGTAATCAAATTCGCAGCGTTTTTTGCAATTTATTACACTTTTGCAATATGGCCACACACTTGTTTGACAAGGTGTTCCTGAAATCGATTGATATGAAATTTAGACTTGTTTTCCTCAGAACGACGAGAACATTTTGAATCTCACAAAAAATTACATTTTACAACAAAAGCAACTAAGAGGGAGAGATTGAAAGGGGCTTTACTGCTGCTAATAACTTGGTTAAACATTTGTCAGAGGTTCATTTTTCAAAATAATAAACCAGAAAGAAAAGATCTTGTTTATAATGAATGGTTTTACTTACCTATGATAGAAACGCGCTTTCTTAAATTGTTGAACATAATTTTCGTTTGATTTGTTTATTTGTTAACTGTATTCTATGCTTTTACGAAAACACCATTTCTCTTTTCTTCCCCCCATTTTTCATTGTCTCCTACAAAATCACTCATTACCTGAATCCTTCAAAAGAGTCACACTTTAAGACACAACAAGGACCCGTCCCACAAAATATACTACAACTTCATGTCAAGCTACACGTACCTACTCCAAAAACACTAATTACAGTTGCCCACCAGATTATGTTACCGTCTGTTCTCATTTGTTCTTACAATCATTGATTCTAAAGAATACAATTTATTCAATCTTGTAAATTAAACTCCGAATCTATCAATAAATAAAATATTCACTCATTTACTAATGGTAGTGATCATCAAATTTTAATACCTACTAGTGAATATCTCAAATTGTGATTCAGTCCAAACTTTGTTCTGCTGCATCATTATACCATAAAGTACGAACAGCTGTTGGTACTAATTTGTCCATATTTTGGTTTACAGCTGTGGGCGTTGCTGGTCAGCCTGTAAATTTGAGTCTTCGCCGTTATCGCAAAACACTGCCATGGAAATCACCTCCTAAGAAAATAGTTTTGGGTAATTTATCATTTTATTATTTTATAGCAGTTTTAAATTCTCTCCATCAGGTACATAAAGGGGATAAAAGTGATATAGACTAGCGAATATTTTAAATCGTCCTAGCGGTATATGTATGCACATTTGCGGACCAATTCTACCTGCAGAAGAGGAGGAGTGCAATGGAAACTCGAACAAGGCCCTCATACGCAAATTTGTTTATGGCGGATTTTGAGAACAGATTTCTCCCATCGAGAGAGAAACCCTCGTTAATGTGAAGATGGCATTTTCCTGATATGGCACCTGGTGAAGACGATCAGTCTTTTTTTCTGGGGTCTTAACTCCAGCGTCTCTGTCACATCCATGTGGTCATATTCGAGATGAATGACTGCATTCCTTGATGTGGATGTTTCAATGATTAACGGAAGCTTCAAAACTGTACAGAAACAACTATGACAGTTGCCATTCACCACACAAGAGTGGTTCCAGCTCATGCCAACTATTGGCGAAGAACGCTGCCGCCAAATGACAGAGTTCCTCTAGTCAAGCCGGTCTTCTTCCGAATTCAGAAGATGAATGGGATCCTCTAGAAACTTCAACCAATTCTAACATCCTTCTTCTGAGTCTTCAGTCCTTGGTCTTCTATTCAAGGATATGCCACATGTGCCGTACCGACAAGGGTGGAATCTAGGTGGAATACTGTCACACAAACACCCTCGAGTTCCACCTTGCGTCTGAGGTGCAAATTGCGTGAAATGGTTGTTGAAGAACCTACATGGATGTGGATCACCAAATACCATTCACTCCTACAGATGCCAGAGCCCAGCAGAATGCCAGACTCGAATGTGTGTCTGCCAGGTGATTTACAGTGAAGAGGATTGACACATAGGTTTCTATATAGGAAGAGCAACACTCCAGCTTCTCTGTCACATCCATGTGGTCATATTCAAGATGAATGACTGCATTCCTTGATGTGGATGTTTCAATGATTAATGGAAGCTTCAAAACTGTACAGAAACAACTATGACAGTTGCCATTCACCACACAAGAGTGGTTCCAGCTCATGCCAACTATTGGCGAAGAACGCTGCCGCCAAATGACAGAGTTCCTCTAGTCAAGCCGGTCTTCTTCGGAATTCAGAAGATGAATGGGATCCTCTGGAAACTTCAACCAATTCTGGCATCCTTCTTCTGAGTCTCCTGTTCAAGGATATGCCACAAGTGACGCACCGACAAGGGTGGAATCTAGGTGAATACTGTCACACAAACACCCTCGAGTTCCACCTTGCGTCTGAGGTGCAAATTGCGTGAAATGGTTGTTGAAGAACCTACATGGATGTGGATCACCAAATACCCTTCTCCTACAGATGCCAGAGCCCAGCAGAATGCCAGACTCGAATGTGTGTCTGCCAGGTGATTTACAGTGAAGAGGATCAACACAGAGGTTTCTATGTTGGAAGAGCAACCCTACTCAATTCAAGAATCAGCAATCGTAGAGCTTCCGAGTGAATTTTTTGAAGACGATGCCAACGCCAACCAACAACAGTCTATTGCAACAGTTTGAACAGGCTCATCGTGAGTACTTGGATCGATTAGACCTCCTGCCGTCAATATAAAAGTATATCCAAAGAATAGGTAACGCACCTCTTATCAGTGATAAGTTATCACACCCGCGATATCAAAATAGGTCCACGGTATCGATATATCGAAGAAACGTTATTAAACATCTGATTAATACCTGAGCTGTGCAACAATATGGGGGTTTTGTCCGAAACAAAAAAACATCTCAGCTGGGCTAGAATATCGGTGTTTGGTCCGGGATTAAAAGAAACATAAATACGAATGAAAGCAACAATTTCTGGTTTGAAAGCAAAAATCTCCTACCGTCTAGTTTGGTGGTCTGGATGCTCGCTACGCTCGCATCTCAAAAACTAAAAAATATCCTACATCAGTCCTTCTAGTGAAGTATAGATCTAATGGCGCGTACTGGTGTCGGGTGAAGGTACAATGGTCGTGATAATCGTTTCAAGATGGCATTATATCGATGTAATAATCGATAATTAGATCGATGTAAGGACACATCGATCTTATCTGATAAAGGATAAGAGGTAACGAAAACTTTGAATTAGCCCTCTTGTGGGATACATTTTCAATTTACCGAAACCTATACATCTCAGACTGTTACACCAGGTAATCTGTTCTTCAATTTCTGTATTTAAGATCAAATTCAATATATCAAATTATCTCCAGATCCATGTATCCTATAGATTTTTCTGATTAATCCTAAGTGCAATTTTATAAAAACAAAACCATATTGGGAATATCAAAACCTTTTAACGTTTCATAGATTAGCAATTACATTCATAGTTCTTATTGAATAAATAACTATATCTATTTCCAAAACCTTGCGCATAATTATTTCTTGAACCATTAATATCTATATATAAAATAATAGTAATTAATTTGAAAAAAGGAATATATATCAAATCAAGTAAAGGTAGAATTGTCAATTCCTTTCAGTATTACAAGGTACAATGGTCGTGATAATCGTTTCAAGATGGCATTATATCGATGTAATAATCGATAATTAGATCGATGTAAGGACACATCGATCTTATCTGATAAGATCGCGATAAGAGGTGTGCGTTACCTATTCTTTGAATTAGCCGATTGTGGGATACATTTTCAATTTACCGAAACTATACATCTCAGACTGTTACATCCAAGGTATAACCCATTGTTCTTTTTCTTGCGACAAAGATTAATTCAATATATCAAATTATTCTCTCATCTTTATATTTGTGAAATTCTTATAAATTTCATTAATATACAGTTCAATAGAACCATTACAATCACGTCCTACGTACCAATATCTGTACTTGTGGTTGAGAAATGACCAGGCTAGTCTTGGGTGGAGAAATTTTTTATCAGCCTTAACGTTTCATAGCGTAGATTATGCTGATTACATTCATATTTCATTTCATTATATTTTTTATTACGTTTTTATTTATAGTTGTGAGTGTTAATGTATAAATTTTTTGTTTATATAATCTAAACACCACCAGATAAAAACTTTAAATGTAGGTACCAGTAGCTAAATACACAATGAAACACTACGTGTTTTCTTTATTTTACTGTCAGTTATGTATGTAACAATGATGTAGGAATTACGAGTTCAGAATTTGTTTCTTCTGTAGGTGCTACATGAATAGGATCCTGTTCCAGGACCGAAAAGTCGTAGTATAATAAAAAATCTCTCTACCAAAGACTAGCCTGGTCGTTTCTCAACCTCAAGTACACATTATATCAGTTAGAATCTCAACACTACATATGTAAATATTTGTCATTCCAAGCATTCTAAACGAAACAATGAGGGACTAGAACTTTTCAATTAGTTCCCTTCTTCCACTGTGGGTGCGATTTCAGAGTTTCCACCCCTGCTGTCTACTCTACTCCAACTTTCAATGTCAATTGCACCCCTGTATTATCTTGGTGGTTGATTTGTTTTGCGTTAGATGGTGCGAACTTACATAAAACCTAGTTGTTTTGGTAGTGCTGATTATTGCAGGTCTTCGGTTCTACAGTTCTTGCGTCCTACTTAACATTATTGTTAAAGAATGATTTCATGGGGATTCCCGTAGTTTTGGACTAGATTATTTTAGAATTGAGATACTTTCTGTGAACCTTGAAAAGAGTCCCTTGCTCCTGACAATTCTGCTCCACTGCTGCGCACAATTGTCAGTTTCAAATTATTTTGAAAATTTACAGAAAAAATATTTGACAAACAGATTATAAATTAACGTTTAGTAGTCACATAGATGACCTGGTGAAGAGACTAAGATCTCGAATTCACCTCTTGAAACCACTAATTGGACCCAAATCTCCGCTCATATTGTCCAATAAGAAACTGATATACCTCACCATGATTAGGCCTATTTGGCAATATGGATGTTCAGTTTGGGGAACGGCAAGCACCACACAAATCAAAAGAGTACAGGTTCAACAAAATAGAGTATTACGCCTGATAACGAATGTAGAGTGGTACGTTAGAAATTCTGTAATACACCGAGACATGGATATTCCTGAGGTTAAAAAAGTTATTAGAGCAACTTTCGAGCGACAATTTAATAGAATTTCATCACACCCAAACCTAGTGTCCAACGGTTTCACTGATCAAATGCTAAACCAGCGAACTGGAAGAAGGCTAAAAAGGAAGAGACCGGTGGATCTTCTTGCATAGTACTAAAAAAAAAAAAAAAAATTATCCTATTATAATGAGGCGAATTATATTCCAATAAAAAAATCATATTTCCAACTGTTTCCATTTTAGAATATATGTTGTAAGTTATTGAAAAACTCTAAGGACTGACCGATGGGAAGGCACCTTGAATCATGTGCCATTATACGATTTATAATTGTATGTTTAAAATAGTTCTGTATTTATCTAAACTATAGAGTAATTATTGTTACAAAAAGGTATCGATTAATAAAAAAAAAACGAATATCCACTTAATTACCGACTTCTTTTCCTAATTTCGTTTTTACAGGTTTTCTAGGCTGTTATGAAGTTACATTTAAGCGAAACGGATACCCACTGTGAACGGCATTGTGACTCCAAATTTGCTCAACAAGCTGTGAATTCAATAATTGGAATTAATGGACCAGAGCAGCATCCGTATTTAATGCAGGTAATCTATAAATATTGTATGGTGGTAAGGTTAACTACTTGCTTTTCATGCTATTATGTGATTTCCCTCGGATAAGTTTAAAAGGGGTAAGAATGGATCAGTCTCATCCAGTACATTCGTAACGTGTCTGGATCGTTATTATATCCACGGCCTCAGATTGTTGCTGATGACAATCCAGGTTGTTGTGTCACAATTACTGTGATATTCTTACCTAAAACAAGCTTTAGTTATGAAATTGAAATTAACTTAATCTTTAATGCTTTAATGCTATCTATGCCTACTTTTATAAAAGATTTAGTAGACATTATGCCAGTGGTGGGTCTCCTCCTGAAACTGGAGTCGTTCAGTGATCACCAGGGGCTATCGCAAAGGGGATGAAAGATTTGCTTTTCTTAGCCAAATATAAATTTCAACTTGTCTGTCTCACTGTCCCACATCATTTAA
Organism: Creontiades dilutus; assembly: GCA_031894815.1. Taxonomy (NCBI): domain Eukaryota; kingdom Metazoa; phylum Arthropoda; class Insecta; order Hemiptera; family Miridae; genus Creontiades; species Creontiades dilutus. The sequence goes on from JAVIWC010004944.1 coordinate 306,574, forward strand.
AACTGCAAACGCTTACACTTATTTGCCTCAAAAACTCCTCTTTGACAATTCAGTTGCCCCACATACTAGAGTTAGCGTTGCTATCTATACCAACTTGGCAATAATAATATCGCTCTTGACTACAGCATTCGGCTGTCGGGTATTTCGCTCAGTTGTGTGTGGATATCTCCTCTTAGGGGGATAGTTGGAAGTAATTCCAGTATTTTTGGTCATGAAATTTCATGGAAGTTCAGCTGAGTCACAGCTAAACTCAAATTTGCGCTTACTTAAAGTGATTGGAATTGCCTCCCCCCCCCCTCTCTCTTCTCCCAGAATTTAAAAATAGTTGAGCCGTATCTAGCAATCTCAATTCCAAGGCTTTTTTGTAATACGTTTGTAGTTATTGCAAGATTGCATCCGTTATTCTATTAAAACTAATATTTGCACAAGGTTGCGATTGGAACCTAAGGTTGAAGATGTAGGATGTCTTCTCTCCCTGTTAACTGCTGCTTACAGAATTTAATCTGTCAGCCTATAAAGTAGCCAAGGGCTTTCTATTAGGACATGCCATACCTAGTCCATGGGTGCCAGTGCCAGTGACTCTTCCTAAGTACTCGTATTTCTGGGTATGACTGCTAAAGGGCGAAGGAGGATGAGGACACTGTTGTACACACTATTACTATACACACTGTTACTATACTATACTATACACTATTACTTCGCTCTCACCCTTCACCTAATCCCCCCATGCCATTGTTGACAGGAGTGTATTTACTTATATGGGTTTCGGTTCAAAACTTCAAAACCAGGATGGAGATTTTCATATCTTTTCCATACGCCAGCTTGTCTTTCAAAATACCATTTTTCTTGTTCTTGGTACACTCCAGTCGCCCTGTAATATGTGCCTGTTGATTGCTCACGAACCCTAGGTAGTATTTATGAATACGCCTATTTCCTAAAACGATGCATTGGGTTATTCCTGCAGATCAAATGGATCTACGGAACTATTACTGAAAATCTCCACCTCAATTTTCTGGATCATATAGTCAATGCTGATTAACTACTTGGATCAAAAACTCAGAAGTTCACCAAACACGAGCAGCATGTATTCTGTACAAATTTAGTCATCAAAAGAAGTACCCATTACAAATGTTGAACCAGGTGATGATGAAAGGCACAATTCCAAGCGACTTGTGACTGGCCCTCACCTTCTCTCTATTATGAGGGCATTTTGAAACAGATCGAAGTGTCCAATAATTAACAAAAGCAATGGCGGTCCATATGATAGATTTGCGCAGTATTATTCATAGAAATCTCCTCTAGCAGGACCCACACAGCTGTCAACAGTTGGATACTTGGTTGTACATGAACGAGAGTGTGAATGTCAGTATAGATTTGTTAGTAGTGATGGAGTGGTCACTTTCTTAACACTTTGAGTATTTAAGATCGAAGTACCTTGCTTCTTGCAACCAGGGGGAGGGGGAGGTGTTGTATGTATGTATCTATCACTAACACTGAATATACTCCTGTGACACTCTTAAAAACGTAAAACTAGAAACAGTAAGATAGCAACACTGTGTCATCAACTGTCTTTGGATGTATGAAGTACTTGACTAGACTGTGGAGAGGAAATCAGCCTCCCCGACTCTCTCCCCAACTCTTTATAAACTTATTAATTTCTCTTGTACAGGAGGTTTCATGGTCGTTTAAGACACGCTGATAGGAGTAATACACAAATTTTAACCCTGTAAAACCTTTAATTTACCACAAAACCACCAATCTTTTGTTTTCCTCAAAACATGAAACCGTTAAGTTTGTTTTTGTTTAATTGGTTGAGGCCTATGCATCGGTGCCAAGCACTTTTTATTGTTCTAGACTTTCAGAAAAATCAGAAGTTTCACATTAGCCTATTCAAACTAGACCCAATCACGAAGAAATCACAACCAAATGCTCGATAATTACGATTAACTAATCCCTTCTTTTGATTTATTGAGTTCCTCAAGGTTAGATTCTTGTTTCAAAACAGTCTGAAATCGATCCAAAATGTATTAAGGACCTTAGCGGTCCTTATCTACTGGCAACCATACCTGTAATGCCAACTGAAAGGGAGAGTAGTTTCCGCATTACCAATGCAGGTCTGTACTAATGTGGACAGATGACAACCCCTAACGATGGTTCATATCACATAAATTTAAAGAATTGGGTGGGAGGGATGTTGCGATCAAGTGTCCCAATTCGATTAAGCCAACTTTGTTCAACATTTGCATTAGGCCATATTTGTTGTGAACAAACGTGTTTTTCTCCCGAATTTCCGTCTTTACTTCATATTTTCCCACCAATCGGCACCTCTCACCTTATATAGTTCGTTTGATGGCTCATTGTAACCATCAAAAACCAAAGAACATCAGGTGATAGTTCGGATATAGCGTCAACAATGATGAATGAAGGTGACGCGTGCATGTATTTTTCTAATCGTCATTATGTACTTCACCAATACGTTTTTCGGTCTAGTATAATAAATAATTGTGTTTTTAATAATTCGTTAGTACCTTAGTGAAATTTAGTTGATTGGTTCGTTACTTTGGTGATTAATGTTGTAGAAGGAAATTAATTTCAATAGCCCAAAATTCGTCATTACTTCATCAAATTTACATTAAGATATCCTTTAAAAAATATATATGTAATAAATAAGCTGCTTCGACAACTTTCATTTTGGAACTAATAAGGGTACAGTTCCTTTCACGTTTTCTCAAGAATTTCCCATTAACCAAAAGGCAAGTAGTTTTTGGGGGGAAATCACACAAGAGGCGTATTAGCGAAATTGTCTTGTTTGGGGTTTAGGGTTAGGGGTACAGTTCTCATGTGCACAAAACGAAAAAAACAAAGCGTTTCCCCAGGGGCCCTCAGGACCCTTGGATGCTTTTGCTTAGAGCCTACAGTTAAAATTCAACAAACATGGAACATGCTTTAGTTACTACCTTATAAGGAAGTATTGTGACAATACCGCGTGTTCCCCCTCCTTTAAACAATCAAAATAATTGAAGAAAGTGATACATTTTGCAATATAATCGTCAGATGTAATAGAAAATGTTGGTTTATGGTAGCTGAAAAACTTATGTAATTTTCCGAATTAATGTTGGCAATATGACAAGTTTTAGATGTATTTATAAATAACTTTATTATTCTAAAATAATATTTCAGTTGTGCCAACAAGGTAACGGAGTATAGTGAGGCACAGTCTTAATTAACGTGGGACATGAGACTAGGTACAATCCAGTGACTGTCCTAACAACAAGAACGTAGATAGTAGGAGATAGTAGACTTAATTTGATTTACTGAAGAAGCAAATCCTGTCGGCGTTCCTTCTTAAGACGTCGATCTGTCGGTAGTGGTGGCGGAAGTTCTGTGATCAGGCGGATTTTGTTGTTTGGATGGTTGACCATGGATGAGTGGAGGGAGAGTAAGAAGGGTACTGCCTGCTGGCTCCGAGTTAGGGGACAGAGGCAGGCAAAACAATTTATTGATTTCTCCAGGAAGAGAGCGAATGAGCTGCTCAGCCTAAGAAGAAAGGAGATACGTATAGTAACGGGGCTCTTAACGGGGCACTGTTCACTCAATTACCATCTCCACAAAATGGGCAAATCTGACACAACCCTCTGCCGGTTCTGTGGGGCTGAGGACGAGACTGCGTGTCATGTGATCTGCCACTGCCCTGTGCTGGCAAGACAGCGTTTTCTAACCTGGGGGCAAGCTTACGTTGATCCCCAGGTTATTAAAACGGGAGAGGTAAAGGATCTCCTCTCATTCGCCAAAACGTGGTCGGGAAGGGTGGACCTTCCAGCTTTATCTGGGGTTGACGACAATAGGTCGCCACAACAGACTGGGATGGTAATGCCCACCCAGTAATTACCAGGCAGTTAGTGCTTGGGTCCCAGGCAGCTCCTGACGATGGGTACAAGTGCCGTCCACTGGGCATTCAGTGCTCGGTTAGGCAGGGTGCTCAGGTCGGGTAGACAAATGTGCCTGGGAAGGAGTTGGAGGTCACGACCTCCTCCTCCAGCCACAATAGGTCCACCAGGGCCTCAGTGGTAAAAAAAAAAAAAAAAAAAAAAAAAAAAAAAAAAAATGGATGAGTGGAGGCGTTGATAGGTTTCTTTGATTACATCAGCTACTTCTGAGACATGTAAGTCAGTATGCAGTACAGTATTTTGGATGAACCAAGGGGCATCAGTCACTAGTCGTAATTCTCTATTTTGTAAAGTCTGTACTTTTTTAACGTGGGTCCTTGATGAGCCCCCGAGGCCGCAAGCATATTGCCAATGGGTCGGATCAGCATGAAGTATAGTAGTCGTTTATGGTGAAGAGGCAGTGTTGATCGACTGTTGAGTTGGAACTTCAGTTGTCATACCCTGTTTCGAGATCTGCAGACTAGGTTCTGAACGTGATGAGCCCATGTCATTTTTGAGTCTAGGATCAGGCCTAGATATCGAACATGATCGTTGTTGGGGATAACTGAATTATTAAGAATAATGGTCGGGGTGGGGACATTCTTTCGAGATATGACAAGTGAAGATCGTATCGATACATGATACACTGCAAGTAGTTTCTATAGCTAGATTAGTTTTAGATTGTAAAATAATCATTACTCTTGGGTAGGGATGGGTATCGTTGAACAAGCATCGATATTTTGTACCAATACTGTATCGGAAGGTTGGTATCGATACTCCAAATATCGGTCAAGCAAAGTATCAATATTTATAAATATCGAGTATCGTTTTCAACATCAATTTTTCAAAATTGAACTGCAAAAAACCTAATCGTATCTACTTAAACAGAACAGAAGATAATTTTTGTTTTGATTTTTTGAACCTGTAAGGTAACAGTGGGTACTATAGCCGTATTGTCTCCTACTGCTGCCTTCCTACTTCTTCTTCTTTTCCAGTTTTCCATCTAGTAATAAAGCCACTATTCTTTTACATTCCAGATTCCATTACAAATGTCCAAAGATTGGTTGGTGAGTTTTTTTAGTAAGAAAATCAACCAAAGAAAAATATTGAAACCAATTTTTTTAAGCCAGTGAGAAACAAATTGCCGATATTTCGGCAGTTGAAGTATCGATACTCAATATTATTGGAGGGCCCAGTATCGATACAAAAATATCGATACTCAATGGTAAAATATCGATGTTTTGAAATATCGGGTATCGAAACCCATCCCTACTCTTGGGTGACTTTATATAGCCCACCCCATTTGGCAGTGGACTTTACTGGACTCTTCTGTCCACTCTGTTCTGGTGGCCAAATATTGATCACGACATAGAGAAGTTAGCAGCAAACTGTGAGAAATGCCAGCAGCATAGACCAAATCCAACGAAAACACCTCAGAAGTGGTCAGTTCCAAGTAAGCCCTGGACTCGTCTGCATATAACACCCAATATATGATCGTCTGGGATGCCAGTAGTAAGTGGATTGAGTGTTTTCCAGGAAAAACGACGTCTACTGCTATAGTGATAGAAAACCTCACTTCACTTTTTGCTCGCTTTGGATTTCCCAAAATTATAACTACAGATAACGCCACATGTTTTAAGAGCGAAGAGTTTCAGCAGTTTTTGATGAAGTTCAAGATTTTGCATATTACTGGAGCCCCCCACCACCCGGAGACAAATGGTCTGGCAGAAAACGGTGTAAAAACCCTGAAAAATTTTCTAAAAAAAGAAAATTTGATGGACAAGGACCCTAAAGTTGTCATGAGGAACCTGGACAAATTCCTGTTTTTGTACCGGAACACCCCACACTCAACCACTAACGAAATGCCAGCAAAAATAATGTTCGGACGACCACTAAGAACACATCTGAGAATTCTTTTCCCATCACCACAGGAGCGTAAACCTAGTCTGAAGGAACCAAGGCTAGGAAACCTGAAGCCAGGGGATCCAGTTCTAGCTAGGGATTACAGGCCACAACACCCTCCTTGGTCACGAGGACATGTCATCGGGGTTTTGGAAAAGTGACCGTCAGCATTGATAATGAAAAAACTGAGGTGGAACGCCATAGAGACCAACTGTTGATGGCCAGCCGAGACGAACCTTTAGCTGAGCATCTTCCAAAGTCTCCTTCAAAAGCACAGCCCCCAGGATCGCCACCCTTTTTGGGTTTCAATGGAGACAGTGCTTGTAGCTCAACAGATCAAAGAACCATCTCCACCGTTCCAACTGGCAGCCGACCTCAGCGTATAAGAAATCCTCCAAAACGTTTTAGTCCCTAGAGAGGAAGAGTGTTGTAATTTTGTATGGACAGAGATTATATGAACCACCACCACACAGAAGTGATATTTCTTTTTTTATGTATTATCAAAATAACCTGAAGGAAGTATAACAATAAAGATTATTACGTTATCCCAACATTTTAATGACCACATTGTCGTATAATTTTTCTCACCTTTTTATTCAAAATATAACAGTTGATCACTCATATTAGTGCAAAATACTGCAGTGACCTACTGGTTTTTGTAGTTAGTCCAAGGGTAGCATGTTTCTTGCTAATAATGAACAGTATGTTTGCAATTGCTACTGTTGTCTCGTAGTATACATTCAAAATGTAAACTGAGTGGATTGGAAGCGGATATTGATTCATTGATTTTCCATTGCTTTCGCTACTCACCAATATGGACGCTATCCGGCGTCTGTAACAAGTAACGTTTAGGCTCCACTGCGATGGCTCAGGTAGGGGCTGTGGAAGGACTTTTGTGAGAGCGAACATAAAGCTTCCCCTCCCCTCCACCATTCGTCCATTGTGCCTTTCTCGCCGGTAAATTGAAATCCGCCTTAGATTGGAATCCCCCTCTACCTCCGTTTTCCATTCCCTATGGCTCGAAGCCCGTTCCAGGCAAAGACATCCGAATCGAATTAAACGGCCTGTAGGTCGAGACAATTCAAACAAAGTCGTCCTTTCCTTTGATCTCATCACTTTATTCAGATAATTCTATTTAAACCAAAGCGTTACGATCCCCAATGCAAAGTGGGGAAAGAACCAGCATCTTTAATTTATAAAAGATATGAACTCGTTAATCAATTGTTCATATTGCAACTCACTATATTCATAACAAATTAACAGTGGGTGTGGGTAGTGGAGTGACCACATTCATTCCGAATCTCTTAATTTGGAGCGTTATATCTGTTTATTCTCGTCAGAAACGTTTCGTCCCGCAGCGGGGACTTCCTCAGTCTAACTATGTATAGCTACTAGCATACTTTAGGCATTGACATGGTGGTGGCACCACACATCTCTTGTTTGTTTGTTACTTTTAGTTTTGTAGTTGACGTTAAAATGTTCACTCCTCCCTGTCCATGTACTCAAGTTGGCCATATTCTCTATTGCTTAGTTGTTTGATCTCAACTGCGTTAATTAGTTAAACAATTTTGTTTTGTTATAAAAATCAAAAAGGGGAGAGAGGAACTGTAAGATAATTCTATTTTAAACCAAAGCATTACGATCCCCAATGCAAAGTGGGGAAAGAACCAGCATCTTTAATTTATAAAAGATATGAACTCGTTAATCAATTGTTCATATTGCAACTCACTATATTCATAACAAATTAACATTATAACAAATATCTATTGTTACAGTTTGCAAAATATTTGTTTCCCAAGTTAAGAATAGGTATATAAAAGAAAATTTGATTTTTATTAATTAATTTTTATATTGTATTTTTTGGTTCTTTTTCAGTTTCTATACCGAATAAAGTTCATTGTTCATTGAAAAGGCGATCAATTCAAATAAGGTCTCGACTTATCAACATCCTTTAGAAACCACGAAGAACAAAATGAACAACCTTGGAGAGGAGATTCGTCTTTGAAACCAAATTCAAATTTTGTGTCAAAAGGTGAAATTAGCTTCAGGCATGAATTATTAAAAACTGTAATATTAACTCGTTTTTAATCCTTTATAGTTGGACCAAGCCGTGAAGAAAACATTTCTGACAAAGCTTTGGCATTTGCGCGTAAAAACGTTGATGGTATTCCTGCTGTCTCAGTTGTTTTAATGACAAGCAATTGTAGCAACAGCAATTTTAAGACTATTCACTACATATACGAGATCAGTCTGGTCAAAATAATATAAAAATTAGTTAGCTCCCTAGTTTTGTCAACGTTTTTTCCCTAAGATAATTTTCTCCAACTACTATAGTATAGAGGCTTTCTGGTATCCATTTGTTGTGTATTTCGAAAAAAATTTCCAATTCTGTTTGATTGGTCTCTGACACATAATTAAAAAAAAAAAAAGATAAACCCATGAGGGAATTGGTAGTTTTTACCAATGAGGGGGAGGGGCGGGGGTGGCACAGCACAAAACTGTATTGGAATTTTTAAAAAAGCCCCTTAATCCACATTCATTGGACTGTTGATCTATTCTTTTGGCGCCTTCGGCAATCATGTGATTTGAATTTATCAAAATTCGACGATTTTTAAGAAAATTTCATTTTTCAGTTTGAAGCTGGATGGAACAGAAACAATCAGTCGGTCCTCTTGAAGGAAACCCTGCAAAAAGAACAGGCGCTACGTACGTACCACCTGATATTCCAGCCAAGAAATGCAAGACCACTGAAGATCATCAGCCGATCAATGCACCGTTGAAGCACAGTTTGTCTGAAACTTGTTTACAATCCAAAACTGACACAAATTCCAGTGTGTCGAGGAGCAAGCTTGCCTTTCCTCATGAAACTCCTCAATCTTCATCATTTCCGAAACCCGATTGGTTTTTCATCGAGCGAAAAGGCTCATCACCTTTGTCTGTTCCGCTTAATGAAGAAGGCGACGGAGTTGTATGCAAGGTCGTTGCTGAAGTGATTAAAGAATATTTGTCATTGGAAACGGTAGACTTTCAATTTCGGGAAGAGTGCAAATGGATTGACAGATGGGCGACATTGCGATATACAAAGTCTCCATATTCTCAGACGCTAACCAAGCATGGCAGTAAAACCCTTGAAGAGATCCTCGATTGCGACTCTGACGATAACCTGCTGTTACCTCCAAGTAAAAATGCCAGTGTCGCAAAAGGCGAATCGAATCAAACCGCTGCCTCTTCTCAAGATTCATCCACCTCATCGTCGCTTGGTAATCAAGATAACTGGAGTGTAAACGAGCATTCATCTCAGCCCAATGTTCCTAAAATCAATTTCTTTAAATCTCTCCCTTCAACGTTTGATATACCTCAAGAGAGCCTTCAAAAAAACGAGCTCAAGAGTCCTCGAATAAATTTTTATAATTCCCTCCCTTCTTCTTCGGATGTCTCTCAAGAGAATCTGGACAAAAGTGGGCTTGTGTCTCCTCGAGTCAAATTTTATAATTCAATCTTTGATGATTCAAGAGTGATTCCATCAAAGTCTAATCTCTTGGGTAATGATGATCTAACTGAGTCGAATGTTGTCGGAAAATTTAATATGGAAGTTGAGGAAGGCAGTTCAGGAAATTTGGCGGATAGTTGTAATGATGGAGTTTCTCCATTGAAAAACGGTTTGGTGTCTATTCTAGGCACTGGTTGCTCAAGTAGACTTCGAGGGAAGTCGGTTTGTTGGTCCTCGAATCTGGTAGCCTTTAAAGAAATTGATCGTGTAGGTCATCGAGCTGTGAATCGAAAGAAAGACGACGAAGGGAGAAGTTTCGGCACCAAGCGTAGACGTGAGATTTCACGTCCAGCATATCACGATCACCTTTTTTCAGAATCCTGCGGATATGAAAGCAGTGACACAAGTGACTTCAGTGGAGAGGAACTTGACTACAAACATCGACCTCATCTCAAATCAGCTTCCAAATGCCACCATTCACCCCATCCGCGTTGTCGAAGACATACGCGGTTGACAAGCTGGTCTGACCATTCATTTCATAACGATTCAGATTCTTCTGGAGTAGACAGTGATCCAGATGATTTAAATCTCAGTGATACGGATGAAGCATTGCATGAACGATTGACAAGCTGGAATAACCCCTTCCTTTCTTAGTAATTTGGATTCCTACGTGGAAGACTATTGATATAAGATCTCCATCTAAGTGCTTCGGACCACGAATTTGCAACGGCTGACAAGAAACATGACACTGCCAGAGCGTTCCAGTATTATTTAGTATTGATATTATTTTCAGTCTTCAGTAACGTTTCATTTTGTTTATAGTAACTTTTTCTTCTTCAGTTGAAGTCCTGATGAAGTTCTTATCTTTTGAGAAGTTCGATTTGTTTGGTATTATTATTATGTTACTTGAAGAAACAGGGTATTTTTTCCAAGTCTTGATGCTTCACTTTCATCATAATTCATTATTGGGCCTGGAGTTGCCAATTGTTCCTAATAAAGTTAAAATTTGATCTCAAAAGGAATTTAGTTGTCTTAACCTCCGAAACTCTAAAAAGAGAAGAGAGACTGTTGTCGGCTGCTAAAAACCATCTAAAATCCATACAGAAAGGAAAAGATTCTTAATTTCTCACTAACATCACTAACATTTTCAGCATTACTTGATTTCTAGAGCTTAAGTACGTCATAACTAGAACGAAAAATTGAGGTCCCAACTAAATCCCCTGAAGAGATTAGTTCTAGCTGATCCGGCAAGAAATAAAACTTAACAAGGGCCAACAAACTTAAAGGTCCAATTTTACGCACTTAGAACTGACTCTACGAGTTTTATGGGCAGCTTTTTTACGAAGTTATAGATCGGATATCCTTTCTTGTGCTTTTCAATGTAATTGGTTATCCATGTCGGCCTCTCAACTTCTCCCAAACGAAAGCTGAGTCAACTCTAAACACACTCTAGTCTTGAGGAAAGTTTAATCCTCGTTGGGGAATAGAGAAATGTTTGGTTTCATGACGAAAACCATGTTCCTTGAACCATTTTTTGCCATATTTCCAAGTAGGTATTTAATTGGGGGCGAAAATGTGCTCCAGTCAACGGTAGACTCAAATTCTGTGACACTTTCCCAGTTTCACTTCAGAATCTTCATTAAAATGAAGGAGGTTTTCAGGTGTTTCCTTGGCAATATCGGTGGGTGTTAGGGCAAACTTTCCGAAATGCCGGAATCTTATCGATGCAACAGCAGGACAGTCGCTGAGTATGTGTTCAGCTGTCTCTGCTTCTTCACAACAGAGCCGGCATTCTATTGCCCTGGCCTTACCCATTTTGTTAAGGTGGTACCTTAGAGGACAGTGGCCAGTGAGGAGTCCCACAAGTTTGCAAAGGTCTATACGCCTCAGTGACAATACTGAGTGTGCACGTTCTTTGAGATTGTAAGAAACCGCTTGGCTTGTCTCTGCTTAGGAGCATCTTGCCAATATGTTGTTGGGAGTCTTGTCCTCCCATTTCTGGACCTGTTGAGTTATATAACTCTTGGTAACCCCTAATTGTGGTTCAGGTCCAATTAGGCTGGACTCTGACCCCTTTTTAGGTAGTCGATCAGCTTCTTCGTTGCCTTCTATTCCTTCATGACCTGGTACCCAAAGCAACTGCCTGGTAATGCTGTCTGATAAAATGTAATTATTTTAATTATTAAATTACTTAATTTAAATATGGTTTGTTTTTCAATCTGAAAATGTATAAATGACAATGACAGTACTCGAGTATTGTTTTATACTTTTGTTTTGGGAAGGGGGTACCAACTTACATGGGGGGAGGGAGGGGTGTGCCTAACCCCCAAACCAAACCTTTTTATATTCCTAGTTTCAATTCTGTGTTAATTAAACAAGTTAACCAGTGTGAAGTGTAAATGCAGTCTAATAGTCTGATAATTCAAATAAAGTATTCTTAAAGTGTGTGAAAGTGGTGTTTTCTACTGCAACCCCACCGACAAGGCGTAGACACCAACATTAAGCAAATTTCTTTCAGTATTATATTCGTTCAGAATCTTTTCCTTTCAATTCTTGAATTTTATCCACCGTATTTTACTTCAATCTTGCATATTTTGGTTTTTACTACATATTATATGGCATATTCGGGGCATTTATGCTGCATACAAATCCGGTCGATACTCATTTATAAATTAGTTATAACTAATTCAACGGTTATCTTCTGACAAATGGTTTTGCAGAGCGTCCCTTCCCAACTTGAGGTCATCCTTATGTTCCATCGAACTGAATTCCATTACGATTCCCTCAACTCATTGAATCCCACCTTCAGTTATGTCATTTTTACACACAGGTGCACATTTTTTCAAATCGGTACATTCAGTTATCCCCTACACAAACTCACAAACATCGACCCACTCAGCAGTTGTCTTTTTTTTTAGCCTTTTTCGTCTCCTTTTTTCCAGCTCGGCTATCAATCAAATTATTAGGCATTTATTCAGCAATTCCTCGAGGGCTTCTATTAAAGAGCCATTCGTCTCAATCTTTCGCGACACTTGGCTACTTTCCCTTACTTTCCACTTTGTTAACTTTTTCTTTTTTTTTTCAAGCTCGCTGTGTCGCCCTTACGCCAAGGCCTAAGACTAAAGTCTCAAACTCATTCATAGCTGTTGAGTACCAGCTCACGACAAAACCATTTCACTCAATATTTTATGGTTACATTTTAAATTGCGTTTGCAAATGCATTTACAATCACTAGCATTGCGATAGTAAATTTTACAATTCCTTTCATTCTACCTATAAATAGCGAAAGTTTGTTTATGAACAGTAATTGTATATGAACCATAATTATTATCGTTTCGTGTCTATCTTAACAATCTTAATTGCTAGAGCTTTCATCCGGTTTGGATGGAATTTTCAGGGAATATCGGGTTACGCTACTGATTGTCCCCTATGAATTTCATCTCTCAAAAATTAAAACTTCTCTCTGCATATGCGCAAATGTAAAATTCACCAAGCATAATTTTCTCTACAAATTAGAGTTGTCCGATCTCGCTCAATTTTGTTGTTGAAATTTTACTATACCAAGTAATAACGTATTAACAATATTATATTAAAATAGGGATAAATATTCAAAACTAAGATACATCACTGAGTTTTGTCCTTTCTGACTGATGGTTCCACTCAACTGCTTCACTAATAGGCAAGATCAAGCGGTTTGGTACGCTATAGTCTTCCGGTGATGTCACTTGCGTCAAGGAGATGGACAGCTTCCACGTTGACGTGATGTCTTGGCCGTTGGAGATGACTCACAGCTTGTCGCTTTATAGAATCGCTAACTGTTTCGATCTGAAGTTCATGATTGAGCAGTTCATTTCGAAAGCACCATGGTGCATTCACAACTATTCGTAGTACATTATTTTGGAAACGTTGGATGATATCTCGATTTGATTGAGCTGTACAGCCCCACAGCTGGGCTCCATAGGTACAAACAGGTTTTAGGACCTGGTTGTACAGGGTTAGCTAGTTCTGGATCGACAGTTTCGTCCATCTCCCCATTAGCCAGTACATTTTCCTGAATTTAAGTGGGAGTTCTCCCTTCTTTTTCTTAACATGGGCTCTCCACCTGAGCCTGGCATCGAGCGTCATACCGAGCTATTTAGCTTTGTTAGAAACTATAGAATAACCTTGCCCCTTAGATAAACCGGTACATAGTCAATTTTTTATCATTTAAATGATTACAACAGGATAACAGTAGTACAATCCAGTTCTACCCGACAGTTCCGCCCCCCCCCCCCCCACCTTCGGGTGGGCTCCTTCCGCCCTTTGTTATCCCCACTTTTCTGTCCGCCCGAGGGGGTCATTCGTGTACCTGCCACCTTGGTAAGCACTAGCCTCTCTGGTGCTCTGGTTGAATCTACAGATTTTTCCAGGGAGTTGGTTAGGCTTAGTAAGTACCGTTTATGAACACAGAATGCGCTCTCGTAAACCGTAAAGCCCCCCCCCCCCCCCCCAGCCGTAGCTTTCATCTCTGTTTACTAGCTCCCCTCCTCTGAGCTAGAATCTCATATTTGTAGGTTGCATAAGCAATTTTTCATCTTCGGTACTTAAATGTGTAAAATTAATCATTTAAATGATCTGGCTGTAGAGGTCTATTTGTTAGTGAAGTCGACATGTACCAATTTATTTTCATTAATTCTGATTCTCCATCGCTCAAATTTGGATGCAAGTTAAAAAAAAAAAAAAAAAAGATTTAATACAATCATATAAATGTTAACAAGATCATTAGTAGCTGCTGCGCATGCGCGTGCATAATCCATACAACGAGCCTAATCGCTACGTGCAGTTTACATATTATTTTGACGACATTTTCAGGGAATGGTCCCTTATGAATTTCTTCACTCAAAAACTATAATTCATTCTGCGCATAATTTTTTCGGTTCAAGCGGTCCAATCTTGTTCGAAATTTGGATGGTAGTTGGCTTTTTTCGCGAATCTAGCTGGACAAAATACGAAATTCGTTTCATCGCTAAGAATACGTGTTTTTTTTTCTATAAATATGATTAATGGCTTCCACATCGCTATTGCCTCAATATCAGGTGTGGTAATGTACTCTTTCTTCTATAAAAAGATAAAAATTAAAATGTCAACGTCATAAGCCTAGGTTTGGTTTCCTGGTATGTTTCACGCTGTGTCGATTGATGCCATTCTTTGCCCCCAAAGGTGCTTCAACAATTTGCAAAAAATGAAGATTGCTTTGTAAAAATTTCTCAAAAATAGTTACTGTTTCACTGCCGTTTTTTGAGTAATACAACAGGTCAGTGTGAATATGGTAGTGAGAATTTTTGGATGGATAGTTGTTAATTGGCTTGAGTTGGTCAAAAACAGAACGAGAAGTTGTTTTCTCATTTAATTCATAGTAACAGTGCGGCGATTGAATCATCTCTTACAAATATCAACTCCGTTGTGTCTGCCACAGAATTACCGCAATTGGCCCGCAATACAAGTGGCCTCACCCATTTGAAGGAGCTGATCTCAGTGAGCACGTGTCTCGTTCAATTTTCATCCATTGAATCGTCGTAACATTCTTATATTTTACACATTTGACGATTAATTACATTTTAATGATCTACACATTCATGTTATCGATTTGCAGACGTTTTTTAACAATTCAATCCAATCTTGCCATTCTGAATGATACCATCTAGAGAACTGTTCGACAACTTTGTTCTGTAAGCTTAGAATAACACATGTAAATAAAATTTTCCTTCCCATTTGCACAGACTTAGGACTGTCTAAAAATTTTTGTTAATTAAAATTAAGTAAACTTTTATTCTAATTACAATTCTTCTTCTTCAAAGTTTGGCCGCAGTTTGTAGGACACTTTTTTCACAAACTTATAATCTGACAGTTCATGTGCCTCGTGGTTTCTTATAATTCGACGTATCCATTCCTGCATTTTCTTTACTTCTAATCTTGGTTCATGCGACTGGTTTTCGCTGAACAAAATTTGTTCCCGTGGGGTTCCGGGTAAAAGTGACCAAGTAACATTTGCAAAATTTTACAGGGGAGCGATCTGAAGTTTCACCTATTTTCTTCTTACGAACACTGGTTGTGTGATGTCTCATCCGACTATGTTTCGATTTTTCTTTATCCTGTAGGTAGTTAGCTAGTGCCCTCCTCTCATATCGTGCTTCAAAATTCACTTCAGATTAAATAAGAGCTGTTTATTCGGAAAACTCTATTTGATCATTTTTACCTGCCTGGAGTTTCAAGCTTTACTCATTTGGTCAATTCAATTCTTCGGAAAAAAGTCGCATAGGTAGTTACATGAAATTAAGGAATTGTATAGTTTTTTCGTTAATTTATCGTGTTGCCAAGCATCTAATAACAATGATATACCTATTTCTGTTAGAAAAGGTTATACATTACCTATCACTGTAATTGGTCATTTTCACCTGCCCACTATGCAATCTTACAAATCTTACATAGTAAAAGTGATCGAATGGCAATTGGTAACATTTACATGCACCAGCGAGAGTACATTTATAATCCATGTTGTGTTTTGTGGTTGAGTTCAAATGCCATTTGGTCACATAAAACTCTTTGGGTCAGGCAGGTAAAATTTATTTTCAAGTATTTCTTACACATCAGTTTGAAGATAACGTTCTTAGCAACAACACACAGTAGACAACGTTCCTTAGTACCGGAATGACGAAAAAAGCTCATTTTGAAAAAAATGTTACTTGGTCACTTTTAATTCATTCATTTAATGAAGAGCACAATTCGATTTTCCTTACACTCGATTTTGATTTCTGACCCGCCCGGGTACAAACGGTCAGCGTTTTCGTGAAATAGACAGTAGAATTAGCAAGATGCAATCACGTAGTATAGCAACGTGTATAGGGAACACTCTTGCCAGATACACCTTGGTCTATATACGAACCAATCCGTTAAGAGGGTACGGTAGGTTAGTTCTGTTTGCAGTGGTTGTTTTATAGAAACTCATTTATCATTTAGATACTGGAAAATCGATTGGCAGTTCACGACTTCAACTGCTTCCCACTGGAAGTTGAATCGCCCTATTGTACTACTCTGATTGGTTCTTCGCTCTTTTGGTCAGCAATTCTTTTTCGTCTCAATTATTTATCGCTTAGTTACACTGAATCTTTAGCTTATAGTATATAAAGTATGTACGTTACAAGTTAAATAGTTGCATGAAGTGAAACCTGTTTTTGATTTTTTGAAATACCGTCATGATACCGGGTTGCCTTGTCACTACAAAAATCATTTGGAAAGGCTGAATTACAGAGTAAATGACAAAGAGACGATAGCAGATGGAGAGAACTCTACAATGAGTTACAAGGTCATCACTATCAAAACGTTCCCAAGACTAAAATGCAACGCGACTGGATATATAACGTGCATTAAAATCAGTTTTAATCGCTCCTCCGACTAGCCTATATTCATGGGCAGGTCCTCCTGAAATTGGTCAGAGGTAGCCGATCAATATCATCGTATCGGTTTAAACATCCTAAACCCTGACATCGCAAGAATCTACAAATAACGAAATGCCAATGCTAACGTTGCAATTTGGGCTCGATACGGTGATAGCGATCGACTCTTCGGCTTTTAGGGAGAACCCTGGTCTGGAGATGGGTTAGTCTGGGGAGACGCATTGCGAGCGTTTCATCCCTAACAAACTCATAACCAAACCAAAAAAATAAAAATAATAAAATAAATGTAAAACATACTCGTAAGCGTCCTTTATTTCATCTAAAACTAATCACGGACAATATTCGAGCACTGTCATCGTCATTTATATACTTGCAGATAGAAATTGAAAACCTTATAAACGCTTGCATACGAGTCTGCAACACATTGGGACATTTTATGTCTTTAGTCCCCACCACCATCACCCCCCCCCCCCATTTCCAACCCCATTAGCTGGGGACTTTTGAGAAGGATAATAGCGAAGAAATGAAATGTGGGGGCACCCCCAGACCCCCGGATTGTTAATGTAATGATGAAGGATAAAACCCATCTCAATTTATTCAGCGTCCAAAATTTAGTGAAAATTCAGCGCAGCGTTAAAAATGCTTGCATACGGATGAATGCGCTTCGTATACCTGTCGGTATTGATGTTGGTCAAGAAATTCGAGTTCTTCGTTGCGAAATGGTACATACAGCAAACACTGTTCACGGCGATAATCATCTTTCTTAGTCGGATCATAATTAACGTAACAGGCGGTGGCCTGGGATGTAAACGGCGTACCACGCACAAATTCTAAGAACTCCTTGGAATTCATTACGATTAATGCACCGCGACAGACTAAGTGCCATTTACAACTCACACAGAGGACCGACCCACGTAAATACACTACGTGTATTAGTAGTCAGATGTTACGCGAAGCGCCGATCTTAAACTGCGAAACGAATTGACTACCAATAAATGTCGTGTTGTACAAAGTTTGCTGTTATACTATCCTCGTTACCTACTACTGTTTACATGGTAACTCTATTTTCGTTAGCGATTGTGACGCAATCGCGTTTATCTACGAAAGACATGAAAATGTCAGGTGACAACGTCATTTCTGATGGTCATAATCATCGTTGTGGCCACTTGGGACAATTTTCGTGAGCAATTTTCGTGACGATTTTTTTGTTTATGTGCCAAAGCAAAGACATAAAATGTCAAAATGTATTTAAATTATTATCCTAGCAGTACTGACACCCGATTTTCTCGAAGCGTGTTTGTTACGAGAGATGTGCAGATATAGATAAGAACCTACCCGTTCGTTCACTCTAAAGACAAAGTCAGTTGGAACAGTTCAAACGTTCACCAGTTCACTTTATGCGTCAGTTGAGAAATGAGCTTGTCGTTCGAGTTCAAATACTAACCTTGTGAATAAGTTCAGAATTCAGTTAATTGCAGTTGCTTAATTTTGGTTTATTATTCAATAACAAACCATTGTAATCGATCTTGAAAAAAAAATTTTCATGGTTAACATTTCAAAGGGTGTAGAATCCGAATCTGCAATAACAATTTTTCCGTCCGTCCGCCGTACGCCGTACGATCGATTTCTCCCAAACAGCCGGAGCAAAAAATCTTTAATTTTCAGGAAAAATCAATATTGGTCCCACATCGCCCCAATTCTTGAGCCAGCTATCTCACTTAATTTAAAGTGCCTTTTAAGGGTTGTCAAAGTTTTGTAAAATCCCTAAAAACCTCAAAAAAAGTCAAGGCGTCCTAAATTTGGACTTTTTTTTGAAGAACTTTCCATGAGGAATCGAATGAGCCCCTTCCCGGGTCCGTAGCGTAAACCATTCTCGATGTATGCCCCGATTTATGGTGTCAACATTTGCGTTATTTTGGTTTATTGTTATTTTTGTTTTGATTGCGTTAACCTAGTGATGTAGTAATGTGGATACTGGAGTGAACTCCTAAAAGGCTTTGCAGCTGATACACGAGTTGAAGCATTCTGATATGCATGAAACGCTGCAAATTCTTTCACAGGGGTTTATTATTCAATTGGCTTGCGTTCATGATTTGAATTTATACTAAGCTTTGGAGTGTGCGTGTTTCACAAGTGATAGAGCGATTATTGAATTTCAGGAGGCACACAAATATGATCAACTGATCAATACAAATAAGTATTTTGGTTGAGAACAGATTTACGTGCATTATGCATGTCTCCTGAAATTCAATAATCGCTCTATCACCTGTGAAACACGCTCACTCCAAAGATTAGTAGAAATTCAAATCATGAACGCAAGCCAATTGAATAATAAACCCCAGTGAAAGAATTTGCAGCGTTTTTTTCTAATATTTGATACTTGAACGGATCATGTTTTTTCTTGAGTGTTAGTATAATAATGATAATTTTGTGTATATAATCATCTTGTTTAATCATATTGTTTACTTGATCTACCAACTCGATCAACCGACCTCATCGTGGTGTTGGAATCGCTCACAATTTTTTTTTTGGCCGGAAGCAAGCGTACAGCAAAACTCTAGTGTTTTGAACGCTACACTGTATGGCACGTCTGTGCTGCGGGTTTTCACTATACTCATTGCGAACGGAGTTGAAGACATTCCTCCATTTCAGTAACTAGAATAATGAATTGAAGCAGGAGCTATACACTTTTTTCATTTTCTGACAAGATGGCTATGTCATTGAACAAGCGATTGAACTGTTCGTCCTTGTCCTTGCAAATTCGCAGTTTCGGAGAATAGCTTCGGACGGATTTTGATTTCATTCGAGTTTTGACATCTACGTTCCTTGAAATATGAACCAATAATGTTTGAGGGGGGTTAAAAAATGTCGTTTCTTGATCGATTACAAAGGTTCATCATTGAAAATAATAAACCAATATATTAGTGAGAAGTGTCAACGAATTTTATTTTCTGATTTTAGTCATGTTGAAACGTAGAACAACGAATGTTTGGCCGATTGCAAAGGGTTTTTATTGGAAATAATAATTGACAAACCCTAAGGCAAACCCCTTTGCAGGCATTTGTTGTTTAGCGTTTTTGGTTTATTATTCAATAATAAACCATTGTAATCGCTCTGGAAAAAAAAAATTCTAACCCCCCTGAAAATTTCATGGTTTACGTTTCAAAGGGTGTAGAATCCGAATCTGCAATAAAAATTTTCCGTCCGTCCGCCGTACGCACGATATCTCCGAAACGGCTGGAGCAAAAAATCTGAAATTTTCAGGAAAAATCCATCTTGGTCCGACGACGCCCCAATTCTTGAGCCAGCTCCCTCACTCAATTTAAAGTGCCCTTTAAGGGCTGTAAAAGTTTTGTAAAATCCCTGAAAACCTCAAAACTAGTCGAATCGGCCTAAATATTTTCCTATTTGAAGAACATACCATCGGGAATCGAATGAGCCCTTCCCCACGTCCGTAGGTCAAACCATTCCCGATGTATGGCCCGATTTATGGTGCCAACATTTGCGTTTTTTCGTTTATTATTGTTTGTTTGTAACCTAGTGATGTCCGGCCGATAGCGTCGAGTTGTAGTGAATGTGGATACTGGAGTGATAGCCGATGTGAATACTTGTAGTGTAGTTAGTAGCCGATACACGGGTTGAAGCATTCTGATATGCATGAAACGCTGATAATATATAGGTAAATATTATTCAATATTATTACTGGGGTAAATAAGTATTCTTTCTCTAATGTTTATTATTCAATTGGCTTGCGTTCATGATTTGAATCTTACTAAGCTTCGGAGTGTGCGTGTTTTACAGGTGATAGAGCGATTATTGAATTTCAGGAGATATGCATAGACCACGTAAATCGGTTCTCATCCAAAACACCTATTTGGATTGATCATTTGATGATATTTGTGTGGCCCCTCTACATCTGTCTACCTTTGGCTACATCGTTTAAATTTGGATTTGGGGAAGTTTTAACGCAATACGAGTGCCAAAGGACTTGATAAATTATAGATGTTTTTATTGTGGGGGGGTATTGAGGTTCAATAAAAAAAAACGCTGCAAATTCTTTCACTGGGGTTTATTATTCAATCGGCTTGCGTTCATGATTTGAATTTCTACTAAGCTTTGGAGTGTGCGTGTTTCACAGGATAGGGCGATTGTTGAATTTCAGGAGGCACACAAATATGATCAACTGATCAATCCAAATAGGTATTTTGGTCGAGAACAGATTCACGTGCTCCATGTATATCTCCTGAAATTCAATAATCGCCCTATCCTGTGAAACAAGAAATTCAAATCGTGAACTCCAAAGCTTGAATAATAAACCCCAGTGAAAGAAATTCAAATTTTCTGATTCTAGTCATGTTGAAACGTAAAACAACGAATGTTTGGCCGATTGCGAAGGGGTTTTATTGGAAATAATAATTAAACCCCTTTGAAAGATTTGTTGTTTAGCGTTTTTCGTCGGAGGTTATTTGGATCGTAGGGAGAGCACCGGAGGGAGTGCGTTGATGCATTAACTGTGGGGATGAGAAGTTAGGTAGTGAAGGTCGGAGGGCAGGAGACGAAAGGGAAGATCATATCTGAAAAGCGGGATGTAAGAGGAAGGCGGTGTTAATAGGGGACAAAGAGGGGTCAACCATTTCACATCGATATCCTGGGGGAGGGCTGCCGTTAAATATGAAGTGCCTTGTAGATGAGTTTAGCATCAGCATCTGATTGTAGTGCGTTAACCCTCGCTTTAGTTCATCTATGAGAATTGAAAACGACCGAGTGACTAGTAATTGGGCAGAGGCTAATGGCCGTGTAGAATGTTTCATGTCACAGTTTGCCGACACAAAAACATCAGAATCTCGATTTGTTACTGCACCGGAATCAATCTAGGACATGTTTAGGACGGGAGTCATTTTCCAAGCTCTAGTGAATTTGTTCGTGCCGTTTTGTCGTGGTTTTCCAAACTAACATTAAATAACAATGTCTATCAAACCGGAGGAGCTAATTGAGTGTGTGAGGGAATATCTTTCGAACATTTCTACCACAGATCTTGTCTGATGTCTATGAAGAGGAAATTCAAGAGCTAATGACGCTGTGTTTAATGAAAAGATGAAGCAGTATGCGGATTCCAGAAGGAATACTAAGACTCATGATCTACAAGAAGGAGATAATATTCTTGTAATACAGAAGATTACAAACATTCCTCAGTGCCACAAGAATCAACTGATTTGTCACTTCAGGTTGACCTCACGACTCCTGGAGATCCAGGGACAGTCACAAGAAGTGGGAGGACTCCGTTGTGGGGGTGTGTTAATGACTGTTAGGAAAGGGATGTAGTGTCTTACTTAACTATAATTGTTATTATTTTCATTCATTTTCCGGCCAATAAGAGGATTCTTGTTTTAATCATGCTAATGAAATGTTTTTCTTAATAATTCATCTAAACCTAATCTATTCAATATACTTCTTTCTTCTTTGAATAAGTACTTTGGTCAGATTGTTGATCCATCCCCGTCACTACACAGAAAGGCTTTAGAAGCACTTGAACTAACGTTAATAATTTCGAATTCGTTGTTCGGAGAGCAATAAAACTCAAGAGTTTACGTTATAGGTGACACTTAAGTGATCATTTAATCACTATAGGTGATCATTCAAGTTTCAAGGATTCTTGAAAACAGTCCTTGAATAGGTGGTAGCAGACATGAAGTTTTGTTCTTGTTGAACGTAGTTATTTCTTGAGGTTCATCCACCCCCATCAGGACATTCTGACAGGCTTTAGAAGAACAACATACTCACGTTCACAATTCCAAATATTTTGAAGTTGGGGAAAAACATAATCTCAAGAATAATAGGACTTAACTTTTCATTATACACTACTTCTTTCAGTGATAAATTTAGCTTTGAGTCCTCTTGTACTTTGTTTTTATGTTGAATTTAGTTCAATTTGATTCTTGTTGAGGTTGGTTGGTTTTTGTGGTAGAGAGATCATTCTCCCAGAGAGCTTTACTTTTACCGGTTTTCACAATTTCAAATTTCTTATTAATTCGTAGAAATTTGGAAAATCAAGAATTTACGTTGCCTTACATAAATAGTTTTACGTGGTTCTTCTTGAACTTATCTATTTACTGTGGTGCTTCCCTCTTCATCGTTACATGCTGAGAATGTTCAGAAGTACAAACGATCACAATTTAGATTTTCCAATTGTTTGTAAAAAGTGCTGAAACTTAAGAATTTACGTTCCAGTGAAACTGATTACTACTTATGTGATAATTTTAACTCCGAGCCTCGTTGTGGCTAGTGTACATGTTATTCAGTGTAGCTTCACTTGGTTTTTTTGCAGTCAGTTAGTTCGTATGGTAGAGTGATCATTCATCCTCATCTTTACACTATGTTTGCCTTTAGAAGCACATGAAATGACGTGTACAGTTTAAAATTTCATGGTGTTTGCAGGGAAATATAAACTCAAAAACGCTGCAAATTCTTTCACTGGGGTTTATTATTCAATCGGCTTGCGTTCATGATTTGAATTTCTACTAAGCTTTGGAGTGTGCGTGTTTCACAGGATAGGGCGATTATCGAATTTCAGGAGATATACATGGAGCACGTGAATCTGTTCTCGACCAAAATACCTATTTGAATTGATTAGTTGATCATATTTGTGTGCCTACTGAAATTCAATAATCGCCCTATCCTGTGAAACACGCACACTCCAAAGCTTAGTACAGATTCAAATCATGAACGCAAGCCGATTGAATAATAAACCCCAGTGAAAGAATTTGCAGCGTTTTTTTTTATTAAACCCCAATACCCCCCCCCCCCCCCACAATAAAAACATCTATAATTTATCAAGTCCTTTGGCACTCGTATTGCGTTAAAACTTCCCCAAATCCAAATTTAAACGATGTAGCCAAAGGTAGACAGATGTAGAAGGGCCACACAAATATCATCAACTGATCAATCCAAATAGGTGTTTTGGATGAGAACCGATTTACGTCGTCCATGCATATCTCCTGAAATTCAATAATCGCTCTATCACCTGTAAAACACGCACACTCCGAAGCTTAGTAAGATTCAAATCATGAACGCAAGCCAATTGAATAATAAACCCCAGTGAAAGAATACTTATTTACCCCATTAATAATATTGAATAATAAACCCCAGTAATAATATTGAATAATATTTACCTATATATTATCAGAATGCTTCAACCCGTGTATCGGCTACTAACTACACTACAAGTATTCACATCGGCTATCACTCCAGTATCCACATTCACTACAACTCGACGCTATCGGCCGGACATCACTAGGTTACAAACAAACAATAATAAACGAAAAAACGCAAATGTTGGCACCATAAATCGGGCCATACATCGGGAATGGTTTGACCTACGGACCTGGGGAAGGGCTCATTCGATTCCTAATGGTATGTTCTTCAAATAGGAAAATATTTAGGCCGATTCGACTAGTTTTGAGGTTTTCAGGGATTTTACAAAACTTTTACAGCCCTTAAAGGGCACTTTAAATTGAGTGAGGGAGCTGGCTCAAGAATTGTGGCGTCGTCGGACCAAGATGGATTTTTCCTGAAAATTTCAGATTTTTTGCTCCAGCCGTTTCGGAGATATCGTGCGTACGGCGTACGGACGGACGGAAAAATTTTTATTGCAGATTCGGATTCTACACCCTTTGAAACGTAAACCATGAAATTTTCAGGGGGGATTAGAATTTTTTTTTCCAGAGCGATTACAATGGTTTATTATTGAATAATAAACCAAAAGTTAAGTTACATGTGACACTATACTTTCTGTGATAGTTTTAGAACTGAGTCGTCTTGTAGCTCATTTTTGTGTTGGTCTGTTTAGTTTACTTTGGGTAGTTTGTTCTTGTGGTAAACAGATAATCCATTATCGCCATTACGCTATGATTAGTTTTAGAAGCACATAAATTACGTTCACATCTTCGAATTTCATTACATTACTGTGTCTTACAGTCGCTTTTATATCGCTCAGATTCTTTTCCAGGAGTTAGGTAAAGTCTGTTACACGTTCCTTGTAAACAATCCATTCGCGATCAAAATCGCATTAACGCAACGAAAATCGATCGTTTCGTATTGGTCGAAAGCGACCTCCCGCAAGTCCTTCCTTGAGCGCCGAAAAAATATTTATGGTTCGGCCGAGAGGGTCGGACGGAGAGGATAACGCGATAGTAAAGAAGATGAAAATGGGGGACCATTAACCCTTTGGGCTCGAGAGAAGATGGCTGGGAGAAGTTGAAGAAAATTTAAGGGAGCCGCGTCAAGGAGCGAGGTCAGGTTTTGCGATAACGTTCCTTAGCTTCCTCTCTCAACCTCGCCTTTCCCTTCCGCTGCAAAGGGAACAGGAGGGGGAAAAAAAGCAAAAGAAATCGATAAGGTGAAGAGCAGACATCAAACGAGCTCTAAGTAGAGATCGACAGGAGCGCGGTTTATTATTCGACAGTTCCCCGTCTGTTACCTTCGTGGAAAACGAGGTTTATATTTTTAGAAATGAGGTAGGTGGGAGTT
Source organism: Creontiades dilutus (assembly GCA_031894815.1). Classification (NCBI taxonomy): domain Eukaryota; kingdom Metazoa; phylum Arthropoda; class Insecta; order Hemiptera; family Miridae; genus Creontiades; species Creontiades dilutus. The sequence continues at coordinate 331,851 of JAVIWC010004944.1, forward strand.
GGGAATTCGTGTCTGCGTCAATGCGGATTTCATTTCCCAATCAACCAAAGTTACAGAGCGGTATTACCTTGATATGATAAAACATCTCATTCAAATTGTGTGCGTGACGAAAATCAATAGTTCCCCAATTCCATTGTTTAAAACGCCCTGAGCTTAAACCGCTCAGCTTAATCCGCTTACCCTTTCTGGACCGTAATGTGGTTGAGAAATAAGTGAATGTGAGTTCAATGATTTAGCAATAATTAATTTAGATTGATTTTGGTTTATTATTCAATAATAAACCATTGTAATCGCTCTGGAAAAAAAAAATTCTAACCCCCCTGAAAATTTCATGGTTTACGTTTCAAAGGGTGTAGAATCCGAATCTGCAATAAAATTTTTCCGTCCGTCCGCCGTACGCCGCACGATTTCTCCCAAACGGCTGGAGCAAAAGATCTGAAATTTTCAGGAAAAATCCATCTAGGTCCGACGACGCCAAAATTCTTGAGCCAGCTCTCTCACTCAATTTAAAGTGCCCTTTAAGGGCTGTCAAAGTTTTGTAAAATCCCTAAAAACCTCAAAACAAGTCGAATCGGCGTAAATATTTACCTATTTGAAGAACATACCATGAGAAATCGAATGAGACCCTCCCCAGGTCCGTAGGTCAAACCATTCCCGATGAATGGCCCGATTTATGGTGCCAACATTTGCGTTTTTTGGTTTATTATTGTTTGTTTGTAACCTAGTGATGCCGATAGCGTCGAGTTGTAGTGAATGTGGATACTGGAGTGATAGCCGATGTGGATACTTGTAGTTTATAGCCGATACACGGGTTGAAGCATTCTGATATGCATGAAACGCTGATAATATATAGGTAAATATTATTCAATATTATTAGTGGGGTAAATAAGCATTCTTTCTCTGGGGTTTATTAAAATTCTCTGAAAATTTCATGGTCGTTCATTTTGAATTTCTTAGCTTTGGAGTGTGCGTGTCTCACAGGATAGAGCGATTATTGAATTTCAGGAGATATGCACGGAGCACGTAAATCTGTTCTCAACCAAAATACCTATTTGGATTGATCAGTTGATCAATAATCACTCTATTGTAAATTGGCACACTCCAAAGCTTAGTAGAAATTCAAACCATGAATGCAACTCGATGAATAAAATTGAATAATAAACCCTACTGAAAGAATTTGCAGTGTGCGTGTTTCACAGGTGATAGAGCGATTATTGAATTTCAGGAGGCACACATGGAGCACGTAAATATGTTCTCAATCCAAATACCTATTTGGATTGATCAGTTGATCATATTTGTGTGCCTCCTGAAATTCAATAATCGCTCTATCCTGTGAAACGCGCGCACTCCAAAGCTTAGTAGAAATTCAAATCATGAACGTAAGCCAATTGAATAATAGACCCCAGTGAAAGAATTTGCAGCGTTTTTTCTTCAACATTTGAATGAGATTAAATAGAAGCATGAATTTTTATAACTGCATCATTATTAAATTTTCACTATTACAGCAAAGGAGGTACCCCAAGAATTAGAGCAGTAAAAGTTCGAACAGCACAAATTGGGCGAATTATTGGATCCGAAAAATCGTGTGGAATCGCAAAGTTGATATTTTTTACTATTAATAAACCATTTGAAACGTTATAAAATAATTTGCGGATTTGTACAATTTCCCTTATTTGTGCTGTTTGATTGTTTGATCTTTTTACCCCTGGGATGCCTCGTCAGCGTTTCTCAACGTGCCCCAGGTTTTTTCTCCTTAAAACTACAATTTCTCCATGAAATCGGCACGGAATCGACCAGACCATTGATATGCTGATTAAATTTGCTAATATCCCAGGAATTTGACAGCTCTCCGCACGCTTCATGGAAATGGAGTTAAAGATCAAGTATTTTCAGGAACCTGAATTTGTCTTAAATGTGGAAGTTTTGAACTGGAAAAAGTCGTTATGGAGTAGAGACATTTTCATAGGAAAAAGCTTTTCGAAAATTCATGTTTTGGGACCAAGTTGAGATAGAAAATTGCAGATGGCTGCGTTTTGCTCCATTTCAAGTGCGGGATACCCTGTATGCTATTCTGAACAAATTATCCTTACCTACCTTGAAAAGGGAAGAGTGGTGTACTGGTTATGCTAAACCTTCACAACCGAGCGGTGTTGCGTGTGTAGTATAACTAGTGCGCCGTCAACTGTCCATGTCCCCATTGTCAGGCAGTGAGTCCTGCACGGATGCTATGGTCTTTCTTGTGAATATCGCCCACTTCTGAAAGCCCACAATAATCTAAATCATTTTCCAATTTACTGCCTTAAGGCGCGATGAGAATAATTTGTAGGGGGAGACTCGGATCGCCGATAATTTTAACCTGACCTTCAGGTTTTAGCGATGGGACCCCCCGCCGAAAAGTGAGACCGAATGATGTCACAAAGGTAGCGAGTATAATATAAGACTCTACATTCCAAGCTTTGGAGTGTGCGTGTTTCACAAGTGATATAGCGATTATTGAATTTCAAGAGGCACACAAATATGATCAACTGATCAATCCAAATAGGCATTTTGGTTGAGAACAGATTTACGTGCTCTGTGCATATCTCCTGAAATTCAATAATCGCTCTATCCTTGTGAAACACGCACACTAGAAAGCTCTGCTATCTGAATTTCGAGCTAATTTCCACTGCTTTTTATTTATTTATTTTTTATGGTTATCAGAATGCTTCAACCCGTGTATCGGCTACAAAGCCTTTTAGGAGGTCACTCCAGTATCCACATTACTACATCACTAGGTTACTGCGATGAAAACATAAACAATAATAATCCCAAAAAAAGCAAATGTTGGCACCATAAATCGTATAACTAACAGATCGAGAAAGGTTTGACCTACGGACCTGGGGAAGGGCTCATTCGATTCCTCGTGGAGTGTTCTTCAAAAAGAGTACAAATTTAGACCGCCTTGACTTTTTTTGAGGTTTTTAGGGATTTTACAAAACTTTGATAACCCTTAAAGGGCACTTTAAATTAAGTGAGAGAGCTGGCTCAAGAATTGGGGCGTTATCGGACCAATATTGATTTTTCCTGAAAATTTCAGCTTTCTTGCTTCAGCCGTTTGGGAGAAATCGTGTATACGGCGTACGGCGGACGGACGGAAACATTTTTATTGCACATACAGATCCTACCCCCTTCGAACCGTAACCCAGCAAACTTCCAGGGGGGGGGGTTAGAATTTTTTTCTTCAAGAGCGATTACAATGGTTTATCATTGAATAATAAACCGAAAATAATAAAACCAAAAGAAGTAAATGAATGGAGGGAAAGTACCTCAATTTTACACTTTGAAGCAATTTGAACATTTCGTTCAATTTTTAGTAGTAATGATTCACTAATTATGGCAGAACAGCCACAAGTTCAAAGGGATCCCAATTAATACATCTGAGTTCTGCACCTGAACGAGAAAATCAAGTTCACACCTTTTTGCTCAAGATGTTTCATGGAAAGCACGTCGTCCTGATTAGGGATGGATTATTTATTGATTGGAAAAACACTTTCCTTTCATTGTGGCCAAAATATGTCGAAAGATTCTAAATCTATTGGGTCAGCAGTGGAAACTAACTTGAATGCTCCACAATCCTCTCCTATCAGTTTTATAATACAGGGAGTGTAAAAGATGAAGAATAAAATACAGAAGAGCAACGATAAGATTTTTAATGTTGATTCTTCTGATTAACAAGAGAATCAGGCTACTTGGAGTAAGAATACATAAGAGTAAGCTTTCTCTTTTAAGCTGCCCCAAGATGAAAGTTTGGGTTCAACAGTTTTTGCTCACCGATAAGGGAGGGACATGAAACCACTAGGATCTATTGTGTCCCTTTCCCAGTTTTAGGCCAGGATCTTTTTTAAAAACTGTTAATTCATAGAGGTGTCACAATATCGGCGGGGTGTCACATTTTCCAAAATGACGGAATCTAGTTCATGCAGCAGTAGGAGAGTCACGTAAGATGCTGTTTCTGCCTCTTCACAGTAGCTTTCCACTGTCCTGGCCTTACCCATTTCGTTAAGGTGGCACGTCAAGGAACATACTTGGGGCCACGCTTCTCTACCTACAAGTCTCGCTTCTTTACCTATACCATTAAAATTATATCTGAATGCAACACTGATTGACGGTCTCTACCTAACCATGAAGTAAATCCAGGCCGCATGACCTTCCTCAACAAGTTTCTGGCCAATCGATAAACCTTGTATAGTAGAGGTAAAGTACCTAATTGTGAGAAAAGCCTTTTTAATAACAATTCAGCACAAGCTGCACGGTAATATTGTGCATATTGTGTCAATTTATCCATTATTCCTAGTTTTGGTTTATTATTCAATAATAAACCATCGTAATTGCTCGAAAAAAAAAAAAATTCTAACCCCCCCTGAAAATTTTATGGTTACGTTTCAAAGGGTGTAGATTTCGAATCTGTAATAAAAATGTTTCCGTCCGTCCGCCGTACGTCGCACGCACGATTTCTCCCAAACGGCTGAAGAAAAAAAGCTGAAATTTTCAGGAAAAATCCATGTTGGTCCGGCGACGGCCCAATTCTTGAGCCAGCTCTCTCACTTAATTTAAAGTGCCTTTTAAGGGTTGTCAAAGTTTTGTAAAATCCCTGAAAACCTCAAAAAAGTCAAGGCGGCCAAAATTTGGACTCTTTTTGAAGAACTTCCCACGAGGAATCGAATGAGTCCTTCCCCAGGTCAGTAGGTCAAACCATTCCCGATGTATAGCCCGATTTATGGTGCCAACATTTGCGTTATTTTGGTTTATTATTGTTTTTGTTTTGACATCAGTAACCTAGTGATGTAGTGATGTAGTAATGTGGTTACTGGAGTGAACTCCTAAAAGGCTTTGTAGCCGATATACGGGTTGAAGCATTCTGATTCGCATGAAACTCTGCAAATGCTTTCACTGGGGTTTATTATTCAATTGGCTTGCGTAATTCAAATCATGAGATCGCCAATTGAATGATTGAGAAGCCAATTGAATAATAAACCCTTGTGAAAGAATTAGCAGCGTTTTGTTTTATGTGTTCAATCATGAACACAGGTAAAAATGTTTGTGAGGGATACATGAAGTGTTTTAGCATATACAAAATCAGGTTTTTTGGATTATCCAGACTTGTAGTTCCTGTCATAGCGATGTTGGGTGCCCCCGACGAAGAGGTAGTACAATACTAACCAGTGGTATGCTACAGATTTATTTCAGAAAAATAGTTTCCGACTTAAAACAGAAAGATCTTGGGTGGTTTTTCTCTCTATCTTAGCGGTTGAAATTGGAATAAAAACGAACAATAGTAGATGGGTGTCGGTACTCTCAAAGAAATTCCATTCGTCGTTTGTAACCAGATAAGCGAATCCATGAATTCCAAACGGGAAGAATAGGAGAGAAAATCGATGAAAACCACAAAAAAGGAGAACGGATTGTTGAGGTAAAATGATACATGCAGACCAATAACTGTGAGGTAACAAAACATCGTCTGCTAGTTCCGCGAAGAAGTTCGTGAAAACGTAACTGCCTTTTCGCTCCGACTTGGAGAAATGATCCTGTTTGTCTACTCTACACCTTTAGCGAGAAGGGCGTCTGAAGCCAACTTTGCTCATCTTACCTGTTTTAACTTCTAAAGGAACCTCGCGGACTTATCCGACCGTTTTGAGATGAGCCGTCTTGGGGGATATTCCATTTAAAGGGCTAACTTTCTAGTCAACCTTAAAACCCGACTTTGTGTGGGGGAGCTTGCGGGAACTCACAACGCTAGGAGTAAAAAGTTTTGGAACGAAAAGGATACCCCTAAAGCAACCTATTATAACATATGTACTTACTGTAGTAGTTGTTGTTTATCTATTCATTACTAGCTGTCCCGCCAAACGTTGTGCCTTATGAATTATTTATAGTTTATCAATCTCTCCCCTTTCCGTTATAATCCGCGCGGCAAATCATCTCACACGTGGACCCAGTATTCGTCGAACATCCGAGAAAGTGCGTAACTCCCGTGTTCCCCAGTTTTTTTCATATTTTCGTGCGGAGGAAAATCCAGACATATCTTCACTACATGCTTGGTGAGCTGTGTCCAGCCTTTTTTCATTTTTGATTATCATTTACATGATAGATTTTGGGTTTTGAAGTCACCCAACCTTTTCTTTTCCCTTTCCGTTTTTTCCGATAGGTAGGAATAATTTACCTATCTGAAATTATAAGTTGGAAAAAACAAGTAAGGGAAAAGCACCAATAGTGGACACTGTACCAATAGTTGACACTTCGGAAAAAAAGTTTAAGCAATGTTCACATATAATTACTCTACAATTTTTTTTTCAAGTTTGGTATTTGATACTAAATAAATACTAGTATTAAAATGTGATACTTGTTCCAGCACAAAGTCAGGAAAAACTGAAATCAGATATCTGTCTCATTCAACCTTACCTACACATCGTTTACGTAATTCTATCGTTATTTGGTTGACAAGCTCATTGTCATGGATACATACCATTCTCGTAACCTATAAAATTTTAAAACCTGAATTTTGAGGAAACAAATGAAAATCATGCGTGCTTGTACATCACTATACCATTAGAGTAATGTTCACATGTTTTTTTTAAGCAATGTTCACATATAATATTCAAATATTTGTGCCCATTGGTTTGAATATATACTTCAGTAACTAAATTGACGATTTTCTAGTCGCCTAACTCCGTTAATATTGATAAAGTGGGCTTTTAAAGCATGTCCACTTCTAGTACAACAAAAATGACGGATGCTCCGGTAGTGGACATCCCTTTTCACTACTGGTGCAACTTTCCTTTTCACGAAAGGATATTTTCTTAATTTTCTACTTGTTCATTTGTATTGGAACAAGCTCTCGGTACGATTTTCAAATGAATATAGTGTTGCGGACCAGAGGCGGACAGGGGGTGTCCTCTACTAGTGCAAGAGATGTCCACTACTAGTCCATGAGCTATCTTCTACTTATACATGAATTGTTCTCTACTGGTGCTCACTTCATTCTTCCAGTTGAATGGAATTCTTTTCGTTTTACTACCGATTAGATATATACATGATTTTAAACGAGATTTTACGTCGTCTTGTTGATATCTACGACGTGTCCACTACTGGGTCATGAAGTGTCCTCTACATCAACACTAGAAAATTTTAGCTGTCCACTACTGGTGTTTTCTGTTATTCCACAAAATTTGACTCTATTTCTTCAAATATTTATAAAATTGGTGTTTCCTTTGATTAAAATCAACTAAAAATGTCTAAAGAACGTGTAGACACAAAAAAAAAAAAAAAAAAAAAAAAAAAAAAAAAAAAAAAAAAAATTTGAGAGCTAAAAATTTATGAGGTAACACAAACAATCACACAAGATTTTCTTAACATGTCCACTACTGGTGCTTTCCCCTTAACGTTTTCGTTTTTTCATCTTTTTCATTTTACAAATATAATTGTCATCCTTTACCAAACGAGAAAAGGTAGCAAAGTGGAATAAAAACCTTCTTGGAGCAAAATCAATTTTGCAGAATCCGACACCTTCTACTCGATCTCTCTACAATTTTGAGCCAATATGGAATGTGGCAAGTGTGGAGGTGCCAAAACGGATAGTATTCTATGTTCTATTTGCAAAAATATTTTCACTCAGCCTGTACTCGGTTAGGTACTTTGGAAAAATGGACCAAGTCAAACCTAGACCGACGGCAAACCTGGAAATGCGATTCATGCCGCGTGGGTGCTACTTCGAGTGAAAATACCGAATTTGATCAGTTAGAAGCTGAAATAACAGTAATGAAAGAAACCATGAATAAAATTCAACAAGAAAATTCCGAATTAAAAGCTCGAATAATTGTCCTTGAAATGAGTGCGCAGAAAAATCTTGACTCTTCTGACCTTTCATTTCAGTTTACACGAGTTTACAATCGTGACAAGTTCCTAGATAAATTCTAGTGCAGACAAAAAGTAACTTACTTATTATAAGTGTGTAAGTATGTGGTATATGCTTGAAATAGGCAAGAAGCGCTATGAACGATAAAGAAATATAAAAATAATTAACGGCAAACAATATTTTTTCAAAGTTATTGTAGTTTATTTCTTAAAATTACATAACACATATTAATTACGATAGTAACACTAACAAACAACATCATTCCTTTAATGCTATAGAATGTACAATATTTTTTGTTAGCCTTCTTTAGCGAGCACAAACAAACTGGATGGTTTATTAGAAGTGACACCGGTATAGTGTGACATTTCACTCACCAGCAAAGGCGCGACAAATTTTAAAAATTTAAGATTTGTAACACTGAGCATATATCAGGATTAAACTTTAATAATAAAAATAAATGTGAATTTTCATTTTTTAAAAATTAGATGTGCCTTAAGCTAAGGGAAATTTAATCGTACAGTTAAAAACACTATAATTGATCAGTAACCGAGCGGGATGATAATGATTAAATTAATGAAATGGCTATAAATAAATAGGAGCTGGTGATAAAAATGTGAATATTAAAGGGTTGTGTGTATTTTTCAATGGCACATTATTCGAAAATAAAAACAAAAATTCATCCAACAGTTCAAAAAAAATGTTAAGGGTGAGCAACCCTTATCACTTAGGGGTATGAAAAACAGATGTTAGCCGATTCTCAGACCAACTGAATACGCATATAAAATTTGGTAAAAATTGGTGGAGCCAGTTTCGGAGGAGTACGGTGACTAACATTGTGACACGGAAATTTTATATATTAGATTATGGTTCAATAATCTTCGATAATTTTTGAGAGAAGTAAGAAAACACAGTTTCGGGATTTAGTAAACCATTTCACGTAATGAGAGAGTTGGCTTTTTAGTTCTAACTTTCTGCAAATAGGTACTAACTCAAGGCTCATTATTACAATATTGTCGGAACAACAGTTTTTAAAAAAGCGTTTAGTTAAAGAAAACAACACTAGAAATCAAAGATAATTTACAAAAATGCTACAAATCCAATTGCATATAAATTTTAGTGCTATCAGTAATCATACACCCGATAACCTTTGAAGAAATTATATCCTTAGCTAATAATAAGTTTGATGAATATAAAAAATTCTACATCTGAGACTGTTAATAAGAACTTCTTGATGAAAAGAATTAGCCATTGAAATTTTAAAAGGATAAATATGAATATCACGTATTGTATATTGAGGAACTTGAAAAGATGAAGCTATTAAATCTGTTCTGTTTTTAAACTAAAAGTGAGGCAAACCAGTTAGTTTTACCAGTTAGTTAGCAAACCAGTTTAGTTACTCTTGTAACTAATTTATATATAAGTTATTTGGTAATTATTGTAATTCTTGGTAAAACTGCAAATTTTAGGGGAATAGAAAGGTTCAGTTGTGCACCATAACGATATCTTCAATCAAAATATTTATATTACAAGTTGTTCGGTAGGATAATTAGGAGATGCTTGATTGGATGATTTGGGAGCAATGAGGGAACTTTGGTTATGCTAAACCTTCACAACCGCACGGTGTTGCGGATGTAGTATAACTAGTGCGCCGTCGATTGTCCATGTACCCATTGTCCAGGCCGTGACTCCTGTATAGACGCTATTGTCTTTCTAGTGAATATCGCCTAATTGTTAGAAACCCACATTCATCTATACTAACTAATTTGTTAATTTACTGCTATGAGGCGCGATGACAATAATTTACAGGAGGAGATTACAGTACTGGGATCGCCGATAACTGTTTTTTTCTGGCGATTCTACCACGGAAAATTTTTAACCAAAAGAAGTAAAAGCATGGAGGAAAAAGTACCTCAATTTTACATCTTGAAGCAAACCTCAATTTTAGATCTTGATTAATACTATACTTGTAAAAAAAAGTGTAATACTTTATTCTGTAAAAAACGCTGCAAATTCTTTCACTGGGGTTTATTATTCAATGATTCGTGATTTAAATTTCTACTAAGCTTTGGAGTGTGCGTGTTTCACAAGTGATAGAGCGATTATTGAATTTCAGGAGGCACACAAATATGATCAACTGATCAATCCAAAAGGTATTTTGGTTGAGAACAGATTTAAGTGCTCTATGCACATCTCCTGAAATTCAATAATCGCTCTATGACCTGTGAAATACGCACACTCCAAAGCTTAGTAGAAATTCAAATCACGAACGCAAGCCAATTGAATAATAAACCCCAGTAAAAGAATTTGCAGCGTTTTTTTTTTCAAAAGCGATAACAATGGTAAAATGTTCTATTTGAAAATTTTAAATAAATTTCGTAAGACGGAGCATCCATATCAGAATGCTTCAACCCGTGTATCGGATATAAACCCTTTTCGGAGTTCACTCCAGTATCCACATTCACTACATCACTAAGTTACTGCGATTTAAAAAAAAAAAAAAAAAACTCTTGTGTTTGTTTTGATTGCAGTAACCTAGTGATGTAGTGAATGTGGATGAAAATGTTGGCACCATAAATCTGGCCATACATCGAGAATGGTTTAAGCTACGGACCCGTGAAGGGGCTCATTCGATTCCTCATGGAAAGTTCTTCAAAAAAAAGTCCAAATTTAGGCCGCCTTGAGTTTTTTTGAGGTTTTTAGGGATTTTACAAAACTTTGACAACCCATAAAGGGCACTTTAAATTAAGTGAGAGTGCTGGGTAAAGAATTGGGGCGATGTCGGACCAATATTGATTTTTCCTGAAAAGTTCAGATTTTTTGCTCCAGCCGTTTGGGAGAAATCGTGCGTACGGCGTACGGCGGACGGACGGAAACATTTTTATTGCAGATGTGGATTCTACACCCTTTGAAACGTAAACGATGAAATTTTCAGGGGGCATTAGATTTTTTTTTCAAGAGCGATTGCAATGTTTATTGTTGAATAATAAACCAAAATGGAGAGGCTCACTATCAAACACTAACTGTGCGTATTTTGGCACACACTTACCCCACTTCACCCTATATAGATTCTATACTTTTGTAGATTAAGAGAGAGTAAGAACTGCCGAGAGATGGAAAATAATCCAGATTGATACCATATCAGATCAATCATTTCAAATCACAACAAACTACGAGTATCAACATATCTCTCAAACCAGGTGCCGAGAAACCAGATTGTTTTTCTGAGATAAATAGCGTTACATTATCCTCTAAGTTTAGTGCCGGCAGAAAGATCTTCAAGTGAACTACGTACTTTCTATAGACTCGAGTACGAGCATTGGCAACGTCAACACTGTGGAAAGGGATGATGGAATGCCTTGGATGGGTGAATGAGGAAAACGGATAGCATGGGAGCGAACGGTCGGAAACCGCCGTAGTTAGGAGGTTCAGATAAGGCCCTTGAAAACATGAAGAGCCGTGGGGCATGTTAGCGCTCATCAACGTCTGTAGGTATGCTGTGCTTTCCTCACGCTATTTGCTTTTGTGTTGGAGTAGGTAATTCAAACGTGATGTGAAGGCTTAAACGTGTACACATAAGATGAACATCCACTCATCCTCTCAACTCCACCCCCGCTGATTTGCCGCAGGTTCGACGTGTTTCCCAACTCGCTGTACCTACTTCCTGCCTAACTTGGATCGGATTTTCCGCGGTCATAACCTATTAATTTTTCCAAACGAAATAACGAGTCACAGAACCAGTCAGAACCGCAGTTTTGTAACTTGCTTCTACTCTTTAATTCGTTTTTTGATGACATTCTGCTTTCGAGTGACGAAAGGTGTGTTTTCACTTTCAGAAGATGAAGTTGATTCATCTTAATGAGATGGATGGGCTTGCATTTTCTTCAGTAGCACTGTAATTCTTGGTGAAATTTCGTTAAGGACACAACGTAAGTCACAAGTAAGCTACATCAAGTTTATTCCGATTCTTTGTTTTTATTTATAAGAGTATGGTATTTTAATTTCGGGAAGTTCTTGTAAATCTCAAGTAGGCCTTTTGCAAGTTGGAGATAATCTTTCCCTTACGATTATACTCAGGAAGAATGCTAGGTATTCAAATGTTCTGTTCCTCAATGATGTGCTAAACGTTCGGCGAGTATTTTGTTACAAGCGTGTCTGTTAGTCTTTAAGACGGTTATCCATCCTGATCATAGAAGCCGTATGTCTTATTCACGTGCTGCAATGCCTTCGAATATTCAGCTCCCAACACTCAATACAGAGTGTGAAAAGAAAAATTCTTATCATGAGTTGCCTTTGATTTAGGGGATTTTGATTCAAATTAAAGAATTTATTAAATAAATGTATTCAAATGTTGTGAAGAATTCACCTATATGTTGTAGAATTATTACCAAATAAAAGAAGGGCCAAGCCCTACTACTCTGAAGGGAGTAGGGTAGAAGGGGTTCCCACCCAGTCTATAAACCCGGCCGGCGAGCCGGTGAAACACTGTCGGTGGAAGCCCTATACGCCTAAACAATATCCTGCGTTCTCTTTACCTAATCTCAAGCCTTTGAGTAATAACTCTTGTTCGGTCCGTTAGGTCTCCCGTCTCTTCCCTTACGATTGAGGTGCTGCAGTCTCGAGAGACTGGGAACGCCTTTTCGTAAAAAAACCTCTACCTCCACAGCCAGCAAAATTGATGTTGCGGTCTCGAGGGACTGCTACCACCAACTTTGTACGCTACGTCCACACCTCTCTCCTTAGCCAGCAAATTTGGTGCGGCAGTCTCGAGGGACTGGTACCACCAAATTTTGTGCGCTACGTCCACTAGCCAACGAATTTGGTGCGACAGTCTCGAGGGACTGGTACCACCAAATTTTGTGCGCTGTATCAACCTCTCCTCTCTAGCTAACAATTTGGTGCAGCAGTCTCGAGGGACCGGTACCACCAACTTCCGCTGACTCCTGACCACACACCATTTTTATTAGCGACCGAAAGGGTTAAAAGAAAATATAGTGAGTATCTCTCTTCAGGAGAAAAAGCAGAAATAGTGGTGAATATCCCATAAGGAATTCACTACAAATGTCTTATGTAGCTTCTATCTAGGTGTTTGGTGATATTCAGTCGTTTTTTTTTTTTTGTGAGAACAGCTTTACCAGCCAACACAAGTTCGTAAGAACTTAGAAGGTTTGTGGGTAGCAGAAATAATTATTATGAGGTTATTGTCGTTTCTGTGATTTATTTTTTATTTTTGTTAATAAATTGATAATCTATTCTATTCGATTCTCTCCAGCAAGTCTAGATGGCACTTACAATGTGACCTCCCATCAATTGAGGCATATAGTATGACTACACCAGGGACAACTATATTGTCTACCTAGCCGGCAATTAGGACCCTTAATGGTTAAACAGTGGCACTCACCAAAAAAGAATCAGGCCAATTTAGATGTAGAATCGATACCTAGCCTGGGGCAGTCCCCAAAGTTTAAAACCGGTTACAGCAGACCAGTTCATTTTCAGACCACTAGTTCTGGGTTTTCACCCGTCATTGACTATGGCTGAACACTTATCAAATCCTCCAATTTCCTCATCTGTTTTCTTCACAGCCTCATTGCTCGCCTGTTGTGCCGAATGCCTCAGGACGCATGCTCGGACTGTGTGTACCGGGGATGTTCGCTACGGATTTGCCTCCTCGGGTCGCACAATCTAGAGGTGAGCGTTGGGAGCTTGTCAAAAGGTAAAACGGCAGTGCTCAAAAGCGCCTCGCACCGAGCCGTTCGTACTGTGTGTACCTGTTTGCATTTGCCTCAAGCCGAGCAACGCTATGGATGGAGCAGCGATTCACGAGATGGTGAAATTATACGAAAGTATATGCGTTTTGTGGGAAATCTCGCTGGCACATTCGCGCGAAATTGGGTGCATCTTCTTCAAACCTCACATCTTCTAGGAGCCTGTTTCCATATTCGCACCGATTTTGATAGATTTTTTTGACCCTCCAACGTCGCTTACGTCGCCTTTTTTCTTGGTTTTCAATAACCGTTCCCATCACAATGAATGCAGCGGCTGCAATTTGCACGGTTATACGGGATGACGGCACCATATTGACTACTTTCCGTACTTTTGGGTGGTTCGCGTGTTCGCACCGAGCATTCGTGTTTGCAATTTTCGTCAAAAGCGTTCGCCTCGACCCGAGGCAGATGTAGCGAGGCATTCAAAGCGAGCAGCCTCGCACTGTCTGCACTAGGTTTAACACTCCGTATAGAATGATTCATTATATTTATAGAACTTGTATTAAATCGAGTGCAAGTCGGAGCTGTTTGACAGAGCAATTGGATGAAGCGGGTGGACAATAACGCTCAAATAAAGTTATCCTCTTCGACCCTGCATTGATTGCATCCTCCAACCCTCTCGCTGCACTCACCCTTCAGTAATTCGATAAAATGGACAACGTCTGTGGTCGGTCTGGCAGTAGAACGTAAGGTTTTTACGGCGCACGTGAAATTGGCGAGGGAAGAGTTGTTTGCAGTCCGCTCTCGTATCGTCTTGAACCAATAACGTTGTTCCGAGCGAGACCAGCGAGAATGATTTCAAAGAGACGCTAGTTCTGAAACGAAAATGTTGAAGGCGCAGAACCAGTGAAATGCTCAAGATCTTTGCCACATATTATTTATTAATTATATATTTAAATGTTGATAACTCTAATACTGATTGTGAGATCGATGACGTGATGCGTGACGCAACAAAGAAGTCAGTTATGTTCTCATAAAATGATTAAATAAATTCTAATAAATGATTAATAAATTTTATCATGATTGCCCTTATTCAATTTTCCGTTTAGGTTTAATAATTTCAATAATGAACCTTTGTAATCAACTAAGAATAAATCATTTCAAGATCGGTAGATCATTTCAAGACAAATTTAAATTATATGGAGTTCTTGACCTGGTCAAATTCGAGATCTGAAGATGTTTCAAATCAGGACAACCGTCGAAAGAAATAACGGTGTTTTCGAGAGATTTTTGAAACTAGGCTGCATTTCCATGAATTAGAACTGATTACGAAATTGTAATTGGGCTAAGAATAATTGTTAGCAGCGGACTAGTTACAGACAAAAGGTAATTAATAAAGTAATGGAAAGGGCAAATTTTATGTTCGGCGGTAAAGGATGAGGATACAGGAAAAAAGTTCCAGAACGAAGTGGGGAATTAGCTAGCTGTCAACGGTTATGCCTAGTCGGTCAGTATTTTAAACGGGAATGGGGGTTCTCACTAGAGGTGGGTTGTGAGTGAGTGACCTTGTCTCAAAGAACTTCTCTTTCAAGTGAACTTGTCCCAAATGACCTGCGGAGGGAAGACCTGCAGTTCATCTCAAGACGTTTGCGACAGCATGACTCCCCACGGCCAACGTTTGAACTACTCGGACGGTCGCGAACTTCTCTTGGCAAGACAAACCGTTCTCCAAAAAGTGACCTGCAGTTCACCCATCCACTATAGCTTGGGTTTCCTTCTAGTCAACGAAGGACTCCCCTCACCGCAGAGTCAATACCATTCAAATTGACTATATACTAAACTATACTGGTCGATACTATACTCATCACAGAGTCGATTATGTTTAATAAGTAGGTATTTATGTGAAAATTTGCTGTCTCGAAAAATGAATGTAGATGACGACGATGACAAAGATAATAAAGGTTGACGTTCAAGCCACGAGATAGCAGTAGTGGTGGTGACTGTCTCAGAATGGAGGCGACGAACTGCAGGTCCCATTCAATCACGAGGAGAACTTCAGGTGTCGCATTCATCCACGAGTGAACTGGTGAACTTCTCCCACTGACCTTGTCTGTGCAGTGAGTGACGTGCAGGTCGTCTACTCCCTCAGGTGACCTGGGTTTACACACCTCTCACACGTGATCTCGAACGTCTCGTTGTTAAGAATCGTCTGAAATGGAAATTTAGGTTTTGTCGAACTGTTTTCATTGTCATCTTCTTGAAGTGGATACAGGTTCCACTGCCTATGGGCAGACTTAGAAGCAGCACAATGAATCACCGAGAGAAAATAGTTGCTTATGTTGTGATTCTTCTAAAATGTAGACGTGGGAATTAGAAGAACGATCCTAAAATAGACGTTCGGGAGTGAGAACAAAAAGGTAAAAAGAGGGAGAACTGTAGAGAAAACGCTGGTAGAGCTAGAGAGGGTTAAAATGAACCGACCCACCGAGGTTAATGAATTTAAAAAGGGGAAACAGCGGTTTTACCCCCACCCGCTTCCCATTCGTTGTCCCACGTTGGAGAAAACAAGACCGGGGGTAGACCAAGCATGAAATTAAACTGGCTTATTTATATCAGGATAGGAATCTATTCTTCAAGGCAAGGTAAACGTTGTTCGTACTTTTACAAGAATAATAGGAGTTGAACAGGGGCTGCAGTAAATCGGCTTCCGCTACCGCTCCCTTGGCGACACTGAGGGTTTTGGGGTATCGAAAACTTCGATGGATTCCAGTGGATTTAGAATTTGGTCCGATGTCCGGGTTTCCCTCAGGAAATGCTTGGCGAAGGAAGGATAAAGTTTTCCTTTTGGGGTTCCGAGGCAAGGGAAATCTGATTTAAGTATCTCTGGTATTTGTATGTTTACAACAGTCCCAAGGGGCAAAAGGAAAGTTTTGAAATCTTTCTGAAGTTTGGTTCTTGTCATTTTTGAACATGTCAGATAACTCTCTATCGGCTGGTACTTGAAAATTATGACGTCTTTTAGACGAAGTGGAAATTCAATGTTGAACAAAAGATATGCGTTAATAGCGTAATTTATTCTTTTCTTTTTTAAAATTTAAGTTTATTTCCCATACATTTCTTATGTAGTCATAAAAGAAATTACACTGTATTACTTGGCTAGATATAAAAATTAATTGCGCATATATATTTATAAATTTCCTTGTGGATAAAATAGTAACTAAACGGATGAGCTATGAGTTCGGATTTCCAGCAGACAAATCTTCCCGTTGCACTTGAAACTGGGGGCAACCCATAACTAAGCTCGTAAAATACATGAAAACATCAATAGTTCTAAGTCAAAAATTTTAAATTTGTTGTCTGAGACCATCTACGAGTTATCTAGGCGCCTTCTAAGCTTTTTAAATATATCTCTGCCCTACATAGCAGTTTTTGTCTTTTGTCTTCATTAGAAATAGACTCAAGTACATCTTTTTCTGCAGCTAGAACCATCAGACTGGACAACCATCAGTCTCCCATAGCTGATCTGCGTCTGTTTTCGATAATATTAACTCAGATAGACTTGTTTTCAGATTGAAAAACAAACCATATTTAAATTAATTACTTTCATTATTATTTACGTTCTATCTAGTGATGTAATATCTTTTTGAATGTCATCACGTTAAACACTGTTCCAATCAACTTTACCCCCCAAACATTTTTTTTTAACCCCCTGAGAATTTCAATGCCGCAATCTACGTCATCCCCCCACCCCCTCCTGTGGCCACCCCTGAATTATAGCGTTGAAAGGAGCGTTAAATTTTCATTCCTTAAAATGATCTTCTAAGTCACGATGTATACTGTTTTTTTTTTAGCCGGAACTTGAATTTTTGTCAGCGTTTTGCTTTTTTAACAATTTTTAATGTTGATTTGCCACCATACCATCTAATGGAAAAGAAATTGGCAGAGAAATTGGTGTTAGAACGTGGGAAAACCTGAATTTTTGAAAAGGAATCTAACTAAAAGGGGTATAACTACCCAATTTTTACGCTGAATCGAATGAACGAATTTCTAAAACTCTCCAAATGATTAAAATCAAAGAAATCAAAAAGGTGTAATCCTAAATACCTACAAATTTGTATTCCCTAAAAAACAAAAACCAAATAATAAAAAAAATTGACATCTTCTTTTTACAGTTTTTTTGTTGCACATTCACAACGGATAGAATAGAACGGTTGTACTTCAAATCTCATTCTTCTTCATTCCATCTTCCTTCTTTTCAAAAATTCACGTTTTTCCATGTTAAAACACTGTTCTCTGTTTTCTGTCAAAAATTGCTCTAAAACAAAAATTTAATTGACCGATAGAAACCTGATGAGATGTAGACTTTTTCAGTGGATAGTATGGCGGTAAATCAACATTGAAAATTGTTTAAAAAGTGGAAGGCTGGCAAAAATTCAAGTTTAGGCTAGAAAACCATGTACGACGTGACTTAGAAGATCATTTTATGGAATGAAAATTAAAGAAAATTCAACGCTCCTTTCAACGGCATAATTTGAAATTAATTTACTTAGTAAATCAAGAGAGTTACAGCCATTTCGATGAAGTAAGGTCGAAAATACGAGGAAAAAAATGATTTAGATTATACAAAAAAGGAGCGGACTATAAAACAATTGCAAGAAAAAAATATGGGTGTGTGTATCTGTCTGTCTGTCTGTTAATATAATATATATATATATTATTTGCGAATTAGTTGCTGAATCGATCCCTGAAGTTTCGTCGTTCTCATACCGAACACCCTCTATCTGGGAAGTAGTGAAGCGTAAAAATTACCTAATTATTAGGTGTTTTATTGTTGTTTATTTCATTTCGTCAAATTTCAGTTGTTCTTCCTGGATTTTAACGTCGCGTCGATGTACAGTTTAGGGCAATAAGATTGGTATTGTTACGCCAGCTTTTATTTCGTTCAAACGGACTAGTGATGGTTGGTGTTCACAGTGTTATATTTATAAAGAAGTCATCCCACGATATATTGGAACATTTAGAAGTCAACTAAAACATATGGAGGTGTAAGGCTCCGAGGTTGAGTAATGTAATAAACTAATAAAGGTGTTATAAACATATTTGAGTGATTTACTTAGAACTTTGTGTAATAATTTGCAGCGTTTTTTTAAAAGTTATTTCTCTGTTTTAGCGGAAGTACGATATTACGACAACTGAGTTTAATACGAGTTGCGAATAATGACGTTATTTCTGGAAATTGGCTACTTATCTGATCGGGAAAGGGATACACTATAATTGGGATGATAGAGCATCGAAATTGTATAGGAGCGCGAATGGTTAGCTGGTCGTTTCGCCGTGTCGATAGTTTATCACGTTGGACCTACTCTGGGGTAGTAACAACGGGGAATGCGAGCTGTAGAGTTGAGACCTAATAGAATGGGGTGACGCAGCTTTACTGTAATGCAGGAAAGATATACATACATACCAGGCTGATACTCGGAGCATCCCACCCCTATTCCGCCTCTCCTCATCCATAATTCATTCCGTGTAATCTAGCATTCATCCGCCAAAGGCTATAACCCTCCTTTCCTTTCCTGTTTTACTTGAGCCGAGTTGAGGAGTGATAAGATTTCTCTCCTTTCCCACCCTGTTCGACTAATCCATTGATTTCTAGACTGGGCCATTTTCCGGAGCAGGTGGTTTTATGGTTAGAATCAGGTGTAATTTTATATGAATACTATTACTTCCCCCCACAGTTTCGGATGGATGTAATTTTCATTGTTGTCTCAGCTGGTGTTCGATGGTTAGGGAAATTCCGACTCCCTCCTTGATTTGAAACGTTAAATCCAACACAGAAGCAGTCAAGTACCTGCTCCTCTACACCGTTTGATTCCACGAGTACATAGATAGATAGATAACATGTACTTGTACTGATCAAATGATCGTTACAAGAGTTCGGTTAATTACACGTACCAAGCAAAAGTACAGAAATTTTAAATTGATTGATTTATAAACACAACATTACATCTTCTAATTAATTTAGTAAACACTTTTCTTCTTTGATTACATCATGACTGGCAATTACTAAATGAAAAACGCTGCAAATTCTTTCAATGGGGTTTATTATTCAATTGGCTTGCGTTCACGATTTGAATTTCTACTAAGCTTCGGAGTGTGCGTGTTTCACAGGAAAGAGCGATTATTGAATTTCAGGAGGCACACAAATATGATCAACTGATCAATCCAAATAGGTATTTTGGTTGAGAACAGATTTACTTGCTCCATGCATATCTCCTAAAATTCAATAATATCCTGTGAAACACTCACACTCCAAAGCTTAGTACAAATTCAAATCATGAACGCAAGCCAATTGAATAATAAACCCCAGTGAAATAATTTGCAGCGTTTTTTTTTTATTGAACCTCAATACCCCCCCCCCCCCACAATAAAAACATGTATAATTTATCAAGTCCTTTAGCACTCGTATTGCGATAAAACTTCCCCAAATCCAAATTTAAACGATGTGGCCAAAGGTAGACTGATGTAGAGGAGGCACACAAATATGATCAACTGATCAATCCAAATAGGTATATTGGTTGAGAACAGATTTACGTGCTCTATGCATATCTCCTGAAATTCAATAATCGCTCTATCACCTGTGAAACACGCACACTCCGAAGCTTAGTACAGATTCAAATCATGAACGCAAACCAATTGAGTAATAAACCCCAAAGATAGAATTCTTATTTACCCCAGTAGTACTATTGAATAATATTTACCTATATATTATCAGCGTTTCATGCATATCAGAATGCTTCAACCCGTGTATCGGCTATAAACTACAAGTATCCACATCGGCTATCACTCCAGTATCCACATTCACTACAACTCGACGCTATCGGCCGGACATCACTAGGTTACAAACAAACAATAATAAACCAAAAAATGCAAATGTTGGCACCATAAATCGGGCCATACATCGGGAATGGTTTGACCCACGGACGTGGGGAGGGTCTCATTCGATTCCTCATGGTATGTTCTTAAAAATAAGTCTACATTTAGGCCGCCTTGACTTGTTTTGAGGGTTTTACGGATTTTACAAAACTTTGACAGCCCTTAAAGGGCACTCTAAATTGAGTGAGAGAGCTGGCTCAAGAATTGGGGCGTCGTCGGACCAAGATGGATTTTTCCTGAAAATGTCAGATCTTTTGCTCCTGCCGTTTGGGAAAAATCGTACGTACGGCGGACGGACGGAAAATTTTTTATTGCAGATTCGGATTCTACACCCTTTGAAACGTAAACCATGAAATTTTCAGGGGGGTTAGAATTTTTTTTCCAGAGCGATTACAATGGTAATTACAAAAGAAAGGAACAATGGGAAAACCGAACGGACACACCATAACTATTATTAGATTATGCGATAATAAACAAAATATAAACATAACATAACTCATAAACAAAACTTTTAAACTGTCTTTTTCCCCGACTCTATTCGTTAGCGGAAAAAGCTCGGAGCATTAATGATCTGCTGACGTTGTTGTAAACTGCCATCATTTTCGCGTTTTCATCCCTGAAATCCAAGAAAGAGCAGAGGAGAGACTCCAAGTTTTCCAGGTTTAAATAGTTCAAGGGCACGTCACATCGATGTACGGGGCAATATGGAAGCTTCGGTAAGCACTGTAAAGCGGGCAGATGAACATGAAATGTGTAATGTCCTCCCTGACCAAAAGATTGCAGAGCATACCAATCAGCCTATACTCTGTCCATTTCAGGGTATAGGCACTTCTTCTGTGGGAAATATTCAGTTTTTCTTTCGACGATAGCCCAATCCGAACTATTATGCTCACAACGTTGATGTCTTTGTGGCAACCGAGGTATACTTGTCTCACTGAATAATCAATTATTTGTCTGAAAAGTTGGCTGTATGAGAAATTGCAGGTTCGCTCTATGTCCACGCTCCAACAATGGTTCTTAAATCCGTCCACCAGGCTGCTGTAGTTCGCCTTGAGAACCTCAAAATTTAAGGCGCGCGATAAGATGTCCGCTGCTCTAACAGTTGCCAGGTAACACTTCAATTTGCTGATTCAGTTGTAAGCAGGGTCGCCGTTAGAGCCATCATCATCAGATTTTATCAGCTCTTCAACAACCAACCTTGGCCACCTATCTCCATCCACCTTCAGCAGACACCCAAGGCTACGGGAGAGTACCATCGACTTCATGGGGACTCGTCCACACTCCAGCTTCAGGAAGTGCACAGGAGTATCTCTGGTTAAGTGGAGTAGACCAGGTCTGTCAGGTGGAATTTTATATGAATACTATTACTTCCCACCACAGTTCAGGATGGATGTGATTTATTCGCGTCATTGTTGTGATTTGAACGTCAAATCCTGCACAGAAACAGCCATGTACTCGCTCCTTTACACTGTCTGATTCCACGAGTAGTTACAACTATGAGAATCTCACCAGAATGACTTGATGCCCCGCACGTACCTTCCAGTATATTATCAACGACCTCGGTACTGCGCACGATGGCTAACTGGCAGGAGATGTGGATAGTAGAACACCGAGGAAGATGGACTGCACGCTTAATACCCTGTATCGACACGTGGATGAACAGATCGCATGGAGAGACTGGTGGAATAAGGAAATTGCAAAACTCAGGAAGACCTGTAACCAACTAAGGCAAAGAGCCCAGAGGAGCAGACGAAGAGAAAACTGGCAATTGACCCAGACGGAGCACTCAGAGGCTAGAAAATGACGCAGTTCCTCTCAGGCCATGGACTCTTCTACGCCTACTTGCATAGGATGGGGAAAGTGGATGACCCAGCGTGCCCGTACTGCAAGGAAGAGGATGATGACGATGTGTTCCATACTTTCTTTAAATGTGAATACTGGGCTGTCAACAGAAGTTGGCTTCAGCAGACACTGGAGATATCACCTCAGGACATGAGACCAGAATGTATCCTAAGTAAAATGCTTGAGCGTGAACAGAACTGGACCGCCGTTGCATCCTTTTCTGAAAAGATCCTAAAAATAAAGGCTGTGAAGGAACGGGAGAGGCAGAGCAGAGAGAACACGGACCGAGAGGAGTAACATATCCCTCCCTAGAACCAGCCTGAAGTAATGTGTCAAACAGTTCCAGGCTGAGTTCCGTCGTGGGAAATGGAAGGTGAGGTTTTAGTGGGTTTGAATCCCACATAACCCAAAGTGCGGTCCCTTTTGGGTATCTTAGGAGATCCGATTTCCACCTAAGGATCTCAAAGATTTCTTCACCTGCCACCGAAAAAAAAGTATATTATCAACATTTGTGTTTTACCTTTTTAAATTTTACCATTGAAAATACGATGTTACCTATGTAAAGAATCTCAAGAAATACACGTTTTTCTTGGCCGACTGGGTTTGAATGTTTGCAATACTTGAATAAATCTTCTTTTAGTTTTACATGAAAGAAGGGGTGCTTGCGAGTATTTCCAACATTTTTGTTTAGGTTTGGGGGTACCAACTTACATGGGGAGGGGAGGGGGGGGGGGCTACGAAACAAAAACTTTGATGTAGAATAGACAAAAAGGAGCGGTAACTGGGTGAATCTAAGAACATTATGGTTCTAAGAACAATTACTGCTGTGAAAAATTCACCCATAGGTGATACTACTATTAAAAGTGTGTCAGAGATGGTGAATTCAGTGTCTGTATTGTGTGAGCTCTGTGAAACTTTATAAGAAATGCCAACATCAACAGGTAGGAACGGAAACCATTTTGAAATTAATCAGTTTTCAAAACTCGGATAAAATGCGATTCTTTGTCAAGAAAGATATGGACAGTTGGGCCCAGGAAACAAATCATTTCAGAATTCAACTCAGTCGTAAACTGCAGAATAAATCTTTCCAACAAGCTTTTCTTATATTAAATCGCTTTCCTTCTCCCTCTTCCCCAAAGGAAGGGGCGGTTTCTATGAAAATAAATTAGTAATATGCGGAATGGTTTTAAAGAAAGGAGGCTTGGGAAATCAAATTAATTATACAAGATCAGGGAGGGGGGTGAAGAGGGTGGTTTCTTCAACCGCAACCTTCCTATGGGTCCTGCGACCAGGGTGAACTAATGAAATTCAAACCCGGGAGGTTCGAGAAGGGATTTAAAGGGGGTGAGGGTGGTGTGGTGGTGTGGCGGTGGGGAGTAGAGGTTTTCTGAAAGTAAATTGAATCAGTCGGGTTAGGTTGAATGGCGTGGCGGCGATAAGGATGACAAGCTCAGGCGAAGGGTACCCGCTTCCACAGTCCGCCCTTTCTCCTCCGCCCTCGGGGACAAAGAATAGTAGAAATGTAGTCGGGAACCCCGACAAACCAAAAGGCGCCTCACCTGCACGCTTCCAGATTTACCTCTTACAAATGGGGAGATCCCGGATGAGGAGAAGGGGAGAGTCTGGTGTCTTTTATTCAAACTCCTCTAAGTGGAAAATCGGCCTCCTCTTTCGGTTTTCACCTCAAGGCCCGGGGGCGCGTGATTCAACGACCTGAATTAATAATTTGGCTGGAGCCTGAGCGGAGTTCAGTTGGAACTCGAACGGGCGTCTTACCGAACGATGGGGGAGAAATGTTAACTCGAGTAACTCCCTAATTAGTCGATTAAGAGAGGTTGATATAGTGTAAATTTTCATGTTGAGGTTATTGGATTCGGCGAGTTTGAAAGGTAATGAGGTTGTGATGGGATGGAGTAGCCTGCAACGCTCAGGAGATCTCCTGGAAAGGTGAAGGCTCCAGGCATTGCTCAGCTCAATAAATGGGTTAGATAGATAGATAGTTTATTTACATCATTTTACATGTGCCACCTTCCTTGATGTGACTCAGGCATTTGACAAAGTTTGGCATGAAGGAATTATTCACAAACTTCGTAAAACGCTACACTCTTGCATTCCTACATATCCTACAGATATTTTAGTATAAAACAGGATGGTGCCCTTTCAGTGCCAAAAAAGATAGAAGCTGGAGTCCCGCAAGGCCCACTACTGTACCTGCTTTACACCTCTGACTTACCCGAAACTAAAGGTTATACCCTCGTTACGTTATCGGATGATAATGCAACATTGAATCGGTTAACGAGTTAAATCGTTCTATCTCTCGCATTCTTGACTGAGCAGTAAGATGGAGAGTCAGAATGAATGAGACAAAGGCATGTCGATTTAACTAACAAAAGGATCAACTATGTGCCAGCCTTTCTCCATAACAAGGCGATGCCATATGCTAATGAAGCGAAATACCTTGGAATGACACTGGATGCCAAACTGAGGTGGAAGTCCCACGTCAAGAAAAAAGCTGAGCTTGCGATCAAATTCAGAAAAATGTACTGGCTGATGGGCCGACTCAAAACTGTCAGTCCACAATAAGTTGATACTGTGCAAGCCAGTCCTAAAGCCTGCCTGGACTTATGGTGCGCAACTGTGGGGGTGCACGGCCCAGAGCGACAGTGACATTATTCAGCGCTTTCAGAATAATGTCCTACGAAGTTGCGTAAATGCATACACTTATTTTACAAATGACAGACTCCACTACGAGCTGCAAATTGAATCTGTCAATGAGGTCATTCGAAGCCAAGCCATGCATCACCTCCTGAGGCCACAAGATCATGTAAATGAAGATGTCGTCCAGCTTCTCAACACAGAGGATATGCGGACTAAGTCACTCGCGACGAAGTTGTGGAAACCAATTTCAAATAAAAACGGAGTAAGATGGAACGCTGTCTTCATGAACTCATTTATGTTTGTTACTGAAGATGACCTAACCGTCGAAATCGATTTAACAGTGTAACTCTTTACTTTCGTGGAAATATAGACAACGTTCCACCTTACTCCGTTTTATTTGACAGAGGATATGCTTAGAAGACTGAAGAGCATCAAGCACCACTACTTAATTTACTCAGTGTGAGCATCATAAAGTGTAAACGTCAGGACAATAAGAACTAAGTGATGTAACTTAGATTCGTTAATGTACGCCAAATATATATTAGAATAATGTTGCTTATAAGTTTATAACTTATTGCAATAAAACAAATTTAAACAAAAGTTTACATGTTACGTTCTTCAATTCAATACTAACTGATGACCGAGCTGGATAGTGTAACACTGTAGCCCGTAGTTGGTTCTTACATCTAATTTATATAAAGTACCTACCTATACCACCATATTTACACCACATTAATTATTAAAATTCCATGCAATGATGTAGTTAGTAGAATCTACTAACTACTACTACTATCTGATACGCCACTTATATGGCTGCTAATTCTTTTTATAATCATTAATTTTAGTCCATAAAGTACTCATATTTATCTCTTAGGTTATCTCCTACTATTTTACAAGTTTCATTTTTATTAGTTTTATAACTGCTGACCATTCTATTGAATACCACGACCTAAATGTTCAACAATCAATGGATGAAAAATGGAAATTTTCCTTTTGGTTTATTATTCAATAATAAACCATTGTAATCGCTCTTGAAAAAAAAAATCCATGTTGGTCCGAAGACGCCCCAATTCTTGAGCCAGCTCTCTCACTAAATTTAAAGTGCCCTTTAAGGGTTGTCAAAGTTTTGTAAAATCCCTAAAAACCTCAAAAAAGTCAAGACGGCCTAAATTTGTTATCTTTTTGAAGAACTTGCCACGAGGAATCGAATGAGCCCTTTTCCAGGTCCGTAGGTCAAACCATTCTCGATCTATGACCCGATGTATGGTGCCAACATTCGCGTTATTTTGGTTTATTATTGGTTTTGTGTTGATATCAGTAACCTAGTGACGTAGTGATGTAGTGATGTAGTAATGTGGATACTGGAGTGAACTCCTAAAAGGCTTTGTAGCCGATACACGGGTTGAAGCATTCTGATAACCATAAAAAACGCTGCAAATTCTTTTATTGGGGTTTATTATTCAATTGGCTTGCGTTCATGATTTGAATTTATACTAAGCTTTGGAGTGTGCGTGTTTCACAGGTGATAGAGCGATTATTGAATTTCAGGAGATATGCATAGAGCACGTAAATCTATTTTCGACCAAAATACCTATTTGGATTGATCAGTTGATCATATTTGTGTGCCTCCTGAAATTCGATAATCGCTCTATCATCTGTGAAACACGGACACTCCAAAGCTTAGTAGAAATTCAAATCATGAACCATTGAAAAATAAACCCCAGTGAAAGAATTTGCAGCGTTTTTTATAACTACTGAGTATTCTATTGAATGCTACGACCTAAATGTTCAAAAATCAATGGATAAAAAATGGAAATTTTCCTTTTTTCTTGTAGAATAATTAAAGTAATCACCTAGGGTATTTGTATAATTGAGTAAGTAGGTATTTATGAACAAGGGAGGTAATTATTGATGGTTTTTCTATGATAATTTCACCAATACTTCAACTCACGGCTCTCAATCGATGCAATCGTTCGTTCGATGGATAAGCAGCTTACTTCTTCCCAGCTGCGACAGACTTCCAAAAAGAAAATATAGGGAACCCCCCAACGAAATTATAACAGTCATAAACCATGATCAAGAAGTCATTGACCGAACCCCGACCTTTAGGCCCGTTCTGAGAGGCATTAGCGAAATAACAAAGCAAATATGTTGGAGAAAGGGGCCGCACGGGGGAAGGTGCCGCGCGGGGCGGTCATTAAGCTAAACAAGTACATTATTGTAATTCGGGCAGAACAACCGTCGTTCTCTCTCTTTCTCGACCCCTTGGAACCCCGGGGACCTCGGGGCCATCACAAAGTAATAGGGAACAAAGGGTCTGACCAATAGCAATTAGGACTGCAAATAAGGGTATTCAAGAGGCGGCGGGTATTTAATTTACTGATATATGGGGGGGAAAGGGGACGGCATCCGCACCTGGAGGCCCGAGCAGTCCGTTTAACGCGGGAGGAATTTGGTTGAAACTGGATTTGGTCGAAGTAATTTCAACCGTCATTCGGTACAATGGAAAGGTTCCCACTTTGAGAAGGTGATGTCATTCGTTTAAATTTATTTCACCGAATATTTTCTAGTTACAAACATCATGTTACAAGATCTGATATGCAACGAAAATTCCAATTTTAGCGTAGAATACGCTTTAGCCATGGACTAACTAGCCGAAAAGTGTCACACGGGAGTGGAACGAAAAAGGGTATGGTATCCAGGAACGAAAACGGTTTTTACATTCTTAACATAGCTTTATTTTTATTCCTTATTCTCGGAGAAATACACTTGCTTAAATCCTTTCGTAGATTCAGTTACTTTGAAAAACAAGTTTTCCTTCAAATTTAAGCAATTCATCGAAGTTTCGTCCATTTTTGCATATCGGACTTGCAAGAAACAGCTAAAATCATCGCTGATCACCATTAGTCGTTTGCCATATTTGGTAGTAACTCTCTTGAGTGTATCCATTCTATACCATTTATTCTGCTCTACTTCATCTACCTTCAGCAGAGGTGTTTCTGGACAATCTGCCAGAGCATTAATTGCATCCAAAGAATTCATTATTTTCTCTCACACAGCAACCTTTTCATATATAATGTGAAATGTTGCGCTCATCAACGTTAATTCACGTTCCACGAGCGCCAATGAACGATCCTTAAACGTTAATGAACGTTTCTCTAACGATAATCAACAATACTAAAACATTAATGAACGATCCTTGAACGACAATGAACGTTCGATGATCATCGTTGAACGTTCAGCGTTCAATCGAGGCTAAAGCGTATTCTACGTTCCTATACTTGTGGCAGTAGTCTCTAAATAAAAGCAAAAGGGGGTCCAGGGGGCTTGCCCCCTGGCGAGGAGCGGAGCGCCGAGTTTTGTAAATATTTCATGAAGACTACAGGGGAAATACGAGCTAGCTCGGTTGGTTTTAGCAAAATGAGTTAATGGCGGCTTTCTATACATTTTGAAATGGTGAGTTCAACGAGAGGCTCAGTTCAGGGGAAGAACGGGAAGAAAGAGTTAGAACCATCTTGTATGTTTTTCCAGTGCGAGTCCATTCCTGCATGAAATGTGTTTCATATGGCACTCGTGAATTCAGAACATTCATGCTGACACTCCCAAGGAGTGGTATGAAGTTTTCAAGAATCCAAGGAACAAACCCACCCTATACAAAGTGAAGAAGGTTAACAAGTACAAGGTTAGGGACTGGACTTCATTCCTTGAAGAACATTATGAAAAGAAAGCGCCAATGAAAACTCAAACATTTCGCAAACTCTGAATAAGAAAAAAAAAAAAAAAAAAAAAACTGCGAATTCTTCCACTGGGGTTTATTTTTCAATTGGCTAGCGTTCATGATTTGAATTTCTATTAAGCTTTGGAGTGTGCGTGTTTCACAGGTGATAGAGTGATTATTGAATTTCAGGAGGCACACGAACATGATCAACTGAACAATCCAAATAGGTATTTTGGTTGAGAACAGATTGACGTGCTCTATGCATATCTCCTGAAAGTCAATAATCGCTCTATCACCTGTGAAACACGCACACTCCAAAGCTTAGTAGAAATTCAAATCATGAACGCAAGCCAATGGAATAATAAACCCCAGAGAATTTGCAGCGTTTCAGGCGTATCAGAATGCTTCAACCCGTGTATCGGATACAAAGCCTTTTATTAGTTCACTCCAGTATCCACATTACTACATCACTACGTCACTAGGTTACTGCTACCCTGAAATTTTCAGCTTTTTTGCTTCAGCCGTTTGGGAGAAATCGTGACACACGTACGGCGTACGAATTCCGGAAAACGGATGTTCTTCAAAAAATTTTTGGAGCTATGACCCCGTTGAAACAGAAGAAGGCGTTCTTATTGCTTGTTGTGAAAATTTCAGCTTTTTTCCTTCATCCAGATTCGGATTCTACACCGGGAAAATTTTCATTTTGAAACGTAAACCATGAAATTTTCGGGGGGGGGGGGGGGGTTAGATTGTCCGCTATTTTTTTTTCAAGAGCGATTACAATGGTTTATTATTGAATAATAAACCAAAAGAAGAAGGCCTCATTTAGAGAAACTCCCAGAGTTCTTCAAGAAAAATCTCTTGCTGAAAACTAAGGAAACCTATGACACCCTGTTGTCAAAACAGAAGAAGGCGTTCTTATTGCTTGTTGTGAAGAAGTTCTACTCGAAACTGACCCGCAGCGCCAACTGATTACATACCTGTTTTTCACCTGTATCAAGGGCTGAAGTTTTTCATCAATTCATTCTGACAATAATTACATTATTTTTTGAAATTTTGTTGTTATCATTCTAATCCCTAACTTCATGCTTCACAGTGATAGACAGTGGAGTTGTTACAATTGAAAATGCTCCCACGAAAAACGGAAAACAGCTAGTTAGCCCGTTCTTCCACTGTGGCCTTCATATATACAGGGTATCCCAGGGGTTATGCACAATCCGACTCTTACGTGTTCTAAAACTCATTCCGAACAAACATGCCTCCTAGCAATTTTTTCCAGAGCCCTCGTTTCCGAGTTATTCACGATTTAACATTTTTTCTTCGTATTTTCGATCATATGTCATTAAAACTGTCATAACTCCCTCAATTTTAGAGATAGCTCTAATTTGATGACACCGTTGGAAATAAAGTTAAATTTTCTATCTATCTGACGTCAGAAAACGTTTTTTTAATTGCATAGAAGATGTGCGATTGCTGCGCGAAATTTCAGTTTTGTCAAAATCTTGAAAAGCAAAGTAATTCATCGCAATCAATCGTAAATGAACTGAACTCTCGGTACTTCGATTATCCTGACTTTGGCTGGACAGTTTAGAAATGTCGTACACGCTGTTCACAAAATAACGTTTTCATTCATTAAATTCATTTTCGTTTTTCATTTTTAAATATTCATTGTTTGGTTTATATCGTAACAATCTTGTTTATACTCAAACTCTTTAAATGAACTCAATTTAAATCCCAATACGTTACCTTTGTCCTACAACTGGATAACATGTTTGAGTCAAAAAACATTTTACTAAAACTGAATTTGATCAGAAACAACAAATTATCAACATTGCAACACAAAATGCTACGGTCAAATCAGATTGGGGTTGATAATACACGGCGCACAAAGCAACCCCTCCTTCAAGACCGGAGGGTCGTGCGGGTCATTGCATATCCTCGCCCCTGACCAAGACAATGCCTCCTCCATAGCTTTCTCAAATTTCAAACATTAGGTCCTTTTTAGTTATAGAAGGTGTCCCGGGAGTTATGCACAATGCGACTCCAACGTGTTCTACAACTCATTTCCGAACAAAAATGCCTTCCTGCATTTTTTTGCCAGAGATAGCTTGCGTTTCCAAGAGATAGCTCCAATTTGATGACACCGTTGGAAAAAGCATTAAATTTTCCGTCTATTTGATGTCAGAAAACATTTTTTTCATTGCATAGAAGATGTGCGATTGCTGCGCGAAATGACAGTTTTGTCAAAATCTTGAAATCGTAACTCATCGCAATCAATCGTAAATGAACACAAACAATAGCCGTCTCACGGCTCGTCGATTATCTCGACTTTGGCTGGACAGCTTAGAAATGCCGTAGACGCTGTTCACAAACGAACGGGTTTATGCATCCGACAAAACTAACTTCAATCGTCGCAACTTAAATTTCGCGCAGCAATCGCACATCTTCTATGCAATAAAAAAATGTTTTCTGACATCAAATAGATAGAAAATTCAACGTTCTTTCCAACGGTGTCATCAAATTGGAGCTATCTCCAAAATTGAGGGAGTTATGATAGTTTTAATGACATAAGATCGAAAACTCGAAAAAATCTTAAATCGCGAATAACTCGGAAACGAGGCCTCTGGAAAAAAAATTGCTATGAGGCATTTTTGTTCGGAAATGAGTTGTATGTACAACACGTAGGAATCGGATCGTGCATAACTCCTGGGACACCCTGCATATTAAATGGGAAATCACAACCACAGTAGTAGCAATATTCATTAGGTATCAGGTAATAAACCAAATCCAATTTTCAACGGAATGACGTGTTCCAGAAGTCTCTGTAAAAGCGGTGTCTTGACATTTTGTCTTCAAAATCTTCTTGAAGATGTGGGAGGTTTATTTATCTATTCATAAGACCTGGAAAACAGTCAGACCTCGATCATAGCCAGGGCATATCCCACATTGTCGAAGAGGAAGCTTTGAGTTACAAGCCAGGGCATCATATGATGGTATAAGGAATTAGCCCCCTGAATTGAAATTAGCAATGTCAGAGGTTGAATGGGTCAAGGAAGATAGGGAGTTCTTTACCGCCTACAACTTAGTAGACGTTATTTTAATGTTCTTCGTTTTGTTATATCATGATTATCGATTTCGTTATTATTAAAAAAAGAGTTTTTGTGTGTTTTTTAAAATGTCATCATATGATGTCAAGGGGATTTCTTAGCCTGGAAGGGACCCTTATTGGATACTTTCCTTCCTTTTTTATATTGCTGCAATGATTGGCCCAATCCTACGAGAATCAAGGGAGATTATTGATTAAAATAATACTTAAAACAACAATTAGGCAGGTAAAAACGAGCAGACTTCACTGATCAGACAAAACTTCGGATGATAATAGTGAAAAACGGACGATTTCTTCAATCCAATTTGTCTAGTTGTTAGGAAGCTAACGGGGAAAGCAGCTAGACCTCGATCACAGCCTCTTCCTATTGGCATAACACACAATTTCCTATAGACATTGAGTTACAAGTCAGGGCATCATTTGATGCCATAAGGCCGCTAGCAATTTCGCCTTGGCATCATACGACATTGTTGAATGGGTCAAGGATGCCCGGAAGATTTTTTACCACCTACAACTTGGTAGAGGTTATTATAATGTTCTTCGTTTTGTGTTATTCTGATATCAATTTTGTTATTATTAATAGATTTTCCAATTGACGACGAAACAATTGAATAAATAAATAAAAAATCAGGTTTATTTGGAATGCAAGTACAATTTAAACACCACTGGATCGAAAACAATGGTCGCCTCTCACGTCGAAAATGGCGTCCAGTGCCTTTAGGAGTTGGACAACTTTCAGAATAACGAAGCCGAGACTGCTGGTATTTAGGGTAATTAGAGAAGGGGAAATACATTAAGAAAACAGGGAAAGAGCGAAGGAGAGGATGAAGAAAGGGGGAAAGTGGGAGCAATTATTTGTTATTCAAACAAGAATATTCAAATAATAAGAGAAGCACACTTTCAGATCCACCGTGTACAAGCGAACGGCAAGAAGGGGAGAAATCATTATATTTTCAAGACGGTCCGAAGTGGATGGTTGGTTACTCGTTGAATCTCCTTAGCAGTCAGTGCTTCCTCAAGTCAAGGTACATCATTAGCTCTTCTTAACTCTGCATTATAAATGCGAGTAAGCCCTGTTCTCCCGATTCGAAGAAAGAGAGATAGTAAGAAAGATAGCAGGAGCGAGAGAGAGAGAGAGAGAGAGAGAGAGAGAGAGAGAGAGAGAGAGAGAGAGAGAGAGAGAGAGAGAGAGAGAGAGAGAGAGAGAGAGAGAGAGAGAGAGAGAGAGAGAGAGAGAGAGAGAGAGAGAGAGAGAGAGAGAGAGAGAGAGAGAGAGAGAGAGAGAGAGAGAGAGAGAGAGAGAGAGAGAGAGAGAGAGAGAGAGAGAGAGAGAGAGAGAGAAAGAAAGAAAGATTGATTGGAATCGTTTATTTAACACCACCTGGAGGATTAGGGTCTTGAGACACCCTTTTACCAATTCTCCCAGGACACAAATCAATACATAAATATCTCATGACAATAAAAAAACGTAAAACAGACAAAATTCAGTGGGAACAAAATCCTCCATCACACTGTAGACGTAATACGTAATGTACGTTATATTACAGCTCCATTCGCTGGTGGCTTTATTGTACATATTCAACCACGAGCTGTTTCCTAAAAGGTACGATTCCATAGTTCAACATAACCAGTTCTCAAATAATGCAATCAACATTATTTTGATCAGATATGTTAGTACTTACCAACGAAATCCATCTTGCAAAGATTTTAGTATTCCTGCATTAATTTTTTGACAAAATCATTTTTCTTGCAACCCCACCGGACATAACAATGTCGAACAATTTATCCCATTTAAACGGGGAATGGCAAATACTTAATTTACTGAACTACTAAGTTCAGTAGCTAAGATACTTGAGTGATTTATAATTTTAGCAATTGATCATTTTTGGTTAATTATTTTCAATAATCAACCTACGTAGCCGTATGGTCACACATGGAAAAACTATTTAAAAAAAAAATTATTAAGCCCATTCAAAATTCGAGGTTTCATTACAAAGTACGTAAATTTTCAAAATCTGATAAAAGAAAAAAAAAACGCTGCAAATTCTTTCACTGGGTTTTATAATTCAAGGATTCATGATTTGAACTTCTACTAAGCTTTGGAGTGTGCTTGTTTCACAGGTGATAGAGCGATTATTGAATTTCAGGAGATATGCATAGAACACTTAAATCGGTTCTCAACCAAAATACCTATTTGGATTGATCAGTTGATCATATTTGTGTGCCTCCTGAAATTCAATAATCGCTCTATCACCTAAGAAACAGGCTCAGTAGAAATTCAAATCATGAACGCAAGCCAATTGAGTAATAAACCCCACTGAAAGAATTTGCAGCGTTTTTTTATTGAACCTCAATACCCCCCCACAATAAAAACATCTATAATTTATCAAGTCCTATAGCAGTCGTATTGCCTTAAAACTTCCCCAAATCCAAATTTAAACGATGTAGCCAAAGGTAGACTGATGCAGAGGAGGCACATAGATATCATCAACTGATCAATCCAAATAGGTGTTTTGGTTGAGAACAGGTTTACGTGGTCTATGCATATCTCTCCTGAAATTCAATAATCGCTCTATCACCTGTAAAACACGCACACTCCAAAGCTTAGTAGAAATTCAAATCATGAATCATTGAATAATAAACCCAATTTAAAGAATTTGCAGCGTTTTTCAAGAGTGATTACAATGGAAAAATATTCTATTTGAAAATTTTAAATTTCGTAGGACGGAGCATGCATATCAGGATGCGTCAACCCGTGTATCGGCTTTAAACCCTTTTAGGAGTTCACTCCAGTATCCAAATTCACAACATCACTAGGTTACAGCGATAAAAAAAACCCTGTTGTTTTTGTTTTGATCGCAATAACCTAGTGATGTAGAGAATGTGGATGCAAATGTTGGCACCATAAATCGGGCCACACATCTGGAACGGTTTGAGCTACGGACGTGGGGAGGAGCTCATTCGATTCCTCATGGAAAGTTCTTTAAAAAGAGTCCAAATTTAGGCCGCTTCGACTTTTTTGAGGTTTTTAGGGATTTTACAAAATTTTGACAGCCCTTGAAGGGCATTTTAAATTGAGTGAGAGAGCTGGCTCAAGAATTGGGGCGTCGTCGGACCACCACCATCTACACACTTTGAAACGTAAACCATGAAATTTTCAGAGGGGGTTAGAATTTTTTTTTCCAGAGCGGTTACAATGGTTTATTATGGAATAATAAATAAACTAAATGTTTAATAAAATAAACCAAAATTAATGATTAATTAAATGAACACACAACAAATTTCATAATTAATTTTCAGCTTGCTTTATTTTTCATGTTGCAATTTTTCAAATTAGTGTAATTATATTAGGAATTGACATCTGGAAATTTTCAATTGTGTTGTGTGTGACATTAGTCGGCTTTCAAGCGCAAAACAGCTGGGACCCTTGAGAACTGGAACGGGGAATTGAAATAGCTCCATTGGTAGAGCGCAGTCGTTCCGATTTGTTTAACCCTGGAATCCAAGGAGGAGTCAACTTGACTCCTCATATGCATCAAAAGGGGGGGAAGAGGGTTCGGGTGAGCCTCCCCTGCCTCCAGCTATGCTCCCATCAAGTCATTACCTCGTCCTCTCAGTGTGCTGTGACGTGCTGGCGTGCGAGGACCTTTCCCATCACACCAATTGAAAGTTGAGGGTTTTGCATCTAGGAGTCAATCTGACTCCTACTGGGAATAAAGTAGGTAATGAGAAGTCATTCTGACTTAGTCCCAGGAATAGCGCCTCCTAAACTGAAGTCAGTTTGTCTCAACACTTCAAAGTTAAATTCACCCACCAGATGGAATAGACCCCTCTTTCACTTATAAAATCTGTTTGATTTACAATTTTTAACATTTTTAGTATTGAATTGTTTGATGATCAAACAGTTTCACAGAGATGAGTACATCAGAATGGAACTGGAAAGAGCTTTTGAGGATGAATCTGATTTTACTACAAGGTAGATGTAGAGGTAATACTGCTGTAGGAGGAAGGGAAGGAAAAGACGAAAGTGCTTTAGTGTCCACATGTCACCTGGACCAGTAAGTGAAATGAGCCACGAAGTGAATGAGCCAATTGATTGTCCCATGTTATTCATAACACGAGAGATGTTCGAGCTCATTGTGGACTACACCATCAGGCAAATAAACGACAATCATCCAGAACCAAAATATAGCACTTATTCTGAGATTGAAGATGTAAAGGAGCTGCAAGGCCTAACAGATCTACGCAGTAGCAAAGAAGGACAACCACTTGCCTACAAGAACATTGTTTAATTTTTCTCATTCTGGAGAGCGGTACCGTTCAGTGATGTGCCGGTTTCGAATTTCTTATCAATTCTCTTCGTTTCGCTGATTATTATTATGATGGAAGAGTCAACGTTTGATTAGAAATCAATTTGAAGGGGAAAACCTGGGAAAACAGGGAAGGAGTCAAATGACTCCTCACTAGGAATGAAAGATGGAGGACGACCCCTTGGATTCCAGGGTTAATGTCACAGGTCAACCTCAACCCGAAAAGGCTACAGAAAAATCAACAATCAATATAACAGTTAAAATAATCACTTCGTCTTCATCCATTGCTTTGCGAATCTTATCCAGAATATCACCTTGCACCTACGTTCAAGACGCATTATTTCCGAATTTATCCAATTCTGTCTTCATTGGAACTGTATGATAATGAAGATGAAAGTTGATGCTGACGCACCTATCTGAAAAATATCACAGAATTTTTAGTCATAATTAGAGCTCGACATATATTTCTGTGATTCACCTGAAGTGCTTAACGAGTAAAGTTTGGTGAGTCATGGAGTTGGAATCCTTACAGAGAGAAACAGAGGAAGTCCCACGGAGAAGAATCCGAACACAGAGAAATTTAGCTTCCTGGGTACTAGAAGGTACAGTTGCAGTAGTTTCTGAAACGAAATATAATTGTTGATAAGTTTAACAACCTCCTCGATCAATTCTAACAGGCGACTATCGTTCAATGAAGCCTCGTTCCCGAGGGACGTCTTAAAAATGTATTACGTTAATCTGGGGAACAAAAAAGTAAACAGTACCTATGCGACATTTATTTCGATTATCGAGATACCTGACACCAATCTGATTGAGCTTTGAGTTTTAACTCAATGAAACAAAATTTAATTCTTATTTATTCTACGAACCTATCACTAAAGTCGATATCAACTTGAACATTCACGTACGTCGTTGAACAACGTCGAATCTTTGGTGATGATGCGGAATAGGTTGTCGTAAAAGTATTCCAGCTAGAACAAAAATACAAGTTGAGAGTTGGTATATTGCAACATGGTGTTTGAAGACAAAATTGAGGCGTGCACGGGAAAAATTAGAAATGACACTTTTTTCGAAAATGGGTTTTGGTTTATTATTCAATAATAAACCATTGTAATCGCTTTTGAAACAAAAATTCTAACCCCCCTGAAAATTTCATGGTTTACGTTTCAAAGAGTGTAGAATCCGAATCTGCAATAAAAAATTTTCCGTTCGGTCGTATGCACGATTTCTCCCGAACGGCTGAAGCAAAAAAGCTGAAATTTTCAGGAAAAATCCATGTTGGTCCGGCGACGCCCAATTCTTGAGCCAGCTCTCTCACTTAATTTAAAGTGCCCTTCAAGGGTTGTCAAAGTTTTGTGAAATCTCTAAAAACCTCCAAAAAAGTCAAGGCGGCCTAAATTTGTACTCTTTTTGAAGTAGTGATGTAGTAATGTGGATTCGGGAGTGAACTCTTAAAAGGCTTTGTAGCCGATACACGGGTTGAAGCACTCTGATAACCATAAAAAAACGCTGCAAATTCTTTCACTGGGGTTTATTATTCAATCGGCTTGCGTTCATGATTTGAATTTCTACT
Source organism: Creontiades dilutus (assembly GCA_031894815.1). Classification (NCBI taxonomy): domain Eukaryota; kingdom Metazoa; phylum Arthropoda; class Insecta; order Hemiptera; family Miridae; genus Creontiades; species Creontiades dilutus. The sequence continues at coordinate 369,587 of JAVIWC010004944.1, forward strand.
AAGCTTTGGAGTGTGCGTGTTTCACAGGTGATAGAGCGATTATTGAATTCAGGAGGCACGCAAATATGATCAACTGATCGATCCAAATAGGTATTTTGGTCGAGAACAGATTTACGTGCTCCATGCATATCTCCTGAAATTCAATAATCGCCCTATCACCTGTGAAACACGCACTCTCCAAAGCTTAGTAGAAATTCAAATAATGAACGCAATTCAATTGAATAATAAACCCCAGTGAAAGAATTTGCAGCGTTTTTCTCATCTTTTCGTAAATTTTTTCTCCGTTGAGCGTAGTTCCATGTATCAAACATTGGAAATAGTTGAAGGATCAGCCAAAACTAGCGTGTGGGAGGAGATGAATTACAAGGGAAGAAGTTGTATTGCCCACACTGAACGGGGAAAAATATGAGAGATCTCATCCATCTCGAATACTCGAGAAAAATGTGAACTCTAAGAAAGGGGCGCACGCGGAGGATACAACGGCGTGTAGGGGATGGAAGCAGCGTGTTCTGTTATTATTTGTTTAGCTCAGTTCAGTTTTAATAGCCTGATCGGTCGAAATAAGCGATTTGATTTAAGAAGACCGTGAGTGAAATGAATTATTGTGGAGGAATAGTCAACGAGTCGGTTGAAGGAGTACCAACTTCTACTTACAAAAACAGCAGAACTGGCTTTCGATATCTTAAATTATTGTTGTTCCTCAAATGTCAGTGATTTCTTGTTTGCTGAGACTTAACTACTTGACGACCCAAAATACCCTTTTCAGTGGATGTTATGTAAGACTGTATAGTCGGAATAAGGCTTACAAGAATATTGAAAATCGTTTTCCCAATCGAGAGAAAACTCTTGATTAAGTATTCAAAATCAATTTTCGATTTAAAATTTGATTCAGATTGAAAAACGCTGCAAATTCTTTCACTGGGGTTTACTATTCAATGATTCATGATTTGAATTTCTACTAAGCTTTGGAGTGTGTGTATTTCTTAGGTGATAGAGCGATTATTGAATTTCAGGAGGCACACAAACATGATCAACTGAACAATCCAAATAGGTATTTTGGTTGAGAACAGATTTACGTGCTCTATGTATATCTCCTGAAATTCAATAATCGCTCTATCACCTGTGAAACACGCACACTCCAAAGCTTAGTGGAAATTCAAATCATGAACGCAAGCCAATCGAATAATAAACCCCAGTGGAAGAATTTGCAGCGTTTTTTATGGTTATCAGAATGCTTCAACCCGTGTATCGGCTAGAAAGCCTTTTAGGAGTTCACTCCAGTATCCACATTACTACATCACTACATCACTATGTCACTAGGTTACTGATATCAACACAAAAACAATAATAAACCAAAATAACGCGAATGTTATTTTACCTTAAATCGGGCCATAGATCGGGAATGGTTTGACCTACGGACCTGGGGGGGCTCATTCGATTCTTCGTGGAGTGTTCTTCAAAAAGAGTACAAATTTAGGCCGCCTTGACTTCTTTTGAGGTTTTTAGGGATTTTACAAAACGTTGACAACCCTTATCCCTGCACTTTAAATTGAATGAGAGAGCTGGCTCAAGAATTGGGGAGTCGTCAGACCAACATGGATTTTTCCGGAAAATTTCAGCTTTTTTGCTTCAGCCGTTTGGGAGAAATCGTGCGTATGGCGTACGGCGGACGGACGGAAAATGTTTATTGCAGATTCGGATTCTACACTCTTTGAAACGTAAACCATGAAATTTTCTGGGGGGTTAGAATTTTTTTTTCAAGAGCGATAACAATGGTTTATTATTGAATAATAAAGCAAAATGATTCACATCGGGAAAAGAACTTCAATTTTTGAGACCAACTTTTGACAGGAATGCCCCACATATTAAACGATATTCTTTGCGACCGATTTGTTTGGTTCCTGCACTTTTGGTATGGTTGCTAACAGCTAGTTAGTTATTTATCATGGACATTTTAGAAGCCTTGGACATTAATTTCAAGACGGGGGTTTTCTCATAACTGTACTTGTATATTTGATATTTCGTTCGAAGCAAAGGTTGCCGCTAGTTTAGTGAAAGTAATGGGTTCAATTCTGACGTGGCTAAACTGCGCCAGTTAGTTCGTCGTCCGTTCGAACGTTCCGAGTTACAGTTCCTCCCACCAACTGCTATGATCGTTCCAGAACTGATATAAAGCCCAAATGAACCGTCCAATAATGTTATATTCAAGGAAAATAACGCACAGTCAAAGAGTTTTGATCAATCCTAGTTAGAATTTTGGAACTGCATGTAAATTTCGCCTTATAGTAAGGACTCGAGTTCGAAATCAGTCAAAGTTATCAAATATTCTAGGGCCTTCACAATAATTAATCAAAAATTTGTTTAATTTCATCCAAGTTTACTGCAAAACATGTGTTTCTTAATTTATTATGTGCATGCGATATGCGTTTTAATCATGCTTGACAACCATATTACTTGCCTCACTTTCTGCCTCACTGTTGGGCCACACGATTATCAAGAGCCAAAAAAGGTTTTCCAGTACAGTCATGATGCTCTTGAATCTAATTGAAGGCAACTCGGCCGAAAAAGACAGATAACCGAAACAGACGAGAGTGATTTCTATTCGAAGAATGAAACACAAGAGGAACGGGGAATAGTGTTTATGGATTTTCTCGATTAGGATGGACGTAGTGTGGATGTTGGCGCAGGAAATCATGGGAGATAATTTAGCGAAACGGCGGTAGTTGTTGATGCGTATGGAATTCAGTTCTATCAACCTGCCGTACTGCAAGACCACGAGGAGGGAAACGTACGCGAACATGAGATTCGCCGTTGTACGCAGGTAGAGTACGGTGGAATGAATGTCCACGGAGCTCATCAGGGCGATTGTCATTGCGACGTGGAACAGCAGAGCTGTACAACTCACTACATGCGGAGTTGGGGAAGTCAGCAGAGGTTTGATCGCTGGAAAAAATTCGGAGTCGAAAAACGTCGAAAGCATGTGCACGGCGACGGACATGTAGACGAGGAAGACTCTGATAAGGTCGATGTAGAGTTTGAGTTTCGGATGATCGTACATCGCCATTTCTCGAAGGAAAAAGGCCATAGCTGGCAGCCCGATGATGTGGACAATGGCGGAGACAGTGAGCCATTTGACCGAAATTCCGTCGTCATCGTACGGGAACACGCCGAAGAGCCGCGACAACCAGAAAACGGGCGATAGCTTCATGTTGAACCACAAGTGAGAAATAGCTGAGCCAGACTGGAGACGTATGTCACAACTATTTCCCCTTTTACAAGGACAATTTCAATACAAATAGCACCGGGAGCGCTTTGCTGATAGTTCAGAAAATGACGACAATCACGGCGGAAATGACTTTATCGTGAATGATTGGACAGCCGGCAGTTTTCGATTGTTGCATAATCAATTCGTCAATAACTAATGGGTATAGTGGACGGTTTTGCTTTGGGAAAACAAGCAGTATATACAGGGTGTCCCAGTAACTACGCTCCCACCCCTTATTTTCTCTAATTGTGGACGAAAAAAAATCGGACCAACGCTATTCTTCATAATTTTTTACGTAGAGTTCAGAAATGAAAAAATTGCGCAGCACGCAACCGCGCAACCATGCGCAACCAAGATCAACTTTGTTTTTTCAAATAGAAACTCCCATTTTTAATTGCAGATTCGAATTCTACGGAAAATTTAATGAACATTTGGATCCTCACAGAGAGGATCGGAACTAGGTCTGACGATTTCGCTCGTGGCTTCCCATTGCCTCACGCCCCTGGGTTGGGAGCGTTTTGGATTCACGTGATGTTGAGATCAGAGGTGAACTGTCTAACGACAGGACAGGCATACAATACTTGATAGGATTTTGGCCCTAATCATTGGGGCCTGCAGGATTCGAACCGGGGCAATCAGTACTCCCACTGAAAGTAAACAGTTAGAGGGCTGACGCCCCAGCTCGCTCGGACTACCTGTCCCCTGTGCTGCAGGAAGGAAACGGGATCCACCGAGGGGCTCTGTCCCTCAATGTGAACAACAAAGTGTTTGTTGAGGTTAAGTTGATGACGGTCGCTCAAGTCTTCCAACGTTCAACCGCAGTTAACGTTCGTAGAGAGTAATCTAGGAGTCCGTGAACTGTTGTTGACAGGTTATATTAGAGAATGGAGGTGTCGTGAACGACGACCTCACCATGGAGGGAACTTCCCCCCTCCTCATCAAAATAAGTATAGGTAGTGCTACTGGTCAACGGGAGGAGGCAAGAGCGCTAGGAGAGAAGGTACAGGTCAGTTTTGTCTTACGTACGTATTAGTTGTGCGCGTGTTTCGGATGCTGTCAGCGGTAAGTTTATTTCAGGTTCTGCCTTAACGCCCCAGCTCATAACAATTCAGTCACTCATGGAGGTTGATACTCCTCCATCCTGAGTACAGAGTAAATTACATTCAGTAGCTGTGGATACTCCTCCATGCTACAGTATACATTAGTCGCAGTAGCTGTCGATACTCCTCAAGCTACTTTCAGAATACCAATTCAGATTCAGTAGCTGTGGAAACTCCTCATGCTAAATCCAGTGTAATGCAGGTGTACCTAATAGCTAATGGACACTTCCGGGTAGTCGGACGAAAATCCAAGGTGAAATTCCTTGTTTACTTTACTTTTTTACTTACTTTCCTTCCTACAGCAGTTAACAGATGTCAACGGCCTCTTCTCGTTAGGATGATGGTTGGCCAAGTTGACGTGTTGTAACAGCAGCTTCCAGTTCTGCGCGTTTTTCTCTCCCGTATTACTACATAACAACCAGTTCACACATACTATCCAGCTATTCAGTTCTCACAATTACAGGTTTTCACAATAGTAGAAGTGTTTGGAGTGATGTAGAACTATTTGTTTTGGAAAGTTCTCATTGCGACAAGGATAAACTAAAGGGAGAGGTAGAGGAAAAAAACAAAAACAATTCAGGGGGTACGAACTATTGTTTCTTTGTTCCTTCTAAACTGACGTCTGTGTGACTTGAAATCCACCCGAGAACTAGAGCTAATAATTGTGGAACGGAGGATAGCGTAGTTGTGGGAGTTGGGATCGCGAGGGAGAGGGGAAGGGAGTCCCTGCGGTCCCGCGGGGTCCCGATCCCAGGAAATGGGTCGACTACTACATCACGGGGAGGCGAGAGACTTGAGGTTTTGCGGGACCCGGAGGCGAAAATAGGGGGCTAGGGGGGGGGCTAGGCCCCCCTCTATCACCCTCCTTTTCCATCTCCTTTATACAATTACCCGCTAATTCTTCCCCTCTCCCTTCCTCCAGGCTCTTCCAGCTGATTTCCCCAGCGGCCTGTCCTTCACTCCAGACCTCTCCCCCTCATTCTAGCGTTCCCCCTTCTCCCGGAGAGGATGGTGAGACGAAAACTCCAGGAAAAAAAAGAGGCGTTTCCCCTTTTTATGATTACTCGCCCGTGACCGCAGGGGGCAGCTCTTTCCTACCCCCCATACAACCCCCTTAAACCCCCTCATTTACCCCCTTTATTCCCGTCAAGTTCCTCCCTTCCTCTCCCGGTCGCCGCGTCATCCTGTCCCCGCTCCGCCATCCAAAACTCGTCTTCTACCCGAGTGAACAATTGCGCTTATTTACCGTTCCGTCGGGACTTGTAAAGAATGGCGAGCGCTCACGGCAAAATTCGGTATTTTCCCCCCTTTTTCTCCGTTTTTTTTTGTTCTACAACTTTAAATGTGAATTACAACCCTTTTAACAACTTGCTCGAGCATAAAAGTTCGCACTTTCCACTGACAGACGATCTCGTAACTCCGCCTTCAACCAACATCTTGTTTTCTCACTGTTAACCCTCTCAACCACTTGAAACTGAATTTAACTTAATGTCACCCCCCTCCCTTCCTCCCCCGAACCGACCACAACGAAACTCTCATTTTTCTGCGGTTCATTTGTTTAACAAACGTCCGACGGAGCCGAGATGAACTCGCTCAACTGTTTTTAAGCTAATTTGGAAAATTTACGGCGAAGGAAAAGTTTTATTGCCTACTCCGTTATTTCCTTCATAACCAGCTCGACGTTGTTGTGCGTAATAAGCTGGTCTGGTGGAACAAAGAAAACAAAATTCCGATTAAATTAGTTCAGAATCGCTACATGAGAAACCTGTTGAAGTTGAAGAACTTGTCGCTGCACAGAGGTACAGAACCGTCAAAAAGACCCTTAAAACTCCGATTTACCATCTATTTTGTCAAGATGAAGGCTACAAATATGTTTTTGTCACCTTCTGGGGACGTCATCTCTTGAGTTTCAGAGAGCTAACTTCACTTATAGGCCGGTGGACCAATCGTTTTAATACGAAGAACTACGAAAATGAAGGAACTCCCTCGCATTTCTTCCTATCGACTAAACAATCACAAACATGTAAATTCTGAAAAAAAAAAAACAAAAAAAAAAAAAAACACATAGGTATTGAAAAAAAAGGCTGTAAATTCTTTCACTGGGGTTTATTATTCAATTTTATTCATTTGGCTTGCATTCATGATTTGAATTTCTACTAAGCTTTGGAGTGTGCGTGTTTCACAGGTGATAGGGCGATTATTGAATTTCAGGAGGCACACCAATATGATCAACTGATCAATCCAAATAGGTATTTTGGTTGAGAACAGATTCACGTGCTCTATGCATATCTCCTGAAATTCAATAATCGCTCTATCACCTGTGAAACACGCACACTCCGAAGCTTAGTACAGATTCAAATCATGAACGCAACCCAATTTCACCCCCATAGGTGAAGTGCCTTTATTTTTTACCCCATTGATAATTATCATTCCCCTACCGCAATAAATGCGAAGCTCCCCCATGAATGAGAATTAATCCTCCATTCAGCGCTTTTCTCAGAGCCCTGGGAGTGTGATGGAATGGTTAGTTGGCCCTTCCCGATTTTAAAATCCACCCCGGAAGGGGGAACTACACCATTCCATCACCTCACAACGGTTATTGTTACTTTGAACTTGTATGTGATTTTGGTGTTTCAATCGCAGCACCGTCCAACCAAGAGAGAACTTCAAGCACCAGTACCTAATTGGTACGGGACGGCGAAGTAGGTATACACTACCCGCACGACCGCCAGGTCTTGAAGGTGGGGTTGGTCTAGCCCCTTGTTGACCCCAATCACCAAACCTACCTGGGTGGTATGAACCTATCTTTAGGGGAAGTGATGTTTTCAGATTCAGGAGACAAACTTTCTTGCACGGAATCAAAATATCCACTCGCAATCGGAGAGTCATACCATTCTGAATACTTTTCGGTATGAAGAATCATACCATTCTGAATACCTTTCGGTATGACAATCATCCGACGTCCAAATGAAATCGACCTCCAGCGACTCCATCAATTTGTGATGTCCGTATTCAGAATAAGAAATCTTTGTTTATTTGATGAAGAATGACATCCTGATCCATCTCCGATTGTATCGATAATTCGTGTTTTCGACCATGATACTGAATTGCCATGTTACTGTATTGCTGAATCGTTTCCCCTATTTCTTGTTTGCTCAATTTTTTATCTCATAAAGCAGAAGATACTTTGTTAATTTTAGTATTATTTAGGTATCATTATTTTTATTATTCTACACTTATGTAACTCCGAATTCCATGTCAGATGATGATAAAAATAAATGCTATTTTGCATTGAATTGAAATACCTTTCGGTATGAGCAAGTGTGGACGTGTACACTGATCCTTGTAATAAGCTGTATTTTTCGGCCTCCGTATGATTTCGATGAAGTTTTCAAGAAATATGCATGTTGGTATGTAGATGGTACCACTTGAATTTCATTGCTCACAAATCGAAATATCCAAAGAAATGGAATCTTAGTGATCAGCTCAAGGAAGTTGGTTAAAACTTCACCGCTCCTGCTTCCAATATCTGCCTAGTCCAGATGCCCAGAACACAAGCAACTAGGAGGAAAAATTCACTGTATCTACCATCATATAACCTCACACACGTTGACATCGAAAGGAAGGTGTTATTGGCATTGATTTCCGGCCCAATGTTTATCATCTTTGGTTGGCATGAGATTCGTCTTTTCGAGCACTCGAATCAGTTTTGTCAGTGCAACTTCTGGATCAGAATGACCACGGTAAGAAATCTCAAACTCACGCGTGTTTTACTTCATTCTGTCGTCAAAGACGTCGATACTATCATGAAGTACATTTTTATTTTTCAGATGTAGTACAGAATTACAGAGTTTCCCAACTTGGTAATTCGGGCTAGCCTAAGGTTGTAGACCCGTCCAAATTTCCAGGCGTTATTTTATTTAGCTTTTTCTAAAGCGCTATTTGTCGTTTTTTTTTATTTTAGCAAAGTAAATGATCGTCCAAATTTTGAAGAAAACATTTTTTTTAAACATTACCTTAATTCTATTCATTAGACTTGCGGATGTGATAGTAACGTTCAGGTTTCCGGCTCCAACTGCACGGTAAATGTTGAGTTTTAAGCGCTTTTCGACGATTCTGCAGCACTGTGCGGTCTACCTATCCTTGTGGTTAGACTTTAAGTATTCGCTTGTGTGTTTTGAATTCTTCCACGGTAATATTGGAGATAACCGTGTGTACCCTTTGATCCTGGGGTCTTTACGTGTGTGAGACGCGTCGTGCGTCTCATTCCAATTCATAACTGCGGCTATTGGTTGAATGAATGAATGAGAACGTGTCTTTATTGATTAAATGAGCCATACATTAGTCAATGAACTTGAACAACGTGTAATAATCGTGGTCATCCACTTGCCTGAAATTAGCACAATTTTTAAAATAAAATGTGAAACTTGAAATGAAACATCCTACTTGAAACAAGATTCAGTTGTACAAATGATTTGGAAAAAAAAAGAAAAAAAGCAGCTTCATTCATGACAGAAATCACAGGCCAGTAGTTGTGCAGGATCACCTCTGATTTTAGTATACCTAGTTAAAAGGGACACTTGACTACGTGGCAACTATCAAATATGTTATTTTATTCTATTCTCATATTATGTGTCTGAAGTTTTGCGAATTAAATTGTGATAAAGTAAACCTTCTGGAACTAAGGCTTTAATTGTAAAAAGATTGGATAATCTTTCAATCCGATCGTTTCAACACCACATCCTGACAGCTCAAACGCTCAACGAGAATGGATCCGCTATGGCTTCAAACTTTCGATAACTTACAGAGAAGATGGAAATCAATTCGGAGTCTTACTGAAAGTATTGACACATTTCTTAGAGTCAACATGTCTAGTAGGATATCAATTACAGTCCTGATTACGAAGCTGCGAGAGTTACGCTCGGAGCTTTTTACGTCAAAGGCAAAAATTACATATTTGCGAGGCAGGAATTAGCCACTCGGAAGCAGCCATCTTTCGAACATATCGATCAGTATGAAGTAGTTCTCAAGTCATTTGCGAAAAACTGTGGCTTCACGATTGTTTCTGCGAAGATTAAGTTATTGGGGATGATTTTATCGCGGGATTGCGTTCTTCCCCTATCCGCCAACCCTTCCTGGAAAACAGAAATTTAGGATTAGATGAATATTACATCAACCCTGTACAGTCCCGAGGGCATGGCCAAGTTGAGAATATAATGGCGTCCTCTAGAAGACGATGTCCCTAGCGATGAAAAGCTGACGACTAGAGACAACCCGATGGGAAGAAGCGCTCGAAGATTCGCTGGATGCCATTCGATCTCTCCTATTTACTGCAACAAACTGATCTCCTCACGAAAGAACGTTCGGCCGAGCACGAAAATGGCCATACCTTCATGGCTGACCAAGCTATTGAAGCTCTTCATGAAATACTAGTAAGAACTCGGAAGAATTGATTTGATGGAGCAAACTATGCACTGGTAAGAAGGCATGATGAAAAGGAAACCACCGTTTCTTGAAAACACTTATCTCCTACCGGGGACAAATCTATTTTTGGGCCGGCACAAGAAGACAGTGACAGTGATCCTCTCAAGAAGTGCAAGCTCTTCAGATTTTGCCGGAATCCGAAGGTCCTAACAAGAGATATACTTCGGTATGCTACGAACTTTGACTGTCAGACTTCCTGAGTTAAGAAGATCCCAGAGATCGAGAAAATGTCCAATTTATTTGCAAGACTACGTTCTAAATCAAAGGGGGAGAATGTGCTGGATCACTGATGATTATAATATACCTAGTTCTTAGGGACACTTGACCACGTGGCAACAATCGTACATTACATTATTCTGCTCTCACATTTTGTGCGTGAAGTTTAACGGATTAAAGCCTTAGTTCCAAAAGGGATTACTTTATTACAGTGGTACAACAGAAGAAGAAAATAAATGGAAAATTATAGATAAGAGATAATGGGATGAAAGTTGTATATCATTTGGATGGAAAGCAATTAATTAGCTTCCGACGCAAAAAAGAACAATTATAATACAAATACAAAGTCACAGAGATCCATAATCTACCATCGCCTTCCGTCCTGGCCCCCATGACATAGCGCAGGACTTAATGAGCAAGGATCTTCCGATTAAAGCAATTTTAGATAATTACTCCAATCTTTGCCCTACCAAGGTACCTCCGTCTCACAATAAGCAGTGCCGTACAATTCGCAAAGAAATAGGATGCATTTTGATATATGAATGCCAAAAGGTCCCCTTCAATTTCAAAGTTTGTCGTGTAGCCCATCAAAATGTGCGTAAATGGTTTCTTTGCTCCCCATGAATAATTTTCCCAGCTGAATGCTGATGAAAACGTCGATGAACACCGTGTACATAAAGTGTTTTGAACACCTTCACAGCCCCTTTACCTTTGATCTGAGTGGAGTGGTGGCAAATCATGACGAACATTCAGGCTCCAAAGAAGTCCAACTTATTTTCCTACCCAAATCGTCAGTTTATGAGCACCAATCTCGCTTTCCTGGTGACCATTATCTCCCATCTCACTCCATCCAAGGTCGTTATTCCATATGGTCTAGACCAGGGGTCTCCAAACTACGGCCCGCTGGGGGATTTGGTCCGGCTCGCTGCCCGCGGAAAAACATGGATGGATGGAAAAAATTAGGCTACCGCCAGAACGTGATGATTCCAAGGGAATCAGTTGTTTTGCCAGACAAATGAAATCAATTTTTGGTTCAACGTATCTATACGAACAAACCATCTCAAAAATGACAGATGTCAAATCCAAATATTGAGCAATGATTTCAGAAGAACACTTAACAAATTTGCTTACGATTAGAACAACAAACTATGATCCAAAGTGGAAAGTCCTGGTAAGCAAAAATCAATTGCACACATCACATTAGATTGGTTTTCCAAAAACATTTTTTTGAATGTAAATAATCCTAAATAAATTAATACAATATATATTTCTTATATACTATTAGGTCTTGTTTCCTATATTGGGTATAATTTTTAATTTGTGAAATTCGTCTAGGAGTGCTTAAAAACCTTAATTTCAACTGTCTGACTTGCAAAATTTTCCATTCCTGAAAATTCAATGGTTAAAATTTTAATGAACAACGAAAAAGGAATCATGGAATTAAAAAAATATATTTAATCACTAAGAACTAATTGTTTGTTCCTATATTAGGCCTAATTTATTATCAAACTCGTCTAGGAGTCTAATTTTTAAAATTTTCCGGGGGAAAATCAGTTGGGGGCCTAGCCCCCCAGACCCCCTGTTGAACCGCCCCACCACCTCCACATTATGATATGGCCAATGGGGCAAAGTTTGGAGACCCCTGGTCTAGACAAGCAGTATATAGAGATCCGCAGCAATAAGTTTAGGAATCCCACGAATCACCGCAAAGTGATTAATAATGTCGATTTAATCTGACCACGTTAGGACTCACTGTTCAATATAGATTGATTTAGTCAATTCGATGACTCATCGAAACTCCAATAAGCGATGGGTTGATCCCATAGATTTATAAAACTCCGCTGATCCACTTCAGCTCTGCTCTTCATTCCAAACGCCCATCCGACCACGATATGACCTCAACCCCCAACTATCGCTAGGTACGAGCGTGGCGTTCCCCTGCCCACGACGTTGATTCATGTGTCTGCCAGACGAGAGAGGACAGCCAGAAGAGTTTCTGGGGGAAAAGGGGGAGCCCAGATTGGACCTAGATGAGATGAAATCTCGTAGGCGTCTCCTGCCCCCGGTCCACGCTATAGATGCCACGTCAAAGGGGAAATGGAAAAACTCCGATCGCCGCAGTCTGAAGGCCTGGGGATTTATTGAGGTTATTATTCCGAAAAAGGGGGAGCGGACGAGCCTCCCCAATGGAGAATGGCTCTCTCACATGGTTCCCCATTGTTTACAATCACTTCAGCATCGTTGCCTCCGCCCTTGCCCCAGGGAGTAGAGACAATCTATATCCAGTTATTCACTTTCCTTCGTTTTCATTTTCGTTTGAAACGTTAGGAACCTGATTTGAAGAACCTCTTTCCTCGAGGGGAGAGAAGATATACCACCTCACACATCACATTTGTCTTCACCACCGGCCCTGAATGTGGAATAGAATCCTGACAGGATTCCGAAGATATAACATTCTCTTTCCGTGTAAACTAGTTTTCAATCACTCCAGCCCAAAATCACATTCACTGACATTAAAGCATTTATTGGATCAAACCTTAAAATCAAATTATCACTATAACGGTATTAATAGATTTCTGTAGAACGGAAGAAGATGAAACTGAAATAAATTTTAGGGTAGTATTGAAGTACCTACCTACTCATTACTATCCCAACTTGTTGGAATCAATTTCAAGACCGTATGCATTAGGAAAGACGGACTTAATATACCATTCTCACATCTTATTTCTTGAAATTATATTAGGTACACATTATGTTATGTATTTGTGTGTGTGTTAGGAAGATTTATTTATCTTTTCCATCTAGATTATGTTGAAATAATAACTCATGTGTCAGTAGTGCATAGGATAACCAATGTGATAGAACGATGCTTTGAAGCCAAGGAAATCTGCTCTGCAGTTTTCCTTGACGTCTCACAAGCATTCGACAAAGTTTGGCACAAAGGCCTCCTCGCCAAGCTGCACAGGGGCCTCCCCCTTGAATACTATCAAATACTGAAATCTTACCTATCAGAAAGGCACTTCAGAGTCAAGCACGAAGATGAGTACACCACCCTGAGGAAGATAAAGGCAGGCGTGCCGCAAGGAAGCGTTCTTGGGCCAGTGCTCTATCTATTGTATACAAGGGACCTCCCAGAACCCCCAAAAGCTGTCATAGCAACGTTTGCTGATGATACTGCAATTTTGACGACGGGTAGGACAGTCAAACTCCAAGATTCGGCGAACCGAGTTTATCAATGGACCTCCAAATGGCGAATTAAACTTAATGAAACAAAAAGTACGCATGTAAACTTCACTTATCGCAAAATTCAAAACATCCCAATCACCATAAATTCACAAGAAATTCCGTATTCAAATACTGCTAAATATCTGGGCATGGAGCTGGATGCCAAGCTACGCTGGAAAGAACACGTCAAAAAGAAAAAAGAAGAGGTCAACGCTAGATGGTTTGTATATTAAATCAGTTGTAACAATGAATAAATTAAAAAAAAAAAAGTGTCAGTAGACCAGAGCTAACTTTGAGATGTTCAACAATGAATCAGAAATAGCTTCAGTTAAAACGGAATGTAAAGTTATAAACTGAGATGATACTGTAATATCAGTTTTGTACACTAACTAAGTATCTTATAAGTTCCAAATATTTCTTTCTATTTGGATAAAATTATGTAATGTAAGGATTATGTAATGAATTATGTTAAGGAGAGAGCTCCGAAGAGATGGTGTCGCGAAGTGATCCTGCCGAGATTCCCAACTAGTAAGCCTGAGGCAGATTTCCTGCACCACTCCGAGAACTTGATGTTATCATATTATGGTCTCGTTAACGGAACAGAGTGAAGTACCACTCCCACAATTCAAGCAGCCGTTGGTTGTGTGGTAGCAATATGTTTTGCACCTATGATCGAAAGCAAACTATTTGCCATTAAAAATTTGATTTGACAGCTGCAGAAAAGACAGGCAGGAATGATCAGATTGGAAGCTCCGGTGGTCGCGATTGGAATGGTGGTCAACAGGTGGAATACATTTTAGATGCAGCCGGAGCAGATACGATGCCAGCACCCGCAGGATTGCTAAATACATACTTACAATCGCTATGAAAATGTCAACATTTTGAATTTCATTGCAGCAATAGTAGGCTTGATTCTTTTGACATGGATATGTCTTTTAGTTGTGGCTCAAGGAATTTTTCCCGACACTTTTTTTCTCCACACAGAATGCAACGCTCCGGCACTTTGGATTACTATTAACTCGAAGAGTGAAGGCTAGGCAGATATAAATGAGGTTAATTTTTCTGTAAAATAAACCGTTGTTTTTCTATTGATTTGCACGTTTCTCTTGATTGTCACGCACAACAATTAATTTCTTATTTTCTCATACCAAAAGTTAAGATAATGGCTCTAACAGAGACGTGGGTTGAAAACGATGAAAAAGTTGATTTGCCTGGATAGAAACCAATTTCTCAATTCAAAAACTGTACGCGCTGGAGGTGTATCTACGAGAAAGAAGAGTGTTCATTCGTTCTTCAATCTGAAGACCATGAGCTCCAGAAATTTGATAGAGATGCTATGCAAGAGAAGAGAACAACTGTATCACATGATGGAGTTGGTGATATTTGTGCAATCCAAACTACAATCAAAGGTAGAAGAGCATGTCCATTTACATCACACGTGAGACTTTTATGAATAAATTGGAACAATCTTTCGCACTTCATCTAATTGCTTACAATCCCAAACTTGTGGGAATCATATAGGTACTTCTTGAACTTGAGTTGAGCACAATTCCAATAACTCTTTGGGATGATCTCAATGTGAATTCGAAGACCACTAAAGGTACAAAATGTGTAACTTTCATAGGTGAAACATTCAATTTAGAGTTGAATAGTGATCCAGCTATCTCTACAACCCGAAACATTACAGTCATTGATGCTGTATTCACACGACATATAGATGATGTGGAAACAAGACATTTCATCTCATATTTCCTTACCATGAGCCATGATTGAGCATTACTAATACTAATAATTGAGCACTACTACTGCTGAAAATTGCAAATTTGGACAATTTTGTTCATTAATGTTCAATGCCGATAAAGCTTTCATAAAATATATTGCGTGTATTACATTTATTTCATCACTTTAATTTTCTAATTACACCTCAAATGGACATATCCCTGATCTATTGTTTTTCCCCCAAGGAAAAATTTCCTCAAAATTTTAATTTAAGGTTCCATGATAACATCAACTCGTTAATACAAACTCAAAGCTATATTGGAAGTTGATTTATTATTTTATTCTCTAGAATGACATTCTATACTGCGAAGGTTTGTGAAAAACGTGATGTTTTAAACAAAAAAATTTTCCTCACTTTTGGTTTCTAACTTCCTTGCGGGCCGATTCTATAACTAATTTGCAATGTAGTTGTCTTTTTTCATTCGATTCGTTTGCTCTATGCATATCTCCTGAAATTCAATAATCGCTCTATCACCTGTGAAACATTCACACTCCAAAGCTTAGTAGAAATTCAAATCGTGAATCATTGAATAATAAACCCCAGTGAAAGAATTTGCAGAGTTTTTGATTAGCAATCAATAGAAGATTTGCTTTTCTAGTAACCCCGCCTGTCTAAAGCCACATTCTGCGACTCGGAAGGAAGGTTGTGTTGACGAATATGAATCCTACCACTTTTACACAGCCGTTCAACCTACTAAAGAGTGACCTTCTCACATTGATATCTTCTTGTTTCTGGTTCACTTAGATACCAGACTTCAGATGGATGGCGAGAGAACTATTTAACTACAGCAAATAGTTGTCGAGTGCCAAGTTCTCCTGGAACGAAACTAATGCTTTAACTACTTTGTTGGACTCAGCAGCAAAATGTTGACTAACGTAGGGCAGTTAAGCAAATAGTGGACCTCAAGAGGAATGGAAAGGTGGGTTAGTAGGTACGTGGACCCCCCAACCCCGCCACCACTGAGTTGGCTCTGGAATCGAAGCCTCTTCCCTACATCGAGGACACACCTCTTTCCAACTTTATGTCCTCCGCCTCGGATTTATTTTTTATGGACCGAGTTTTGTCGGAGTTTTGAAAGGACGGAAGGTGGCACTAGGGTCGGGAAACTTTCTGTATTATACGACGAAAGGAGAGAGGAGTAGCGGAGCTCTCTCCAACTTCTCTTCTCATGCATTTAAATTATATCTTACGAGGTGATACCACCTACCCCGCCCCAGCGTGTCGTGAGGTTTAAAATTATTCTGAAAACTGCGTTTTGACGAGGCGATTCGGGGTGCGGTGTGCGGAAGAATTTACCCCGCTCCTGACTCCATACTTCGCCCGCGTATTATACTCGCACACATGACCATATGGTTACGCAGTTTCGTGTCAAGTACAGTACTTAGTTCAAACGAGTTAACTTAACTTACCGGGTATAACAATGAGAAGATGGAGTGGACTGGTAGCCCCTTCCAATTAATGATGCGATGTGCCCGCAACACACAGAGGACACCCTTGAAGCTTCAGGTTTATGGTCTTGTTTAGTAGATTCAAGAAACGTTACGGGGGAACTATCCATATTCATCACACTCCCAGTTCTTCAAAAAAATGGGAGGCAGCCATTTGTGATCCAGACGCCGCAAAAATCCCTCAAATCCAACGCTTTTCAATTTTTGGATCTATATTTATTTAAAAGAATATCAATCATACAACAACTGAGCATAGCCCCATCATGTTAATTAGCGCTCGTACTGTAATTAACTGTTAGTAAAGTTGATATAGCATTTCCATATCAAATGAATCCTATTAAGAAAATGAGTGAAATGAGGCACCTAGATAGGTACATACCCTGCAAATTGCAGCTAGATGCAGTCGTATCTATCGTAGAAAGAAGTTGACAAAATGGAAATTCTATGAATTTTAGGCGTAGGATTGTCGAAGTAGATCTCACCTTAGTAGAATAGGGAAATTCTAGGTAAGTGAGACATTTCACACTGTTGAATGTGAGTGGGTACCTCACGTACCTATCTAGTATCTAGTGTACCTCTTTTCGCTCATTTTCTCAATATGAACGAGGCAAAGTCAATACACGTAGACTTTACCTATAAAAAGGTGAAATACATACCTGTTATACTGGACGGAAAGACCATCCCTTACTCTAACCAAGCAAAGTACATTAGGATGACGCTTGATGCCAAATTGAAATGGAAAGAGCATGTCAAGAAAAAGCGGAAGGAGCTTGATATTAGGTATCGAAAAATGTACTGGCTTATGGGCAGACACTCGCAGCTGTCAACGTCTAATAAGCTTATGTTGTACAAGCAGGTCCTAAAACCTGTGTGGACCTATGGTGTGCAGCTGTGGGGCTGCACTGCTAATATCAACATCAAGATTGTACAAACATTCCAGAACCAAGTATTGAGGAACATCGTCGATGCACCTTGGTACATTCGGAACGACAACCTTCATAATGATTTGAAGATCGAGAGTGTCGCTGCCACAATACAAAAATTCGCCGTTAAACACTCCGAACGGCTAAAGGGCCACGTCAACGCAGAGGCCGTTCATCTCCTAGACGTTGACAACCTTTTTCGAAGACTAAAGAGAAGAAAGCCGTTCGAACTGACACTTGACGAATAAAGACTTATCGCGAGTGAAGTGCGAACCAACTATTATTAGAACAAAAGGAACTCCTGTTATGTACAAGAGGACTGAATATTAAATTATGATACTAGAAATAAGTTACTAATAAGTTGTTAAAACTGACTTGATTGTAATTAAAATAAATAAGAAAAAAATTCTCAATAGGTATAATTTGGTCAGGAAAAGGTTTAATTTGGCTTTGAAATGCTAAAGTCCGTTGGCTATACGCTGGGTAGCATCCTTTCACCACATTGAATAATATAGCACACTGAATAATAATACGATTCTGTTGAAATTGATATAATATTATTACACCGTTCTACCCCGACTACAAACCACTAGAAAGTGGAAAATTGATGCTTGGTGGATTTACGTAGAAAGACTAACAGTGGAGTACAGAAATAATGAATTGTATATGCACTGGTTTTTGTCTCTAACAAAATTCTGATTTGTTTGACATATCGGGTTTCCCACGGACGCATCAAATTGCCATGAAAGCGATTACGAGCCTTCCAAGAAAAATACACATTCGCCTACACAGTTCATCCGTTTCGGAGAACTATCAAACGATCTAATTTGTTACCGCCACTGACCTCGTTTGTAAATATGTTAAAATTGCCCCTTCGATTAAACGGATTCGGCTCCCTGGACCGTTAAATCACGATGAAAGGCGCTTTAAACGTAACAACGAAGGCCAAGTCTTTACACGTGGGATTTTTTCGGTTGATTTGACCTTTGATGATTTAATTTGTGTTTTGCCCACAAGGCCGCGTTAGCAGTCAGATGGAAAATCGAGGGGTTCATTGTCTGTCAAAGCGTATTCTTGCGGAAGTGAACGTTCGATCATTTGTCTTCGGTCTCAAAACTAATAATCTGAATGTAATAAACCCCCTAAAACCTATCATTCGAATCTCTGTCGCGTATAAGCCGTGCCATTAAACCCTAATGAGTAAAGACGATAAATTGTAAGATCTGTCCTTCCCAATGTCTGCTGGAGAATTTAGTTTAGCTGCCGCACACAAAATTGTACGTCACCAATAAGCTTGAAGTGTGTAGGAGGGTGGTGTTGCTACGGTCACACAATATCGGAATCCTGGGTGCTGAAGGAAGGAATTGGTGCTTCACACCTCATGTAGGCAACATATCCCTCAAAACATCTTGAAAAACGCAATTCAAATTAAAAAATTACAGTAATAACAATAGTAATACCACCACTATGTAATACATACTTATTCATACTTACGGAAACAAGTGAGCGGTCAAATCAAATCAAATCATCATTATTGGCAACAAATGAAATTACTTACACAAAATTTACAAAAATAATTTACAAAGTAATTTTATAATTTGATAAGTTTAAAATGAAAAGAAGTAAATAACGTTGCCCCCCGAAGAATAAGTTTTAAAACTTGTGCTCTTCAGAGGAGTTCAAATAATAATAAATAGATTTAAAAAAAGAAGAAATGAACAAAGTGCCAATTTTTATTAATGAAAAGTGAAATAATTATAAATTAAACCAAAAAATACTAGGTATATTTATAAAATAATGGAAATAAATGAAGAACAATTTTACTGGAGCCACAGTGGCCGGAAATAAGAGTCCAATTCTCTTCTAAATGACAACAAGTTGCGGAAATTAAAAATATTTATGCCATTTTCGTAGAAGAATCTCAAAGCCTGAACGGAAGCATTTCTTTTAAAAAATTCTGTCTTCACAGTCGGCAAGGTTATCCGTGAGGAACAATAGTTTCGACTACAAGCCGAAGAGGAAACATGATCACTCCTAATCCCGGAGCGGAACGAAAAACATGTAGACAAGATTGAAATAAAAAAAGTTGGGATATATTTTTCACATTAAATTGAGTATAAAGGAGGGATGTTGGGTATCTCATAGGTTTATTTAAAATTATTTTCAAAATGCGGTTTTGGATTACTTGTACTTTTTTAATCGACTATTTTATTTGCACTACCCCAAACAATGATGTCATATTTAATAATGGAGAATACTAAGCCAAAATATACGGTTCTGATATGTTCCTTAGATAAAAAGCTACGAATTTCTTTTAAAACATAAAATAATTTACGAATTCTAGTGATTAAACCCTCTATGTGCATTGAAAATTTCATGTTCTTATCAATAGTAACCCCCAAATATTTACAATGATCAATTAACGGGAGGGGAGTGCAACCACAGTTTGATACATTTGTGAAGCAGGCAGAAGTGGTACGGAATTTTATAGCATAATTTAAGGGGAATTGCCTATTACCAATCGAAAATCCCAAGACGGACGTTTTTATCTGTATTCAAACAAAACTTATTTAGATAGAACCATTGCTTGACCAAAAATAGATCAGAATTAATATTGTCTACCAGACCATCGTACTCATTTCCCCAGAAAACCAAAGCAGTATCATCTGCGAATCCAAATAGTTGACCATGAATATTAATGTTCAATAATTCATTAATATATAAAATAAACAAGATGGGTCAAGCCGAGTCGCGGTGGTCATCAAAGACTGAGGCGGCCAACATCAAAGCCGCACTGTATGGCGGAGCAACAAAAGATTGGTCTACACCAGACGATTCGAGATCATTCCTTCATATTGCCTATATAAGTGGGTGGGTCAGAACTTTAGTTCAGCTTAATTTGAGCTACTGAGGTGATAAGTTCGACAAGCGATATAATAGCGACGTCCATCAGGGATCTCCACCTATTTATCCGTACCGAACAGCGTGATTGATCGTGGGGTTTGGTGGTCAATTTTAGTTTCGGAAATTGCGATTATTTGCAATCGGTGCATTGCCATGGATCTGAAATCCATCCCAGTCAATTTTGGAGTCAAAATTACTTGGAAATATCTTTGCACTTGCCTGTGGCAATGAAAAACGTCGAAAAACCACTTTTTTGGTACGTTTTTACTAGTTTTTGGCACAAAGCATTTACGCATGTGATGCAGCTAGATGTTAGGACCAACAAGACTGCACGCGGAGTCCACGTGCGAAAGAGTGGATTTTTACATCCCTAGTGTGGACGGACATAGCAGATTAGGGGTCTACGTTCCTTGAAAAGTAAAATTTTTGCCTCAAGATTACAAAGGGGTTTTATTGAAAACGATGAACTAAAAATAACTGATTAATTTGAGCTATTTCAACGACTTTGACATGTCCACCAAGACCACCGTACGTTCATCCTTTAACTGGGAGAAAAACAAATTTACCATTAATGAGAACGAAAACCCGTATATTGTGTCTCTTGATGAAAAACACAATTTTGGTTAGCTTCCCCAGTAATGATGACACTCATGTTGAAATTTGGTATTAAGGTATTGAAACTGTAATCAAGCAGTTGTCAATAGCATGTACAAGAGTTGCTCTGTAACACCATCATGATTTTTAGATGCCATAACCAGTGTTTTTATCTACACGAAGTTATTTGTGTTCTGCTCATACTTTCTCACGTTGTAATGGGTAATTATAATAATTCCTTAATATTAAAACTATAATTGGTTTTCTAAATACAAAATTACATATCCATGCATTGTAGTCGTGCAAGTGGTAAACGAATTTCTTTGTTAATCTCAAGAATCTTTGTTTATGTTCTGTGCGCTGTTTCAACTCTCACACTTCTCACTTGTTTTCGCCTTGTGTACCTCCTTTATTTTGGAAGAGAGCTGAAAACATATCCTAAGTTATGACCAGATTTGTGTTTGATTTTCGTGAAAATACCGAAAAGATGAGCTCAGATCGTGTCCTCTATCCTTCACGATTCCATGTACTTGAAAGTGCAACTGGTACTTGAGAGTACTTGGGCCAAATGGTGATACATTTCTATCCTGCATATCATGGTAGCAGAATAACAATGTTTGATAAAATCATGTCGTCATTCACACTACCGATACATTCAACAAACAAATTATCAAGGAACATTACGTTTTATCATACATTCGATTGTGTTAATCATTGAGGATGAAGCATTCATCTTGCGTAATCATTGTTAACATGCTTATTGTTAATGTAGTGTTGTTAACAATCATGTATTAGTACATTTGATTGCTTTTAGAGTAAGTATATTAATTTCATTTTTAGTACGTGAAGTCTGTTGCATGGCTAAATGTACTAACAAGTGTACATGATCATTGATCTTTTATTTTTTGAATTTACGAGTATATCCTATACGTCCGGAGCAAAGAACTCCACGACGAATCGAAAGCGGATTGTGTTCTTGGCCTTATGCTTTCTGGTTTATCGATATCAGAAATTTAGATGTAGTGGACTGTATTTTAAGGAAAGCTGGGAGAACCCAGGAAATGGGACTCACCGGTAGATCCTTGATGGTCCAGCTCTGAAGTCGATGCCGCACGGCTAATAAGGTGACGGGAAATATCAGAGGAAAAGTAAGGGAATTGAGAAAGAAACCCTAATACGGCAGCAATAATTTCCGCGGAAAACAGGGTTTAAATTGGACGGCGATTCGGAGAATCCGAGTGAAAAGAACAAAGACGAGAGAGCATGCGCTTGACACCTAGCGACCTCAGGTTCAATCAAAGATCAACGCGCTTGATCCCTCTTCCCGCAATCACCGCGTTAGGCCAAACCACTTTCAATTAACCACAAGACACTCCAGCGGCCAGAACCTCTCAGTACCCCTACATCGGGTTGCTGGTGGACGTCCCAGTTCTCGTAGTACTCGAAGGGGGTCTTCGAGGCAGGGTATGCCGATACATCCCCATTTTCTTCTCCTGGTTTGGATTATAATTAGGGTTCCGACAGATTCCATCCTTTCGTCTTCATTGGAAATCACGGTGGGTCAAAAAGGGGTGGGGAGTTTTCTCCGGAGATACTGGTTAATAACTGGTTAACTTCGAGCTCTTAGTTTCTGTTCCCGTGAGGCAAGGCTCACAACCAAACAGCCTTTACTTTGTAGCAGAAGATTCCAATATTGATCGTAGTTGTCGCGCCATATTTGGTAGATCTGGAAAAATTCAGCACTGGCCTTGCGGATACGTGGTGCACTCTGCCGTGGTATGTGACGTCCATCTCCTCAATCACCATTCTGTTCGCATGGAGAGGAGGGATAGTGAGAACGCACATAGTCAATTATAAAACTCTAATCAATATATTTAATCCAGACTTATCTATATTACTTTTATGTTTGCAGGTGGACAGCGCGAAATGTGGGATTGCTTCAATAAAATGTTGCACGTTATATGGTTAGTTCAGCGTAAAAGTTGCTCGTAGTCTCCTTGTAGATTGATCGTTGTCCAAATCAAGTTGACATTTCTTTTAACATGAATTACTGCGCCTGCTTCATTTATTCTATCAATCAAGGGAAGGGATGTTTTACTCTCACCTACAAAGATTAGCACAGCCACTTGGAATAACAGAACATGTGGAGTCTACTTGGGTACAATTAGTTGTAAAATCCAGAAATTGGGTGGATTAAGTTGCCTTTGATTTAGTTTCCTGTTGAACTATTAGTAACAAGTGAAATTTAGTTTGGCTAACGTGATATTAACTCAACGTTCCTACAATGCAAGCATTGCTTACCAATATATTTTTCAAGTAAATCATCATAGCCAAGGCCTTCTTTGCTCGTAACCTCCACAAACACTGAAATGACTCATTCAGATCATTAGTATCTGAAAATCAACTGAACCGACGACAACGAACTGATGCAACTGGGATGAGGTGCTGCCAGAGAGAGCGTATGCTCATATGGGACAGATTTTACTCAAACCAAATTTTTGCCATGCACCAATCTACGTCCTGCCACAACAATCGACTTGAACAAACAGAACTATGCAAACCAATTTGAGAATGTCGTGTGTTCTGTGGCGTTGAAAACATTTCAATAGCCTATGGTTTCTAGTTAAGGATACTAGAAAGCTGTGTTCTATACTTAATGTTGTACTTTTTCTCCCTTCTTTTGATTCTGCAGTCACAACATCAACGAAGCGACTGTGTGCCGAAGCAATCCAAGGATCTGCAGGGACCTAGAGTTTTCCACCAGCTTGAAGAAAGCCATGACAGTGTGGAGAGAAGGTGTGGATGATGACAACGGCTCGACAGCCAAATAATCATTCTCGATTTTATTTAAATGGATATTTGATTTAAAAAAAAATGCAATTATAAACATACAAGTTGAATGTACAAGAATAAAACGGTTAAATGTCAACTTTTAACTTGGCCCTTGTTTAATTCTTGCAAATGATCACCAAAAAGATTACGTTCAAGTTTAACACTACGACTGGCCCCATATCATCGTCCCCGTTCAACATTGACGAGTCAGATCCTTGCGATATTCGCAAACGTGAAATCATCGCAACATGCAATGATATGATCGCATATTTTTACAATTTTAATTTAGTTTGGAGTGTTTGTATGTGTTCAGATTACCTGTTTCCGATTGGCAACTCAATAGGTTGTAATAACGGCGACGTTCAATCACATAATCTGCAATATCCATCTGCCCACATTAATGTCTGTATTAATTTCCCTCATCATAGCTTTTGTTGATCATAACTTCTGCTTTAAACTTGCTTAATGATTTGACTACAATAATTTGGTTCTCCGATTCCGAAGTTATTAGGTACCAGCTGGTATTAAGTTATCACGATAGGAATGCAGTAATTGAAAGGAGAGTCTGGAGAGAATCCGGTGGAGCCGAACATTGCCGATCCGACTATTGCCGAACATTCCATTCTTTTTGTTTTGATCGCAGTAATCTAGTGATGCAGTGAATATGGATATTGGATTGAACTCCTAAAAAGGGTTTATAGCCGATACACGGGTAGAAGCATTCTGACATTAATGAAACTAACAAGAACTGCACAGGTGCTTTATGTTTCACAAACCGAGACGTAGTCTGTTTTCAATTCAAATTGAGGTTTTCAAGGAATAAAAAGCAAAACCTCGATTTTCCCAAAACTGATTTCCCGGTGAAACTGCTTTTCTCCTTTGAACGGCAGAATTTATCAGGGCCTAAGCTAGTTGTGAAGGCATTATTTTGATTCCATAGGTTTTCAGTGAAAATATCTATTCCACATCTATTCCTAGTCTGTTTTCTGGGCTGAAGTAGAGAATAGGTGATCCCTACCTCTTATCAGGCTCTTTTGAACATGTATCGATGTGTACTTTCATTGATATATAGTATAATATGTCGGTATCAGTGCCGTGTATCAGGGAATGATTTTTACAACCGTTATATCGATAAAAGTATTTTTAATACGCAGAGACACAAGTCTTAACACATTCTGATCTATTTGTCCAACTGATCTATACTTTACTAGAAGGATTGATGTAGGATATTTTTTTGTTGTTGACCATCAAACTAGACAGAACACACATCGAAAGCGTGGACCTATATCGATAAGAGACATCGGGTTTTTCAATATTCTCGACTCCTACCAAGAGCCCTACTTTTGGGAATGAACCTGCTTTCCTTGCATGGAAAGCTGAAATCGAAAAACAGACCACGTCTCGGTTTGTGAAACATAAAGCACCCGTGAAACTCTTGTTAGTTCCAAGAATATGCAGAATCACTAGGTTAGGTTACTGCGGTAAAAAATAAAAGGAATGTTTTGCAATAGTCGGATCGGCAATTTTCGGCTCCACCGGATTCTCTCCAGACTCTCCTGGAATTGAAGGTAACGTGCATTACGTTATTACATTTACATCCCAATCATATTCAAATATCACAAAAATATTCAATCGCATTATATTAATTTTGTGATACAAAGTTATAACATTAGTTCTCATAATTAGGAAATATTATTCATGCCTCGTATCAGTTTGTTACCATCCGATGAAGAATCTCTGATAAAATCGGATGGAAAAATCATCGAGCCACAACTGAATCAGAAAAAAATAATATAAATACCGCTAAACCTTCAACGGCAGACTGGATTCCAGGCAAAAATCTGTAGATTCAGCCATTACCGATACCTTGAAAAACGTTCAACAGGTGCCTTTTGTTCTTCCAATACGTGCTAATTTCCATAACTACGGTCGACCGTTGCGAAATAACTTCCGCAAGTTCCTTTACGCGGAGTCAGGTACCAAGTGAATATCAATTCATATTGCTAGAAGGTTCCCGAAAATAGTTTTCGTTGGGAAGGGCTGCACTCGTGCCATCACCATAGTCTTTCCGAGATTCATGACGTGTTTGCAGTTGACGGCCTCTCGTTTAAAACAGTGTCTTTGAAAGAAGGTGAACAGTAATGATTGAGGCGATGACGTGGGAAAGGTGTTGAGTCAAGGAACTAAAATGTTGCAGGAGAAATTTTTTCACTCTTCAACTCGAAATTTATTGAACAAAATCGCCAAAAAAGGCTGTGTAACTGAAAACTGGCAACTGGAATTTTTGAAGAAAATCTTGAAATGTTTACCACACACTGTTCAAACGGCGGCTTCATAGCAAATAAAAACGATGGTAGTTCACATCCACATAATCAAGCATTTCCAGCAAGTCCTGTTTTTGGTTTGGCAATGTTTGGTCGATTCTGAAGTTATCGAAAAAGGTCCCACTCCAATAACGGTATTAATTAATGGGCCTTCTTTGAATATTTTTAGGTCCTTCCACTGTTCCAATTCGTTCAGAGTGAGGCGAGTCTTGATGTTTATAAATTCCGCTCTTCATATCTGTATCCAGGGTAACGCGCTGATTGTCAACCCAGTCGTGTTTAGAGATTTGTCACTGGATTTAGCTGTCTTTAAAATCATCAGAGAGAATTTTGACGGTTTGGAATGGTTGAGCACACTTTGCTTCACGAATCATGCCTGCCACTTCATCTGGGACCATAATTTTACACACTTTCTTTCTCTTCTCGATTACTTCTGTCTCCATGTCAACGCCTCAATTCGCCTGTTTGAATCTTTTCCCGAATTCGGGAATGTTATGATTGTCAACTTTATCTTTGTTCTTCGTGAGTACTGTGAGGTTGATACTGTGCACCGCGTTGCTGTGTAGGTTGTTTGTAGGTCGGCGGGTTGGAATGGGATGCCTGTGAGATGAGGGAGGAAGAAGGATTTATAGTAAGTTCGCTTACAGGGAACAGGTCTGTGTGCGCTGCCGTGGAGGCTAGATGGGGCTTTTGATACTAGGTTTTGTGAATGAATGTAATTTAAGGCGTGACCGTAATTTAAGGAATGACTGTGTTTTTAAACTATGCTAGGTAGGGGAAGGTGGATGAATATCCATAGTCAGCCCTCAAGTAGATTAGGTTAGTTCTAGGTAGGCAAGGTATTAGATGGTGGATGGATATCGAATAGTCTATCGTGAGATAAGTAGTTAGGTAGGTAGGTAGGCATGTGATATTAGATTGTGCTAGGTTAGCTAGGAAAGTAAGGTGGACGAATGTAAAGTAGTCCACCCTGGGAGGTGGCCCCCGAATTCATCCCCTGGGGTCAGGCGGCGTCCTTTGGGGACCACATTTGTCATCATTGCTCGAGGAATGGAGAGGGGGGCCAGTCATGAAAAGTGGTAGACATTTGCCAGGCCTGCGACCGTTCTAGGTGCTTTGCACGGGAGACAACTCAGCTGGTCTTGGCTGTCTGCAGGCCAATGCGACCAAAAATGGTACCACAGGAGGAGAGAGCCTAGGCTGCCTCCGGCCTCCCCTCGGCCAGAGGTTGGATTCGTAGTGGTAGTGAACTCGCTAACTTGGCAGAAGACGAAAGTCAGTTAACCCGGAGGCCCTTCACAATCAACTTACAAATCTCCACATGTCAGCTTTATTTGGGTCTGAGCATTTCTGCATCAGAAATGAATCTCAAGAATTATGGCGGCAATAGAGCATTTTTCGCCAACAAAAAGCTTTTTACCAGCCAGCAACTCTCCAGAACCACAAAGATGAAGCTCTACAAGGCCCTCGTTCGCCCGGTCGTGTGCTACAGTTCTGAGACATGGACCATGTTGGCAGAAGACGACGAAAGGGTATTTGAGAGGAAAGTAGTTAGAAGGATTTATGGAGCGATTAATGAAGGATCTGGATGGAGAATAAGAAAAAACATAGAAATACAAGAGATATTAAAGCAAGAAGGTATAGTGTGATTCATCAAAGCAGGAAGAATACGTTGGCTAGGCCACGTTGAAAGAATGTCAGCGGAAGAGGGACCAAAGAGAATGATGAGGGCCAGGTTGGCCACAAGACGAAAGACGGGTCGACCCAGAAAGCCGATGGACTGATGAGGTCATTCGCGATCTGAGGATTATAGGTCTTGGAAGGGATCGAGCTGTTGATAGAGCCCGGTGGAAGAGGGGAGTTCGGGTAGCCAAGGGCCACATCTGCCTGTAGAGCTCTTCAGTAAGTAAGTATTTCTGCATTAGCTATTCATTCTTAGGAGAGAACGATTGATTGATACATTGTATGAGTGTTACAAGTTCAGTACAGGATAGGGAGAAGACGAAGTAAGTGAGTAAAATAGCAGTGAAATTCCAGCTGGAACCGCTTCATGAAACCTGGTCCACAAGCCCAACGGACTGGAGCCGTTACATCTCGTCCACGATATCAGTTACATCTGGAAAGGCTGTGTTACTCAGTGCTTCCTTTCAAATGTATCTGGATGTATATTTGTACATTTCTACAGTTTGTAGTGCATAGCACAATAACAAAGTAAAGCATAGGTAAACCTGCAACGTGTTGTTTTGCATGGAACCCACAGAGTAAAGTTGGAGTAATGGATGTAACCCAAATAAACTACGTAACGAACGCGTGTTGAGGACAAAGAGGACAGAAAGACATTTCACAGCCTCCATGATTCTTCATTATTTCGTCTCAATTTTTACAACATAGTACTTTTATTAAGGAAAAAAATAAAGAGCGTACAAATTCAATAATGAATTTTCGACTTCCTTTATTATTTTTGTTGAAATTTTAGACATCATTGTAATTTGATTGGGAATAACGTCTGGAGGTTTTTGATCGTCTAGGGTGTGACATAAGTTTACTGAAGTGCCTGAAACAGCTAGAACCATTTGGAAGTGGAACGGCTAATTGGAACTGTTCAATTGTTGTTGAACATTCGTTCTGGAGCTGTTTCGAATTTTTCGAGGAACGTCACACTTCTACTGTGAGATCGACAAATGATTGTGCGTAGTGGTAGTAGAGGGGAGGGAGAGGTCGTGTTAGTGTGGTGAAGAGAGGGGACGGGACGAGGCTATTTTGACCCCAGCAATTAGCTTATCTCCCTACGTCCCCAGATCACGCCACTGGCCACTGAGCAACGCTCATCTCGTTTAATTAATTTTTGAATGTGCTCTGACGACGCTGGTCAGATGTCGGAGGGTGACGAGGCGGTGAAGGATGAAGGGGGTAACTAATTTGAGTTTAGGGCTCCATTTTCAGGGGTCATTGGGGCGATGCGAGGCTCGTTCCAGGCGGCGCACGAGGACTGCGCCGTTCGAGTGATTGATTGACGAGGGCGTTGAGGGTCCTTCAAAAACGTCGGTGTCCTGTCTGAACGAACAATCTCTCTCATCGGACGAAATTATGGTTACTCTATCATTGGTTTACTATTTTCAATAATAAGGCTTTGTAATCGTAAAGCAAATTTATTTGAAAACCACCTCAAACTTTGATACTTTACATTTCAAGGTGCGTATTCCATAGCCTGGATATAAGGGTGCTTGAAAATGAAATGATGTTTTGATCCGACTTTACTTCTGTTTAATATTATAATCCGTTTAAAGCCAATTTACAGTCCAGATGCACAAATACACATGGGGACAAGTCGCGTTACTACAAACGGTTGGTACAACAGGTAAAATGCGGTTCAACTTTTTTTATCATGGAACATGCTTTAGCCTTGGACTAATTACTCGAAAAACGATACGCGGGATGCGTTACGCGGAAGTGTCACCAAAGTTTTCTGACGATTTTCAAGTAAAACCAAGCCGTTTCTAGGGAAATGAAAGTTTTTCAGTTTTCGACAAAAATCGTTCTGCATTCGTTGGAAAGCTCTCAATTTATCACGCAGACCTTGCGTACCTGTTGTTAGTATTTATATAGTAATTTTATTTATGTTAATTATAGATGTAGTAAACAATGCCGCTTGCTTTGCTTTCACTTGGCTGTAATGTTGGTTACAGTAGACGCTCACCGGAATAGAAAACTTCCTACATCTCATGTTACTCCCGATTTACACGACAACTGTAAAAAGTTGTGAGTAATCATATCAAAAGTTGTGAGTATTATTCAAATGAATAATCTAACATATAAAATGATGTAAATAAACTATCTATCTATCTATCTATATCAAAGTGTCTACCTCCAGCCGTCCACTTCAGTTTGTTTCAATTTGAGATAAAAACACGACTTACATTATCAGGAGACGCTAGGTAGTGGTCGATGGTGTGTAAAGTGGGACACATAAGCAAGCGTTTGTACATTGGATACGTTTCTCGTGAAGACACCGTCAACGCACATCATATTTCGTGTCGTGGAAACGTCGAAATAATTATTCAGTGTACAGCCGAATGGTACAGTCATGATAGCATGGCTAAAGCATGTTCCACGTTTTTTGAATTTTAGCCGTAGGCTCTAAGCAGTAGGCATCAGGGCGTCCAAGGGGAAATGAAATTCGCCTACACTTTCTGACCGGTGCTCATATGCCCTCTGCCACTAATGAAGCATCTTGGTGTTGCAGACAGCTCTAGCTTCATTTTCGGGGATTTTGATAGTTGTGATTTTCATGAGTTAAACTGCGTCTTTGGCAATCTTATCAGCTCGTTGGTTTCCTACTAATACACAGTGGCTAGGTAGGTACCCTTTGTTACAGATATTCTGCATGGTTGCTATAAGCAGCCTTACCATTGCAATCACCTAATAGTGTGTGAACTCATACATGCAGATCGAGAATCAGTTATTATTACTGCATCCACAACGTCTTTATTTCTCATTAATTGGACTCCAAACCATATTGCTGAAAGCTCAGAGCTCATTATGTTCATGATCTGGGAAAGCGCATACTGAAATTCCCGTTCCTCTTGTGGATCGTAAATTCCAATTCCAGGTGGTTGGTCAGGTGTTAGGGATGCGTCTGTGTGTACGAAGTAGTTAATCTCAACATAGGTGTTGTCAAGCCTATTGTTGAAGTTCCCCAGCTGTTAAATCCGATCTTTTTACTGGTCCAGGTTCTTATTCTTTCTTCCTCCACTCCATACTCTTTTGTTTCGATTTATTTGCGTAATGATGAACCCACGTTCCATCATAGGTAACAATGTAAGTGATAAATGGGTCTCCTTCTTCGCTAAATCGGGCAAGAAAACGCTCACACACCTGAAAACCATTGAGTTTGTGGTCAGTTGTGAGAAACCAGGAACCCCACCTGGGCCACACCATATGACACCCCAGTTCCTCTGTGAGTATAGAGTCAGTGCTCTCACAACTGATTCCAACCAAAGTTGCAATATCAGCAATGGTTAGACGCCTGTCACTTCCAACAGGTTGTCTAATACTGTTAATGTCGTCCTTAGAATGCTGGTGCAGGTTCTGCGGTCATGTTCCCCATTTTCAACACGTTCACTACCCCCCACAAACTGTTTGTGCTATGAAAACACTCTAGATCTCAATACGTCTCTTCCCCGAACTTTGCAGTTAATCTCCTCAAGATTTTGGGTGGTTTAACTGCTTCTGTAGCTAGCCTCCGGCTCATTCATCGTCATGATAGAAGGTTCGTTCCAGGTTTGACAGCGTCTGTCGACAAAAGTTGACAGTTGTCCCAATGCCTTTTGAATCGTTCTTGAGCTCTGTCCAACAGCCCACTGGCAGACCTTTGAACGCCAAGCCGTCAACAAAATGTTATATCGTCAATTCACGTGACTCCAATCAACCTGATTACTCAATACTCCAACTTGATATTCTCAATTTCAAAAAAATTAACTTAATTAATTAATTAAATTTTGAATATTTTGAATTTTAAATTGTAATATGACTCCAATTAAATGAATTCCTTTTCATTATATTTTTTAAAAGCTACACCAACGATTCATCGTCATCGTCCAAAAGGATTGACTCCAGGAGTTGGTCCATCGTTCGAGGTTCACTTAGAACGTCGTTAAAGCACTCCAAAACGAACAAGTCCATATTCATGTGTCTACGAGAATGACGAGGGGTCGCGAGAATCGCTGGAGGAGATGAGTGGAGAACTTGACACATCAAGCACCAAAATAATGTGAGAAGGTTATGAGAGAGGTTTCAACTGGGTGGGGTTATCAAGTTCCCAACCACGCTCATTCAAGCTGTCGGTTTCTGTCCGCCTGTGAACTGCTGTCAACCTACACATCAACCTGGAACAGCCGGCTAAGGCGACCTGAAAGGGTAGTTATCTCAACCGCGCATGTATCTGTCGACTTCTGCTAACAGTCCGTCAAACCTGGAACAAACCATTTAGGTTATATTGAGAGGGTCGGGGAGGCTAGCTCACGTGCTTACCCCACTCCTAACAAACCAACCCAACACCCCACAACGTGGGAACGTTCTTTACGTAGCTACTAACCTGGCAGATCCAAAAGTCTTGTTTATATTTGATTCACCCTCAAAGTATTAATTAGTACATAGTTGTTCTCCATTGGCTTCTGGGCATCGCATTGCCGACAAGACTGCAGTCAAAAATAGAAGAAAGTTCCGTCGCGGTTATGAGACAGAGGTGGAAGTTCTGGAATCAATGATCGGAATGTAATCGGCCCGCGAAGATGGTAAGTTGGGAGAAACGGGCTCCCTCCCCGCTCGACCATCCGTCTTACCAACTTGTGAACTCGGGGACCGTTTTAGACCCCCAGGTGGAGGAGACATGCATAAATCCACAATAGAGGGAAAACTCCTAACACTTCCCCTCTCCCACCCCTATCCCCACCACCATTCCTTTTCCACCCCTTCAACTCTCACAACTCACTTCCTATAAGTAGTTACAAGTCAATAAATCCGGTGGGATCCCCTTTGTTGAGGTTCAAGAATCGGGAATAATTTATACCGAACTACGCTACGACGTTCCACCGATAAATTCCTCCGACTCATTCAGGGCTTCGAGTTGTTCGTCCTGAAGGAAAAGGAGATAAGTACCTACCTACGCAATATGAGGTTTGGGTTTTAGACTTCGAATCTATACAAATAAGTTGTATTTACCGTTTTCTGTTTTCAATACACTGCTACAGACAGAATTGCATTCCCTTCATTAGATTATCAAACCTTTCCAATCGGTCAAACCTTTCTTTTTCCATTAGATGAAACTTTCCAATTTCCCCCTCCTCACATCCCGGAGAACAATTGGTTACGAGTTCGTTTTGTTGACAAAACTTCTTATTGGGGTGAAGTTCTGGCTCCTATGATTTTTAGTATAAACGATCGTTGCTAAGGATGCACATTTTGTGATTCCCGTTCAGGCCAGGAACGTTTGCCACTATTCAATTGGGTTATGTTCGAATTCGGAATGTTCATTTTTGGTTTATTATTCAATAATAAACCATTGTAATCACTCCTGAAAAACAAATTCTAAAAAAATGAAATGAAATTTTCATGGTTTACGTTTCAAAGGGTGTAGAATCCGAATCTGCAATAAAAAAAACCTATACGCACGATTTTTCCCAAAGCTGAAGCAAAAAAGCTAAAATCCAAAGCCAGCTCTCTCACTTAATTTAAAGTGCCCTTTAACGGCAAAGTTTTTGTAAAAACCTCAAAACAAGTCAAGGCGGCATAAATTTGTACCTATTTGAAGAACATATCATGAGGAATCGAATGAGCCCTTCCCCACGTCCGTAGATCAAACCATTCCCGATGTATGGCCCGATTTATAGTGCCAACATTTGCGTTTTTGGTTTATTATTGTTTATTTATATCCTAGTGATGTCCGGCCGATAGCGTCGAGTTGTAGTGAATTTGGATACTGGAGTGATAGCCGATGTGGATACTTGTAGTTTATAGCCGATACACGGGTTGAACCATTCTGATATGCATGAAACGCTGATAAATATTAAATATTATAAACTGGGGTAAATTGTATGCTTTCACTGCGGTTTATTATTCAATTGGCTTGCATTCATGATTTGAATTTCTACTAAGCTTTGGAGTGTGCGTGTTTCACAGGCGATAGAGCGATTATTGAATTTCAGGAGTTATGCATAGAGCACGTAAATCTGTTCTCAACCAATATACCTATTTGGATTGATCAGTTGATCATATTTGTGTGCCTCCTCTACATCAGTCTACCTTTGGCTACATCGTTTAAATTTGGATTTGGGGAAGTTTTAACGCAATACGAGTGCTAAAGGACTTGATAAATTATAGATGGTTTTATTGTGGGGGGGGGGGGGGTATTGAGGTTCAATAAAAAAACGCTGCAAATTCTTTCACTGGGGTTTATGATTCAATTGGCTTGCGTTCATGATTTGAAGTTATACCAAGCTTTGGAGTGTATGTGTTTCACAGGATGGAGCGATTATTGAATTTCAGGAGATATGCATGGAGCACGTAAATCTGTTCTCAACCAAAATACCTATTTGGATTGATCAGTTGATCATATTTGTGTGCCTCCTGAAATTCAATAATCGCTCCATCACCTGTGAAACACGCACACTCCAAAGCTTGGTAGAAATTCAAATCATGAACGCAAGCCAATTTTGAATAATAAACCCCAGTGAAAAAATTCGCAGCGTTTTTGTAAATTGTGTAATGTTAGTGAGATTAGGCCACACAACTGATTTGTTGAGAAACAGGCTCGGGACCATTTTTAGCTTAACCTGCACATTTCCTGAAAATTTCATCAAAACTGAATTCAGAAAAGTCTTTCAGAATGGTCAAACGCGAAAACTTGGATTTTGGAGAAAACAAATGTTTCATTTGCTGAGAATTATATGTAAACCATCCGCTATCCACTGGTACACTCGGAACCTATAAATCATGAACTCTTCGCATGGTTCACTGGATCCGCCACAACG
Organism: Creontiades dilutus; assembly: GCA_031894815.1. NCBI lineage: Eukaryota > Metazoa > Arthropoda > Insecta > Hemiptera > Miridae > Creontiades > Creontiades dilutus. The sequence continues at coordinate 404,210 of JAVIWC010004944.1, forward strand.
ATAATTCTTGCGATAATTAATTTGATTGAATTTATTAATTAATTTGATTTGAATTTTCCTCTGCAGCCTCTAGCTTTAGAAAACACTCTAGCAGCTTAAATGAGATACCTACTCCCGCAGTAAATAATTAAAGCGTGCCAACCCGACTAAATCGAAAGTCAATACCTTCCTAATACCGTCCTAATCCTTTTAACATAGGCGCTTTCTCTGAGACCAGCTCTAGCTATGAGTTTTTCAGTGATTCCGCTCGGGGTTTATTCATTGACGGGGTCCCGATGACTGGTTTCCATTCTTTCCTAGTCGAAGCCGTTGAAAATTGTAAGGGAGCAGACGTCAACAACCTACGGAGCGGCATTTGTTCGCCGAGTTCATACTGGGAACTCGTGAATATCCCATGAGGCTGAGAGATAGGCTCGTATTTTGTCCCCGAGCCGGGTGAATTAGTTAGGAAGGTAATCACCAGCCGATAGATCACTACAGAAGAGAACTGTCGCAGAATACGAATAGTCAACAAAACAGAACAATTTAAACTTCATTAAGCGAAACCTCATTCACTACTGTCATGATGACATAATAACGTAACTGGTCTACCATCAGACGAATATCTGATTCGGAATACCTAAACGAATACCTGAAGAACAATTGAATTGATAGGTAAACATACTGGTTTACCATCCATTACAGGGACGTTCCTATAACAGATTTTCACACGACCTTACTTTTAATAATTAAAAGTAGGTATAATTATCATACCCGAATTGGGGGGGGGGGGGGGAGAGCCCCGGTCAGTGGGTTATGTCGGTCACACAGGTTTTAGAGGGATGAAATATTCTATTAACTCTCTTTCTGCTGGAGGCCTCTGTAAGTGTCCCAGTGAACTAAATTCCAAACGTGGTAGGTTAAACTACAGTTACAACAGCCGTCAGACGTTCAGAACGTTTTAATACTTCATGGTGATATTATGGTCTGTCTTCAAAGCATAGTAAGTACATTTTCATTATGTTTATTCAAAGTTTTTGGAGTATATCTTGGTATATCAATGTATTAGCTTTAATTAGTCAAAGTAGCAACATTGTGTGACTGTAATTGTGGAAATGCTACCAGATTCCCGTAAATATGGCTGATGGGGCTGCCCCAGTCACTTACTTGGGCCAGTTCTGGTCAGAAATGGGGTTATCGCGGACAGGCAACAAACTGACCGGCATTCCTCCGTAACATTCAATAATCTATACCTAGATAGGTATAAATGAGAGAGAGTTGTTCAAGAATTGTAAGCTGTTCAAGAAAAATTTCTACTACGAAGTTTATTTCTGTCTTTTACAGGTGGTTAGAACGTTAGAAAATGAACAGAAGGGGGAAACGATCAACAAAGAAACTAAAGTAGCAAAGAGGAAGTTATGTGTATTCCTCAGAAGGAGCAGGAACTAGCAGGAACACTGAAAGGGAAAAGTGATAAATAAGAAAGCCACGAAAGAAACCAAACTAAAAGACGAAGAGGGGAAAAAAGAAAGCCACTAAGAAGAAGAGCAAGGGAAAATATGAGTCAGACTTGGACAAAACTATAGACAGCTACGGCACAGATGCCATTTGTGATGATCGACGACCAATTGAATATTTCCATAAATGCTTAGAATCTGGACGTATGCTTCATTTGTAGACACTCATTTGGCCGTGACAATATCACTTGGCAATGTAATTTATGCAAATTCTTGGCCCTGAGAACAACCTGTATGATCTTTGCTCCATCCATCCAAATTCTGAGAGATTTTTCCAATATACAAAAGTGCATTTTTTTAAAATTATTCTTATTTTAAGGAAATGATTTCATTTCAATTCTTGAAATATTTCCCATTTCACATTAGTTACTTCTATTGGATGTTCTATACGTCAGTTCTTAAGAGAGTTCGTTGTACCTACGTTATTTGAATCTCTAATGAATAGTTATAGGTGAAGCTGCTCTATTTATAGCCAATCTGCCTTTTCATAGCAATGACGATTGAACTTGCGAATCGCGGAACGATTTCTGCTCGCCTTTGAGGTTTGTTGCAATCCTGTCAATAGTGGCACTGGGCGCCCTGCATCGTGAATAATCAATTTTTGCTCCACTAACAATTTAACGAACACGCGTTTTATAGCACTTACTGTATTCACCGCGTATTTACAGGTAACACAGTTCTGTCACAAGGGTTGGGGACAATCAATTGATAGTAGGGTAAGAATGTGTTTTGGTAATAATAGCGATCTCTAGCGGTGAGCGGACAACTACGTTTGCTCCTGTGTAACTTCTCTGAAATAGGGTTCGCCCGTTCATAGAAATAAATAAATAAACAAGCAGCATTCAGTTTCCATTAGGAAATCGTTGTTACATAGTTTCATCCACCTAGATCTGTGGACTCATCTGCCACGTTAAAAAAGTATAGACTTCACAAAATAGAGTATTACGACTAGTGACTGATACCCCTTGGTTCGTTCAAAATACTGTACTGCATGCTGACTTACATGTCTCAGAAGTAGCTGGATGTAATCAAGGAAACCTATCAACGCCTCCACTCATCCATGGTCAACCATCCAAACAACAAAATCCGCCTGATCACAGAACTTCCGCCACCACTACCGCCAGATCGACGTCTTAAGAAGAAACGCCCACAGGATTTGCTTCTTCAGTAAATCGAATGAAGTCTACTATCTACTACTATCTACGTTCTTGTTGTTAGGACAGTCACTGGATTGTACCTATCTCATGCCCCATGTTAATTAAGACTGTGTCGTATTATACTCCGTCACTTTGTTGGCACAACTGTAATATTCTTTTAGAATAATAAAGTTATTTATATATATGAATAAGATCTGTCATCCATCCCAATGTTTGCCTCCGATATCCCTATCGAACTCCGGGAGATATCACACTCGCCTATCCGGAGCTGCAAGATACAAATAAATAAGTAAAAATACAACAAGATATGGATATTTTCGAAAACTATTTAATTAAGAAAAGGAAGGTACCTAGTTTGATCAAACAATATCTGTACAGAAAAGTGCGGCCAGGAAGTATTTAAGGAATGAGTTAATTTTATAACAATAAAATAAATACAAAGCTAGCGAAGAGGTTGTTTATTTCGAGAGGTGTGTTTGAGAAGTAATTTGAGATGAATATTAAATGGTGAAGAATGCGAGAGACCTCACCGCGGATGCTCTACCAACTTATGGGTAGGATATTTCCAAAGTCGGATGCGTGAATGAAGGTAGAGAGCACGTGGTCCTGGCGGAAAGCGAGAGCAGATCCCTGGGAATCGTAGTATTGTCAGCGATAAGTTCCCAACAAATTTAAAAGGAATCGTTGGAAGAAAAAGAAGGGATGCACAAAAACGAGCAGGAGAGCTCCTTCCCCAACGGGGCTGACTATTAGTCTATGTTACGTCCAAAAGATCATCATAAAATGTTATTCTTATCACCAGTGGATTTAAACCTATATCATGTTTCCATTTTCTTGAAATTGGGTTCGCCCGTTGATATAAATGAATAAATAAGTGAATAAGCACCATTCAGTCTCCATTAGGAAACCGTTCCTGAATAGTAATGTCAACCTATATCTGTCATTCACCCTAATGTTCGCCTCAGTCTGGAGTGAACAATCTTTTTTTAGGACGGTCCATTTTTCATTAGTTTTCAATTAAATATAGCTCCATATTTAACGAAGTCTTTATGTTTGAGGGAATAGACAGTTGTTCTTAAATAGTGTCTTACACCTAGATCTGTCATTCGTCTTAATGTTTGCCTGTTAAAAACCGTCGACGTCGGTTGTCAACCAGTCGATAGAGAACACGCCTGGAGTGAACAACTTTTTGAAAGAACTCAGGTTCTGAGGACAACGAGTTATATAAACAAAATATATGATCATGATTCAGTATGATCAATTAATTAACAGTAGATCAGAATTTTGGAAGTCGTTATTGAAATTAAAGGTTGTATATCAATATTTGCCTACTTACATCTACATTTTGACGACCGGCTGTCAGAGGAGTGAGAAAAATACTTTTCAAACTATTGTTTTCAGAATGAGAGAGACGGCCGAGTTGGTTCTTAAACAGTGAAATGTATGATCATGAGATTCGTATGTTTCATGATTTCCAGTAACATAACTAATTAAATTGGAACCCACTTGGAAATCTTTGAAATGTGGCCTACATGTCACATATTTGCCTACTTACATCTACATTTTGCCGCTTTTCATTGGAAGAATCACTTTTTAAACTATTGTTTTCAGAATCAGCATCGAATTTCCATTAGGAATTATTCTTAAATGGTATCTGACGCCTAGATACGTCATTCGTCTAAGTGTTTGCCTCTGATATCCCTATCAAACGTTCAACACTCGACGACATCTATTCTACTCCTGGAGTGTCCACCTTTTTTTAAAAGAACTATCCATTCCTCGTATATAATTAATTTTTAATTAAATATAGATTTATATTTAACGAAGTCGTTTATATTCGAAATCGATTCAGTGGTTCAGGCGAGGAGAGGGAGAGAGGAAGGCCGTTGAAAACCGTCGACGTCGGTTCTGACGACCGGCTGTCAACCAGTCGATAGAGAACACGGCCGAGGGGGTGGGGGAAAAGGGATTCGAGGGAGTGAGATGTGGTTCAGGTGAGAGAGACGACAGAGTCGGAGCGGTCACTAATTTATACGGCAAATGACGTCATCACATCCTCCCCATTAATTTGTCCAAGCAATGACAAAAGCGAGCGACGAGATGGGAAGGGGACGCTGACTTCTCCCTGAATAATTCCGCATTTGTTTCGCGCTCCCTCCCTCCTCCTCGCTTTCGCTGTTTCTCCATATTCTCCCTCCCTTTCTCTTCTCCCTTCGCTCCGCTTACCTATTCACTGTCGTTCGGAGGCTCGGGGCCCGAAAAAGCAGACGAAAACCGCCTTCTAAGCGGATTGTTCCGGGAGAGGTCGCTCTAAAAGGCCGACCTCACCAACAAATCGTCAAACAGGTCGAAATTTATTTAATTTACAAATTTTTGTTCACTATTTGTATAATGAACCTTCGTAATTGATCAAGAAAAAAACATTCTTAACGACCCACCCCCCCAAAATTGTTTGCTCTATGCTTAATAAGGTCAGAATTCGAAAATTGAAAAAAAACAACCCCTCTGTCCTCCGCACAGTGGTTCAAAAACCATAAAATTGTGAAATGACATACTTTTTAGCCATTTTTTGCAATTGTAGTTGGTTTCCATGAATTTTCCTAACTGAATACAATGAAAACACAAGGGAATCTCCATCTCAAACTATTGAACCAAACCTGACCGAAAATGATCGAGTTTTTGGCATCCTACCCTGACTTGGATTAACTTCATTCTGATCTTCCCTCTTTACCACAACATGGTTTTGTAAATTTCTTTTAGATTTGAATCGGAACACAAACATCTTAGCGTCGTAGCTTGAATCATTGATAAAATTACTATTACATATTGTAAAATCGTGTAGCTTTTATCGTGTTCTGTCCGCCGCACAGAGGGTCAAAACCCAAAAATACGGACGAATGGCATACTTTTTAACAATTCTTCTCAATTGTAGTTCGTTTTTACGAATTTTTCTAACTGGATAGAATAAAAACATACCGCAACCTCTATTACAAACCATTCAACCAAACCTGACCGAAAATAATCGAATTGCCATATTAAACGATCTTGTATCAACTTAATTCTAATGTTCCCTCTTTTCCACAACACGGTTTTGTAAATTTCTTTTAGAAATGAATCGGAACACAAAAATCAGAGCATCGTGGATTCAATCATTGATAAAATTACTAGTACATATTGTATTTAAAATTGTGTAGCTTTTAGCGAGTTCTGTCGGCCGCACAGTGGGTCAAAACCCAAAAATACGGTGGAATGGCATACTTTTTAGCAATTCTTCTCAATTGCAGTTCGTTTTTACGAATTTTGCAATCTGTATCTCAAAAACCTGGAACCGACCCTGACCCTGATCGCATCCAAGATACCCGGAATGAGGGTTTTAATTGTTTCTTTTGTTCTTACACCGTAAACCCTTTTATAAACTAAATGGTTGAATTTACATCTTTCGTACGAAACTATTTTTCATATGAAACTAAATAAATATAACTTTTGTTCTTACAGAGAAACACAAGATTGTCTTTGTTCATGTTCAAGGAGGAATGCACTCATCACTTATATGAATATTTAGGAAATGTTATCCTTACCTATTTTTATGCAGTGCTGAAAATTTTATATTACAAAACAAGGTAAGTTATTACCAATAAAAATCCAAGTGGAACTGAAACTGTAAAAAGATTGCCTGAATTTTAAATCAAAATTTTACTCATCGATGTCGATTCCTTTAAGCCAACCTATGTGGAGAAAGAAAATTTATGAGGCAACCTAAACTCGGTTTATTTTAACACTTCTGGTATTTTAGGGCAGATCTTGTTTGGATTGAATTCACAAATGCAGACTGCACAATTGTTATTATTGAAAAAAATATACCAGAAGTACGAATAATATACAAGTAGTTCGTAGGCACGAATAAAAAAAGAATTCAAGGTTTTATTATTTAATAAATCATATAAACTTGAAATAGAAATTGGGAATCCCTTATTCCAACTTGAGTTAACTTCATCCTTTTTGTTCTTGATAATCCCCCCATATGGTTTTATAGGCCTGAAGAACATAATTAATTGTTGTGTAGACGCTTGGAAGACCATCGTTACCGCAGTGAAGAGCTGTCGTCAGAATCGCAAAAATGCTGCCATCACCGAATTGTTTACATCTCAACGCTGACCCCGTGTCCGTGGCGCAGGGTTCGCCCCAGTACGCCGATTTGAAGCAGCTGTGGTACGGCTGTCCGTCTGCAAGTGGAAATTTTAAGCAACATCTGAGGGAGTAAGCGCAATAAGACTCATTGCATTGGCCCTTGGGAATGTAAAAGACATGGTGGAAGATCTTTCTGGCGGTATGGTCGTGCCAAACAGGTAATCTGCATTTAAAAACGTTATTAATGTCGTAGTTTTCAATTTGTTGGATGAATTGGTCTATCCCTTTTACAGCTTCCAACGATATCGGCATGGGCTTGACATAGGCTGTCCATGTGAAGGCCTCTGTTTTTAAAAAACCAACGTTAAATGCCACACCAAGTTCATCTAACTTGAGCGTATTCGCCAAATTTGCGTTGGCATCGTCGGGGGGCTTTATAACAATGGCTTCTGCATTGTAGTCTTTAACCACATGAAAACTCTCGACTTTTCTTGAAACCGCATCTTTGGTGTATTGCGGCTCTTCCTGTGGAGGGTTCTTGAAAACAGTTCCAGCGTATACCGTCAAGGAACCGATAACATTATAGTACCGCTTTTGTGGATCACTGATGGTGGTTTGCATCATGTTGCCTACGGAAACGATGACTACTGTATTTGTAAGTATGGAACAAATACATACGAATTTGCCGTTGTGAGAAACTGAGCACTGGTACGTATAATCCTCTCTTCCTACGAAGACCCTCCTCATGATTTCGCTCCTTTCTTCCAGCGACGTCCCAGGCAAACACATTGCCAGAACAAAACAGATGAAGGAAAGATACTGTAACATTCTTGAAACGATCACAAGATTTCAAACAGAGCGAAATTGAGCAGACGCAAACGGATTACACCAAGAACAATAATGATGTATTGAATTTATTGGTCGGTATCTAAGCACCGCTACTCCCATCTGTAACTTCAAATGAAATCTGAGGAGAATGGAGTGATTTTCTATTTCTATACACCCATCATCGTAAGATTGATTTTCGTTTAAACACATTAAGATAGATAGGTTATTTACATCATTTTACATGTTACATTCTTCAATTGAGTACTAACTGATGACCGAGCTGGATAGTGTAACACGGTGGCCAAGGCCGGAGTTGGTTCTTAATTCTAATTTTTATAAATTACCTATAAAACTATATTTACACCACAATAGTTATTAAAATTTAAGCGCCACATCTACGGAATGATATACTTAGATACCTCATTTATATTGCGGGTAACAAAATAATTAATTTTCGTTTATAAAGTACTCGTACTGGTTATCTCTTACTAGTTTACATTATTAGTGAACAGTTTGAATAGCTGTTCACTATTTATCTTCATTAGGTTTCTAATTCTTTCAAAATCTTTATCTACTATTTGCAAGCCTCTGTATTTTGTCGTCATTGGCGCGAATGTATATTTAACTCTCGGCAACTTCGGTCTGTTTGATTTTGACTGCCGCTGTCTCACATCATCAAAATACAAGTTATATGTTCTGCAAATTGCAGAATAGATAAACAATAAGTACGGCGGATAACTATACGGCGGAGGTTTCTTTCAGAGGTTGTGGACATGAATTTTTAAATAACGACCCACTACAACATTTCATTACATGGTAACAGTATTCATGCCAATTGGAGGCTTTTTGTTTTCTTTTTGACATACTTGCAATTGAGTAATAGTTGATAATAACCGAATCATTTCGGATTTAATATTCGCATAAACATCAATCCTTTCTGTTCAGAGTGTCCAGTTTTACGAAAGACCCTCGAGTTTACATTGAAAATACATCAGTGACCATTCTGTTCATCGCAGAACCGCTGGATAGCATAATGCAAGTAATGTTTTATATCTATCATTTCACGAAGATCACTTTATTGTCACTAATGGTTGTTGGTGGTTACGGTGAAGAAATGCGGGCGGCTCTCGGGGTAGTGGCAGGTAAAGGAGATTTTCCGTACATGTGTAGTGTAGAGCGCGATCAAGAATTCGTCGGTGCTTGTTCTATACTAACGGCCAATTTAGTAATAGTCTCTTTAAGTAATATGAATAAACCGAAATCCCGTGACTCACCCGAAAAGTACTATAATGATCTAATAAGTCTTAAAGTGTTCGCCGGAAGTATTCACATGATTCCATCATATTACGCGGATGGTTCGATTCCTGGTCTCCAGGAAAGGCAGGTGATTGAATTTTTAGTTCCTTACGACGATACAAATTTCACGAAGTTCATCAAAGTGGTGCCACCGAACGACATCGAATTCAATTTAAGCAGCCTCGTGTCTTTCGACTCTGTCGACGTGGCGTTCAATATCGGGTTCTTGAAGATTCCTCCATTTCAGTGGACTACCACAGTTCGACCCATACGTTTAGCCCATAGCGCCGGCAAAATGGTAACCGCCGTCGCGAAAATGATCTTAAACTTCGAAGAATTCCCGCTTGTATATCCTTATTGCAAAGTAGCGGCGTGGCACGAAATTTCTCTGAGGAAAGTCTTTCACCATGTCTTGTACGTGCCTATGAAGCAGTGCAGAGAGGCTTACTGCAGTTATAACCTCAATGCCTGCTTATCGTTCCCGGACAAACCGTACCACGTTTGCTTCAAGTCGGCGTACTGGGGCGAGCCGTGCGCCAAGGACACGGGTGCAGCTCTCTACTGCAAGTTTTTCGAAGGCGGCAGCACCTTCGCAATTTTGACAACCGCCATCAAATGTGGGGACCATAACCTCCCGTGTGTTTACACAACCGTGTCGCCGATTTTGCAGTTTTACTTGGAAATTCTAAAAAATCCATAAAAACTGCTTTGTATCTTCCAATTAATTTTTTCTGTCAATCAGCATGAAACTGTCTTGTTTCATTTTACTTTCCAATTTCTTGACCACGATTTTAATACAGTAATATTTCCATCCAACCTTTCGCGACTCTTCTGCATTTTGGAGGGACTGTAATATTAAAGTGAAGTGAGTCTGAATGCGCTTAAAGGAGACAATAAATAATTATCCAATGCCCAAATGATGAAAGATTAAGGATTAATTTTCTAGTAGACCACCGTTTCGCTAAACATCCAGCTCTATGTGTGCTCCACACGGGCTTCCGCTTTCTGCCGTCCGCTGGCTATCTGCCCTTCTAGATATATGTGAAAAGATTTGTCCCGTCATCAAACTTGTAATATGGGGAGGTAATGGAATATTGTAGTTGCCCCTTCTATGAGATGAATGTGGACAATGCCCGCCACACTCAGAGGATGTCCCAGATGATGGAAGACGTCTGGTATATCTCCCGAGGAGGCAGATTCAAGCATCGGGAAGCGTTTTCGGTTTATTATTCTTCAATGATGCAAAAAATTGTATCGACAAACAATCGGGACCATCCTTAATCACCTGAGGAATGTAAAATAAGAGAAAAACAGAATCAGTAGCCAGTCGAGGGCCATAGGATCTTCCACGTCCTTGAATTTTAATTCAATTCCTATAATATATTTCTACTCAGCTTCGGAGTGTGCGTGTTTCACAGGTGATTGATTATTGAATTTCAGGAGATAGAAATGGAGCACGTAAATCTGTTCTCAACCAAAATACCTATTTGGATTGATCAGTTGATCATATTTGTATGCCTCCTGAAATTCAATAATCGCTCTATCACTTGTGAAACACGCACACTCCAAAGCTTAGTAGAAATTCAAATCATGAACGCAAGCCAATTGAATAATAAACCCCAGTGAAAGAATTTGCAGCGTTTTTTCAAGTATTTTGTTTCAGTAGTGGTAGTGGGGTGACCACATAATTTCGAATCCCTCATTTTGGAGCATAAGTCTTTATTTTCTGGCGGATACGTTTCGTCCTTCACCGAGGACTTCATCAGTCTTATTATACCATCAATACATGCCGAATTCCGGCTTAGACATGGTGGTGCCACCATACTTGTATACTTGTAGTATGGGCAATTGAAGTGTTTAAGTTGCTCCCTAATCCTTCCTTATATAAAAACTAGTCATGAATTAATTGCTCTAATTAGTAAAAAATAAATAAAAAAAGGGAGAGAGGAGCTGCTGAGAGGAGTTTTGCCTGCAGCTCCTCTCTTCCTTTTTTATTATAAGTCCTCGGTGAAGGACGAAACGTATCCGCCAGAAAATAAAGACTTATGCTCCAAAATAAGGGATGCGAAATTTTGTTTTACTGTTTGGGATGCACCTGAGCCTATGCTTCTAATAGCAGGTGACCCTGTTTGCACGGATTGCTAGATCGAAAAATTTAAAACAAAGCTGTCGGCACATATTGGTGGACTCGGAACGCTCATTGCCCATCGCAAGTATTTTTCAGGAAGAATAAATATATTGGGCCCGTAATAAGGTCGGCTTGAGATCAGCTAACCCTCTCTGGAACCCAAGCCGAAGGCTTCCAGGGAGCGCCACGCATCCGGTGGATGGTGGGAGGGGTTGGTAAGGTTCACTGACATACTATCGCCCCTCGGCCACGAGCCTTGGGAAAACCTTTCCATTGTTTGACCTCGGGGAATCTTTTAGTGAGATGTTTAGGAGGTGGGGAATCGTGACAGCGTTAAATTGCCATCCCTCGAAAAAGCCCCCTCTTCCCCCGCGGGGCCCGGCGAGCAATCCGCCCGCTTCTGGCGGTTTCATCCGCCGGTCTCCGTCTCCCAGGGTTCGGCCCCTTCAACCTCAAGGCAAACAGATCTGGTGTCCTGCAAACACACTAGCGTTCCAGGGATCGGGGACTAACACCCCGGCAACTCATTGGATCCTCCGCTAATTAAACGAACAACTCCTCTTCCTCTTGTTACGGGATATCCTCTGCCAACAAACCCGATTGATGGTTTTCCACGTTTTCCCCACGAATCTCGAATTGATCATTTACTGCGGCGCGGGACCATCAATTTATTTGTTCCTGACGTTGGCGAACTTCCCTAAAATGACGATTCACCCAATCAGAAATGCCGTGAGCCTTAAACAAGACAAACAGTACCGTCTATTGTTGCTCGTGTTTGTCTATCTGTGTGTGAGAGCTCTTGCGCTTAACCAACCTTGAAAAAAGCTCAATTTCTTTAGCTTCCATCCAGTTTAAACGAAAATGGTCAAGAATTTGTGTGAGTTACTAAAGATGGTTCTCAAGAAAAACGATCTATATTTCCACGGAAATGTTTCTAACAAAAATCAATTAACTCGCTCAAAATCGGTGGGTCTTTGGGAAAATACGATTTAATCATGACATACCTTCGGAAATGTGTTATCCTTCCAACAATCTGACTTCATTCCATTTTGTTGAATGTCAATTTATCAAAACACTCAGAACTCTCCAAACCCATAGGGACCATTGCTTACTCATATAGCGTTGAACAATATTAAAGTAGTGTGTATGACGATTATATATTTAAAATTTACTTCTAAAACTTCCTAAGGATACACAAACAATAGATTCACAACGGAATCCAATTTGTACCACAAGGTATATCGACTCAGGAAATATAGTAGCACCTGGGCCGAAATCAACATTGTCTACTCAAAACCAGAAATTTTCAATTTTTTGTTTTAAACTTTTAGCTTCAAGTGTATATTTTACAACTAGTTTTTGACAAATAGTCGGTCCTTTAGATCATTTATTAAACTCGGAATCGAGTATTATGTGATTTGAGATTTTTTCGTGAAAGAGCAGTGAATTTTCTACCAGAATGTCCGTATTACTCGTACTCGTTGTAAATGCGTGTAACCGCATTCATCAATCAAAAAAGTAGTTCGAGGTCAAATGAATCTCAAATTAGTTAAACAAAAATGTTCAATCCTTCAAAAAGCAATTTTTCATTCTTAAAATATGGAATTCAACAATCCGTGGTTTTGAACCACGAAAACACACCCACCCAACGGTAAGGTGAAATTAACTTTTAACTTTATGATTTTGAATAAAAATTGATGTTTAAGAAACTAAAGATTTTTTTAAAAACATGAACTATGAACTAATGTCTTTTTGGTCCGCATTACCTGGTTATTTTTAAAGCGATCAAACCGTAAGAACCTGAGAAATTATGATCAGTGGATTTGTGCATGCTTAGATTGATGTGTTCAACCATCAAATTCAATTGCCCTCAACCGGAGTAAAGATTTCTAATGTGGCTAGTTTGGGTGACAGCACACCGAGACTAGAGAGCAAACATTTGAGAACAATTGGAAGGTTCGATTATTTGAACCATATCGATAGCATATGACGTCAAGAGAAACCCACCATACCTAGCACGCATTAACAGCGGCCTCCGTATAATTCTGACCGCGCGCCAATGGTGACAAACGAGCTTCTGAACGCCAAGTCTTGAGAGTGCGTTCAATTCGTGAAAGGTCCTTGCAAACTGGATTGGCTGTATTAGTATGCCCTCATCTGGTTAGAACTATTGACACCAGGATATCTGAGACCACATTTTTAGTCGCAAGCGGAATTACTGCCGGCATACAACCATGTTTGGAGTTGTTCATCACTTCACGATAATTCTCGTATTACCTCTATTGGTGGTTGGCGGGGGAATGGAAAACATGCGGATGGGAATCGGGATCCTGGCTACTAAAGAAGATTTTCCATACTTGTGCACTGTAATCTACAATGAAGTTTACGTCGGAGCTTGCACCATATTAACGGACGAATTCGTGATAGTTTCCGTGAGTAATATGAACAAACCGATCTCCCCCGACTCTCCCACCAGACGTTTCTATAATGATCTACTAGGACTTACAGTGTATGCCGGGAGCGTTCTCATGATCCCACCGCTTTACGATATGAAATCAATTACCGGGCTACAGGCAAAACGAGTGAATAGCTTTTTCGTTACGTACGACGATAAAGATTTTACCAAGTTCGCACGCATCAGGCCACCGGACGACCGTGAAGCTGATTTAACCACCAAGCTGACGTACGATAGTGTTAACGTGGCGTTCAACGTCGGGTTCTTGAAGATTATGCCATTTCAGTGGACTTCCTCAGTTACCCCTCTGCCGTTATCTGTTGGCTTACAACGCTTAGAAATAGATGCCGCCAGGATGATTGAAAACCTTGAGGAACACACGGTGACGTTCTCTTCCTGCAAATTGGCGGCCTGGAATTTACCTACTGAGAGGAAAGTTTTTCACCACGTGTTCTACACACCTTTAAAACAGTGCAGAAGGGTGTACTGCAGTTATAACCTTAGAAACTGCCTGGAGTTCCCGTACAAGAAGTACCACGTTTGCTTCAAGACTGCATACTGGGGCGAGCCTTGTGCCAAGGATACGGGAGCTGCCCTCTTCTGCAAGTTCTTTGAAGGGGGCAACGTCTTCGCCATTCTGACCACCGCCATCAACTGCGGTAACGATAACCTCCCTTCTGTCTATACGACCATGACGCCAATCATACGGGCTTATGAAAAGATGTGGGCGAAGTACGTACCGCACAAACATACTTAACCATAAATGAATGTGCTTTTTACCGTCCACTTTATTTTTATCGTCAATCGGCATAAATCTATTTCACTTTTCCATTTCCACGTCTCTTGTTTGTTCTTGTTTAGTACCATAAAAACACAGTGAAAAATATACACGAAACAATGGTTCATTTTTCTGTATGAAATCTACACAGATCTCTGACATGACGTTATTAAACAAAATCGTCATATCATGTATTGCCTTCTAGACGCCTTGAAAGGACTAAATGAAGTTAGCCTCAAGCCCCATTACATCAGACCGCCTCCATACCTTTTAATCGTGTTCGATATGTTTCCAAAGAGCTTAATTTCGAAGTTCCATAGATCAATTAGGGAAGAAATTAGTCGTCCCTCAGCAGACCAGTGCACTTACATACCTACCTTGCACTTTGTTGTCACATATGCGCACACGCTAGTATCGATTTGGTAACGAAATTTAGCAGGGACCTTTTAGGAGCCAGCAAACTTAATAACTGAACCAGTAATAAAATATGTGAGCTTCATTCGCTTTTTCTAACGAGTTTAGTTATGAGGGAAACTTATTGGCCACTGTCGTTAAACTTTTTTTTGTAAATAATCTTTCTTCAAAGGCGGAGGGGTTAACCTTAAGGGTTAAATAAAAACGAAAAAACTGAACAAAATGCAAGCGGTGAGGACGCCCAAGTTTACATGACGGCCCTTGGGATTTTTGAGAAATAGAGGAATGTTGGAGGGGGGGGGAGAGGGATGGAAGGGAGAGCCTCTATAGAATGACCACTAGTTTAAGTATGATCCCTGGATGGCGCAGATGGAGATACCACAAAGTACTCCTGACGAGATACCCTGCTCTAGTAACTCCGTGGCACTTTTCCCGCACAACACTCCTCGCCATGACACGGTTGCTGCCATAACCTTGATGTTATTAGGCGCCACTACTTTTAGCGCAGATGCTTCTTGCCGCAGATCGTTCCTATAATTTTTACTTTTATTAGCCTTCCAGGTCTGCTCCATGTCCAAGCTGCCATTCATAACTTGGATCAAGGATTATGGCAGACCCAACGGACTTAATGGCGAAATATCCGCCTTCTTGCCCTGGTCACTCAGTATATGATACAGTCTCTCTCTCTCCACATGCCAGCCACTGGATGACGATCCTGATATCTGCTTAGCTACCACATCATGACCGAGAATGCTGCCACCATGAGTTTTTGGACGCTACTGCACCATGTGATACATGTTCTCGTTTTTATCCCGACAGGCCTGGCAGAGTTACCTATTTTTTTGTCAACTACGCCATTTCGAATTTGTGTCGACTGAAGCAAGTTGTCCTTCTTCGTTGACCAACTTATTTTATTCAAATGGGAACCCCTACGTTTTATTTCATATTTGGATTCTACGGGAAATTTAAAGCAAATTTGACTTTTCAGAAGTTTTATTTGATCACCTGCAACCTATTCAGTAAGCTCTCAAAGATCCTCAGCCACGAGGTTTCACCGAATTGTATGACGAGAGGTACGGAGTTCCCAAGTGTGACTCGTGAAGTTTTAGTGGGTTGTTACGCCGAATTTCATGGTAGTGCCCGTTTCCTTACTTGATTGCTTAAGGATTACCAACGGAATGTTAGCCAACAACATAGACTTTCGTCCTAACACGAGCTAATGCGAGCTTCTGTCTCTACCCGTAATTTGACCGATACAAACAGAGAAAATACAGAAAACAGTGCGTTTCCGATCAGTGGTGTGATGATTCTGTTTTCGTTGTATGTGATTCCTTGGCTCCCTTGTCTAATTTTTCTTATATTGGGGCCTAAAAATAAGATGATTGTTTACTCTTCCTTCTCGAGTTTAAAAAAGTCCAAGGGGAGAAGGCTCATTATGTCGGAAAGAGGTTTTGAGTCCGTATTAGAGAGAAAGCGAATTACTGATGAAGTTTTCAAGTAAGGCGAATGGTTTTGCTCTAAAAATGTAGTTAAATTTTTAAAAAGTTGATTTTTCGTTGAACTCAATTTGATCAAAATGTAGTGAAATCAGGAAATGGATATCACTACGTGATTCAGGGCGGAAAATACTAAAATATCTTGTGTTACACTTGGGTACTTTCTACATCTCCGCACTAGAAAAATCATTGGGGGTTGTGGATCTTTGAGTGCTCGACTGGTATAAAATTGCTCGTCCCCTTTCTTTTGAATCGGGGAGACAAGGAATTCTTTCAGTAGGTCAGGAAATGTACCGAAGACGGACGAAGAGTTGAAAATATCGCAGAGAACTGGAGATATTTCAGAGACAACATGCTTCAACACCTTGGCTGGCACTCCATTCGGGCGACCAATGGTATTTTCAAGCCTCAGGCAGTTGGCAACCAACTGATCTACATACACAGTTTAATAAAAAAATCTATAACACTGTGCTAAAGATCCCTATCTTAGAATAAAGCCATTGGCATTAGAATTTGAAGGCAGACTGTTATATGTCCCGAAGTGTAGAGAGAGTAAGTTTTAATAAGAAGAACAATAACGATCTAGTTCTACACATGTGTGCCTACGCGTGTTCAACAAAAACAAGATGTGATAGGTTTTTTCTCCTAATCAATTTTTTTTCCAAACGATTGCGTTCCAAACCTATTGTCGAATGCTGAAATGTGTTTATCGGGTGATGCCTCACAGGTGGATCTCCAACAACCCTAACCAGTGAGATCGGTGGTTACCTCACCAAACTAAGAATTTGAACATTATCTTGTACTAACGATGTTATAGCTCGTCGTCAATTAATCACTATTTTTGTTTTGAAAAACAGCAACTTAACTGGAGACTTTTTCGTTAAAATTGAAAGCAAAGTTACTAATAAAAGTGAAAGGAAAGAATCAAGTTGATCAGAAAAGAGCTTAAACGCTTTTCGTTGCGTGAGGGTAAAAAAAAGAAGAAAAAAGCACAGCGTGAAGTGGTAGGAGCCGGAGGAGGGAGGAAATACTGAGGGAGCCACTTGGAATAAATCAAGTGACGTTTTAAAAGTGCTGAGTGGAGTGAAATCAAACACACTTGCCTCCAGCGCTCTGCAAATTAGGGACGAGGGCTTTCAACATTATGGGCAACCGCCGGCCGTAGCTGTTTCGCTAGTTGCTTTAAGCTTTGCCTCATCCGAATTTATCACATTAAAATCATTTCGAGGGCGGGAAATTCCATTCGGCGAACGGATCTCGGCGGTTTAGGCGTGAAAGAATAAACTGTAGTCTGATTCGGGTTTATGTAGAATGGGCAATACTGAATTACCATGTTATTTCATTTGTACGTTCAGCGTTTGAGGTGCATTAATGGATACATTTCTATTAATCAGCGGTGTTTGCAGTGGAATTGGGTGGATATTTTGCGTTAATAATTACACGGCAATGAATTTTAGGACGTCCCTCCTGAACGACATGGCTTCGGACAATTAAGGGCTAATAAATATCACAAAATACAACTGCTGGATGTGATGGATGAAAAATATTTTTGACATTTTATGTCTTTGCTACATAAACCCGAAAATGTAACGCGGACAGCAGCACGAAAAAACGCTGCAAATTCTTTCACTGGGGTTTATACTCAATATTCAGGTCCGATGGGTGATTAATATCATCATGTACAGAGAAATTTCGCCATATTCGAAAGGTGCCAGGTCACACAACATGGATTGGATCGATTTTCTGAAACATAAGATCATGAATTCATATTTCCAGGAAAACCAGACGTGACAGAATGAAAAATTCCAACAGATTTAATCTCAGCACGAAAAACGTATACAAAAATGAATATTAGTTTTCAACTATCAAAAACCATGCTGGCTTTTGTATTTAAGATATGAAAAACTCGATTCCATTTCAATTTTACCAGGTCTCTCGGGTAACTAGGCGAATTTCACTATACACAGGACGTTCACGTTCACATTTGGGATGACTTTTTTTGTATAATTCCTAAAGCTTATTGAGAGTGAAGGAAAGAACAAAAAGGGGTCCGAACGGGCTCATTTTTGATATTCAGGTTTTTTAATATTTTAGCCATTTGAATTCAACACCAGGGATTGACTGTGCAATATGACAAGAATTTAGTACTAATTAGACCTCATTTTTGATTTTCGGCTCAACTTTCATCAACTTTGGACCAATCGTTTTGGGCGAAAGCGGCATACGGACAGATTTTTTAAATTTCGGATTATTAAATTTTCTGACTTGGGGGAGGGGGGGGGGGTGTAAAACTTGTTTTTTCTTGGTCGATTACAAAGGTTTATTATTGGGAATTTCTTTTTTTTTTAGCATTTATTTAATAATATAACAGACATTTTGTAACTAGGTACCTTTAACTTATGAACCACTTGTGTTATTATCGTTAAACATTACAAGATGAGAACTTATTATTGATTGAGATGTTTTTTTGAGTATTTATTTTCTTTATATTTATTAACCTAATATTATTTATGTAAGTACACGGTAACTTACACATTTATAAATCACATCGAATTTACCAAATGCAACAACCCCAAAGAGAAAAGTTTCTTGTGCTGGGGTTGGAGTTAGTTACAAGTACATACTATTTAAGATAAATATTAAGCGGAATGCATACAAGTGTAGGATATTGTTCTCATTATATCTTTCTTTCCTACAATTAATTTTTATAACATATTAAAAAATGAACCAAACTCGTAGATCCCCAGTAAGCCGTCAGTCGTCCAGAACTTTCTTCTGAACTGAACCAAAGTTAATGACACTTGGATCAAAAATAACATATGAGGTTTAGTTAGGACTGAATTCTCGGTATGGCTCTCAATCCAAAAGGGTGAAATGAAAGCGCTGAAATATTCAAACATCTGAATAAAGAAAACTGTCGAAATAAATCCAATCTTTTTTTATTCGTTATTAATAAACATCCCTTCTATGAGTCAAACGAGCGCTCCAGGTCTTATTTTCATTTATCCGTTCCCTCTGTCCAAGGGCTATAACTTTGACACATGAAAGAAGTTGAGTAAACGTGTTTGGACCTAGAAAATATTGCCATTTATCATGTGAGGTCAAATCAGCTAAAATAATTGGAACGAAATTTTGTTTTCAAGAGTTCCTTTCGAAATTGAGTTTTTCAAGACTTGTTTTATATTCGTGGACAAATGAACCAAAAGTAGGTGTTTATTCTATCTCGTTAAATTTCATCGGTTCTTTTTCTGGACTTGTATGTCGTATCTATATGCACTACATTGCACTATTATGGGTATTTCGATATCAGGTTTTGTTTTTTACCGAGGGACAGGTGAAGGTTGGTGTTCATCGAGTTCTATTTTACACTAAGTCCCGCAACTGTCTTTGGGAGATCTAAAAGTCAATGACAAGGTGTTGAGGCACAATGGTCAGCTGAAGGGTGATTGTAGCTAATGTTGTTCCTAATGGATCTACTGTGCTGAAATATAGGGTGCCCCACACCCTCTTTCCTAAAATCGTCCAAATGGGAGTAAACAAAAAATTTTTTCTGTGAATCTTCATAGTTTTTTCCAAGAATCTCAAATATCATATTTGCGCATTCCGCGCAACTGCGCAACCATGCGCAATTGACACTAACTTTCTTATTTCAAATGGGAACCCCAATTTTTTATTGCAGGTTCGGATTTTACCAAAGATTCTCTGAAAATTTGACCCCTCAACCAATTTTTTTTGATTACGCGCAACCGGTTCAGCGAGCACGCAAAGTTGCGCAACCCCAAAATTGTCAAATAGTATATGATGGTAAACTGTAATGTGTGGCGCATGAATTTTCATTGCTTTTTAACGCTGATTCACGTGATGCTATCCGTTTCTTGATTCGACTCAGTTTTTGCGAAATAATGACCGAAATTTCGTTATTTCGAGTGAAAAATCATCATTTATCCCGACTTTCAACTCCCACATTAAGATGATTTTTAACTTGATCACTGAAGAAGGGGTTAATGTCCTATTTTTAAATTTTTCAACCAGACCTTGAAAATTAATTTCCATATTAATATTAAAACAGGCGCCTAAAATAAAAAAGCGGACGCGAAATAAACTAATTTTGGTCATCTTTCCGCCATTAAATGATTTCTGTATCATATTGGTCAGGAGGAAAATGACTTGTGGAGTGCACCAAGACACCCAACCATAGAGCTTGTCCCACAAATCCCACAAGTGGGACAAAGAACTATCAAGACCATAATATGGATTAGGTATGTTAAATAGCATTTTCACGTCAAATTGGAGATTTTCCTCCAAAATTTGACCTAAAACCTGAAACCTAAAATTTGAGGTTTTACACGTCTAACTGGTGGTTGACGGAAATGGTTTGTTTCACATTAGTTTTAAATCACAATTTGTTGTTATTGCTTTCCCAGAATTAAATCATGTATTTCTGTCACCCACCAAATTGAAATGTAAAACCACCAATTTGAAATGGAAAACCTCTAATTTGACATGAAAATGCTATAATCTCGGCTTCGCACTATGCTCCTAACTTCCACCAGCAAACAGTCCACATTAAAATTTGTGTTGACGTTCTCTTTTCTTGTCAAAGTTCTACAACTTAGGGAGAGAATGGATGAACGCAAAGTGGACCGGGTGAGCTCATTCGATTAATTGAAGAAAGGTCTGTTAATTACAAGCATAGTATTAGTTTTGTTTCAAAAGTTTTCGATATTCAGATTTTTGAATATTTAAGCGTTGATTTCACCCTTTTGGATTAACTGAGATTCTGGGGATAATTCAGTCCCTAATAGACCCCATATGTGAGTTTTGACCCAAGTTTCATTAACACTGGTTCAATAGTTTTCGGAAAAAAAGCTCGAGATGGCAATTCTACTCATGTTGAAACGTAAAAAAAGATTTTGAGAGGGGTTTAAATGTCATTTTCTTGGTCGTTCGCAAATTTTCATCATCGAAATTAATAAACCAGAATTAGATTAATCATGGAAGCACAGTCTGTGATTGTATGGTGAGTGTTTAATGCTGTCAAACCGCTGGGGTGGGAACAGGATAGGAGGCTCCCAGAGAGCATTAGGTTTATTTAGAGATGGAGCAATCCAGAGACAGCCTCTGGGCCAGTATAAATGGTGCAACTGCTCGCAGTTTCTTCTTATTGGTTTTTTTGTCGTTGACAAATAACATTGACAATCAGTTAAGTGGATTGATGATTATGGTCCGACGGGATGAGGTGTCACATGTTCCAGGCCCCCGCTCCCTCGAGACAGCTGAGATATGTCTCGTGCAGGGACAATTGTGCTCAGGGGTTAAAGCGAAAATGAAGCTATAGAGACGTTTCGGGAAGGAAGACGCAGCGAGGGGCCTTAGGTGGTTGGGGTCGGCCGAATGGGCGGCCTGCCCCTTCTGTTTCAACGTTTAACAAGCCATTTAACTGATGTGTAAGGGGCCTGTTGAACAGTTTCACCCTCCGCGGGGAAGCTGGGAGAGGGAGATTGCAACATGGGGGCTGAGTCCGGAGGTGGGGCGAGTTGATTGATTGCGAGCTTGAACGACTAAGAGCCGTGTGGGTCGGTGAACGTGTTCCCTCTGCGTGTTCGTGAGAGTGGGGCAGGAGTGATTATCATCATCATGCCGCCTTCTTACATGTCTTTCAATGCGTTTCTCGCCATTAGCCGTAATGGAAAGTGTATGAACCATTGGGTGACATCATTCATTACAAGACATCGCAATCCCAACACCCATGGGGTTCCAATGTCGGAGTGGTCTCCCCTAAGTAATTCTATGGAAACACATCGAACGTACTACCGATCATCAAGTTTACCTTGGCAATACCCCATTATAAAATATTTAATGTGCACATTTCCCTTTCCCCGTAACGCAAATCGCTGTTCTACGTATATTTATACGGAGTCCGTGATACTCGGTATCTAGCGCCACTATATCGTATAAATGTACTCAAGACGGAAATACTGAGACGAGCGGTCAAGTCGAGACCTCCCGTTGAACGGACTCTGCAGCCCCGCTTTCCTGCTCGACCGTCTACAAGATCGTTCTCACACACCCCCACACATCGCACGCGAGCGATCTCATTACATTCAGATAGCTTATTTCTATCTCAATCAAACAAAACTTATCTCTTAAGCCTACTTGAGTCGTTGGATGTGTTTGGGCCGTTCCTTTCCTGGATATCGAGCTATCTTAGTGAGCGTAGACTGGTGGTCCGAGTGAGGGATGAACTGCCTTCACCTTTCACCGCAACCTCTGGCATCCCCCAGGGCAGCCACATTGGCCCAGTATGCTTCCTGCTTGTTATAAATAGTGTGGTCAGGAGTTTCCAACCAAGTATTCGATGTCTGCTTTTTGCTGATGACCTGAAGATATTCTGCCATGTGAGGTCTGTTGACGATTGTGTTGTCCTACAGAGGGCTATTTGTGCTCTGGAGGATTGGTGTACCGCAAGCTCTCTCTTTAAACCCATCTAAATGTTCAATTACTATCTTTCATCGAATTGTTCAGCCTACCTTATTCAATTATAGCCTAGGTGGATCTCAGCTTCAAAGGACACATGCTATCGTCCCACCTCTTCCATGTCCCATTTTCTCCAACAAATTATCAATTCAATCGGCCTCTACATCGTCTTCCTCGTCTCGCCAATTTGTGTGTTCAGACCAACCCAACGTATGACTTTTTTAATGATTCCCCTGCCATGCTTAAAGCAATCGTTCAATCCTCCCCATTATTTCAACTGTAGTCTTCTAAAGTTTTATACCATGTGAAGTTGCATCTCATTTTTATATTTCTTTCTTTTATACTTGCTTGATATTTTTTGTTCTTTGTAATTGGGCTTGCCCGTAATTTTCTAATAAATAAATAAAATAAACAACTACCCTCTTACATGGGAAGTTCTTGAGATTTAAATTTCATGATAGATTACCCAATCCTTAAAAATAATCCTTCAGGTTTGAAGAGATTACTGACACATCTCGAATGGATCTTGGATTCCTGAAACTTTGGTCCAGTAGTTTTGAAGAAAAGCTTTGGATGGTGGACAACGTATGGGGGACGGAAGGATATTTTTTTATTCGATTATCTTGAACCTACACATCTTGAAACGTAAACCAATGTTTTTAGGGGGCCAACAATTTTTCTTCTTGGCCAATTAAAAAGGTTCATTATTGTAAGTTTAAATTTAAATCTGTTAGTACGCTGTTCCTCCCTTTTTAGACACTTACGTGGTGGAGAGAGGTCTTGATAAAAGATGTGGAAATAGAAGAAGCCGGACCACCTGAGACGAGAAGTGGACAAATTTTACCAAAGTCACCAACGAAGAAGGATAAGTTTGGTAGGAAATCTTGGATCCATGGAACAATGGATCTATTTCTTCTGAGTCTGCAAATCATCATTGTGTTCACTTTTGGGATCCAAAAAATTTTTGTTGTCCGAATTCAAAATTTACACTCGCATTTTACGTTTCGCAGCCTACTGAACAAATTTGGTTCCGTGCTCATCGGTCTGTCTGTCTGTCCGCATTTCCTTGTTACAGCCATAACTTCCACAATTTTGAATGAATTTAGCTAATATTTTGAAGAACTATGCAGATAAGCCTCTTGAGGTGAGGCCTCATACTTATTTCATCTCAAAATAAACAGCGGTACGCTCTGCGCATTCGCTAACGTGAAATTCTTGAAACCCGTAATTTCTAAATTTTACAATGAATTTTTATGAACTTGTAACGAGGAAGCTGCTGGGCCATCTTATTGGCAGTATATTTTTAGTTTATTACGTAACTAACTTCCTTCAATCGGATGAAACCACCCGGACTGTTTTACGTTCATCCGTTTGCACTCCCTAAAGGCTACAACTGTGACAGTAGGCGAAACAGAAACACGAATGCATTCGGTCATTACAAAAATCGCCCAGTATTTGCGGATCGTATCAGCTGATATCATAGCTGTAGAATTGTTTTCTGTTGTTCCTTTTGAAATCAAGTTTTCCAAGTCTTATGGAATACAATTGTGGACAAGCGGGATCCTCAAGAGCGAATATTTTTGTCACACTCTTCGGCCGAAAAGACTTATCTTGAACCCAAAGAACTTCCAGTAGCACATTATTTAATCCATCAGTTTTAATTGGAAAACCGTTTACCATTTGAGCAAGTACAAGAGTGTCGCGTGACTCAACAATCCAGAGTTCATGGCACAGAAGCATTCTGCTTCTGAAATCATGAACGCAAGCCAATTGAATAATAAACCCCAGAGAAAGAATTTGCAGCGTTTTTTCGTTTTCAGTGAGTGATAAGTTGAATTAAAATGGCCTGAAACTTATAGATTTTTCATTTAATTAATACGAAAATCTGCGCTGTAGTACTCGCATTACCATTAGAACGTAATTAACATGTTTACAACTTGCATAACGAACGTACTCCAAGCACAGGAATATTATCCAATTATAATTTAACCTTGTTTTGTCATGAACGCCTTCGAATGTGTCTACAGATTTATTTCAAACCCGTTCTGAAAGGAAAGGCAAAATGAGCTTTCGTCAGCCGTAAACACGGCCGTCATCTCGAATAAGCTCAGCTGAAGTGAGATGTAGCTCTAATAAAGAGGAATTTTATTAATGTTGGCGGAGGAGAACCCCCGCTACTTTTTGACCGTAAAAGTTGTTCAGCGCCACTTTTACGCCCTCCCGTAAAAGTCTGTTAAAGAACAGTACAGAACTTTTTCGCTCAACAAATATGCTATGAGGAGTATCTCATATCTGATATGAAATAGTACTGTGGTATTGTACGTATCCCTTTTTCCGAGCTTAAAATGAAATGGTGCAAATCAGAAAGTATCAGAAAGCCCTCCTACGCAGATTATTGGACCTCAGATAATTAAAGTATGGTATTCAACATGATCAGTGGCTGTCGCCAGATACCCTAGTGTCCTGACTCGCTCATCCTTGCATTAAAGACAACCTTAGGATTTTTCCATATAGGAAGCGGACAGATGATCATAGCAACCCGGCTGGTCTCATTCGATTCTCGAAACTAATTTCCAATGTGAATAAAAACAAAACAATAAGCTGTGAAAAACTCGATCGTAGACAGCTATATTTATCTATCTATCTTGCAATGGGTCTGTCGCCAGTTATCTTTCAAGTATCCCCTCTTTCGTTTGAAGACAGACCTGTGATTGTGAGCGGGCGGATGATTGTACAGCAACCAGAGTGGTCTCATTCGATTTCCAGAACTAATTCCTATCTGGATCAAGCAATTGAAAAAGTCGTTTACTTCGAACGTTTTTGAGTTTTTAGTAGTTTAATCCTTGAATAAAATCATCTAAGATTGATTGATTGAGATGCCGAATGTTTGAGCAGAAATCATGAACTGGGTCGAGTGGTTTTGGAGAAAAACTTCGGACGACGGACGGATTTCTTGAAATTTGATATTTGAAATCCTCATAGCTATCTCGAAATGTAAAAACGCAAGTTTTGAGGGGCGGGGGATTATTTCCTGGTTCGATTAAAAAAATTTTTATTGAAAATAATAAGCCAAAATTTTCTGTTGAACCAGGATGTTTTGAGGGTGACAGCTCTTTACAAAAGGGATGCATATTCATAATTGTGCAATCAATACACAATCAACGGAGCTCTTTCAAGTGATTTCGATTGTGATGACATACAGCACCCAGTGGGAAGATGTCTGAGAAACAACGTTGTTAAGTCATTCATTGGAAAATACCTGGAAGAAAGTGCGATACCTGAGTACCTTACCCAGCTTTAGAGATTTTCTCTGGGCATTGCAGACTAGTCTCCAAAGCCATCGGATGGCGTTGTTGCCCCTTCGAAAGGGAGAGGCAGTATGCTTGCAATACGCAGAGGTTACTCCTAACTCTAGGCAGCTTCATGCGTGGCAGTATGAGGGAATTGAAGGGAAACTATTCATTTATATCAAACTCCAGGGGCTTTCAAAAAGGAGGGGGAAAGTGGATTAGGAACAAATATTTCATTCTAAGGGGTAATAGTTAAAAGGTATGGCTCATTTTACCTAAAGAGTCATCAGGACAGTCGATATTGGAGTGATTGGTTCGTTACCAGTTTCTATTGTCGTAGAACAGTAAGGTTTTGGAATGGACTGGACTTCCATGAACTGAGGTATAAGCCTGAAAAACCTCTGAAAATCTCCAGGTTTATGCTCAGCCGTTGCAATTTCATGAAACGGGAAAACAGAACTATCCATATCCATCACTAAACACCTGATCACCTGAACACCTTCAAACTTCGGAAAATGAAGAAGAAAACCTTCAAGGGCTGCGAAAAGGTAAGGCGAATCGCGAAAGACGTAGCGTCGGCACAAAACAAACAAAAAAAAACGTTCGTCGGATAAAGGTAGGTAAAAAGGGAATTGAGAAGAGTTCTCGCATTTGAAATTGAGAAAAGGCGCTAAGGGGGTATGTTTTACTTGATTGGAGCTTTCAGACTGAAGACCCCTTCATCGCGGGGTATCTCACTTCCACCATCAACCAGAACGCAGCCTTCGCACGGGATGATTGAATGAAACAGCGGCAACCGTTCCCCGTAAACCGGTGAAGTGTATAAGCCATAAAACTCTTCCTGGATTTTTTTTTCCTTTCTGCTTTCCTTCTATTTCTCCCTCTCGATTCTCTCGACGAGTAAAACCCGTAGGAAAAAGGTTGCGGCGGGAGTAAAAAAAAAAGAGTCCTTGTCGAAGGTTCTGATTGCCCTGAGTAACGGGCAGTATACGTAATATACACGCAGCGCTCTTGTGTTTTTTTTTGCGAGGAAAGAAAAAAACTATTTTCCTCTGCTACAGTATTTTTCTTTATCTCTTGTTCTCTCTCCCTTTCAATACGGGTGAATTTCAATACGGGCCGATCTATAACAAACTAGAAAGCCGAGGTATAGCACCTCATTCCTTAGGTGGAAATCCAGTTTTTTCTTTTATTTCGAAAAGAGATTTTTCAAACTGTGATATTTCCTTTGAGCTCTTCATGATGAATGTACGGGCTGTAGTATTACGTAGTCAGAAAAGTTAGTCGGGCAGTGCAGATTTTTAACTTTTTGTAACTTGGGCGTAGAAAATTAGTTGGAGAATAGGAGTTGAAATGATTACATGCATAATAGAAAAGCAATTTACTCTCATGTTGGTAAGTAATAATATGGTTATCGTTCATGTTCGCTTATGCCCTCATTCTACACGGCCTTCACGGTCCCGCACGATCTCAAACCATTAAATGGTTTCCTCAAACATTCGGTATGACGCATCATTCGACAACCAGACAAGGTCTGGCATGAAGGGCTGTTAAATAAACTGCAAGGGCTACTACCCCAGCAATACTGTCACCTATTAGAATCCTACCTGTCTAGTAGGTGCTTCAGAATTAAAATTGAAGATGACTTTTCTGACCTTAGAAAAATCGAAGCAGGGGTACCGCAGGGGAGCGTGCTTGGACCACTACTCTACCTAATGTACACGCATGATGTGCCGAGCACAGAAGAAACTACGTTAGCTACATTTGCTGACAATACAGCTATTCTAGCCGTAGCAGAAACGGTGGAAGAATCAACTCAGAAGTTGCAGGAAGCCACAAATGCAGTAAATGAATGGACTCAAAAATGGCGTCTTAAATTGAATGAAGCAAAGTCCACTCATGTGAATTTTACCTACAAAAGGATACCCCATGTACCATTGTTCTTAAACCAGTGCATTATCCCACATGCCAACCCTGCCAAATATTTGGGTATGACCCTGGCTGGACGCAAAGTTGAAATGGAAGGAACACGTAAAGAAAAAAAAAGAGCTGCAAATCAAATTTCGCAAACTTTATTGGATTATGGGGCGATACTCACAACTCAACGTTTATAACAAAATTCTTCTGTATAAGACATTGCTAATGCCTATTTGAACTTATGGCATCCAACTATGGGGCTGCACAGCAAAATCTAACATGCAAATGACTCAAACTTTCCAAAATAAAGTACTGAGGTGTGCAGTAAACGCTCCCTGGTACATCAGAAATGACGACCTCCATAAAGATCTCAGAGTGGAAACCGTAAGAGATACTGCGAAAAAATTAGCTCGAAGATATGAACAGCGGCTTCACGCTCATACAAATTTGGAAGCCATTCAGCTTCTTGACAACTCCAGTACTATTCGGCGCCTGAAGAGGACCAAACCCTTGGACTTGGGATGCTGATACCGATGTGATAGTGTAGTGTGGTGCTAGTTAGTGAACTCTCACCATAAAATTGCGTAATTATGTTATAGCTAAATAACTTGATAGTTACTTACTGTATGTATGTATGATGTAACTAGTTGTTATGTTCAATATATAATATATAATAAATATATAAATAGACGCTTAAAAAAAAAAAAAAAAAAAATCGACAACCAGTTTTTAGCTAAGAAAAAAGAACCGATTACGTTAGCTTGAATGATTCGTTCTTTTGGCGAAGTGAAAAAAGTTACGATGGTTTATCATAGTGGGGGCGATTTCATCATTAAAGAGTTTTATTTCAATTTGCTCAAATGTTTTCCCGTCATGAAGTACTACTTTTCTGTGATTCTACAGCTAATTTCTAAGCTATTTTCTTTCTGAAGCTGTGATTTAACATATAGGCTCCTTTGGATGTTACATTAAATACTTAAGACGTGAGCAAACATAGTATACGATTACAATTTAGTGATTGCAACAGAAAATCGTCATGTCCACCGTATGTTGAGAGAATATCAGTTTTAGTTGAACGTTTGTAAGAATATGTAGCTTCTTCATTGGAATCACCCAATTGGGATGTTCTCATGTATATGAATAGTTCAATAAACTCCCCTCAAAGGCGGAGGGAGCCCACCAATAAATAGGGGAAAAAACTAAATGAAATGAAAGTGGGAGGGATGCACAAGTTTGCTCGAAGTTCTCATAAGAGAGGGATGAAAGGAAGTGCCCCTGTAAAACGAACGCTAGCTGAGCCTCAAAGGACGAGGGGGGTAATACCGCGAAGCACTCCTGTCGAGATGTCCAACTCGAGAAGCTCCTTAGCACTTTTTCCGAACTACACTCCACACCATGGAACGGTCAAAGCCATGGCATTGATGTTATTAGGCGCCATTCATTTTGGCACAGATATCGCATGTCACAGGCTCTATCGTATTTACTTTTTTTTTAGCCATTCAGGCCCGCTCTGTGTCACAACCTGGACATCTAGGGTTTTGACAGACCCATTGGGCTTGGCAATGCCATTCGGCTTCTATTTGCGCTCATTCAGTCTCTCTCCCACCACATCCCAGCCTCTCTGTGCTTGGCACTAGGTTATGACCTAGAATGCGTCAACCGCGAGTTCGTAGACACTACTGCACCTCATGATTCAGGTTTTCATTTTTACCCAGAAAAGAACGGCAACGGGTATCTCCTACCCCTCGACTATGAAACACGTCAACGCAATGGATATTGTAGCGTCTCAAGCCTACTCCACCACCGGGAGGAAATAATTGTTTCAGAACACTGACGAAGTTCTTTAGCATCCGCCGAATCATGAAGAGTACCAGCGAACTCAGCAGATGGGCTTGGGTTAGGAGCACTTGGAGTAGCTTGATTACACCGCAATAACTGCTCCTGTCAAAAATGAATTACATCGTGTTTCAGTAAAATGCATTTCTAATATTTTCGAGAAAGAAAACAATCTCTGCTCAAATCCTGACACGGATAAATGACTACCGAAACAACGCTGTATAGTTTAACACAAGCTTAAATCAGGAAAATTTACTCCTCGGGCAAAGTTCTTATGCAAGATTTCTCTTCAAGTAATAGGTGCCGCAGATAATGGAATACTTGAGGTTTCAACACCTGTAGCCTTAACAACAGCAGAACGAATCTCTATGGTGCTGTTCCTGTCGCCGATGTGTACCACTCAGAGGGTGCCTTTCAGAGCCACATTCAACCAGCGTACCAATAGTTCCATAGCCAGGGTTTTATCCTCTTCCGCTTTATTCCCATATGCTCCTAACTTCGAACATCCTAATGCTTGTTTTGAGTATACATCAGCCCTGTTGTCTGGCCGAAAGGTCCACCGACCTGCATGAATTGATGAGAAATGCAGCACTATCCCATTCATGGCACCCTGACTGTCTTAAGCCCAAAAACCTTCCAACTCTTGTCATCAGAGATCCACTAACACCCTTCACTCCAGCCATCGTCTCCCAGTTCCTGGCTCCATACCACCCCCACCATAGCTAAAATTGTAGATGGTCAAAATCGGATGAAAACTGCGGAAATCAAGCTTGTTATAAGGAACTATGTACTTACGTCAGACATACACATTCACACAAATAGATAGACAAGAAAAGAAACTTACTCGTAATGTTCTAAACGTAAAATAAGATTGGAGAAACATTGTTCTACCTATGGGTATACTCGGTAGTTGTAGTACTCTGTAATGATCGTGTGCTTTCACTCTACGTTGCCGGGTCACGCGTGATGTTCCAGGGCTCCTTTTCAGAGGCTGACGTGGCGTCGTAGTCCCTCAAGTAATGGGCCAGCACTTCTAGCACTAAAACGTCGCGGCGCATAGATTTACCGCTCGTGTGTTCCCATTAGCGAGCTCTTATCGTCGAGCAACTTTCATAATCTTCCCGATGTTTGCTCGGGGGTTTGAAGGAGCGAGATCCTCCCAAGGACGGGAGTTCATTATCTCGGGGCCTCCGCGAAAGTTGGCGCTTGTTCCTTCCGAACGGCTCCAACGCATTACGTGGCAGCAAGTGCAGTAAAATCACTTCTTATCTTGCGGTTTCGCGAGGGCACCTACTCCGTCTCGGAGCTTAAAATATCTCCTAGAAATATCGAGTTTCAATTCAAATGGGTGCTGCGAGAAATTCGTACTACAATTTACTCAGGAACTATCGAAGAAATCGATTCGTTCGTGGAAATTGCATAAATTTTCTAATAGAAGACCTTCCCAAATTTTTTCACGAAAGGTTCATTATTTTCTACCTCCCTCATCCCCCACTCCACAACTTTTCTCGACTCCCAAGTCAAAACGAGAGAATAAACAAAATCGGAATCCGAATAATTGAAATTCTCACCCGTTTTCTTAAATTTCACCCTAAAAATTCGTTTTCTAAGTCAAATAAACTCGGACTGGCCTGCGACCCATCTCAATCGATTCGGCGTCCAAAATTACTTTGAATTAAGTGTTCTTGCCATTTGTGAAATTTCGGGGGTCACTTTTAGGTTAAAAAATGCGGTTATGAGTGAATTTCTACGCGCCTGAAACCTATCCCAGTCGATTTTGCGGAATGAAGGATCTGCAACTTGGCAATGCCAGTTTAGGGTTCATAAAGGAGATCACTTGGGGATATCAAGAAACACCCCGACAAAATTACTAAGTACCAAGTTGATGCTCTACTCCAAGCAGCAGCACAGGTAGGAGATATACAACCTGGTCAGACTCGGGTTATTGGTGCAACCATCACCAGAAGAGTTGTATGGTACAAGAGGCCTGTAACTGAGATGATAGCAGGCTTTCCTCACATGAGACTGGAATGGATGACCATCAAGGTCCTAACAGGAGGAGCATTCACATGATGAATTCATAGGGTGACTACTGCCCACCATGTAAATATGGCTGGCTGAGTTGGCGGCTCAGGGCTTAGAGCTGGATTCACAAAAATAAGGGGAGGAGAAATGCATTCTGATGTTACACCAGAAGTTGCTCCCTCCCACCATCAACACATGGGCAGACTGGGCTGACTCAAGATTGTCCCCACGCAAGATGCCCAGGGTCGAATCCTGGTATGGATGGACTCAGCAAAATAGTCCTTAAGGAGACTGGACCACTATCATAATGTTCATTAATATTTCAAAACCCGCTCTGTAATGTTTGTATCATGATCCAGATAAAAATGCCAAAAGACATGGTCGCTTTCCCGCCTTTCTATGCAATCGCCATTGCCTCTTTACTCGCCCAAACTGTGATCTATTCGTCAAACTAATCTATATTATATTAGACGGGTTGATTTAGGATATTTTTCTGTTTTTGAGACCAGCAAACTCAACCAGCAAACATAATCAATTGGGGGGAGGGGGGGGGGAAAGGGAGGTATATGGTGTAAAAGTTCCCAGAAAATTTGTTTCCAAGCTGACTCTCTTCCGACGGATCCCAACAAATCATGTTGAAGCTGCTCACCCTACAATTCTCACCCGATTTTCATGATTCTTATCTAGTTCAGTGAGAATTTCAGTGTAGTTGTTCCACGAACCTTGTAAATGTCAAAATTCATGAAGGAAATGACAGATCCGAAGGAGTAATGCCGAAAAAGCTTCTTTGGTTAATTTTGTACCCCAACAAACCTTGTTGAAGCTGCTTAGGCTGCAATTCTCACCCGATTGTCATAATTCTCGTTTTGTTCGAATGGTAGTCTAGTTGTCTCACACATCTTGGAAATGTCCAACTTCATAAAGGAAATGACAGATTTGAGGAAGTGAAGTCGAAAAATAGTTTTTCTTTGGTCGACCTCCCCCACACTAAACCTCGTTGAAGCTACTTAGGCTACAATTTCACTCCATTTTCATGATTTTTATATTGTTTGATAACGATTTTAGTCTAGTTGTGGCACAAACTTTGGGAATGTCGAATTGCATGTAGGGGCAGAAGACAACGTCGCTTTCCCGCCACACCTTGCAGTTGCCTTTGCCTCTTTACTTGCCCGAATTGATCTGGTTGTCAAACGAATCTGTATTTCACAAGAAGGATTGGTTCACGATATTTTCTGTTTTTGAGACCAGCAAACTTAACACAATGAAGTGGGGAGAGGGGATATAACGGGAAGGTTCCCAGAAAATTTGTTTCCAAGCTGACGGAACAACTTTCCAATCCCACTCTTTAGGCGGTTAGGCAAGTAAAAAGAGCTGAGATTAGTGGTCGGGCCGTGTGATGAGGGCGTTATTGGTGTAGCGGCCGGTGAAAGGTTGGACGCAAGCCGTTACAGTAAACCTGAACGACCGGACGCCTGTATGGGGAGCCCCCTCTCTCCCTCAGCATCCAATATCCACCATCCACCATTACCACCGCAACACTTTATACCCCCTTGCCTACCACCGCAACACTTTATGCCCCGCAACAACCAACTTACAACACTTTCTCTTCGGCTCCTCTCTACCTTCTCAACATTTTCCCATCCACCCCCGTTCCCTTAACAACACTTTCTCTCATGACAACCCCCACCCTCCCCTCTTATTAGACTAACTTATTCCCCCTCCATTTACGGCTTTGCACCGCTCGCTATGCTTTACGCTTTATGGCGCCATGTGGGCTTCGCCTTTGTAGGCAAAACACGCTGTTGTCCAATATGCCGATAAAGTTTCCTCTGGGTTTATTCTGGTGGTCAGTTCCGATCGTTCGAACCAAATTTGATCGATAACGATCAAATTGTGCTACTTTTAGTGAAGTGAGTGCAGAACACAACGACCGGCTCATAACGTTCTCCTCTGCCTACGACACCTTATACCCCCTTATAAAGTACTATCGCAGGCGCCTGGTCATGTCTCATCCACTTCGCTCAAAAAAATCGAGGAAAATCAACTGAGAGTTCCCGGCCACAACCACAACAACGTGGGAATTCAGAATTCAGGTTTCTATAACAACACTTTCTCTCATAAAAACACCAGCAGAAGGTGAGTTGGTTCTTGTAACTAACCATGGTGAGGATTCACGCATTTCAAACGAGGACTACAGCGAAAATGCTGATGGCGAACATTCAAGTTCATTTGGTATGATCCAGCAACTAACACCATCGAATCTGGGTGAAACTTCAACTAAAGTACTATCGCAGGCGCCTTGTCATGTCTCAAACACTTCGCTAAAAAAATCGAGAAAAATCAACTGAGAGTTCCCGGCCACAACCACCACAACGTGGGAATTCAGAATTCAGAACAGAAAAAGGAGATTTCAGAAACGAAAAAGGAGTGGTCCATGCTCATCACAAGTGGCTTAGCGAATAACTTCCTCCACGAGATATGAAGACGGACGACATTACCTGGTTCATCAGCCAATGCGTACGCGATGCGCCTTTTTCAGATTCGTTGACTTTAATCGATCCCATGGCTGAATAGATCACTTGGCTGAGTTATGTGTTGGCTCCTTATGAAATGCTCCAAGTGCGAAATCTCCCTCACCAAAAGTGTTTCATTGACTTTCTCGCTAAGTCATGACTTTTTTTCTCGTTTTCGGTGGCTTTTTATAATGAATAATTAATTACTAATAATTAGTACAATTTTTTTTCCGCGAAATTAAACTGCTTCATTGTTCAATACGGAATTTCATGTTTCATTATCCTCTTCGTTTCTTTTCCCTTTTCCTTACAATTACACTCGTCAGTCCATCGGTGTGTCCAGTGGTGCGTTTTTGCACCATGCTGTATCTATAAAATTAAACAACTATACTCAGTTTCACCATGCTGATGGTCGTAAGAGAGGTTGTCATAGGCCAAAAATGAGAAAATTTTCGGAAAATTTGACAAAAAAATTAGTGGGCATATATGGGTTAATAGATCTCTTCCCCTGTACCCGCCATTCTCCGCAACAATCAACAAAACCTTGCCTCCACTCTCCTGTAGAAACACTCTCTCCTCCATCCACATTTCCATATCAACGTGTCTCTCTTATAACGCTCCTTTCCCCCTCACCCACCATCATCACTGCAACAATTTGTATCCCCCTTCCCCTGTACCCATCACTCTCTGCAACAATCAACAAACGATACCAGAAAAGAGAATTCAGTCATTCATCACTTGAATTCAAAGTCAAGAGGATCCAGCACAGGATGACGATTATCTTCGGAAAAAGTGTTTGTAGTGCGCATATTTGGAAAAAAAATGCTATTTACCGAAAAATTCCAAGCTTAAACTTGACATTTTGAACCGGAGTTGGGTAGAAAAGGTCCGGAAAGTCGAATCTCCTCTTGCACTGTTGTCTCCTCTGAACTGTAGCAACGGTTTACCCTCCACCACTGTTTTCCAAAAAAACATCTCTTCCTCTTCACCCATCATCATCAGTGCAGCACTGTATACCGCCTTCCCCTGTATCCATCATTCTCCGCAACAATCAATCTGCAAAACCGTGTCTCCACTCCACAGAACCCTAACTTTACCCCCCACTCCCGTTTCCATAGCAACAACAGTCCTCAAATTTTAACTCAATCTAACAAGAATGTAATCCGATAATTGTGGAAAATCCGCTTGTACAATCGTCTATTTTTAAAATTCTTTTTTTTATATCGGAAAGAGTAGGACGTAATCAGTGTGATGCAATTTTTACAATATATTTCCACTATATTCTACATTTAAAAAATTACAATGTCAACGCGACGTATT
Source organism: Creontiades dilutus (assembly GCA_031894815.1). Taxonomy (NCBI): domain Eukaryota; kingdom Metazoa; phylum Arthropoda; class Insecta; order Hemiptera; family Miridae; genus Creontiades; species Creontiades dilutus. Next base: position 439,764 of record JAVIWC010004944.1, read on the forward strand.
TTATAATATTGATTTCTTGAGCATCCTAATAATACAACGTTTCAATTCCTGTGTTGCCAAAACGAGCCCCGAGATTTCCGAAAGTCTTCAGACGGACTTGGGCCTTCTGTCGATCCATTTCTTGATGTTGGGAATAGCGTACACCTGCTCCCTCAACTTTTTCAGGTTGGGATAATCCGAGATGAATTGAACCTGGATTAGCTCCTCCAACGTGTCGATGTAGCCGTAGAAGAACAAGTCAGCCCACGACAGCTAAAATTCACCAAAATAACGAGTAGTTCAGTAAATTTTGATTAGAAATGTTGTTGAAGAAGACAGAATTTACAATTTCCCCTATTCATCCCACCGTGTACCATTTTGAGTGACATGCAAGTATGATGTTTTAGCACCAAAAATGTTCAATAGTACGTACTTTTCCGTTAGCAAAGTAGCCGTTGTTTTTCACCACGAGTTTATTGTATACATCCATGTAGAATGGTACATGCTCCTCTCTTAGGCGCTTGATGATCTCTTCCTTTTTCTTTTGATCTTGTTCACAGAAAGCTGGCATTGCCTCTGCAGTATAAAGAAAACATTTATGTATTCCATTATATTTTGCTAGGAAAATCTAACTGCTGATTTAGTTCAAGTAGAATTGATATCAATGTTCCATAAGAACCAACGCCTTCAATTTTGCATCAACTGATTATGTTAGGTTCCAGATTTTGTAAAACTAATGACGGTGACAAACTATTTCTGTTGAGCTGAGTGTATTTTTAGGTTGACGTTTTCCGTCCTATTCTAGGATGCTGACATTTCAAAATGAGTCTAATTAAAACTTCTGAACAAGAATGATGAGATACAATGCCTCATCAATCAGATGTGTGAGATTTGGAACTAATGTATATCATAGCAGCTTAGTCAAAAAACAGTTTATTCATGTGCCAAATAGCTAATAAGCATAGTTAGCATACGGAGTGTATATTGAAGCGGAACCTACCTGTTGAGTTCTGGAAGTTGAAAGTGTTTGCATTATTTGGTGCTTAGATTCTATAGCATAAATGGCCGTTTAGTTTAGTAGAAGCAAAATAATTAAATTGAATAACATTAAGAGAATGATCTGAAAGGATGTAATCTACTCACCGTGAATCAAATCCATGAGATTATCCACGACAATGTCGATTTGCAGATTTTCCCAGTCGTTGCTACCTACTAGGCCGGCACTTTTAGCCAAATACCTCATAATTGAAGTACTCTGGTACAAACGCTGATGCACTCCAACATCAAGGACTGGCAGTTTTCCAAACAGGAAGTCTGAAAAGCCCAACCAAATCATACATCACGAGTCACCTTTACATAACTGTGTGCAATTTATGTTATACGTTTAGCAAATAACATCCTTTCAAGCAGACATGTCTTCTACAGCGTCTGCTAAGGCACCAGAAACTCTTTAGTTGGAGTTTATGTTGAAAAAACCGTTTTTGACAAATAATTTTGGTTTAGATGCGGAGCTTAATTTTCTTTTGCAATTCATGGTTCTTCTTCTTTCAGAATAATAAAATCTAATTGTGATCTTCTCCAGGAATAGATCTCGCCAAATTCTGGAATTTCGAATTTGAAGCGTGAAACAATAATTATGAATTTAAGTTCCTGGATTAAAATAATAGTAAATGTAGTGTACAGTTGTGTACCGAGTAGGCTTGCTAATAGGGATTCGAATTATATTTTGCTCCTCTTTTTTCATGTTAGTGAATTTTAAATTAGAATAGCGAATACAGTTGCATTCAGGCGAAAGCATCAAAGCTGGAACTTTATCAAGTCGGTAGTGAAGATTTAATACAAAGCCCAGCCATCAGGTATAAATTATATTATTTTTGTGTCTTATAAAGATCAGTCAACTTACTAAAAGTATCTGGATTTAGATTTACGAGATCCTACACCATTTATCTATCCAAGATCCATTTACACAAATGAAATGTTGTAGGCATGAAACAACATTTCTTCCCATCATCTCTTATTTGAATTTAGAAAATATGGAATATTTTGTAGCATTGCATTTAGCAAGGTTGTATACGTATGAACTTTGTTGCCATTTGGTTTCAGTGTTTCATAATAAATTAAACTCATAAGCTTGTGAATCATCGGTTTTGTTAGTCTGGCTAAAAGAGTTGTTGTATCCAATCGTTTTTACTTTTAAGGAGTGTTGGCATTGTGGGATGAAAGAAGATTACGTTACCTTTCTTGATTTTCTGCCATTCCTGGTAAGTCACCCTCACGTCCTCGAAGTCCTTGCCCATGTAGCTCAACATGAATCGGATCGGCTCGCCCAGCCCTTTCATGTCGAAGTACGTCAGCTTGTAGGTGGTTGCCATTCTGTGACAAAACGCATCGTTACGCTTCAGGCGCTCAACTGCCGAATGGCTCATTTTCTTAACATCCATTCCTATGGTTGAGCGATGAGGAACGATGTTAAGCTTTGACGACTTTAACTATCAAGGTCTTGAGGAAGGGGATTGTGTATAGTATTTTCAAGCCAAATGAAGCCTTTTCGAAACCAAATGAAACTTTTTCCGATCCTAATTAAACCCTTACCTATTGAGAAAATCAGTGAAATGATGTACCTAGATGGCTAGGTGTAATTGCACCTATCGTAGAAAGAAGTGGAAAAAATGAAAATTCCAAGAATTTTAGGCGAAGGTTTATCGAAGTAGATCTCACGGCAGTAGAATAGGAAACAAGTAGGTAAAAAGGTTTCATTTTGTCTGGAAAAGATTTCATTTGATATGAGGGGGACAGGTTGTCCGAGCGAGCTAAGGCATCAGCCCTTTGGCTGTTTACTTTCAGAAGTTCAGAGACCTGATTAGCCCGGTTCGAATCCGGCAGGCACAAAGGATTATGACCAAAATCCTATCAAGTGTTGTATACATGTCCTGTGGTTAGACCGTTCACCTCTGATCTTGATATCGCGTGAATCCAAATCGCTCCCAACCCAGTGGCGTGAGGCAATGGGAAGCCACGAGCGAAATCGTCATACCTAGTTCCGATTGTCTCAAGAGGACGGCTGGCGACGTCCGCGACACCTCCGGGTTGTCGGACGAAAATCCAAGGTGGAATTCCTTGTTTACTTCACTTAATTTTACTTTTACTTCATTTGATATGGAAAAGGTTTTATTTGACTTGGAAATACTATGTAAACTGAGCATTGTGATTGTGTACATTTACACAATTAATTGATGTAATTCTTACAATTTTGCAAGCATGATGTCTCTCTAACGTGCCTTACCCTTTTAAGATCTTTTGGTTTGGTTTTTGCTCTAAAGAACCCCGTTAATAAACAGCGCCTGCATAACCCTAGTTTTTGAATGATCCAAATATTCCTATAGCCGAGGAAGTAGGAACGATGTTAAGCGCCTACCTCGACTTCAATCATCAAGCTTTTTCAGGAAGGCGATTACGTATAAACTAAGTGGATGACCCAGCATGCCCGTATTGCAAGGAAGAGGATGATGTGTTCATTACATTCTTCAAATGTGAATGCTGGCTATCACCTCAGGACATGACACCAGAACGTGTTTTAAGTGAAATGCTTGAGCGTGAACAGAACTGGACCGCCGTAGCATCCTTTTCTGAAAAGATCCTGAAAATGAAGACTGATAAGGAACGGGAGAGGCAGAGCAGGGAGAACACGGGCCGAGAGGAGTAAAAAAATCCCTCCCTAGAACCAGCCTGAAGTTATGAGTTCCGTCGCACAGTGGGCAAAAACACCAATTTAGATGAACAAAAGTCAAGTAAAAAATTTGGAATTTCCGAGTGCTTTGCCTTTTTATCATTAGTTACTGAGACTCTTAATACTAATATTTCCCGCCACATCGTGTTTACAAACAAATAGTAAAGGAGTAAATCAATCATGATTACAAGTGCCTAATAACCGGGATTATCTTTATTCGATGGCTATTCATTATGATCAAGATGTGTGTAGCGCAAAGTTTTATTGCTTTTGTTCAACAATGGACATTGCTGAGACAAGTACGTAATTAAATTTCTACATTCGTTATTGAATTCACATTGGATTCTACCTGTAGATTTAATTTGACAATTTGTAAATGTATGCCCCTATTCAATAACGAAAAACTATGTTACCCCAAGGATTTGTTTGCAGGATTCATATCATCATTCAAACAACTGTGTGCTCGCCAATCGCGTCAAAAAATTAATTAGATTTTTTATACTATTTTTTCCGTAATCTGGGAACCCAAAGGTTGAATATGGACAATTTTCAGAATTTCGTTCACTTAAATAGGCCATATTTTCCAGTGTGCGTCATGGGAAATGGAAGGTAAGGTTTTAGTGGGTTTGAATCAAACATAACCCAAACTGTGGTCCCTTTTGGGTATCTTAGGATCTCAAAGATTTCCTCACCTGCCACCGAAAAAAAGCATTGTGATTGTGTACATGTATACAACTAACTGATGTAATTTTTCACAATTTCGTAAGAACGATGCAATGTCTTTCAAAACGTGTCTTACCCATTTAAGATCTTTCGGTCAGGATTTTGTTCAAAAGAAGTCCGTTATCACATAGTGCACACTTTAATGCGTATTGCACAGGTGCATGCATAACCCATGACCCTAGTTTTTGATCGATACAAATATTACACCTCATAAGGACACTTTGCAAACTATCACAAAAAGCTTTGCCATTCCAATGGTCACTGGTCACCTACGAGAAAGGACAACTAATAAATTCAAGGGAAGGGAAGCCGACTAGACAGAACGCATAATTCCAATTCTGGATCTATCCTTCATGGGTATTGCTAATTAATAGGCATCGTCCTAGCTCTTTGTCGCACATCTTTCTTTCCCCCCCCTTCCCTCGAAATTCAATTTATTATTTTACTTTTTGTAGGCACTCAGTTATGGCTGGTTTTGTCCGAATGTCCTAAGAACGGATGGATAATGGTGGGAATGGTTCCATTTCCTGTCTGTGTGAACATGTGTGTTCTTCTTCATTCTATGTCCACCAATCATTGCAACAAGCTTAATTTCCGTTGTTTCTATAAGATTTTGTTGAAAATTACCGAGAATGTTTTGCCGGCTTAAACTGGAGGTGATTCCCAATGTACATACTCATTGCTCACCCACTGCTCATTCATGTTTTGCATGTAAAAAATGTACGAATGAGTTTCTATCATGATTTGCTCTCTTCCAATCTTGATCGATATTGGTTTATTATTCAATAATAAACCATTGTAATCGCTCTTTGAAAAAAAAAAAAATTCCACCCCCCCCCCCCCCCCTGAAAATTTCATGGTTTACGTTTCAAAGGGTGTAGAATCCGAATCTGCAATAAAAATGTTTCCGTCCGTCCTCCGCACGCACGATTTTTCCCAAACGGCTGGAGCAAAATATCTGAAATTTTCAGGAAAAATCAATATTGGTCCGACAACGCCCCAATTCATTGAGCCAGCTCTCTCACTTAATTTAAAGTGCCCTTTAAGGGTTGTCGAAGTTTTGTAAAATCCCTAAAAACCTCAAAAAAGTCATGACGGCCTAAATGTGTACTCTTTTTGAAGAACAATCCACGAGGAATCGAATGAGCCCCTCCCCAGGTCCGTAGGTCAAACTATGGCCCGATTTATGGTGCTAACATTTGCGTTATTTTGGTTTATTATTGTTTTTGTGTTGATATCAGTAACCTAGTGACGTAGTGATGTAGTAATGTGGATACTGGAGTGAACTCCTAAAAGGCTTCGTAGCCGATACACGGGTTGAAGTATTCTGATAACCATAAAAAACGCTGCAAATTCTTTCACTAGGGTTTATTATTCAATTGGCTTGCTTTCATGATTCGAATTTCTACTAAGCTTTGGAGTGAGCGTGTTTCACAGGTGATAGAGCGATTATTGAATTTCAGGAGATAAGCATAGAGCACGTAAATCTGTTCTCAACCAAAATACCTCTTTAGGTTTTAGAGGGAACATTTTATTGAATTTATGGTGCCAACATTTGCGATTATTGAATTTCAGGAGATATGCATAGAGCACGTAACTCTTCGGGAAAAGAAAGAGTTCTTCTAGTAATGATTGAGGGAGAGCTATATGGTTCAAACAATTACATTTGAAAAATGTTTGAGCCATTGCATTAACATAGCTTTTGACGAAAAATTTGTAAAATGAAAGCTGTTGTGAATCAAAGTCTATTAAGTTTACAATATTGGATCGAAACGGAATTTGTTCCCAATATAGCATGGTTGAAGGTGTGTGTTCGTACATGAATTGAACAAAGTTGTGTTTCACTTACGTGATATGAAGGAGTGTTGAAAGGATCGCCGAATCCAGCAGGAATGACTTCCTCGTCCCGGGGAACGTAGGATTTTATAGCCGGCTCCGACTGATCAGAAAGTTTTTATTGTTTACCTACGGGAGAGACAAAACACAGGGGCCGCTAGTCGGTAAATACGTTACCATTCTTCCCGTAATAGACTCGTAACTTTCCAGCGATAATGGGGAGCCCCGCAACCTCATTATCGACGTCGTCAGGGTGACGGAAGAGTCGACCGCGCTTTTATCTTAAAGGTCGAGAGTCTCGCGTTATAGGGGAATTCTCCGCCGATCCCTTTCCATTACGTATCCCTGTCACTCAATGTCAGTTGTTACGAACTTTAATTTTTTGTTTCCTCAACCGTCTGAAAATATACGTGACTCGAAAAAAATATAATTTAAACTCTTTCGCACGCTTAGCGTGAAACACGTTGTTGTATTAGTTTTAAATGAGCACCGACCCCGGAAACTCAATTTATGAAACGGGGAGAAGCAACTAGACATTTTTCAGTCTTCCAAAAGAGAATTAACCTATCCGGTTAATTAGAGATGATTTCCTTTCAATGAACTAGGGCAAACTACTCTTGAACGAAATTCGCGAGAAATATTTTCAGTGAAGAGTTTATTAGGTATATCAGGGATAAAAGGTATCTTTATGGGTGATTCTCATTTAACGGGACAATCGAGGTTTTGATTCTGACTAAAAATTTTGTTCTCCTAAATTTATGATTTTCGCATTTTACACTCTGAAATAATGGAATGGTATGTATCCATGACAATGAGCTTTGTCAACAAAATAACGATAGAATTACGTAAACGATGTGTAGGTAAGGTTGAATGAGACAGATTTCTGATTCCTGCTTTTCCTGACTCTGTGCTAGAACAAGTACCACATTATAATGTTAGTATTTATTTAGTATCAAATACCAAACTTGGAAAAATAATTGTTTCAAACAGCCATGACGGCTTTTGTGTAGCCACAACAATGAAGTTTAAAATCGCCACGACAATGGGAAATAAACAATAATCTTCTACAATTAGGAGTCTAATGAACACTTATAGAAATTGAAACTTGCATTAAATAGAGCTTTTACGTCTCTATCCCAAAATGAATGCTAAACGAATCAATAAGATTGATTAAGAGTGATTTCCCAACCCATTACAATGAGAAGTATGAAACGTACACACCTGTTTTACAAACGACTAACTTCATTTTTGAGTCCCAACTGTATAGAAATGGCGGAAGCATGGTGTTTCCTCAAAGTGCAGGGTTACCAACGCTGAAAAAACTTTGAATTGCCAAAAAATGCCCTCATTTGAGAGAGCTACGATGATTTCCTTCGAACCCATGACAATGAGACAGAAGGTTTGGGACCGCTCTATCACCTGTGAAACACGCACACTCCAAAGCTTAGTAGGAATTCAAATCATGAACGCAAGCCAATTGAATAATAAACCCCAATGAAAGAATTCGCAGCGTTTTTAACACTGTCTTTCGAACCAATAATACCGATATATACATCCAAAAATATAACAGCACATGAAGGAACTAGAATAGCATTAACAATTACAATCCGAACGCAATTTTATCCTGGTCATTCCGGACGGCTTCATTTTTGCACGCAGTTCACGATTTTAATCCTACATGCAAATCATATAGAAAACATTAAGTCACTTAACACAGGAACATCTCATTTCAAATAAGTCAATTAATCCAAAACGAATTCACTTGTATAATGTTGACGAATCTCTATATACATTTTGGTATTTCTACCTTTTACGACAAAATTATAGCAACTAGATATAGGTAAGGAATCGAGATCCGCATTATTTCGAAATCACATGTTGTTAATGTTAGCCGCTTGGTATCGTGTTGGTGTAGGCACCGGCGGCGCTACTTTTGTGTTATCAAACCAGGCGGTAAATTTTGCACGACGATTACGATTGCTAGGCCCGACAGACACTCATCCATGTGGATTTTGACAGGAATGCCCAGAATATACATGAAGTTCCTTAGAAGAAGAAGCAAAGGTAATCATTTCAGTCTGCAATCTGAATTTCGAGGTAACTTCCACTGCTTTTTATTTATTTATTTTTTATGGTTATCAGAATGCTTCAACCCGTGTGTCGGCTACAAAGCCTTTTAGGAGTTCACTCCAGTATCCACATTACTACATCACTACATCACTGATATCAACAAAAACAATAATAAACCAAAATAACGCAAATGTTGGCACCATAAATCGGGAATGGTTTGACTTACGGACTTGGGGAGGGACTCATTCGATTCCTCGTGGAGTGTTCTTCAAAAAGAGTACAAATTTAGGCCGCGTTGACTTTTTTTGAGGTTTTTAGGGATTTTACAAAACTTGAACAACCCTTAAAGGGAACTTTAAATTAAGTGAGAGAGCTGGCTCAAGAATCGGGGTGTCGCCGGACCAACATGGATTTTTACTGAAAATTTCAGCTTTTTTGCTTCAGCCGTTTGGGAGAAATCGTGCGTACGGCGTAAGGCGGACGGACGGAAACATTTTTATTGCAGATTCGGATTCTACACCGTTTGAAACGTAAACCATAACATTTTCGGGGGGGGGGGGGGGGGGTTAGCATTTTTTCTTTCAAGAGCGATTACAATGGTTTATTATTGAATAATAAACCAAAACGTTTTCCTAAATGCTACTCTACACATCATTAAACATTCATCGACTTTAATAACAACTCTTCAACTTGCTTCTTGAAAACGTGAAGGCGAGCGACGAGCAATGAATCTTCACGTTAGATTCCCGTTGCAGCTCGAAGAAGTGGTATTTATCTCAGACGGGCAGTATAGATTCACATGGCACAATATCCTCAAGCTTACTCAATATAACCTATATAATATTATTAAATTGTGCCAGTTTTAGTGAAAGATTTTGTTAATGTAGACAAATTTCAGTACGAAATGAATTTCAAAATAGGTACATATTTCCAAGTCCTGAAGAAGAAATTTAAATATTTCGAAATGTCCAAACGACAGACTTGTATTCTGATCCAAACATTTTAAATCAATTCAGTGGTTGAGAAAACTCTGGAAGGAAATAATGAACATTTGTGAAATCATTTGGTGCCTTTTGATCACAAATAGGAATGTTAGAATTCCTCACGTTCGGTAGAGAAGAAACAAAAAGGGCAGAAGTAGTGAGTTTGCTTCTCGTTTAATATCATTATGAGAAGGATGGAGCAGAGGTGAACGAAGTTTCGAATCAAGGTGTGTGGAACTGAGAGAGTGGAAGTAGAAGTAGTACGAGTGAAGTACGAGTTAGGTTTGGTTGAAAGGAATTGAGCCTTCGTACGAAGATGGTGTAGAGGGAAGTTGTAACTCTATTCAGAGTGTTGGGCTTCTAAATTAGCTATCATGGGAAGGTGGGGGAAGAGGGGGTATAAAGGAGGCCTAAGAAAAGTACGGGAGGGTGTACACCGGCTGGAAGGGGACTTTTGTAATTAGATTGTGATTTAAACGGTTAACTGTTCTAAGGTTATTACCGTTTTGTAGAGAGGGGGCCGGGTGGATGGGAAGGGCCCTGTGACATGAGCTTAGAAGACCCTAGGGAAATCATAGTTAGAGGAACCGTCTAATGGCGCCGTACGACAGAGACTAGCTAATAGAAAGAACGCTGCAGCTTTCAGGGTTCCCCCCTTGATTTCGATGAGATTTCACTATGGCATCATCCGTCACAGTATTTTACGAGTTGACAGGAGTGGGGAGAGCTGTGGACATACACATATGTCATATATGTGAGTGCTTTTAAATACCTCCTGGCAGTTATTTGTATGTCGGCAGAGTTACAGAAAAGGAAACATTCAATCCTGGTCCAATCACTATCGTTCCGCATCTTACGTAATAATTTGAAACACCCTACGTGTAGACTAAGAGCCAAACACGTCAGTGTTTCATCGTTGAATCATTTTTTTGTTATTAAAATTACTCTACTAGCTGCATAGACGACAGAGAAACAACTCTACATAAAGTCTGAATTGATAGAAATCGCAAAATGCATGGAAATGTGCATGTAAATTTGACCAAAAATTAAAGAAAAAATGTAGCATTAGCAAACTGAATTAAACCTTTAGCAAACTGAATCAAACCTTTCGCAAACTGAATTAACCCTTTCGCAATTAGAATTAAACTTTACCTCCATATCTGTATTTGCGAAAGGGTTAATTCTAATTGCGAACCTTCTGCACCTTAGAGAATAATAACCCATTTCGTTCTTGAGCACAAGAGTCCACCACCTCTAAAGTCATTTTTTCAGCTTGCTAGATCAGATAATTATCTATCATTATCGCTTTTTTATTAATCTATAGCATTAATGCTTTTTTATGCCTATATGAGAGCGTTGGTTCCTTCGAAATACGATTTGGGATTAACTCAATACATTTTGTTGTGGCAATATGACAACGGAGATTGAACTTCTTCGAAACATTATTACAATTAAAAAAATTAAATTGTTTGCGATGTTTCATGATTTTGTTTAGTTAGGATCCACATAATAAAAATTCCTAGGTATCGGAATAGTAAACAAGCGCTCTGGACGGTATCATAATAGATGAGAGGTAACCAGAAAAGAGAGCTAGACTTGACGGAGAGTTCGTTGTAAATGGGTACTTAGACGGTGGTTGTACGTGATCTCGAACCGTCTCGTCGGGTGATGCATGACAATATAAATTAGTGGTTTAAGAAGAAGCGATATCTATATTGCATTGAAATAACAAATAATCCCTAGTAATAACAGGTATTGCAAATAATAGTAAAGGGATAGAAATAACAAATAAAGTCCCCTGACGCTTATTGGTTTGTGGAGTTGGACAAACGTATGTTTGTTTCCTAAATTCCATCACTCCAACTCCCCCGTTCCACCTTCGTCTGCTCCAGATCTCATCGCTTTTTTGAAAATTGATGCCACAGCTCACCTACTTCAATCACTCCTACTTTTTCCCTCGAAAAGTAGGTTGGAAAGATTCGAGTTGTAGGAGCCACCCTCTGCCATGACGACTCACAGTGTGGCAAAAGCGGAAAACACCTCGAAATTGCAAATCACTTTCAAATATAGTTTTTGTTATTTTTTGACGATTCGATATTCCAATGTACCATGTAGCAGCAAGATTTGTTCATATGGTTTTTACCCAAGATTAAAAAATGGTTGGAAAGGAGTGAAACTCAGCGATACTGGTTGGACAGAAGTTTTTGTATATGATAATGCTTATTCAATAGAAAACTGTGCAAATTTTGAAATCATTGTTATCTTCCGATAGTGATTGAAAGTTAGTATTCATGTAAAGAAAGATGGTTGTTGTTCTTCGAGGAGCTCATTTGAAAGCAATTCAATCCTGACTGATGATAATGTTTGTTCGCATTAATTTTCAACTCCACTCACTTCCAAGGAACGTATTTCGTGATCAGATAGTTGGCACTATAAAGGTCATTTTTGAGTAGAGAACGGCACTGGATATTACAAGACGCGAAATCTCTTGATTTTCAAATCGAAACAAGCGTTTTGTTGGTAGTAACTGAGTACAGATAGGCGTTTCTATGGTCTTCGGATTTCCACTCATAAGCTTCTGCTGAGAGATCATCTCTTGTATGGTGTCATTACAAAATCCTCCAAATCGTGATATTTTGCAGCTTTTTCATCATCTATTCGTTCGACAGCGCACATTCGCACGCAGTTCATCTTTTGGTTAACAGAACCTGATACTTCATCCAGAACAGAACCTCCCAAACCACGATATTATGAATTGAATATGAAGCAACCGATGGTATGTTTCTCCGCTTTATTGATAGATTGGCCATTTCCTGAAGAGGACGGGAATCGCTAATAAGTTAATTTGAAGAAATTTCAGGTGTTTGGATTCCGTCAAAACATGAATCGTTTAGTTGGCGTAAACAAAAGGCTGAGAAAGCAGTGAGGAGAAGAGGAATATTCCTATAATGGTGAGCTATGCAGGGGGAAGTAGGGGAGAAGGACAATGGACGATAATTACCAACGGAGTAATGAGATTCTGACGATAAAGATTGCTAGTTGGATTGAAGCCAAGGCCTCCCGCCTCCCAGTTCTAACCACTGTGGCTCTTTCTGCACTGCCCTTCCTTCCTGGAAGACAAAGTCCATTCTCCTCAGTTTTATCTTGGCTGAATCCAACGGCAGTAACATCGCTTAGAAAGCAGGAAAACCTAAGGGGTCCAACAACCTCTTTGGAAAAGCCTCAATGAAAAGCGCTGTAATTAGCTAATGTGCCAGTATTTGATGGGACCTTCAACATTGGTGGGAGTTGGTGTATTGGAGGGATGACATTTGGTGGTCGTAAGGTTCGTATTAAGCCAGGTCTTCAATTGTATCTAGACAACAAGTACTTCACAAACAGGGCCACCAACACTTCAACGTCACTCCTTACTATATCCCGAACATTCTTCGAGCGATCAGTCAGTCAGGCCGAACATCCCCTCAAAATACGATATCCACCCAACAGTTGGCTGGTGTAGCATTCATATTTATATACACACAAACCTTGATAACAAAACATGCAGCAAATTATTTCACAAGAGTCCATTATTTTTGAACTCTCCTCGTCTTTTAAGTCCTTAAAACAAGAAAATGAAAAATTAAATTTTACTTCCATTTTCTTCAACCTTTTCACCATTTCAAATGAGAATTTAAGGGATAAGAGCAATATGGCGGTTCTTTGTTGCCTCAAGTTCGTTGCTGTTTGTGTGTTTCGTGCACTTTGGGAAGTTTTCATCCCCTGTTAACTCGTTCTTTCATTATTTCAATAGTATCTTTGATGACTTCCCCTAAATCAGTGTTTTTTTAAAGTGCACTGCAAGCAAGAATGTTGAAAAAACCAACTCTTTGGTTGGAAGAAAGTACTCCATATTGAAGGCCGTGAAATTGTGAGCAATGTTTATGAGTTCTTCCTTGGCGAATTCACGTTTTCAAATTCCGGTGAGAAAGTGACACGGAAATCAAGGAGAAAGTATCGTTAGCTATAAAGTACCTGTCCGAAAGTTGAATGTCTCTGTTGTGAGAAGAAGAAAATGGATATAACATGGTTTTTCCTCAACAGAAGTTTTTTATTCTCCTGGAAAACATCGGAGTCCTAGTTAAATGAGTGTTCAGTCGATGGTTTAACGACACCTACAACCAGGCGAATCATACACGAGTGTCTACCACATCAAGTAAAAGTTGAGGCCAACAATGAAATGTGGTTACGAAACTCAATTTCAAAGGTGGAGTGGAGAAGCTTTGTATAATCGTTTAAAAAATTGGATTTTGATGTCGCGCTTTGTTCTTGCTGAAATTGAAGCAGAAGTTGTCTGAGGTTCCAGAGTTGAAAGATTGAGATGTTGGTTTCTGGTCGCTTCGATTTCTTCCCCACTGGGCACAACTACCTCTTGTCATAGTTTCAAGTTTGGGTCTGTTGATGTAAAATCCGTACTTGGGTGAAATCAGGTTAAGACTGATCTTTATTTTTGATTGTCCTCAAATTATGATGATTAGGTGTACTTACCTATTAAAATATGTATACTTATCAATGAAACATACGAAAGCTATAAAAGCTCAGCAGCTGTATTGGTATGTTTACTTCACATACAAAAGACGTTATACAGAGGTACCTATCTCTTACTTGGGCCGTCATATCCCTTCCGTTCAATCCCACAAATATTTGGGAGTTACGCTGGACAAAAGGCTAACTTTCGCAGAACGCATCTCTGATATATTACAGCGATGTAAAAATAGAACGTCCCAGCTCCAGTACCTGTTCGATAGTAAAGAATTATCCATGGACAACAAAATCCTCATTTACAAGGTCTTTATAAGGCCTCTCTGGACTTATGCGCTCCCAGTATGGGGCACTTGTTCTTCTTCCCAATTTCGACGCATTGAGCAACAACAAAATCGGTTACTCCGAAAAAGAATTGTCCATGCCCCGGATTTCGTACGGAACGAAACCATATATAGAGATTTCCAGCTAGAAACACCACACGAATTCCGGCAAACAGCAATGAGTACTTTTTTGACGCGAAATGCTGAGCACTACAACACTCTTGCTAGTGAAGGTTTTCATCGACCCCTACATTCCAGACTCCAACGGCCCCGTCATATTTCAGACATAATTGAGATGTGAAGTGCTTATATATTTCTCTTGGAGACAGTTGCTTTCTTTCTTTTTCATGATATGTGTTTTTTCCATGAAAAAGGCACATACTGCTCACCATTAATAGTATTTTAACAATTTGTCAGTGAGGTATATTTGTTTTGTAAATAGTCTCAATAAATAAAAAAAAAAAAAAAAAAAGCTGTATTGGTACGCTTTCAATGGAACTTGGCGAGGTTTATTTGTAGGATTTCGGTCGTTTAAACTCGAGCCTCGAAGGACCACAAAAGAGATCGAGTCACGAATTGCTTCGCTGAGGGTCAATTTCGTCATTATTCAACATCGTTTGAAATTTTTGGTGTGGTGAGTGGCCCTAAGTAAATTTTCCAGGTAGAATGTTGGGTATGAACCACCCTTCTCATACGGGCGGCATCGTTGTCTTTCGGAAGTCAACAAGCCGGACCGTTTATCTGGGGAAACAAGGTCGTCCAGAAGCTCCACCTCCACCTGTTGTATGTCTTTGTTTGTATTGGGTGTTTGTTAATGTATGAACGACGCACAGCGAGCAACCTGTGGGGCTTTCGTGAAATATTACCAAGCGGTTAGGCATCTATGGAAATACGTAAAGTGGAGGGCAACACCGACTACCGCCGCCGCGAACTGCCGTGTCCGATGATGAATTGATTACAGGGTCTATACGTTCAATCCTGATTATAATAGGAAATGTTTATTAAAGCAGTACAGTATGCCTAGTTTGACACGAAGTGGCATCGCTGGTTTGATTTCTAGGGCCATGACAATGTTCCATGCAATACGTTTAGCTAGAAACTCTTGAGAAAGAAGACATTTTGACTGTGAGTCATAAGTAATTCGTATAGAACACGGAACGAAACCGGTGCAGATAAATTGACGCTCCCTCAGAGAGGGATTAAGTACGTTCAAGTGCTTCTCTTCATCCCCGCAGCGATACTGCAGTAGTGATCGAGATTGATAGTAATCCGTTATTCATGTAGATTGGTTGTTGCAAAGGTTAACCATTTTGAAGCTTTCTGATAATCTTTCGGATAAACACGGTTCTAAGCTGAAATCATCTTTTCCATTTTCGGAACGTGGTCCCTCAGAACCGAATCGGGATCCTCCGCCGAACATATTTGTTGAAAAACGCTGCAAATTCTTTCGCTGGGGTTTATTATTCAATGATTCATGATTTGAATTTCTACTAAGCTTTGGAGTGTGCGTGTTTCACAGGTGATAGAGCGATTATTGAATTTCAGGAGATATGCAGAGAGCACTTAAATCGGTTCTCAACCAAAATACCTATTTGGATTGATCAGTTGATCATATTTGTGTGCCTCCTGAAATTCAATAATCGCTCTATCACTTGTGAAACACGCACACTCCAAAGCTTAGTAGAAATTCAAATCATGAATCATTAAATAATAAATCCCAGTGAAAGAATTTGCAGCCTTTTTTTCAAGAGCAATTACAATGGAAAAATATTCTATTTGAAAATTTTAAATTTCGTAAGACGGAGCATGCATATCAGAATGCTACAACCCGTGTATCGGCTATAAACCCTTTTAGGAGTTCATTCCAGTATCCACACTCACTACATCACTAGGTTACTGCGATTAAAACAGACAAAGAAAAAACTCTTGTGTTTGTTTTGATTGCAGTAACTAGTGGTGTAGTGAATGTGGATGCAAATGTTGGCACCATAAACCGGGCCATACATCGGGAATGATTTGACCTACGGACCTGGGGAGGGGCTCATTCGATTCCTCATAGAAAGTTCTTCAAAAAAAGTCCAAATTTAGGCCGCCTTGACTTTTTTTGAGGTTTTTAGGGATTTTGCAAAACTTTGACAACCCTTAAAGGGCACTTTAAATTAAGTGAGAGAGCTGGCTAAAGAATTGGGGTGTTGTCGGACCAATATGGGTTTTTCCTGGAAATTTCTGATTTTTTGCTCCAGCCGTTTGGGAGAAATCGTGCGTACGGCGTACGGCAGACGGACGGAAAAATTTTTATTGCAGATTCGGATTCTACACCATTTGAAACGTAAACCATGAAATTTTCAGGGGTGGTTAGAATTTTTTTTTTTTCAAGAGCGATTGCAATGGTTTATTATTGAATAATAAACCAAAACGTTTTACTAAATGCTACTCTTCACATCATTAGATAGATTTCTATCTACACCAGTTCATCGACTTTAATAACAACCCTTCAACTTGCTTCTTGAAAACGTGAAGGCGAGCGACGTCAATGAATCATCACGTTCCATTCCCATTGCAGCTCGAAGAAGTGGCATATATCTCAGACGGGCAGTATAGATCCACATGGCACAATATCCTCAAGCTGAACTGCTAATTCTAAATTCTTTCGGTAATTCGGGGTCTCATTCTCAAACAACAAGAAGGTCACCTATTCTTAGGAAGACAGCAGGTGTACTGATGGATTAGTACCAAGTAACACCAACTCGATAGAGTTGACTATTGAAGATCCACCGTAGGAGTCGAATAAGGTCCAAGTTCGGGGCAATTTTATGTCGGGGAAAGATTTTACTCAACCCAAAGGTTTGGCTTGAGCAAATCTCCGCCCAGAAGCAATTCTCGACTTGTACAAACTGAACTGTGCGAACCAGTTTTCGCACATTATTTAGGCTTGTGGAGGCGACTTAACACACACCACGTTTCTACTGATGTAAGCAGAATAGAACACGTTCTACTGTGATATGTTCTAGGGATTTACCTTGATATTGTCTGACCTTTTCCCTAGGTTAACTTTGACATCAACGACAACTGTCCAAACTTACCCGTTAATCCGCAACTCATTAGGTTATTACATTGGTGACGCACTATCACATGAACTGAAATATCCACCTCTACAATATCCTCCTGTCTACATTATATTAATTGCCCTTCTCATAGCCATTTGTAAAACACATGTATCACGTTAAATTTTCTTAATGATTCGACTACATTCTTTTCTGTCACCACATGGTATGTATACCAGCAAATATTGATGAAGTCATTATAATGATTATGTGAAACAAATTTTCAGTTCCCCAAATTAGGAAATATTATTCTTGCTTCTTTCCAATCAGTTTGTTATCATTCGATGAGAGATCTCTGATGGAACCTACGGGAAAAGTCTTCGAGGTACATTTGTTTGAGGAAAATTCTTGAAGATTTACCCATTTTTACAAGTAAAACAGCTAAACTATGGCGGACTGAATTCCAGCCTAAAATACGAAGATTTACCTATTATAGATTTATACCTTGAAAAACGTTCAACAACCTTTTTCGTTCTACCACCACGCTTTGAAAACTTTCATGACTACGGTCGACCGCAGCAAATAGTGAAATTATCGCCCTATCACCTGTGAAACTCGCACACTCCAAAGCTTAGTAGAAATTCAAATATTGAACGCAAGCGAATTGAATAATGAACCACAGTGAAAGAATTTGCAGCGTTTTGTAGTTGATTTTATTATTTTATAATAACGATTTTTACCTATATATTAGCAGCGTTTTATGCATATCAGAATGCTTCAACCCGCGTATCGGCTATAAACACTCTTAGGAGTTCACTCCAGTATCCACATTCACTACGTCACTAAGTTACAGCGATAAAAAAAAAAAAAACTCTTGTGTTTGTTTTGATCGCAGTAACTTAGTGATGTAGTGAATGTGGATGCAAATGTTGGCACCATAAATCGGGAATGGTTTGAGCTACGTACCTGGGGAGGGGCTCATTCGATTCCTCATGGAAAGTTCTTCAAAAAAGTCCAAATTTAGGCCGCCTTGATTTTTTTTGAGGTTTTTAGAGATTTTACAAAACTTTGGCAACCCTTAAAGGGCACTTTAAATTAGGTGAGAGTGCTGGCTAAAGAATTAAAGCGTTATCGGACCAATATTGTTTTTTCCTGAAAATTTCAGATTTTTTGCTCCAGCCGTTTGGGAAGTCGTGCGTACGGCGTACGGCGGACGGACGGAAAATTTCTTTATTGCAGATTTGGATTCTACACCCTTTGAAACGTAAACCATGAAATTTTCAGAGAGAGTTAGATTTTTTTTTTTTTTTTTCAAGAGTGATTACAATGGTTTATTATTGAATAATAAACCAAAAGAATGGACTGTAAACTTTGTGTTGAGAAATGGAACAAAACACATTCACTTTTGGGGAATCCCGTTCATGTTTATGAACTTCACGATGATTTTCGGGACCCCAGATCCGCACAATGTGACGTTTAACTTTGCCTGAGCTTCGTCACTGAAAATTAGGCGAGATTGAAAATCTTTCATCGTTATCAATTGGCAAAACTATAGGTTTCCCGGTTTCATTCAAAATCAAGTTCTTCCACCTTCAAAACTGCTGGAGTGACGAATTTTCGAAACTCCGATATTCTTTTATAGACACCCTGTAAATACCAAGAGAGGCGTTCCTTGTTGGCGGTGTGTTGCAGATTTCTTGTTCGGCATTGAAAATGAACAAGGATGATGAGCACATGTGGGATTAGATGTTAGGCCGAACTACCCACGCCCTGTACGGCGCTGTCTTTCTTGGAAGCATCAAGCTAATTTATGACGTAATGTTTAAACGGGGTGATATCGGCCCTAATATCTAGAACCGTCCATCAAGCACCTGCTATAGATCGGTCTCCGCAGGTGCGCTCCCGAGGTCCGTCTGATCTAGTTAGGGAACCATTTGTTCCTGTCATTCTAATTAACTGTACCTTAGGCCTCGTCAATAGGTCGATCCATCATTCCCGCTTCAATGCGCTCTGTCAGGTCACTAGTCCCTATTGTCGCTTATTTATTGCCTGGGAATTAATGCAATTCCAATCTCAAATAGGTTATGTACCTTTTAGACAATCGGCTTATTGTAGGGGGGGTCTTTCTAGTGATTGATGGTGCCAGAGAGTCTAGGATGAGCTATGCTCACATTGTCAAGAAAGTTCGATTTGCATTGAACGCGACGGAGTTCTCGCAGCACATACATCACTCTTCCTCTCTGATTGTGTTTCGTCCCAATGCTCCCGGCTCACCTTCTCCTTTCCGCTCTGATCCGGGGAGAATAGATTTGAGGTTCATAAACTGCAGAAAGAGTTCGACTAACGTTACAACATCTGAGAATATCCCTAAATAAACTCCCATGTGCCCTCCACCCTGTTAGAGAATTTCGTAATTTGAACAGTTTGATAGACCCTGTTGAACAATCATCAATCGAATTATATATTGACTTTGGCGATAATAATAAATGTGTATTTTTAAAATCTGTAACCCTTCCATAAATTTCATTCCACCCAAAATAAAAGTAAGTGGATCATTTCATAAGTAAGGAGCCCCTTCGATTTTTGATGTTTTTTCGACAGTTGATGTTATTGAGCGACTATAACGCCGTGTCCTGCGTGAGCGGGAACTAAGCGATACCAGCGGGTCGGATGGGTTCAGCGTTTTTTGCGGGGCGGGCGATTTTCCAATCAAACTATTATAACAGAGTTGGGCGTCCTGCGTGCACACGCTCGATTGCAAATCGCCAACACGCACACGTTACACGCGGCTTGAAATCAAATCGGTTTCATTTTTTCTCGCTACTCCCGCTACAAACGCGCGATTTTTTACATCTGTTGTCAAGGTTTTTGGAGTTGTCCAAGTCTGTTGGAGTCAAAATCGTTTCTCGAGAGCTATCAAGGTTAGTCAGAACAATGTTGTAGTTACTTATCACCGTCTTTATGGGGTTAAAAAGAATCCTCTCTTCAACAATAGGCTGAAGATTAATGTATTCCTCGAATTAGGTCCTTGATTAATAAATTTCATGAGATTGTTGCTTCTGCAAACGTTTATTGGAAATGTAACTGAGCAGAGCTGAACTACTAGAGGTCAACGAAAATAGTCTCTATGTTATAAATTCAGAAAAAACACAATAGTCGTATTGACTGACACGGTAGGTACGGAACTAACCTAAGTAAAACGCGCTGTCCTCCATTTGCGGCATCGCCCAAACATAGGACACTAGTGGCGTTTCCCGCTGCAAACGCTTGCACTCGCGTAAATCGCCAGTAACGCTGAAATCGCCCGACTCCCGCTCACTAAGGACGAGGCCTGATATCATTACCATCAGGTATCTTTTTAATTTTGGCCAGGGGGTGCAGATGCACCTGTGCTCCTATCAGCAGCCGCCCCTGCTGTGGATCTCAACCAGTTGGAAAACAATTTCAAGTTGCGTGACCACGTAATCGATGAAAAAACCAAGAGAAAACGCCATCTAGGTCAAAATGACCAGACTTAGTCTCAATTGTTGCTATATTATTTTCTGATTTTCCTCGTATTTTTTCTGATTTTAAGGAATCATTTCGAACCTACGAATCAGCATTTTTTCTTACAGTTTTTTCTTCAAATCAATAATCTGTATTCTCACGTTCCATAAACCTCGTGCTTTGGTGCTATGTGAAAGAAGTTGACCTCACTTGTATAGTTACAATCGGTAAAGAATTATAACTGTTGAAGAGATTAGTTGGGAAGTGGAGAGGGACATGAACGGTTACTGTTATTTTGAATTTGAATGTGATTTTGAATAGTGATTTGTTGACGGTGGATTAAAAATATTATTTGTTGACAGCAATAGAACCGAATTGTTTCCCCGACTGTTTTGAATATCTCCCCTTGCACCGTATTGTGATATTGGGTTAAAATGACCCCACGTTGACTCATATGTCCTAAAGGTTCACGTTACCTCTGCAAGGTTAATTGAACAAACAAGAATCAAGAAAATCAGAAATATAAACTGTATGAACAGCGCTTGAACAGATTGTTTACCAGCCCCTCCCATCAGAAAATTCAAATTTCCGAGATTTGTTGCACAAAACTAAAATTGGTGTAGAACAAGAAAAAATATTTTTTAATAAATAAAATCAAATGAAAATAGTGAACTAATAAGGATTTATCACTATTACCCCCTCCATTCACCAACTTGTATAATGACAATGGAATTTGTAAAAGGTTATACTTTTCTGAACCGAATGATATCAACCCCGACTGTTGAATATGGAAACTAGGGAAGCTTCAATTTCTCCAAGTTTTGCAACTTAAAATCGGGAATTCGATACTCTATACTCGAAACTTTCTCGACTACTGGCTATCCTAAGAGTATAATCAACTTGAAAGTTGATCGCCTGATCAACGTGTTTTCCCATCTTCCTTGCAATCAACTTCGCTTCATACAACACTACCCCTTACCGTTTCATAACTCTGCCCAGCGTCCATTCATTGGCAGATGGCAAGTTTGCCCAAACTACTAATCCCTCTCTAAATTTTTGTTGTCATTCCTGTTTGTTTTACAGGTGAATTCGACTTTCATCAATTTAAGAACTGAAGTAGATCAGTAAAAGTTGGAACCATTTTCTGTTGATAATCTGAGTTTCAATCGCAGCACCGTCGAACCAATAGAGAACTCCAAGCGCCAGTACCTAGTTGGTACGAGACGGCGAAGTGGTTATACAGTACCCGCACGACCGCCAGGTCTTGAAGGTGGGGTTGGTTTTGCCCCTTGTTGACCCCGATCACCAAACCTAGTACACGGGTGGTATGAACCTATCTTTAGGGGAAGTAATGTTTTCAAATTTAGGAGACAAATTTTCTTGCACGGAATCAAAATATCCACTAACAATCAGAGAATCATTCCATTCTGAATACCTTTCGGTATGAGCAAGTGTGAACGTGTCCACTGATCCTTGTAATATACTGTATTTTTACAGCTTCCAAATGATTTCGATGAAATTTTCAAGAAATATGCACGTTGGGCTGTAGATGGTACCATTTGAATTTCATTGCTCACAAATCGAAATATCCAAAGAAATGGAATTTTTGTGATCAGGTCAAGGAAGCTGGTTAACACTTCACCGTTTCAGCTTCCAATATCTGCCTAGTCCAGATGCCCAGAACACAAGCAAAGAAGAAGAAAAATTCACTGAATCTACGTTTCTAACCCCACTTCAAGAAAGAAATTAAATCTAGGAAAGAATCCCATGTGATCCACGACCAGTTGATGCAGTTTCAACGGAATTCGTAAATTTTTACGGATTTCTAAGTCGTGTCCCCATACGGCTTGTTTGTTTACCGAATTGTGTACCAGCCCCTCCCGTCAGAAAATTCAACATTTCCGAGATTTGTTGCACAACTAGACTAAAATTGGGATAGAACATGAACAAATATTTTTTAATCAATAAAATCAAATGAAAATAGTGAACAAATAACGAGTTACCACTATTAGCCCTTCCATTCACCAACTTTTATAATGACAATGGAACGTGGTGAAATATGTTTAACCTTCCGGAGACAACGTGCGGGTTCATACGACCCGAAGAAAGGGAAAACGCTCATTGGTCGTAAGAGAGTAGTGGGAAGCGTTTGCGTAGTTCATACCAATATACCTGTGGATGTCACCTTGTCAAAATTGAAAATAACAAGAGATAATGTGGTCGGGGTCAACATGTTTGCTTTGTTTGTGTGTTATTGTCTGTTTTTCTTCGTATTTTGGTTGTTTTGAAAGCATTTTTTTCATGCTGCTGGAATCAATGCGACTCAGCATTGTTCACAGCAACTCTTTAGGGTGGGTACACACTTTACTTCGGAGAGTAAGATACATCAGAATTTAAAGAATTTGGTGACTATCACATTTATTAGTGTTTTAGAAATCCACTTCCTCTCACTTATGTTTTGTATCCAGTGATTATGACGTGGGCAGGTTTTATTGAAGAAAGAGTGAAATTTTTGTCAGTACAACGTTAGCAGAATAAAATACAGGGAGATAGGGGAGTGATCGAGCGGTTGGAGGGAGGGCGTCTAGCTTGACATATATTGTAACATATTCAAGTATTCTGTACAGTACGGCCTTAATGACAAATAATAATGATAACTACACATAACAAAATACCTCAAGTTCTCATTCCATTCGATAAACTCTCATTGAAGCTGATCATCCAATTGCAGGGAATGCGGTTCTAGGGAAATGAAATATGGGAGGCTATCACGAAGTTACTTTCCACTTGTTGCTAGTTCTGAGTTTGGAAAAAACGCATTCATCAGGTGTTATTGAATAACCAACTGTAATTATCTTGTTAGACTCATGAGTCATCCAATTAAACTATTGCAGGGAATGAGAAACTAGAACACCACTCTCCACATTTGATTCATTTGGTGATAGCCACAAGTTGCAACTGAAGAACATAAACACGACCGGGGCATGTTGCCATGCCAGGCTCAGTTACCTTTATTTTATCTCAGTACGAAGTAGGTATATAGTTTTCCGAATTATCGAAATGGTAGCGAAAAACCGAAGAATGAAACCTTAAAACCAATCTCTTTTCCCGGCTCTTGGACTTTTGGGACCGGGCTTGGAACTTTTGGCTTTCACCTCTTGAACAGTCCAAACAAAGTAAAAAATTGTGTTCCAAACATTTCCCTCCATATTTTTTTCAGTGCGTTCCTGGCTTGAACTAAATCTGAGGGCACCTTTGGAAAGAGAGTGAAATTTCCTATCTCCTTGAAGAAAAATGAAAAAAATTCCAACAATACTTCGGATTTGATAAATTAGTCTTTTTTTAAAAAAGATCCAATTTCGGAAATTTATGAATAACCCAACTTATGAGATACTTCTTTTCAAATTTTCTCCTGCCCATGACAGAAGGTCACCCCCGAATTCTAGGAAAACTTCCCCAGAATCTCAGCTTTCTAACTGTATGAGAAAAAACGTTTTCACGTGTAATTATTTGAGCGAAATTATATTTTAATGCGGAGAAACGTGGGTTTATTCAGTGATTTCCTCCAAAATCCACCCCTACACTCAAGAAATGAGGAACTAAGCAAAAGTTCACTATTTCAATCTACGAGTAAAAATACTATTCGTACGGGGCTCGAGTGGTGATTGAACAATCAACAAACTCATTGTTTGTGGTGCCACACACATTTTCTGTAGTAAGTCGATTTTGGGAGGAAAACATCGACTTGAAGGTATAACCTCTCATTTTCCCCCATTAAAACATAATTTTCTTCGAAATATTTAATGTGAAAACATTACTTTCTCCTGCTCTTGGAAAGTTAAGATTTCGGAAAAGTCTTCCCTGGGAACTTGCAGTTACGATATCTGTTGAATATGAGGAAGAGAAAACCAAGGAAAAAGAGGGTTTTCCCATAAATTATCGTTATTTAATCTACGAACTGGCTTTTCACGTTCTAAGTCTTGCAGAAAATTACCCAATTTGGCACTAAGGAGAGAGTGCTAAGGACTAACGAGATAAAGAAATTTAACGTTGTGTCCAACGATGTCCTAAAAATTGTTTCCAAGGAAAGTTTGAGTACATTCTAGTTTTATGTACATTTTAGTGACATAAGGTCGGAAGCAAGAAAAAATCTTAAATGTGAAATGGACTCGGCAAGGAAGCTTCTAGAAAAGTCCCAGGCATTTTTTGTTAGGAATTACCTCAAGAATAGATTCCTCAATTTTCGTCATCTTTAACATCCTATATAAAAAATTACAGCCGACATTAGATTTTCCGGGTTTTTCTTCGTATTCGTACACACTCACCTCCGAAAGAATCTCATTTCGGCTTGGAATTGACTTGATAAAGCAATCTTCCTCCTTGTGCCGTTCAAGTTTACCAAAGTTATTATTGAGCTCTCAGACAACCGTGGTCAATAAAAGGGGGCACTTTCGAGCCTCTAGAAATCAATAGCGTGTTTGCGCTGATTCTATAAATGTGGCGGCGGAAGGTGAAACGATGGCGGGGGGAAGCGGGAGGTCGCCTGGGGGCAACTGCATCGGTATTTATCGAAGAAATTGTGTTTCTGCGCGGAGAATAGAGAGAAAGAGAGATGGAAAAAATGAAAAAGAGAGGGAAGAATTGTTGACACAGCTAATAAGAGCGAACAGGAGCAGGCAGGGGTGGTGGGGGTGGATAGCTCCAGGCTTTCAAACGGTCTTTTACACTTTTATTCTCAGAGCCGTAACGCACATACGTGTGCTCTCACTTCTCGAAAATGGTTTTTGTTCACACACCTGTGCATTGTAACCGAAACTTCCAATGAAAAGGATTTTTATTACGCTTTAATATTTTCAATTTCAGTTTGCCATTAGAATTTGTTGTTTTACGTTTCAAGATGCTCAGTAACCGAAAGTCGAATTAAATAAAAATCCGATCCAAAACTACTGGATCAAAATTAACATAAATTCTATTAAAAAATCGCAAATTAAGTACTCATTTCCCATTGCTGATCCTCATGGTGTACTTTCGAAATAACACTAATGTTCGTTATTGATAGAGATTCAATGATTCGCATGAGCCCAACCGGGCCGCTGTATGTTCTTCTGTTTGCTTTGTTTTGCTTTTGTTGACTTTGACCGAAAAAAGTACGGTGTTTTTGCTGAGTTGGTAAATTTTGAACATGTGAATTGTGAACTGGTGAAATAATTTGGAAGAGTTGAATTTGGATAATCAATAGGTATTCGAACATGATGGTGATTTACGTGTTTCCCTGAATTGGTGACGAAGAGACCGTGGAGCAAGATCACCCGAATTAATGTCAAGCGTCAGCAATGACACGTTCTACAGCGAAAAAAGCAGTTGAATGAATTGATGAATGAAAAATGTATATAAAAATATTACGCCAACGCCATAGGGCGTTATCATTCCTTCATTACTGATATTATTCAATTTAATAAAAACAACATTCTAAATTTAATAGAATGAGTACAAAACTTGTTGTTCAGAGCAACCACCAACAATTAATGTGACATGGGCACACCAAGTTGTGTATCCGTCCAGTTCCATGAGGTTCAATATTTCCTCTTGCTACCTAGTTTTCTCATGTTTACTTTTTTTAAACTGAAGACATCTTTCTTCTGTTAAATTAAGAAAATGATGAATATTCATGTCCTATGTGATACACTATTTTTCACTGAAAAAGATGGAAATTACCCAAGTGATTATTTTAACATTCCAAAGGGCAATGTGCTCAAAAACTACAGATCCTGGAAAACCAGTTTCAGAATTGAATTTAGCACCCATGAAAATGCCTAGAACCTGTGTTCTTTCTATGGAGACGAAGAATGCTTATTATGTCCAGCTAGATTGGGGTTTTAAAACCTCTGCTCGTCGATTGACCTCAGAAGTGCGGATGACGATGACGTTGCCTTGGAGTCCTGGGTTGAAAAGGTCGGGTTCAAGAAATACTATTGATCTCCGCGACTTGACACACAACAACACAAATCAACACACAAGAAAATTATCCACAATCAAAACATCGGGGAAAATAAAATACTATTGTTGGCCTAAACAACGCTTTTTCTGCGTCCTATTAGACGAATCTATTAACCCAGATGACCCTGACGTCCTTCTGGGAGGACTCACGCATTGGAGAGCTTTGGAGAGCAACTGTTTTGTCAAGAAAAATTGCTCCTTGGTCGCCAAAATTTTCACTCGGAAGCCCCTTCGTGGTTTTGGCCCTTGCAGGGCCCCCATTGTCCCCACATACCCAATGCACTTTGTAGACTTTTTAGATATTTCAGTGGAGAGAGAGAGTGAGAGAGAGAGAGAGAGAGAGAGAGAGAGAGAGAGAGAGAGAGAGAGAGAGAGAGAGAGAGAGAGAGAGAGAGAGAGAGAGAGAGAGAGAGAGAGAGAGAGAGAGAGAGAGAGAGAGAGAGAGAGAGAGAGAGAGAGAGAGAGAGAGAGAGAGAGAGAGAGAGAGAGAGAGAGAGAGAGAGTGCATTTATTTAACAATTGTTTAGTAAAACATAGTATAACAAAAGTTACATTGATTTGACAATGGGCTACGCCCGTCTGTCAGAGCATCGCTTAAAGTCAAACAAATTATCACCGTATATATTTTTTTCCATTGTTGTATAGGTTCATTAATTATTTTTGCATTAGTATTTATGTATTTATGATGCTTTAGAACAAAGAAAGAAACAACCGCCGCTCGAATCATGTCATAATATATCAATAGTATCCTAAAAATTCAACTTTCCTCGCAGTTAAACTCCCGTACTAAATATGCCCAATAACTCCAGGCGGATTGACAAAGTCTTGCCAGCCGCTACCATCTCGAGCAATTTAGTGTGCATGACATAGCTTCACAAGTTTTGGTAGTTGATCAAAAGTTGGCACATCGAAATTCCCTGAGAACTGGACATACCGCCAAGAAGTGCCCCCGGGTCTTCAGGCTCCCCCATATTGCAAAGGGCGCAGATCACATTGCGGTCTTCATAAAATGAATGTGACTGGCAGTTAAGCCTCGGGAGTCAGCATGCACCCTGCAAACCCCGCGAAGACGTACATAGATCCTTTTTGCACTCCTGCTGTCAAATCATTACAACGTACATCATGGTCTAGTAGCCTATAGATTCGATTCGATGATGTTAGAGCCCGCGCTTTAGCTGCCTGCATGCTGGAGGACACAACTCTTTCTTTTACATTCCCCAACTGCATTCGCCACTCATTGCAATTCTCAAAGTCTTGCGTCAAGGAAACTGCATGTTTTTGCAAAGTTTTTTCAAGTCCCTATACCAAAACAAGTTTGCTTGGACAATACGAGTTGCCACCACCCGAGGAAATCGGCGTTCTGGCATCGCCATTACTCGAAGGAGGTACTTGATGTGCAGATTCAGGGTGAAGACAAAAAGGGGAGGTAAATTCGTTTCCAGCTGTATGACATAATCTGGGGATTTCTTGGTAGATGGAATATTCGTTTAACGAAATAAGGTGAATGTGTGAGTCATGGTTAGTATGGTGTCTTCGAGGCTGCCACTAGATCGATCTTGTGTTTTGGTGCCCAGATCTGCGGTTACAGCATCAAGAGGTGGAGAAGGTGTTCAGATATGTCAGCTAACTACCTAGCTATCTATATCTCAATAGATATAGCTTAACAAATTTACACATCGTGCGGCGTCAACCCTCATGATGATGCACGGCCTGCAGTGGAGGGGAAATGGACCGAACTCCGCCGAGCCCGTCTGTGAAATGAGTCGTCGAGTAAATAAACGAACGCCGCCGATATTACATAAGTTCGAAGAACCTCCTGAATATAGATTTAACTCTGTCACTATCTGCCTCGGCCAGGATATTGAAATCCTTGAATGTAATCAAGAGTTGGTCCAGTCTTGTCACAAATATTGAAACGCTCGGACGGCGGTGGCGTTCATTCAAAACTCTCCCGACCTCAAACTCAAAGTCCAATCCATATTCATGTGACCACAACGACAAATAATCACCCATCTTTAGCTCAACAGTTCGTAACTATAATTAAGTATGAATATCGTCTGACAGTCTACATTAGTGGAACAACACTGTAGCAATATGACCATTTAGTATGCAATGCGGAACATTGAGGACTATCGATTTGTGATATAAATGAGTGATATTGGCATCATTTGGAGATTCATACCATGATTTCGAAAATTGGAAACAAAATGACCTATTTCGGTTGTTGAAATATTAGCTTTTTCAAGTCACGGTTTCTACGTACAGTTTGAGTTCTGTACAATACGGCTCTGCTTTCTATATAATGGATATATGTCCAGTAAACAATGCGGAAAAGCTTCTTAGGCTACTTAGGCTAATATTAGTACATCAATGAATATTAAAAAATCCAGGGGTCGAGTTTAGTGGTCATTCCCAACAAAAATGACTCCTAAACTTATCGAGATTTTTTCGTATTTCCGATCCTAAGTGACTAAAACACTTGAACTACTCTCAAAAACCAATTTTGAGGACAACGTTTGAAAGAGCGTTTCCTTTCCGATCTCCTTAAGGCAATTTAAGAAAAAAATCAACAAGTCTTAGAACCTGACAAATTGGTTCCCGTCGGTAAAATTTCGGGAATTAATGAAAAAATGTTTTTTTTTTTCGTGTTTACTCTTGTTTATTATAAACAGGTTTTATGACTTCCACAGGACAGGTAAACCTCAGCTTTCTAACCGTGTAAAAAATAAACGTTTTTGTCGAAGAAAATAACGTGGAGTTACACCGTGACAACGAGGTTTTTCACCCCAAATTGACTTACGACAAAAAATGTGTTTGTTATAGAACTGCATAGATTTTTATTAGCTGAATCGAATGGTGACTCCCTCGGGCTCCGTGCTCAATCAATAACGGATTCACCCCCAGTAATCCTTTATCAAATAACAAATTTCGTTGAGTGTAGAGGCTCGAGGGATTCACCATTCGATTCTAAGCCTGATTCACTTTTAAATCAGGTGAAACACTTCGCATTGAATCTTCAATCAAGGCTACATTCTTTTACACACACACACACACACACACACACACACACACACACACACACACACACACACACACACACACACACACACACACACACACACGAACCTCGGGGACAGCGTGGGTCAGACGCCGGCCCTTGGGATATGGGAGTGAGGATGATGGAGGAGGAAGGGAGGGATGAAAAGAAGTGCCCCTATAAAACGACCACCAGTTCAGGTTGATACCACGGAGCACTCCCGATGAGACATGAATAATGAATGTGTAAGACACACACACACACACACACACACACACACACACACACACACGCACCCCATCAGACGAGGGAGTGGGCTTTAAAAAAATTGAGGACAATAATGAATGTGTAAGATGCAAATAAAACGAGGTGACTCTAGAAGCTGAGACTCCCCTGTTTAATCTAGAACTTCAGCTAGAATGTGTTCTCTTGACAGGAACTGAGTAGACATATTTTGGACATCGGAGGTAAGGGCAGGAAACGCGTAAGCGGGTTTTTCTGCTGCGTCTGCGGGGAGTCCTCGAGCGGAGGTTTATGGGCGTAATCTATGAGGTAACTTATATAAACTTGATTCGAACTTATTTGAAATTAATAGCACATTTATTTGAAGCCTTCCACGCTTTGTGTTCATCGAGTTTGTCTATCTCCTTGAACCTTCACCTTCATCTACATCCTTTGTTGCTACAAAAATGTTATCTATCCTCAACTACTCGCACAAATCCAGAAACTAACGACATCCATCCACCGAAAATTAAGCTATTCCAATGACCCATTTTGTATCTGTGAACCCCGTTTTAGTCGGTTCAACAATATTTCTGGGTCTTGAAATTTCCTATTTGCTTATGTCCTGTCTCTTTGGGGAGGAGTTTAAGAACCGTTTACCTTCGCTTTTTTGGATAGCATCTCATTACGAACGAAGCGAATAAGATCCTTGTTGTGTGGTAGGGTAGTGACCCCCATTCCACAGTATTTTCGTTGAACTTATACGTAAATACTCAAATACAAATATATGGAAGAATGCACGGTGTTAGGCGCAGATGGTTATTCGGAGCTATACTTAGTAAAGAGGATTTTCTGGATTTGGGTTTGATGAGGCGGGCAGATGTGAACCTTGCTCGTTGGATTGCTTGGTAGGTTCGAGTAGCCGCTGTTGCTGAATATGGGCTGTGAAATGTGATACACTCGGATTCAGAACTCCAGTTACACCGATGAATAACAACCACGCTGACCAAAAACTTGCCGGAAATCCTGTACTCCAATTATGAACAAAACGTATTGATGTTCGTCGTTGTTTTGTTCGTGGTGAATTGAGAGTCACTCATATGAATTCGACACTAGATGATGTGAACAACCATTGGTTTAAAAACCGAACCCCATGCTTGAGGGAGAGAATTGAAGAAACACCCTTAATGTATCGTTCAGCGGGCATTGGATGGAGCATGTGTTGTCCTTACTATCAGACAGCCAGGAGCATTAAAGGCCATTTCTGCCTTCTCAACAACATCAAAGCTGACCTGGAGTTGCCTCACCTCACTCAAGGCTACAGCACTTGGCAACACATTAACGTTGCTTTGGGTACCAGGTAATGAAGGAATATAAGGCAACGAAGAAGCTGATCGACTAGCTAAAAAGGGATCAGAGTCCAGCCCAATTGGACCTGTACCGCAACTAGGGGTTACCAAGAGTTATATAACTCAACAGGTCCAAAAATGGGAGGACAAGACTCGAACAACATAAGCAGAGACAAGCCGAGCGGTTTCTTACAATCTCAAAGAAAGGCGTACAGACCTTCGCAAACTTGTGGGACTCCTCACTGGCCACTGTCCTCCAAGGTACCACCTTAACAAAATGGGTAAGGCCAGGGCAATAGAATGCCGGCTCTGTCGCGAAGAAGCGGTGACAGCTGAACACGTACTCAGCGATTGTCCTGCTGTTGCATCGATAAGATTCCGGCATTTCGGAAAGGGTGCCTTAACACCGGCCAATATTGCCAAGGAAACACCTGTAAACCTCCTTCACTGTGTGAATGAAGAGGCCATTAAAAAGATTCTGAAGTGAAACTGGGAAAGTGTCACAATAGAGCAAAGTGGTCTCAGTGACCAGGGGATCGTCCCATCCCATATCGGCGGAAAAAAATGTGTTGTCCAGCCAGGAAAAAGTGTTCAGGATAATACGTTTATCACATTTTGTGAATAAATACCGTGCTCTGTCTAATCGGTTAACGTGCTTTTCATTTCAATTCAAACGTTTGAGAGTATGATACTGTACGGAATGGTTTAAATACTCTCTTTTGAGGGAATTCACGCCGACAAACTCATCTGACGATTCTATACGAATAAAGATTTATGCAAGACCCTCCATTATATTATGAAACGTTTACTCATCATTGCAAATAAAGCCTGTTTTCAGTCTCTTTCTCTCCTTTCCACACATATCGAGGGTATTTAATTAATAAATGAAGTCTTTGGAACATTCTCTAAATACAACTACAAAACATAGACGCCTACGGTTGAAAATGAATAAAACACTCCGTACAGTAGAACCTCAGTTTGTGTATCACAAAGACGTAAGCACACTGAAATTGAAAATTAATAACACGAAACAAAAGACCCTCCCACGCTACACTCCTCTTAACTCTTGGGAAGAGCTAATAACAATCCGCAGTAGGGGGTAATTCGATTATTCAAAGTGATATTTATGGTACTTTATTCTTATTTCGAAAGTTTATATTCGAGATCTTGAAAAATGAAGATACTACAATGGCTTCAATAACTGTAAAATAAAATACGGTCCTCTATGGTTCTACAGCCAGATCATTTAAATGTCATATATGTCATAAAATGAACGATACATTTCGTGTCAAATTTGAAAAACTCTGAAACTAAATTAGAGACCCAATAAATAATGCTTCAAATTTATGGTTAAATAACCTGTAAAATAGATATTGAGGTGATGTTGCATGAAAATTGGAACTTACCAGAGAGGCTAGTGCTTACCAAGGTGGCAGGTACGGAAAAGTGGTGATGCCAGGATAACAAAGGGCGGAAGGAGCCCACCGAAGGTTAGTTGAAGGAGTGTTGAGCGGGGGGGGGGGGGGGGGGAAACACTGTCGGGTCGGTCGCAAAGAACTGGAT
This sequence comes from Creontiades dilutus, assembly GCA_031894815.1. Lineage (NCBI taxonomy): Eukaryota > Metazoa > Arthropoda > Insecta > Hemiptera > Miridae > Creontiades > Creontiades dilutus. The sequence continues at coordinate 472,621 of JAVIWC010004944.1, forward strand.
TGTACTCCTGTTAATTATTTAAATGATAATAATTTTAAAGGAAACTCTTCATGGAAATCCGTTTGAAGGAACGAAATCCAGGAATCACACAAAAATATGTCAGTACTCCAGTGTGTTTTTGAATGAGTCACTTCTCCTTTCTTTTTCGGATTGAAATAAAACTTCCTTCTTTTGCAAACAATCAAGCATTCAAGCAAGGAAGGATGAGTTTTACGTATAGCATCATTGGTAAAATTCAAGAAATACGTAAAAAATCACTTGAAATGTGTGATGGATATGGTTAGTTGGCCCTTCGCGATTCTTGAATCGGTGGCCTTGGGAGATGAACCAGCGTCAGGGGTCTGGGACATCCTCTGAGCGTGGCGGAGCTTTAAATCGCATTCAGCTCAATGGAAGGGGCAACTATACCATTCCATCACCTCATCTCACCATGTTACAATTGGCAAAAGTAAAAGCAAAAGTAAGTGAAAAGTAAAAAAAAAAAAACAAGTGAAATCGGCGGGTTTATGTTTTTTGTGTCAGAATACTGCTTAGAAAAAGTTCTACAAACGAGAACTTGGGTATTTACAAAATGTACTGAAAAAGTAATTCAATTTCACAAAATGAACCGCTGAAGAACAAGTGAATATACCCAAATGTATCATCTACCAGAATGTTACTTAGAAAACTAAATTTGCTATGAAATATATGATTAATAATATCTTTGCCCCCGAATGTTCAAATGTCAACACAATTTAAAGCTTAAAAACGAACTCGTAACCAATGGTTCTCCGGGATGTAAGGAGGGGGAAATTGGCAGCGTGGGATGTGGTCTGGTGTCAAATAAATTCACAGCTTTCCAAAAAGTGATGAATAATTTTCGGGCGATGAAAAATGGCGAAAATAAATTTCCTTAGCAACGATCGGTTGTAAGTGAAAATTATTTTAAAAATACGCTCTACTTTTGTCTCATTTTTGGTTTATTATTCAATTTACGTTACGTTTTACGTTTCAAAGGGTGTAGAATCAAAATCTGCAATAAAACGTTTTCCGTCCGTCCGCCGTACGCGTACGCACGATTTCTCCCAAACGGCTGGAGCAAAAAAGCTGACATTTTCAGGAAAAATCAATATTGATCCGACAACGCCCCAATTCTTTAGCCAGCACTCTCACTTAGTTTAAAGTGCCCTTTAAGGGTTGTCAAAGTTTTGTAAAATCCCTAAAAACCTCAAAAAAGTCAAGGCGGTCTAAATTTGGACTTTTTTTGAAGAACTTTCCATGAGGAATCGAATGAGCCCCTCCCCAGTTCCGTAGCTCAAACCATTCCCGATGTATGGCCCGATTTATGGTGCCAACATTTGCATCCACATTCAATGCATCACTAGGTTACTGCGGTCAACAGATCTGTATTTTGATTTGTGTGTTGTACAGCGTTATTTTTTTGGTTTTAATCGCAGTAACCTAGTAATGTAGTGACTGTGGATACTGGAGTGAACTCCTAAAAGGGTTTATAGCCGATACAAGGGTTGAAGCATTCTGGAATGCATGCTCCGTCTTACGAAATTTAATATTTTCAAATAGAATATTTTTCCATTGTAATCGCTCTTGAATAAACGTTGCGAATTCTTTCACAAGGGTTTATTATTCAATGATTCATGATTTGAATTCCTACTAAGCTTTGGTGTGTGCGTGTTTCACAGGTGGTAGAGCGATTATTGAATTTCAGGAGGCACACAAATATGATCAACTGATCAATCCAAGTAGGTATTTTGGTTCAGAACCGATTTAAGTGCTCTACGCATATCTCCTGAAATGCAATAATCGCTCTATCACCTGTGAAACACGCACACTCCAAAGCTTAGTAGAAATTCAAATCATGAATCATTGAATAATGAACCCCAGTGAAAGAATTTGCATCGTTTTCGGCGAGGGGACCCATCGCAAAATCCTTTTCAAGGTTAAAAGAAATTTTAAATGTCGTGGGATTGTCGTCATCTGCTAATTATTGAAATATGATATGTTGACAATAAAGCGAAACGAATGAGGCCTGATTTAAGGTATAATATTTCAACAGAGACAGTGGAAATAATTCGATGCTCAGAAACGTCATTGAAAACGACATACTACTCATAAGGGTCACAAAAGCAGTTTAACACACTTTTCTTCCAATATATATTTCGTTTGATGGTCGATAATGGTGCGGAAGGGGAGCTTCAAAAGATTTCACACGTAGGGCGACGGCTAATCCGCTGAAAACTACGAACATAATTCATCGCGTTGCCCTTCTGACCAACTCGCTCCGACGGTTTGGCGGCAGCTGTTCGCGAGGTTCGTGACAGAAGTTCCCTCGTCCTAAACTGAGTGAGTCATCAAATCAAAGGAGGCTCCGGGGAGCTACTGAGCTCTAAAGGAGGGGAAAGAAACAGGGAAATTTGTCCCTTATGGGAGCCCAGCAGTTCATCAGACAGCTGTTATGTTATCTAGGTTACTGAATTGGAACTTCGAAACAATATTGGAAATACAGAAAGCAATTACTTCGTTCTTCTCAGTAGGGATGGGACATCGAGACAAAACATCGATGATTGATATCGATGTCGATGTTCGAGTGTTGGCATCGATATGTCGTCCAATATCGGGTGAAAACATCGAAATTGTCGATATCGATGTCCCTAACAGTTAACAGCATCCTCATCACACGGTTTTTATGAGGAATTGATGGAAAATCAGCAGTTTTATTTTGTGACAAATAATATCTCATTTTATAGGTATTTCTACGCTGAAGAAGATGGTAAAAAGTTCCAGTTAGCATGACGAAATGAGCAAATTTTCTAACAAGTTTTGCTTGAGGAAAAATTACGCAAAAAACCATTTTATTTCCTGACTTGTGATGACTCATTTTAATTGTGTGGAAATTTTTGAAAGCTGAAGAATCTCATAATTTTTCTTCCAATTTTGCCCCTACCTTGTTTTATTATCTTCAAACTGCTCTAGTTAGAACGGATTGAGGTACCTCCAATCCGATTTCACCATCATGTTTAGCGTGACAAAACCTATATAAAAGAGAGTCACCTACTTGGGAGTTTTCGGGTAATTTTCCCCTACTTGAAATGCCCCAAATCTCCCCTTCGAGTGAGGCGATTGTGCCCATCTTCAAACTTAGCCTTTTGAAAGCTAAGATAGATTTTTTGTGCAAATTTGAGCTTTCTCTCTCAATTCTATCGAGAGTTATTGTCTGGAATGAGTTTTGGTGCGTTTTGACAGTGGATTTAGAATGCTTTGAGACGGATTTTGGTGCAATTTTTGAAAATATCTTCGACCGAGAACAATAGGTTTTTTCTTCGAAAATTCGCTAATACTAGAGCAGTTAAAATAATTTTTAATATTTAAAATAATTTTAAATATGAGTGGCATCGATGGCAAAACATCGTAATATCGAAGCGAAACGTCGATATTTCGGTAATATCGATGTCGATGTCCCATCCCTACTTCTCAGATTGTAAAATGTATCAATTTACTAGATTTTAGAGTACAGTTGTTGTATGATAATTATTACGCAATTATCAATTTTAGTGGACTGATATTAAGATTTACAACTATGAATTTCACAAAGGGTCATTCCATGCCCAGACAGACTCGAAATTTACCGACCCCCTCCAATTTTGTTCATACTTGGTGTAGTTGCGTCCTTCAAAGAATAAAAAAGGCCTGCCAGGTCAGCTCCTTCAAAAATGAACGGTTTTGGAAGCTATAGCAGTATGATTTTTTGACGATTTTTTCGATTTTTTATGACCTACACATGGTTTTTTGACTATATCTTCGGTTCCAATCGATCAAATAAGGCGTACGCGCTCTGATTTTCTTCATAAGTAAATAACGCAATGTACCCTGCAGAAAGCCGGTATGAACGTACGTTTTGTTTGTCGGGCGGATGACGTCCGCAAATCCTAAAAACGCGATTTTTCCCCGAGTCGCTCAATAGAATAAGCGTTCAAGGTCATAAAATGTTTATAATTACTTGTTTTACAATGCCCCTAACGGGGTTTTGTGTGTAAATTTCATTTGACGGAGTTATAGGTAACGATTTTAAGGGCCATGCACCGCCATTATTTCGCTTTTTCGCCTTTCATCGATGTAAAGCAGAATTATCTCGAAAACCGTTCGAGATATCGAAAATTGTCATAGGAGATAAGTTGTAGCTCTTGAAATTTCCATTCGGATGGACTCCTTCCACTTTTCCATAGCTCCGACCGTTTACGAGCTATGAGCAAAACAAAGTCTGCCCATTTACGGGTATGGGTAAGAAGATAGCAGTGGCAAAGGGATTTTCACAGTCAGACTTTGTTTTGCTCATAGCGCGTAAACGGACGAAAATCCGAGGTGAAATTCCTTGTTTACTTTACTTTTTACTCTTTACTTGTTCAGAGGCTTCAAGCGAAGAAGATAATCACAGTCAGAAAGCGTTTAACTGCATGGACAAAAATTATCGAACAGCAATTACCACAAAAACCAGTAATCTCGAGAAATTCCACATTTTTCTGAAGAATAAAAACCCTAATTGCAATGCAGATGACAACATCATTGGCCTTAAATCTTCAGAAGCTTCTCCTGGTAAAAATATTCAGAAAGAGGGGAAAAAATTAGCAATCTACAATAGCTATAAAAATGGGATTTCATACATACCAACTCATTTATGTTGAATATTGTTGTTATTGTTGAATAATAAACCAAAATCCGTTCAAAAGGAGTATTATCCTTACTATTCAAATTCCAGTTCTCTGACTTTCATATTACTTAAGAATATTCCGGGTTGTTCATGGTTGAAGAAGGTATGTAAATGCATGATTCGTCAATCAGAAGCGAAATTGCGTGACAATGCCACGAGTTTGCATTTGACATTCCGTATTACAAGATCAGCTGCAGTCAGAGGTATACATTTCGGATCGTGTTTTCATATTTAGAGGAACTTTCTCATCATAGAATTTAATATTCGAAGAAATATCTCATAACAGAATATTCATCATTTCAGGTTCATCAGTGTTATTCAAGATGCAAATGAGGGAAATCATCAAAAGCTCTAAACCTCGGCGAAACCCAGCTGTCAGTTCTCACTCATCTTGGAGTCTTCTTACGTCTCTTGCTTAATGAATATTACCTATTCAGTAAGATTCAGTTGATAATACTAGACCTAAGATTAATATGTTCATTAACAAACTACACAACATCCAGTTATATAAATTGTAACAAATAAAATCTTACATCAACTATTTGAATCAATAAAACTTGTTGATTACCTAATAACCTCTATTTTTTCGGTTTATTGTTTTCAAAATTGAACCTTTGTAATCAAACACGACAACTAATGTTCAAAATTTGAACATTATAAATAAATTTAATTTATTCAACATTTGATAAAATACGTTTCAAGTACCTACATAGATCCCAAAAATCGAGTGTAAAAAGTCCTTCAATCCGTCGTTTTCTTTAATGAACTTTTCCACGAAACTATTTGAACGTAGTAGCTAACTCAGTAGTTTGCGGAAAAATAACGTATAACATCCAGGTAGAATAGTGTTCAGCACCACTTTTCATCAATACAAAAGTTGAATTTAAAGTTTATTTGGGATTTCCCCCAAATATTTTCACCATAAATTATAAAATCCGAAAAACCTACTACACTCAGAATTTGATGAAAATGTATAGGAAAAATATCTAATCTACGGTTTCGCAATGTGAATAACGTAACAACGAATTTGCTCAAAATATGAACATTTCAGGTTGAAAAAAAAGTCATGAATAAAAAATTTGCTCCCCGTAAGCCTAAATGGTTACAAAAAACTATACAGGTTGGAAAATTTCTAACAGAATTGAACATCTTATATCTAGACTGGAGTGAATTTAAGGGGACATCAATTTGGAATTGATGAAGATCGTGAACATGTGAATTTTGAACGGGTGAACTAATTTGAAAGAGTTGAATTTGGATGATAAATAGGTATTCCGAGAAACCAAGCTATACTGTAAATATGAGGGAGCAAGTTTAATAGCTACAAGATAGGGGAGGAAGCAGATAAATTCATACCAGTGAATTTAGGGCTAAATTTGAAAGTGCAGAATAGGGTTAGATCGGAGTGATGGTATCAAGATGGTATTGAATGAATCCCCTTGGGCTGGTCTGGGCTTATTTATACGGGTGTTCTGACCCCTGTGTGAGATTTCCCATCCCCTCCGCCGTGACCTCCTCGACTTTTGGTTCGCAGGTTTATTGTTGAACACATGTTATATTACAACCAATTTTGGAGGGGGAGTTACAATGTTACATTTTTTACTACTCCAAAGTTCATTATTGAAAATGACTGTTGTGACTTGTTTTTACTAATTATTGCAATTATTGAAAGTTCGGTGACAGTTCGGTGTGCGTTCTATCGTCCCGTTTCGTCGAATTCACTACGAATGACATAAATAAACCAAAAAAGGGCTTTTACCTAATGCAAGAAAGTTCTTGATGTCTTGTTGTAAGGCACCGATATGCAGCCCATTCGTCTGAATGTACGTGTGATCCGGCTTCACATTCTCGCTCAATTATTGGAAGAACAGTGGCCTTGTCGCGACGGGGAACATAAAAATATCTGCAGTAATTTCCTTGCTTTAATTCAGATACCGATGGTGGAGCGTCTCCAGCTAATAAACGACCCCGGTTGTACTTTCTTCGTCCCGCGAAACGGGATTCGTCAATCTGAATCGGCTTGTCTGCGGTTCCCAAAATTTTTCCTTTTTAAGCCGAAACGGCAGTGCAAACTTCCCGGCAGAATAGGCAAACAAAGGATAGAGCGCGACGGGGCCCTCAGAACGCAGGCGGGTCATAGGACGCACACCGAACTGGCACCGAAAGTTCTTAATTACGCGCTGAAATAAATTGATCCAACGATTCTGACTTGGAGGTTCTCGGTTGTTCCGAAGTATTTTTCACCCCGGTTAAGTAGGTAATTCATTCATAAGCCGGCTCATCTCTTGGTTCTCCCTCTACTGCGCACAGGAAATTTGAAATATGTCTAAAAGCCGCTTACACATATAAATATAGCTTCATCTAGAAGTGTGAGATTCAGTTTAATGTCGGTAAATCCGTTTTAAAATATAAATGTCTTGCGTAGAGTTGTTGTGCACCTGGTGGCCGGACGATGTATAAAATGTGCCATCCAAGGATTTATCAAGATTCAAGTGAGGTTCGGTTATAACGCAAAAGTTTATTTTTTTTTTAGTTTTGAATTATTGATTTAACAGTGGTATAACGGCAGCAACTTATTGGGCATCTGTGAACCAGCCATGAACCCAAAAAAATCAACTAACTACATAAAAATAACTTGGGTGTAATAATCATAATGCTCCATAGCCAAATTGGAAAATGTCTACCAAGTGGGTGTGGCACATAGCTTCCTCGTATCGATAACATGACTGTATAGATCATTGAAAATTATTATCAACTAAAGAACTTCGTTCAATTAGCCGAACAATCCCTGAAAATTTCATCGAAATTGGTCAAGAACTTCTGGATGCGCGTAACAATGATTTCACGTTTGCGCATAGCAGAGGCTACTATTTGATGAAACCTATAGGGGACCATCTAAGACCCGCACAATCCCTGAAAATTTCATCAAAATCGGACTATAACTTCGTGTAGTTTTGCCCGTGACAAGGATTTGCTGACAGACAGACAGATACACAGATAGACACGGAACCAAAATTGTTCAGAAAGGTCTAAAACGCAAAATGAGAGTGGAATTTTTGATTTTGGAGACAACAAAATTTTCACATTCCGAAAGTGAAAACAATGCTTCCGCTAACTTGGTAGACTCGGAAGCAAAAGTAAAACCCCTAGACACTCGTACTCAAGCCGAGTAGCGGTTTTGAATGAAAAACAACTGAATTAAATGAGGAAAAAGATGATTTGATGGACCTTCATTGCTTATTCACCAACAAAACTTGTGTTCTAAGTACATTCGACTCCAGAATGTTATGAATGGTCGGTACAAGGCGTTTTTGGATGAAATTTCGGCTGAATATGACGATGTAACTTATTATGGTGAAATCAGATGGCTAAGTAACGGAAAGTGCTGAAACGGTTTTACTAGCTTAGAAAAACATAGCAGACTTTATGCAAATAAAAGATGAACCACTGAATTGAGTGACCCAAATGGATATGTGACTTAGGTCATTTCTGGTCGGCCTTACTGGTCATTTGAATGATTAGTACAGCTATGCCATGACAATTAGTGAATGATTAGTACAGCCATTTGAAATCGTTTCAGAACATATGCTGTTGCAGTTACCATCTCACCACGCTCTCGGTTCTCAATATGCTGAAGAACTCAACTGGCGGAGGAATTTTCGAGCATACACTTGGATGTTCCAGACCTGCAGCCAGTCATATTTCCGTCTGGATTCTGTTCAGGTAAAAGTAGACGAAAATGTTTGCGTATTCCAAGGTGAATGGTGTCGCCACGGCTGTACATGGAAACCCTCACTCGGGGTCCGCGTACGAGAGCCCGCGCTAGTGTGAACAATTCTCAGCGTACCAGGATTTCCCCGTGTCTACCCTTCTCTCCAAGACTCAATCGATAAATTTATTCTCCCGGGCGGAATTACAGAGTACCTCAAGTAAAAGTAGGTTAGCGATCGATCGTGTGTTTCAGAGGACGAGTGTAAACGGGTTAAGGTATGAGTTCATATGTGTGCATAAGATGTCGGCGGTAGCATAATCATCCGTCCTCGAGAGAGTGGGCTTTGCATTTAATGGGACGCTGCCGCTCGCAGAGGGGATTTGAAATCATGGTGGGGAGACTCCATAGACTCGCTGATTTCACAGCTGGAGACCTTTGAAGTGATCAACGACGAAAGCTCCACCCGTAACACAGGAACTCAGTCTCATTTATCGTCATTTGTGGATGCTAATACAAACTACAGTTTTTAGGACGTTGATATATACTTATTCGCTTGATGGTTCTACTGAACTACATTTTTTTACTATAAATAATGAGGAACAAAGAAAGAAAAAATATGTTTTTGATATCTTGATCACAAGTTGAAGTGAAAAAACGCGGCAAATTCTTTCACTGGGGTTTATTATTCAATTGGATTGCGTTCATGATTTGAATCTGTACTAAGCTTTGGAGTGTGCGTGTTTCACAGGTGATAGAGCGATTATTTAATTTCAGGAGATATGCATAGAGCACGTAAATTTGTTCTCAACCAAAATACCTATTTGGATTGATCAGTTGGTCATATTTGTGTGCCTCCTGAAATTCAATAATCGAAACACGCACACTCCAAAGCTTAGTAGAAATTCAAATCATGAACTCAAGGCAATTGAATAATAAACCCCAGTGAAAGGATTCGCAGCGTTTCATGCATATCAGAATGCTTCAACCCGTGTATGCCTTTTAGGAGTTCACTCCAGTATCCACATTACTACATCACTACCTCACTAGGTTACTGAGATCAAAACATAGACAATAATAAACCAAAATAACGCAAATGTTGGCACCATAAATCGAGCCATACATCGGGAATGGTTTGAGCTACGGACCTGGGGAAGGGCTCATTCGATTCCTCATGGAAAGTTCTTCAAAAAAACTTTAAATTAAGAGAGAGAGCTGGCTCAATGAATTCGACTGGGCAAGTTGTCGGACCAAAATGGATTTTTCCTGAAAATGTCAGATCTTCGCTCCAGCCGTTTGGGAGAAATCGTGCGTACGGACGGAAATTTTTTTATTGCAGATTCGGATTCTACACCCTTTGAAACGTACACCATGAAATTTTCAGGGGGGGGGGGGGTTAGAATTTTTTTTCAAGAGCTATTACAATGGTTTATTATTGAATAATAAACCAAAATTCAGTCTTGACAGTTGTTGAGGTTATCAGTCATGAACCACAGTTTCGACTGCAAACCTAAGAGGAAGAATCTTGTTTCTTGTTATCATAACGATAGGACTCATCTTCAGTGGCTTCGTTTAGGGTCCATGCCTCCGAGCCATTCATCAAAACTGACTTGATCATGGTTCATTCAGACGTGTACTGGGTGTCCAAGCCTCCAGTTGAAGAACTAAACAGAAGTATTTGACCAAATTATGAAGTGAAGGTGAAGCACGGCAGAGAGAGTCCAGCAGCCTCGATGGACTATTCCACAGCAGATAGCTATAGCATTCCTAAGGCGCTCGAGAAGAATTTTGAATTTCATCACTTAGATAACTTGTTTCGATTGGCTCATCAGAATAATAGGTAGGTTAAAGACTCACGGTGATGAATTATGCATAGTTTTATAACGATCCACATCACTTCAAAACTCCGCTAATTTCTTTAGCTTAGTTACTTGCAATAATACGAGTAGTATAGAACGATTGCATTTTAACTGAAATCATTAAACATTTTACGGCACTTAGGAGTGTTCATTTAGGTTAACGAGGACATTAGCTGACGTTTTTTAAATGACAAATAACCATTATTTTACAAACAGAACAAGAGGGTGGAATCATAAATGATGCAACTCGGTGAGAGCTTAGTAAGGTAGACCATTAAATCTCGCACTAACTGGAAAGTGGGTAGCTCAAGTTGAGAGTTCTTATATTATCCCATTTATTTTTCAGGCTAATCCTTTGTAAGAAGGTGAAAAAAAAGGTCGAATGAACGGGAGAAGCAAAAGAGAAGAATAAAAGGGGGAGCGAGCGGCGAAGGAGTTGGTAATGAGAAAGAACGTTAATTGACTGAGCCGCCGCCGATTTGTCTGTCACGGTCCGAGAACATTGACGTGAAGCATTCCTTAGCCCCAACCCCTTTCAACTCCAAACTGCGGAGGGAAACAAGAGTTAATTCCACTACTCAGAGGATGAATAGAGCAGGGGTGCGGTGGGCGAGAACTCGGAGAGACCGGGGGCAGAGAGAGGAAACGGAACAGGGTAGAAAAGAGTTGAACGAGTTCACGTCGGTTCATGCTCCCCTGGCCTTTCCTAGAGACCGGGGTGAAACCTTTCTGGCGAAGGGTTTGCTCCGCACCGGAAATAATGAAGAACAAGTAGGTGGAATTACGCTGTAACCAACTTCAGGGGAGGAAGAGGGCCGAGGTGGATCGAGGGAGAGGAGTCTATTGTACAGTAAATTACAACTTGACGGAACTAATGCAATAGAAACAGTTTTAGCTCGCGTTGTCCCGACCTAGAACCGCTGGGGAACATAACATCGTGAACACATTTAAACCGGGATTAAGATTAAACACATCAAGGTTGAGATAGACGCTGCAAACTCGGAGCATTCTAAATCATTACAAGGAGGTGTACTATTTCTATTATAAGAGCAATCTAGCTCTTATGGCTAACTGTCAAACATATTGGTAAGTAATGCATTCATTACAGGGAGGGCCTTATGTCCGGTTTTCTTAAGCTATAAGATAATACCTTCACTAATATACAGTAGAACTCCAATTATCCGAACTGCAACTATCCGAATCGCCGATTATCCGAATTGCTTTCAGGATTAAAAAAAAGACGGAAATTTACCGCCATTCGCTAAATAGTGATTCTCAGGGATGATAAGTCTCCGTTCCATAGTGCAGTTCTATTATTGGAAACGGATGAAGACAGTCAGGCAGCTTACTTTGACTGAGATGTACAGCAAGCAATGACTTTCTTTTGCAGTATGGTACCTACGTACATACTGTAGGTACTAATGTACAGCACTTGTACACTAGCCACCGTGTCATGGCGCGGTGTGTGGTGCGGGAAAAGTGCCACGGAGTTACTTGAGCTGGGCGTCTCATCAGGAGTACTTCGTGGTATCACCACCAGCGTCATCCGGGGCTCTTACCTGAACTGGTGGTCATTTTATAGGGGCACTTCCTTTCATCTCTCTCTTCCTCCTCCATCATCCTCAACTTCCCATATCCCCAAGATTCTTGGGGCAATTTTAGGGTCTCAAAGAGCTGGCTCAGAGTCATCCAACAAATCAGTTGGTTATTCATCTCTACTGAGATTAGTTTGTCGTACCCTTCATTAAAGTGGGCAGGAGGTGTTAACAGGATGAAGTACCTGAGAAATGTCTGGATGATGGACAAGATGGCAAACGACGGCGTGGACTGCTAGCCGCAGCTGGCTATGTCTGCTAATTATTTGGTGGAAATAGACAACATTCAATCATTTACTTCCTTTTATTCTTTGTTTAGATTGCTTTGGACGAATAGCATGATACTTGATGCACTCTTCAATCTAGGTATCAGCGATTGGACGCTGCAAAAATTAATGTAAACGACTAATTTTGCATCTTGCTGCGAGGTGGTCTGACTCTTCCCGAGTTGCAGCGCCAATGAAAAACAACATCAAATTCCTCACCACATAAGATGAAGGGGTAGAAAGGCCAATACCGTTTTGTTCTCCAAGTTTGACATATTCAACATCGCTGGAGTTGAGTTTCATGATTACACCAAGTCAATCAAGAATTTGGAACGAGTGTTTTGTGGGTGGTTGTTCTTGAATTATAATTCTGAAAAAATTGAACGTTGATATTTTGATTGGATACAATGCAAAGAGAGCATGAAGCACTTCCAAATTACCTTGGCTTTTGGCCAAAAACAAAATTTGTTAGTTCAACATTGCAATTTAATTCCTTTCCAACGCCGATAACGGCTTTTTAATGGTATGGTCAACATCTCGATTCTGTATCGATTTCATGGAATAATTCCACTTTGAAGGCGAAAGTCTTTGGGCAAGTTCTAACACAGCTAAAGAGAACCCCAGCGATAAACTGTCTCACACTTTCACTGTTTCAAACTATTGCTACTTTTTTGCATTTTGCATCTTCAAACTGTAATTTTTCCATAAAATTGATTGGGAATCAAAAAGTTGATGTTTCGTACTGTTTATAAAACAATTGACACAAACAAATGTAATGATTTCATAATTTTCCTTCGTTTGATCTTTCGCTCTCTTTATACATGGAGTTCCTGGCAAGCAATATTAGAACATGTCAAACGTTTTATTCCAAAACTGGAATTTCTCCATGAATTAATATGGAATCAAAACGTAGAGCATACCATTGGAAAGCCGTTTAAATTCACGAGTTCCCCTGCGATTTTACAGCTTTCAGCACGTTTTGGTTTATTATTCAATAATAAGCTATTGTAATCGCTCTTGAGAAAAAAATTCTAACCCCCCCCCTGAAAATTTCATGGTTTACGTTTCAAAGAGTGTAGAATCCGGATCTGCTATAGAAATTTTTCCGTCCGTCCGCCTTACGCCGTACGCACGATTTCTCCCAAACGGCAGAAGCAAAAAAGTTGAAATTTTCAGGAAAAATCCATGTTGGTCCGACCACGCCCAATTCTTGAGCCAGCTATCTCACTTAATTTGAAGTGCCCTTTAAGGGTTGTCAAAGTTTTGTAAAATCCCTAAAAACCTCAAAATAAAAGTCAAGGAGGCCTAAATTTGGACTCTTTTTGAAGAACACTCCACGAGGAATCGAATGAGCCCCTCCCAGCTCCGTAGGTCAAACCATTCCCGGTGTATGGCCCGATTTATGGTGCCAACATTCGCGTTATTTTGGTTTATTGTTGTTTTTGTTTTGATATCAGTAACCTAGTGACGTAGTGATGTAGTGATGTAGTAATGTGGATACTGGAGTGAACTCCTAAAAGGCTTTGTACCCGAAACACGACGTGATTATTGAATTTCAGGAGGCACACAAATATGATCAACTGAACAATCCAAATAGGTATTTTGGTTGAGAACAGATTTACGTGCTCTATGCATATCTTCTAAAATTTAATAATCGCTCTATCACCTGTGAAACACGCACACTCCAAAGCTTTGTAGAAGTTCAAACCATGAACGCAAGCCAATTGAATAATAAACCCCAGTGAAAGAATTTGCAGCGTTTTTAAGAAATGCAGTTAAAGTTTAAGTATTTTTAGAAACTTCTTTTTCTCGAATGTTGAACGTTTGAACTGGAGTTGGATGTTATTTTTTGATAACGAAAATCTGTTAAGTTCACAGAAAGTTTAACGCTGGATCCAAAAATGTGGTTCGAAAGTTGAAAAAATATGGTTTTAAAGTGATGAAATATGCGTTTTATGAGATATCATAGAGAGATCATATCAAGGGAACTAGTTGCAATAGCAAAGTGCGGTTTAAGGTGTAAGAACCTAATGAAAATAACAGAGTACCCCAGGCAATCCTCGGAGCAATTTATTCGCGTATAAGCACCCGTCACGCTGGCGTCGCTTCAAAACGCTCTAGAGTAATTGAATTAACGGCCAAAAACAACCCGCAGAACACTTGCCCCGAACTCCTAATTGACTAAATCAATCCCTGAAACCAACGCCCCAACTATTTCTATTACCTCAGCAATCAACGAGGGAAAACGCTCTCCGCCCGTCAAAAGTGACAAAGGCATTTTACCAAGTTCAAAATTTCAAGGGGAGCGGAGTCGAAGTCCCTTGTCATGAGGGCCAACACCTTTAATTATTTCCGCCGTCTCGGAGGGAGAAGAGCACGGGCGGGACTGTAAGTGGAATTCCCCGAGTTTCAACCGTTTTGAAAAGACGGCGGGGGAGTCTGAGGGTAAGCGAGGAGCATCCAAACCCCGGGGCCTCATCTTTCATTATAATTAGCCTTGAAGGGACTTCTCTCCGCCTTTTTAACGGGAAATTTCAATTAGATTTTCTTATCCGTTGCTTGGAAATTGATGAATATTACCCACTCGATAGGGAGAAAATGAAAAAAAAAAAAAAAAAAAAAAAAAATCATCTCGAACAATTTTAATAAGAACGCGATTAAGTAAATTTATCTTGTCGGATTGAGTACCGTCTAATTCCTTTTTACAGGCGTAGGTGGTTGAGAGTAATAACAATATTTATAGCGGTTATAAAACCGCAGCAAATTATTTCACAATTATTTATTTCCTTATTTTAAATATTGTTTTGTTGTAGATACAAAAAGTCTAACCCCATCTACCCTTCACTAGTCAATCAATAGTTGGAAAAAGATTTATACTCGTACGAGTATGTTGAAAAATTGTACTTGAGTTTTATTAATAAATGCAAAAATATGGATAGAAATGATAAAAATCCTCAATCTTTGTTTGAATTCAAGAATAGTAGAAGGCTGAATTTTTTTCTTGCTAGTTTCTGGTAAAACTGAAGTTCCAATTTCTATTGATTCGTCCAATTATAGGGAAACAACAGCTTTTAGTGGAGATAAACGACGATTCCCATGACCATGACATTCTCTTTTTGAGGTGAGGGAATTCTAGCTGAATTTATGTGCATAATTCTAGGTTAACCATTCTCTGAATATTATTATACGAACTTTGGTTTATTACACTTCAAAAATTCCATGCATCTATTCGCATTGGGAAACCTTTGTTTTGTCTAGTGATTCGGCAGATTTTGTGATGCGAGCATTACCCTTTTGTGCCGATACACTACATGATAGCCACGTGTTATTGAACTAAGTGATGAAATGTATTATTCAGCAATTTAATCCTCTAGTTTCAGCGGGCTAAAATAAACATAGCTTTCGGGGTCTTCAGAATAAAGTCTTGGTATCCTCTCGGTATAAAAATACTTACCAAGCTCAATTAGGACTTTCTAGTTCTCGTTTTTCTCTTCTCTCCGTTTTCAATTATATTCCTAATAGATTACAGGCGTCTTACCGGTAATTATTTCATTTTCAAGGGTCGTATTCCAAAATTTATAATTCCAGGATAATGTTCCCATCCTATTTTAATGTCACGTCTTCTCTAAGTGAAGTTTAAAAGTCCCTGAAGGGGGCTAACTATTATTCATAGCCTCTGATGAGGACAGATTCAAAGCTCCTAAGGATGAGCAAACCTCACGAAATATCCAAGGCAGAACAAGTTATACTTTTCGGTTGTTCCAAACTCTGATTTGCGACGTCGTACCGAAACTCCAGAAGGGGAATGAAAAATTGTTCTTTTTGAACATCCTTGCGGTAGCCTGATTGTTTTTAGGAGTAGGTTGATACACATCATAATTCAAGATTATTGTAGGAAACTTTTACTAAAGGACTTTCTCATACACTGGTATCTGGTACCTATACAACTTAATTGTAAATGTCATTAAAATGTTTTCAATAATCTTTGTTGATGTGGTTAATGAGAGGTTTTCCTTAAGGTTGTGTTAGTAATGACTTAGAAACAGCGAGGTTTTAGGTATTTATTTCTGCAACGTTTCTACTTCTAAATTTTTGTGCTTCCTATTCACACTGAACAAGATAAAAAGGATGGATATAAGAAAAATTTCTTTACTGAGGTAGTTAAATTAACTGTTTACATTCACAAAGGATTGACAATAATCGATGTCTAAGTTATTTCTGATACCCATTCTTTTTATCTTGTTCAGCATGAGTTGGATCTCATCGCATTAAGAGGCAGAAACGTTGCACATATGAAAACCTTAAACCTGGCTGTTGCTACGTCATTCCTGACAGGAAAATGCCCTCATCGTTAGATATCGTTAACAGAGAAAACATTCCTTACCCGAAAATCTGTTAGGAATCGGATGAAAACTGTTGTCTTCTTGAGACCAAGGGTTTACGGGTTACACCTGCCGATCAGCCTAATGATCCCATCGAGATGATGAAATGTTTATGGGATGGTTGGATCGTTCTTCGCCCTACTGCCCTCCGAGATCGGAAGAGCTGTCCATGGATTAACGACGCATTGTGGATATTATATTAACGCGTGCGCAGTAAGAACTATTAAAGCGAGATGGGACCATACAACTGTGAGAAAATTAACTCTGCGCATGCCCTGACTAACATATTGATTTGTACCTAAGAAATGCTAAGGGCCCGTCTAAAGGGTACCCTCACACTCCCTGGAAATTTCAACAAAATCTGGTGGATAGTTCAAGGATTACAAATCACTGGTGATTAAATCGTGGGAACCCATGTCAAGTAAAACACAGAGGTTTGAGAACAAATGTTGTCAATTTCCAACAAATTAAAGAGTTATCAACGATAACGAGTTATTATACCAGTGATTGATCTGTTATTGATGAAAAGTCTTTATTTTGTAGAAAAACACTATATTTGTTCTAAAAACTCTGTATTTTTTGTTCAAGGGTTTGTGAACGCCTGGACAGAAAAGAAACAAGAGTTGTTCAGAATGATCTAAAATTTGAAATGGAAGTGGAAATTTCGATTTTAGAAAAGTTTGTTTCCATCTACCGAAAGTGAAAATTGTACACCGGGTACCCTGAGAAAGCAAATCAGAAGATAAATGCATCAAGTTGGCCAATTTTAAAGTCTTGTTGCTCTTTTTACAGTTGATTTTGAATTGTTGGTCAATTAAATTGCACTACGTAGGTCGGCAGTTTGAAGAAACGAAAATGATGTGTTGTTTACTAGAGAAGGGCGTTGGTTACAACGAAAAAACCTTCTGGTGGTGAGTGAGCCCTCGACATAATAGAATCTCAGAGGCTTTTTTTTTTTTCAGGAAAAAAGGAGGGAGAGAAGAAAGGAAGATCCGCCTCGGTGTCCTACCAGAGAACATTCGATACCGAAGCTGAGCCGTAAACAACGGGGGCAACAGCTTCACGGCCCCCGCCCGCTAAAATAACGTCACGGCCGACTTAACTTGCCGACCGATTGCACTCTATTTGAATACGACTTGGAAAAGGTTTGGGTTCGCTGAGCTTCGGTAGCTGCAACAGCGGGGTGTCCTTTCACCCTCGCGACGGTCAACGCTGCACAAAATTATTGGATGAACGTGGAACAGGTGTTTCGAAGAGAACCTCATGATTTCAAAGTGGCAACCACTACAGAGGTCCAAGCTCCTCTCCTTCAAGCATTTTGGCAACTATATTCTCCGGTGTCATTTCCTCAGATGGCATTTCCGCGTCACCCTGCAGATATTTTCTTTGTGTTTCCCACTGCTTACCCAAGAAGAATGTGTGAAAAACACCACCATCTCCTCCATCACAGTTTGTACAATGGATCGTTTAATTTCCCCATTCTGTGATGGCAGGAGTAAAATAGTCCCCGTCCTGAGAGGAACTGTGTGAAGAAATGTTCACCTCTCCATGCTTTCTCTCTAGCCACTTTCAAACATGTGGTATCAACCTTGCTGTCCATCTCCCTCTTTGCTCGTCGGTCCACATTTCCTGCCACCTTGCCATGGTGTGCTCCCTCTCTTCTTTGATAACGCAGGTTCTTTCTCCTTCTTCACGTCGGTCAAATACTCGTTTCCATTCTGTAGCCAAAAGTTGAATTGGAATGCAGCCAGTGAGTACAAGTACGGCTGGTTCTGAAACTGTACGGTAGGCACACGCAATCCTTAACGCTCCTCTTCGATGGACTTCTGCCATTCTTTTGCGGTAATAGGCTATGCTTAAGGCGTCTGCCCACACTTCAAGAGAATAGATTGGACCACGCTCATCACCGGACACCGCTTGCATGGTCTCGGCCCGTTCATGTTTCGCATAAGGCGGCTGAGAGCTGTTATTTTCTGCCTTGTCCGTTGCTTTTTTAATTTGTTCCCAGAATATAATTTTGGTATGTAATGTAACTCCTAGATACGTAACTGTCTGTTTGCGTGTGACCTCTGTGCCCTCGATTTGGACTGGGATGGGGATTCACTTTCTGATAAAAACAACTACTTCTGTTTTGGGCAGCTGCTAAAGTCAACATATGATCTTACATCCACATCTTTTCATGTCAGATTACCTGAAGTGCATGTGGCTGGAGATAGTAATGTCGTTGAATTTTAAATCGCAGTTCGGAATTCCGTTGACAGCGTAACGCTTCTTTTTGGACTACAAGCTGTTAAACGTGCAAGAAAACATTTGGCACCACGATTGGGTAAAAAACAAACCAAAAATATGGGGTCTTCTTGGGACTGCATCTTCGGGACCGATTACAGTCAATCCTAAAGAGAGAAATCGAAGGGTTCAAATGTCGAAAATCTGAAAATCGGAAACTTTCGAAATAACACTATAATTGTTTACCTTTGTTTTCGATGGATGTGCTTTCAATGAATCAAATGAATCAAACCCAGACTGTTTTATGTTAGTCCACCCTCACTTCTGGATCCTCCATCTCAAAAAACGTGCTCTCACTCTTCCACATTTTCAAAATTAGCAATTGAAAAACACATTACTCCAAAACTTGTCTATTCAAACAGAATAACATGTAGCGCGATGCATATAATGAGCGGTACAGCCAGCGAAAGTGACCTCTACAAAACTAACATCAAGCATAAAAAGTTTTTATCATGGAACAGTTGAATGAAGTTGGGTGTTGCCAAGGTACTTCAATGGAAGATGCCTAGCTGCAATATTAATATAAAATACACAAAACTGACGACTGAGGCAGCACATATAAATAACTTAGATCTAATTGATTACCTTGCAAATGGATTATACTACAATGTGAACATACATATACTCATAATTAATAAAAATGTTGATGATCACGCCGACGATGATGCAAAGTGATCAGAATATTCAACACCAGAAAGACAGTTGTTTATATAAAAATTAAGAAAATACTAGTGCTGATGAAGCTCACGATATATGGGCGAAACGATCACAACAACAATAAATATGTTTAACCACTGAAGAGCTCCAACAACTTTATTCGCATAGAAAAAAGGCCACGCTGTTTTATGCTGAACGAGCGAAATTGATGGACAGGTGAAGCGTTGGTAGCTGTTTTGTTTTGTTTCGTTGAAGTTCAGTTGTTCTATTCGTGAATTTCTAGGTAGAGTTTATTGTATCCTTAACTTTGAATATAAAATATTATATACAAGATGATCGGGAACTAAAGATTGAAAGTATGGTTTCAATACGTAACTATGTTAACGGCACTTGACCTAACGCAAAACATGGCAAGAAAGAAAAAGGGGGACAATTCGACATGGAAATTATAGTATTCATATAGTGTATATTGTCATTATTGTAGGTTCAAAGGAACTGATGAAGGTTGGTGATCATGGAAGTAGCCCTTGCGTGATCTAGAAGTTAATAGAAACACAGTGATCTACTGAAGGAACCTTGTGGCTAATTTAATTTAACCGATCTACCGTGCAGAAGTATAATAACTGCATAACCATCAACCATCAACTGCCCCTTCTCAAGTACATTTTTGGAGGCGTTACCAATGAAGAAGTAATAATTAGTGCGAAATATCTAGTTTAAGGGAACCACTTCTTAGCTCTCCATGTAAACTGTTCTCCTTAAATCAAACCATTTTATATTCCTAGTTTCAATTCCTCAAGTTCAGTTAATCTGTGAAAAGTGTAAATATAGTTTAATGGCGTGATGATTCAAATAAAGTATTCATAAGAGTGTGTTTACTGCAACTCTGCTGGCAAGGCGTAGACAATGTCGTTTAGGGCACGGTACTCATTCTGCCAAGAGCTCCATAGATGATGCATTTGAGTTTTTGTGGTCAAAGCGAAAGTTCCCGAACTCTTACTCCATGTTCAGTCATTGTAGGTAGAGATCATTGTGGCTCCCTGCCGATTGCCGGGTATAGTGCTACTAAAATTTGTGAAGCATTTGTTCGTTCTTACTCTTGACACAATACAATTCTGAATCCAAGTGTAACGCAATGTCGACCAGAAGCAGGTTCTTACGTTTCCCAAGTCTAATTACTTCACTATTTATTACTGCAAAGGATGTTATGTTAAGTAAAAGGTTGATATCAGAACGTACTGGTTGCCGTATTCCTAAGTAAGGCAGTATATGCAAGCTACTCAGGGCTTGTACATTTACATAGATGATGCTTTTGGGTTTTTGTAGTACAATTAAAATATTTCCACACTTTTAAGAGTTAAGATTGTTAATGTTTCACACAGTACGTGTAATATACAAAAATCAGTGATGTGCATGGAAGGGTTATTCTGATACAGAAATAATAAGTGTCTTGTCGGTTACAAAAGTTCATTATTGGAAATAATAAACCGAAATTAGTAAACTAACAGTTGATTGTAGAGGGGTGAGAATTAAACAGACATTAATTTCGACATTTCGCTAAACCGTAAAACCCGTTGCGTAATTATTAATATCGCATTTTTCTTTGACTATTCTGAGAATCCAATCTTTAGTTATTAAATACTGCAGCAGTCACGAGTGCTGGAACTCGGAATCCGAAGTCGTTACGCGAATCACTCTAACTAATTTATCCATTCAACCCAAGGGATGGAAAAAAAGTAGGAAAATCGAAGAGGAGAGAAAAAAAATTCAAGAATAGACGACGAAAGAGAGAGAGAGAGAAAAAAATCATTCTCGAAGAGACCATTAGAATGTCAGGACATTCTGAGAGCAGAAGAAAGCATTAGCACCCACCCATTCTCCCTCTCGCCTCCATCCTTTCTCATTCTTTCGATTTCAATTTTCAACCCAGGCTATTTATCTTGGAGTCCGTTGAAAGTAACGTTCGATTCTATTACTGGCCGTATCTACCGCTGGTCTCTATACTCTATTGATCGCACTCTTGGGGCGAATAACAACATATTTTCTATTGGATGGCGGGTAAGGTGCCGCATCGTGGTTTATTCAAAATGCAGACGATAGGTGCCCGGGGTTGGAAATAAAATTATCTATACTTTCATATTCCTTTGTGGTTTCAACGAAGTGAAGTGAAAGTTGAAATTATTAGGTTGTACAAATAATTGGTATGATCCTGAATTCAGATCACAGTTAACTCATGACTTGAAAGAACCGTTAGATTAACGTGAGTGAAATTATCTATACTTTCGTATTCCTTTGTGGTTTCAACGAAGTGAAGTGAAAGTTGAAATTATTAGGTTGTACAAATAATTATTTATTGCAGCTAACTCATGGATTTGCAGGGTAAAGGTTATTTTAAATGTTACATTTTCGTAGTTAATATTGTTGATGGCTCTTGAAAGAACCATTAGATTAACGTTAGTGAAATTATCTATACTTTCATATTCCTTTGTGGTTTCAACGAAGTGAAGTGAAAGTTGAAATTATTAGGTTGTACAAATAATTGGTATGATTCTGAATTCAGATCACAGTTAACTCATGACTTAGGTACAGGTTATTTTAAATGTTTCATTTTCGTAGTTAATATTGATAGCTCTTGAAAGAACCGTTAAAATAACGTGAGTGGGAGTGATTTGGAAGCCAATGGTAGGAATTACAGTCTTAAATGGTGGATGGGTTCTATTTTATACGAATTCACCTTTATCAGCCTGATTCACCTTGATAATCATGAATTAAAAATCACAGTACTATCGTAACTAATGATTTGCAATGAAAAGTTTATTGTAAATGTTAAATTACCGCAATTGATATTGATGGCTCTTGAAAGAACCGTTGGAACAACGTGAGTGATTGGGAAGCCGAATGATTTCGTAACCACGGGTAGGAATTATGGGATACGGATGTATTCTACGAGTATTTGATAAGAATTAACCTTTATCAGCTGTCTTGAATGAGGATTGCTTGGTTGGTAATAATTTTCCTAGCTCGTGTTTTTGCTAACAGTAGTTGATTGTTGGATTTCCAATTATTTTTCATAACTCTATACGATAACTTCCTCACACAGAGCCGATAGTTCTCTTGTACGCCAAGTAAAGTTGAGTTGAAAATTGCAGCACTGGTTAAAATCACCTTTTATCGGAGAGTCGTAGTTACCCAATACAATGGACTTGCAATGACAGCAGATAGAATAACTCCATCCCATAAGATCCCATACTTTTGGAACGGGGGAGGAGGGAGTGGTTGAAATTGTTTTTATTGAAAATAATAAACCAAAACCCTGTCATTTCTAATATGTGGGTTTACGATTGGTTCATTATTTTTTCTCATTGCTCGTGTCATTGTGAAGTTTGGGGGGGTCGCTTTCAGGTTCAGAAATTGCAATTGTTTGCTTTGGGATCAACGGATAACCTTTCCAGTCGATTTTGCGTCCAAAAGTGCAAGGAAATGACATCTCACTAGCCCATGATTGTTTGAATTATTTTTTACATAAATTCCAAGGCTTTTCTTCCCTTACGGAGTACGAACATAATTTGTGGGGGGGGGGGGGGTTGTACAAAATGTTTTCTGTACGATTACAATGGCTTATTATTGAAAATAATAAACTAATGAATGAATTCGACCAAATATGTCCAGCAAAATCTATATTTTGAGCTACATATAGTCTGAAAAGAAATGAATGTGAACGTCCAAATTAGCTAGAAAAAAAATTACATCGACGTAGGTCAACCCAAAGAAAATAAATTACAAGTCGTAATCAACAAATCTTTTCCCCTGTTAGTTTTGCAATCCTCTCTTCCTGAATCGACGTCTACCAACTTGAGATTTACGATTTCAATAAATTTCGGATACAAGGGTTATTAAACTTGGATACTAGCGTTATTAAGTATTTACACGTTAAGTATTCAATTATTAACATTAAAAATACATAACATGAAGGTCCCAACACACCTCCAGGGTAAACAAAGTTTCTGCTCAACATGCCAACGTTGTTGCACGGGCAAAATACGCTAATTTATTTAGACTTCCATGCTTTCGAGTAGGAAGGTTCCCCCTGTTCAAGTCAAACTTGCGATTCAAAACTTTTCCTTGTACTCTTCTATAGGTTCAAGTTGTGCAGAGTAAAGCAGTCATAAATCTGTAAGTTGGCTCGAAATTTAGCTAGAAGAATCATACATTTTCTGGAAGTTGATTTCTACCAGTATTTTTAAGGATAGGCTCCAAACACAATTTGTCGATTGTTTCAAGTTAGTCTTTCAAGGCATTTTGATATTCACTTTCAAGGAATGAATAATGTCAACTTATAATAAACCACCTACCTATGCGTACTAGACGCAGCCTGTGGTACGTCTAACTCGACATCTCGCACCTTGTAAATGCGTTCAAGATGAAAATTCCGCCACGCCGTCTAGCTCAGACCTCCCGTCGAACGGGCTCTGCAGCCCGGAACTCCGGCTCGACTGTCTACGATGAGGATTTTCAAATGGTGAACGAACGGATGATCGTACCGCAACCCGAGTGGTCTCATTCGATTCAGGGAACTAATTTATGTCTGTCTTTAAAAAAAAAAAAAAAAAAATTCAACATTCTTACATCGGAAGTTATTGAGATTTCGATTTTTTGATAGATTAATCCTTGAATGTAATCCCATAGAGTTAATTGATCAAGTAACTGGTACATCCCGGATCGTTGTAGATTTTTGAGCAAAATTTTATAAACTTCGTTCGAATGGCTTCGAAAAATGTGTCATACGGCGGACGGAGGGACCTCTTTATTCGATTTTTGGCATGTACGTGTCAAAAAGTACCAAAAATGTTTGAGGGGGTTAAAATTGGTCTTTTTGGTCAATTACAAAGGTTCATTGTTGGAAATTATAAACTAAAATCCCATAACTGACACAACTCAAAAACAAAGAGACATTAAACAAAATTTGTTTAATTTAATGTTTAGGCCAAATTTCGTTGCAAATTGCTCATACTATGGACAGGATATAGATCCACCACACTTCTTGGGTAAAAATAGTAGGGGCTAACGACATGAGAACCCTACGACATATTGAAACCCAGTGCTTAAGCATAGTTCCTACAGAGCCTAATGAGCGAATTTGCAAGTGTGCATTTCCTGCTGGAACACCCCTGAAGAAGAGTTTCCCGTAGTTCCTACATGTTATAATGGTGGTTAAGCATTTAACTGGGATCCTCATGTTCTATCAGATACCGTCAATTGGGTCGAGTGAAACTTGTTTAATCTGAATTCAGCTTTATTCTCACTGTTATTCAGTCCATTTTACAAGAAGGAGGCTTCATCTCCGTACCCGATTCAGTTATAAGGCAAATTTGAATTGTTCCCAAACCATCCAATCCAGTTCAAGCCTGAGTGCTACACACATTTCTTCAAATATAGGACTATACGGTATTTATAATTTATCATGGGATAAATAAATAGGATAGAAACAATATCTTATGATAACAATAAAAGAAACTTAAGGTTCGATGAATACATGGAAATCCTGAAATGCCTTTAATCGGTTTAAAGTAACTAATCATTTACTGCGTTTCGTGAACTCAAACTGATATCAAAATGCACGATTCAGATTTCCCTAAAATATTTAGTTTACAGGTGTGAATCTACATGCAACACTGCCAGTTACATCGATATTGGTCAACAGACAAACAAGGATTTGGAGGCATTTGAGTGTCCTCAATCTCCGAAACGAAACTGTAAGAATTTTGTGATTGTTGTTGTTTTCCATGTGTACCCAGTTTGGTTCTTACTGTTGTTCTGAATATATTTCAGTACCCAAATCGTTTTCAATCCAAATTTAAGTCGTTCAACCCTGTATAGTACATTTGGTTTCTCCTGTCTCTCCACCTTTATGCCTATAACTGGAGCTACTTTGGTTCATGTTAACCACTCATGGGTGGATCGTACCTGCTCCATTCTATCACTTCTACCACAATCGAAATGACTGGTATGGTTTACTCAGCTTCTTGATCGTGTCAGAAACATACCTACGTTATAATATGCTATTATTTATCAAGAATAAATCAAATTCCGTATACTCGTATCTCATAATCCAAACAGTCAATAACAGACTAATAACGATTCGGAAGCATTTCAATGTCCTTCCTTTCAGAAATCAAACCATACGAATTTTGTTGTTGTAGTTGTAGTGTTTCGAATTTCGTTTTTCATCAGTACCCACTTTTATTATCACTGTTGTTCTGAATCTGTAACAACAACGAGGCTTCATCTCAGTGCCCAAATCAGTTTCAAGCCAAATTTAAATTGTTCTACCCTGTATAGTACTTATCGGGTCTTCAGTCTCTCCATTTTCGTGGTCATAACTAGAGCTGATGTGGTTCAAGTAAACCACTTATGGTTGAATCACATTATATCTCTCCTGTCATAACCTGAATGATGCTTTTCTCTACATCTTGATCGTGCCTAAAACATACGTATGCGATATTACGTGATTGCTATAAAGTTTAGGTTCGATTCTCATGATCAGAAGAGCCAATAAGTGAGTTATGGCTTTATATTTATAGGAGCTCCAATGAAGATCCACGGTACATCCGTGTATTCAACCTCCCCTTGAAAACCTGCGGTTAGTTTTTGTTTCCGGCCCCCCCTTCAGAATCCGATATCACATCCGTGCGAAAGGCGATCCGAGAGAGCCATTCCCGTTTAGGGGCCGACCAAACGAAAACCAATCTAGAGGCCCCACAGGAGTTTGAACGAGGGCTGGTTGCCGAATCTACTAAGGCGAATGGGGCGCCAACATACGCTCTTTCCTAATACGACCCTCACAGCCTTCCCTTGCAACCGCTGTTTATAAAAAGTAGACCTTATTCGTTTTTCCATTTCGAAACCCTGGAACAGGAGAATCGTGGGTGACAGGAGGGGAAGGGCTTGCGAGGTTTTTTCGTCCTCAACCTTCCCCCCTCCCCACATCACCAGCCCCTCGCCTCAACAAATTTTCCTTTCAGTGGGGGTACCCAGCGCCACCTGTTCTCACGGAAACTGTCAATGACACGACCCCATTTTCTGAACGAGTCTCCGATTCAGTTTGATTATTTTTATTTCCTCTTCATCCCCACGGCTCCCACCCACCACCCGCCCGCAAATGTTTCGATTGCTGTAAGGGACAGAGGGAATAATTTTTTATATTCCCTCCAAGAACGACGTAACCATGAAACGAGTGTTTTCGATGTTTGTCAACTAAAAATTAGCGAAGACCAAATAACAGCTGGAATAACACAGAACGATGAGTAACAGAAGAAGCAACTTGTAAGTAGAGGTATTTCTATGACGAATTCTAAATCACGCTAAAGACCCGAATCTTAGTCTTTAGTAATAAACGTTTCAGAACGCATCTTAGCAGCCTTATTGAGCATCCCACACTTATATATGTTCTATTAACCGGCAAAATCGGTTATCCGCCATACCTGTGGCCCCAAAAGTAACGATTAATAGAGTGTCCACTGTGACAATTTTCAGCGTTTTATCATTGGATTGATTTGGTTTCGGTTGTCCAATGAATTACGTTCGAGCCAAATGATTCGAAGATGGCGTAATTTAAACGATTCAGATGATCCATTTAGTGTGAAGTACTTCGAGGTTGGACTTCACTTCATCCAGCCCCCGGCAGTTCTCCCGCGAAGTTACGGTCCAACGAAATGTGTCGGAGGGAGCAGACTGGAAAGCGGCCTGAAGGAGCTTGAAGGCACCTTCCGAGATAATGGCGTGTTAAGAAAAGAGAGTTATGTGTTCTGGAAGAGAGTTTCCCCCAGAACCCCCGGACCTCCGAAGATATAGGAAAAGGAGCCTAGCGAAGCTGATAACTTGGGTGGAAAAGGCGGCGAGACGGAGCAACTCTCCGGAGTGAGAACGGGAAAGTTGAGGGCAAGCGCAGCAGAGTCATATTCCCGGGTTACTTATGACGGAAATATCGCTGAACTTGCGACTGCTTAAACCGTGGCGGCGGCGTTCCAAGGGAGGGGAGACTCGATCCCGCGAACCGCTCCCCTAACGGTGATCTTCTAAACCACGTTCCTCGAGGCCTAAAACATCAAGTCTATCCAACTTTTAATAATATTAAGCGAACAGCAAAAGTCCCCGGCGTCATTCAAACTTGGCCCATTACGGTGGGACCAGACCTACTTCATTTACAACACTCTTCTGTATTACTTTCTTTTTTCATTCTCAGGCCTAACCTGTAAAACTTGTCGTATTTCTTTTTTGCTCGTTCAAACAACTTGCGACCTGTCATTTCGATTTTCCGCTCAGTCATTTTCAATTTTGAATCTCAGTTTCAATGGCGCGAATTGAACACTGACTAGAAACTTGACAAGTACATAAGTAGATCTTGTCCGCTTCAGTGGAAAGAACTGTATAATTACTAAACTTGTCTCTTGTATCCAGGATCTTCATAGGAACGGCGAGTAACTTATTTGCCAACTCCACCATCAACAAACATTCAAGGACTGGACGATCCAAGAGTGATACGATTTACAGGGTCAGTCCTCAGTAAAATAGCTGATGAATAAGGATCTATAAAAATGTTTGTCTTTTAATCAGGCAGAAACCCGTGCAACTGAATTGTCTGCACAAGAACATTGGTAGAAACAACTGAAAGATGCTGGAATCTTCAAACAGCCAGGCAGCACTGAAGGCTATTACTGCCTTCCTAATAACTTCAAAGTTGACCTGGAATTGCTTCAGCTCACTGAACTAGCTAGGCTACTACGACAACAAACAAACGCTGCTCTGAGCTTGCCGGGTAAATATCACCATTAAGCCCAACTAGTAACGTAGTGATGTAGTGATGTAGTCAGTGTCGATCTGGATGAACTCCTGGAAAGGCTTTTCAAATCGGGTTGAACGGACTGAGAAACCATAAAAATCACTGTTTTATTATTCAATTGGCTTGCGTTCATAAAATTTGTAATATTCTATTGAAAGCATTGGAGTGTGATTGTTTCACGGATGAATAGAGCATTATTGAATTTCGGGAGATATGCATAGAGCATTAAATCTGTTCTCAACCAAAATATTTTTAGATGTGATCAGTTGATCATATTTGTGTTTCCTGAAATTCAATAACGATTGTCACTTGATGACTAGGATTCCATTGTAGTTTATTTATAATTAAATCATGACTTGCAAGCCAATTGAACAAATTCGTACAGTGAAAGAATTTGCGTTTTTCTGACCCGTTTGTGATTTCCATTAAATCCGGTCCATCGAAAAACCCCATGCCAAAATAGTTGACCTAAATTCAGACTAAATAGGGTATTTACGAAGGAAGAAATGCACATCCTCGTCCTGACCAGTACTACATCAAGATCAGTTTGCTCCTAGAGTACAACGGTTCCATCTTCTTCTACTTATTTAAATTCAGTCGTTCACAGCGTTACTTCAACAGTCGTTTCGAAATAATAGGGCTTACGTGACTGTGCATGTCAACAAATAACAAACACACACAGAGAAATGCCGGCGAGCTGTCATTGGAATCTGTTGTGTTCTTGATTTTTACGTTTGTTTGTTGGTTTGGATGCACCTTTCCGGTGAAGTGATTCGTTGGGTTTCATGTACGATATTCGGCAGTTTCGCATACCGTAAAACTCGTATATCGCCATCGGGTTCCACACGGACGAACTTAAGTTGTTCAGAATGGTCTAAAAAGCAAAATAGGAACTTTCGAGTTAGAGGTATCCCCGCAAATACGAAAATGTACGTTCGATTCTACTGTCATCGAGGTGAGTAGAATAAAGGACAAATTTCTGAGGTCACTGAATTCATAGTGACAGAAACAAATGAAACAGAGTGACCTAATTCAAAAGTTCAGCATCCTATATTCAATAGAACCCTAGGAATAGGAGCCCTATTCCAAATTTAAGCGTCTCAAGTTAAATATGAATGAAGTTAGGGTATTAATCATACTTTACCACCCGTTGATACTCTACCCTACCGTTGGAAGGAGTTTTATTGTATCTTAGTAACTTTCAACCAACACATCTGCCAATTCTGTCGTATTACCGCACTTTAACGTCAATTCTCGTAACGCACCGTTCAGAAATTTGATTTAATTTCTCAGTTTTTCTCCGAATGTTATCCATTATTTTTCTGTTGAAAAAACTGTTCCTCTGTGCCATTAAACATAGATTCTGGCGTAATATTGTTCAACTCTGACGTTTAGAAGGGCTAGTAAGATGCCGGTACTTTATCGAATTTTTATGTCTACTCATTTATGTAGTATACAAACATAATAAAGAGGAAAGATATGATTTTAAGATGCTATCGCTACTATCATTGATTGATTCTTAAGCTGCGAAAGTTATTCTATGTATTTAAAGAGACTAGAAGCCTTTTATCAGCTGCGATCAATTTATTTGGTTTGCTTTTTTCCTTATTAAAATATGGCATTAGTGTGTGGGATATTGCTGGTTGTCATTGCATGTCGTTTAGAATACTATTATTAGAATTGCCCTCAAGAAGGTTGCCTATACAAGAGTTCTCGTCTACCGGGGCTTTAATGTACTTGATGCACGAGAATAGTTTTTGCTGAAATCAAGCATTTTTGTGTTAAAAACTGACGTTCGCCCAGAACACAGATGTTGTACTTAATCACACGTACTCCACTGTCTTCTAACATTGTTCTACTCAAGTTGAACACTGAGAGAGCGAAAAAAGTGGCTTATTAAAAGGTGTTACGTCTTTCTTTTATGAATATAAAATTAACCCTGATGTCTATGAGAGTCTTAATGTTTTTAAAAAGGATATTTTGTTTAGGCTAAGATAATTTACTTTTTGAAGAATCATTGTTGTGTTAAATGTTATGTTTAATGATTTTGAGTGATGGGTCTGGGTTTATTGAAGCTAGCTCTTCTTTCTTAAATTATTGTGTATTTCTGCTTACGGTAGATAGTGACTCCACCCGCACCCACAAATTCGTAAGAACTTACATATTTTGTTAATGGACCGGAGTAGAATTCCAAATGTTATTCTTCATATATAAACTGTGTTCTTATTCTTATCAATAAATAAATATTATATTCCTTCTATAAAAAGCTACATCTTTACTGAGTAACATAAGCTTTATATTTCTAAATTTAACCCATTCCCCTTCAAATTCAACTACGTAACCCAATGTATCTAGTTGATGCTAACTAAATGCATTATTCCGCGTAGTACTCCTCAGAAAAAAGTCCGGGGTGGTACATGCCTAACATTATATCCAAGTCAAAGTGAAAGTTTTGTCTAATATTCAAATCTTATTAAAATTATTGAGCTCAAATACGGGTGGAA
Source organism: Creontiades dilutus (assembly GCA_031894815.1). Taxonomy (NCBI): domain Eukaryota; kingdom Metazoa; phylum Arthropoda; class Insecta; order Hemiptera; family Miridae; genus Creontiades; species Creontiades dilutus. The sequence continues at coordinate 503,420 of JAVIWC010004944.1, forward strand.
TAGAGTAGTTGTGATGTGGCATCATGATAATGTTCTTTGTCCGTTTAAATGGTTTGATATTCAAAGTTGATTTCGTAGGTGTAAAAGCCACTTCGATCTATCGGTACATCCTTATCAGATACCTCAATATCTTCTGAATTGAGTCACTTTTGGCCGATTTTGATTACTATTCATTGAATAAAACTACTCGGCGTGGTGTAAGATCCTCCGTACGCTCGCCTAGGGATGGGTATCGATACCCGATATTTCAAAAAACGGATATTTTACCGTTTAGTATCAATATTTTTGTATCGATACTAGGCCTTACGATAATATCGAGTATCGATACTTCAATTCCGATATATCGGCAAATTTTTTCTCACTAGCTTAAAAAAATTGATTTTAATATTGGGTTGATTTTATTACTAGTCAAAAAACTCACCAACCAATCTTTGGACGCTTGTAATGGAATCTGGAATGTAAAAGAATAGTAGATTGAAGAAGAAGAATTAGGAAGGCAGCAGTAGGAGGCTATATTACTGGTATAGTATGTACCCATTGTTACTGTTACCTTTCCTCTCACAGGTTCAAAAAATCAAAACGAAGTTTATCTTCTGTTCTGTTTAAGTAGATACGATTAGGTTTTTTGCTGCTTAATTTTGAAAAATTGATGTTGAAATCGATAGTCGATATTTATAAATATTGATATTTATAAATACTTGACCGATATTTAGAGTATAGATACCTACCTTCCGATACAGTGTCGGTCCAAAATATCGATACTTGTTCAAAGATACCCATCCCTACGCTCGCCACAAGAGGATATTTCATCAAATTATCTCCAAAACTTGTGAGGGTGATGGAATGGTATAGTTGCCCCTTCCGAGGAGATGGATGCATTAATTATGCTCCGCCACGCTCACAAGATGACCCAGACGCTTGCAGGCGTCCGATTCATCTCCCAAGGCGACAGATTCTAAGATCGGGAAGGGGCCAACTAACCATATCCATCACAAACTATCGAAATAAAAGGATAGTTTTTCATGTTTATTTGATGGATGCACTTTCATCTCATTATTACAGCTCTCTATTAAAAGGTCCCACCTAACTCTGGGGGCTGTCTCTAGCTGTTCCTCTCCCTTTTCTCCTACACCGCTCTCGCTCCTGCCTCTCTGCCATTCTTGCGTCCGCCGTAACTCCATTAAAAAAGACATCTGTCCCAACCGGGTCCTCCTGAGACCTTCGGGTACGTAGCCCCCCCTCACAACTTCCCATCTCCCTTTTAATTAGGTCCAACTAAATTACTCTCGATACTAGAATTTTAAATGAAACCTTCTTGTTCAAAAGGGAAGGGGGGGAAAAAGGACTTCTAATTCACCTCCGCTCCGATTCAATTATTTGACTTGAGGCTAAGTTAATTATCTATTTTTATCCTCTTCGTACTCGGTAATTACGGTTAGCGCTTGGTTTGTAGCCCGCAATGATTATAGCCATGACCTGGGAGAACCTCCGTGAAACAAAGACGCTCCATGTTTATTTTAATTCAGGAATCGAAGGCATTTCAAAGTGCCAAGTTGAATAACTTAAAGGTTCCACAATTAAAGTTATAGTATGTAGACAGCTGTTTTTGTTTTCTCCATCTTATAGTGTGACTCCTGGCCTACCAAAAACATTGGAACTATTAAACGTGGGAATAGTTATAACTCATAGCGATGTACATAACAAAACCCTTGAAAATTACTACACTGTTTCAATATTTCTGTATTACAATAACCATTCTACGTATATTAGACGTAGTACATTGTCGTAGTACGTATTGTGCACTGCTATACTGATCTTGTATATTAGACGTAGTACGTTGTCTAAACTCGCAGTTTCTCGTATTGTCCACTATAGAGACCATCAAAGAGTTAACGTATTCATCACTTGTCCACAGTGATATTATAAGACTTGAAAAACATGATTCCAAAAGAAACTTTCGAAACAAAATTCCGCTTCGATAAAGTTGTTAATTGTAAATTTCACATCTCACTCGAACAATCATGGCTTGAACGAAGAGTACTGGGCACGTAAAAATACCCAATGTGCACTCGAAGTGGTTCCACACAGTATTCTGATTGCCGCTTCCTGAGTTCTGAATACAAGTATTGGACTGCTGCAGATATGCTGCAGTTAATTCATAGTTCAGTGTCGACTCAAATAGGACGAAGTATGCATTCTTGGAGTTGTTTTTATCAGACGCAGTGTGCGATATTGGCCACAAAAGGCATTCAACCTTCCTGAGAGCCTGTGTCAATGTGGACCCATAGCATTGCCCGAAAGTCTTGAATCCATTCGAAGTCCGAACAGATTGATGAGCAGCTATCGTCCCCGTCCCTGAACCTCAATAACTGAGTCTTGTCATCGTTGAGGGAAAGGATGTTAGCATCACAAGATCCCGCTTTACGAAGTTGGGCATCGTTGTTAGCCAGCTCAAATTGGATTGGTTTGGACGTACAAGGGTTCTGAAATGACAGTGAGTAGCAGTTGGGGGCCACAAGTAAGGCAGTAGACAGACGTTTCTTTGTAAACGGCACCCAACCTACCTATTACCTACGTATCAAGCTTCTTGTATCCAGTAATCTGGAATGACAACGCCATCTCAGTCTAGTAGTATTTGTGAGCACCGAACAGTTCAATGGAAACAGTAGTCAATTGCTCTTGTGGGTCAATCCACGAAAAACGGCGAGTCGCTGTCCAAAGCCTTCTACAGCTAGGGAGGGCTGGCGTGGCCATTAAACTGGAGGTCTGAGGTAGACCACCAGGCTGGCGGCAGCTCAAGTACATTTTCTTCTTGGATGCAATTACAAGGTATGGGGGCGCGGGGTGACGAGTTTAGATAATATACCACAGAATTAGGCTGTGAGGTGAGTGATTTAGAAGGTGACGTAGAAGGGCTGTATGATGCAGAAATAATAAACCTCTTTATAATAATTTCTAGAATTGTTATATTGATTTAGTTATTTCAACTGTATTAAATTCTAGCAACAATGTTTGTTCACGATTTATTGGCTGCTGCTCCCCACCCTGTTCCGCCCTTCATATTGCACGCCCACGTCTATAATACCAAATTCCATCCCATAATTCTCGGTGGAAATAGCGACAAAAAGGGAATTCTTTGAGGTTTTAGACAACATGTGCAAAGTGCAATGTAATTTAGAATGCTGATTTCAATGGTAGGCAATACCCTCAGAATAATGAACTGTTCCAGCATGATTGTATGAGCGAATTTTCCTAAATGTATTAAATAAACTGGCGACGACATCCCCTTGCTATACATGACGTTCCATTAACCTAACAATTGATTCATTAATTAATTAGTTTTTAATTAGTTTGAGTGACAATAGAATTACTTTCAGGTTGGTTAGAGGAACGTTCACTTCTTGTCAGAAATTGGAAGTGACTTTCGTTTTTCTGAAAAGTTGAGTGTCAGATTCATCGCTTCTGGTGGATTCACTCCGAAGAAAAACAGTTTAGGTACTGCCTTAGGTTCTGATTAATATTATCTAAAAACCGGTGTTATTGATGGGATATATAATCAACTTAGGTGTAATCATCTCTGTAGTGAGGGGAGGGGCACTGGACCCGATGCCCACGGTCCAGTACCGCGGCCTTTGTAAGGGGCTCCGGATTTTCGGTCGTTTGAAGTTTTAGAAGCTCCCACTTTAATTTTAATTTGGTATGGAAGTATTAATACAAAATTGATAAATACAATTATACAAAGCTGTAGAATTCAATCTTTCTCAATTTTCCACAATGGTTACAGTAGATTGTAGACCCTTTTTTACGTGGGGGATTTCGCCCCTAGGCCCGGATTCTCTCTCCACGGCCCTGGGAGTAATAATTCTCAGTGTTCATCTTTCACTTTGTAATTTTCACGTTGGCTAGCCTGTATAATTTGCAGCGTTTTATTTTCCATTTTGTAATGTTCAAAAGTTGGTTAGCCCGTATAAAGCCAAAGGCTCAGTTAGTAGTGTAATAACCTAATAACACCAACGGTTTCCATAATCGATTCATCAGTGTCAAGCGTTTTTATTTGACGTCTGCAGATTGAGAAATGAAGATAGTCTTCATTCCGCGTGTAGAGCACGTGCGATAAGCCCATCAATGTTCCAGAGTGTCAACACTCCGCCCTCATCGATTCCAACCTGCAAGGATTTCTCTTCTTGAGCCCTTCTCAGTGCAACCCCTTATCTCCACCTTTTCATACTGTATCAACACGAGGGTGTGAGGGGATATTAGGGGAGCGATTCGATTCAGAAACACTCAATCTTGGATGAAAAAAACGTTTATTTCTCTTTTTTTTTACAACCCCTACCGCTCAAATTATCCGACGAATGGGGTTTCGATTGTTAATTTCCTGTCTGAGCGCTTCCCGGCAGAACCCGCTAACGTTGATTCGATGCTCTGGATTCAATGCGGAAAATTATGTTCGACTTGGGAGAAAAACTCGTCGCTTCATCCCCGGCCGGAGAGCAGCGTTTACGTGAAATCTTCTTCTGACATATAGCTTATACAAATCAAATCCAACATTTCTCGAACTAAATAAGCTTTAAGGACGCATTGAATATCTGGTTTAAAAATTGTATGAGACTGATTTGGACAAATTAATTGGATATGTTCAAAACAGGGCTTTGAACCCAGTTAAGACTCCTTACTTTTAGCTGATTGTTAGGTTTCCAATTCTAAGTACTGCGAGAGCTGTTAATAACCATTCCTCATTTTACTCTCTATTTTATTTCCTCTATTTTATTAATCCTTTTACCACTGATACCAACTCCTTATCCTAAAGTTGCGAATAACAATACAATCTCATCAATCAATCTCATTCTCATTCAATCCTGGGGAAACCAAGACTCCAATGAACTCCGGGTTTCCCCCGGTGAAAATTAGCCTGCGCTTGTGCATTTCGAGTTCCAACTGGTTCCCCATTTTACCATCAACTGCCCCTTCTCCGGTACATTTTTGGAGGCGCTACCAATGGTGAAGCGATAATTTAAATATCTAGTGTGAAATATCCAGTTTAAGGGACTTACTTCCTTGTAAACTGATCTTTGTAAATCTAACCGTTATATATTCCTAGTTTCAATTCCTCAAGTAAACAATCTTAACCTCAAGTTAACCTGTGTGAAGTGTAACTACAGTCTAATAGGGTGATAATTCAAATAAAGTATTCTTAAGTGTGTGTTTTCAAAAGTGGTGTTTTCCACTGCAACCCGACCGACAGGATAAGACTCTGCTTTCGTCAAGAAATAATTTTGTTGAATATTTAATTCTACAATGCTGTATATTATCACAAAAATGTATCAAATTCCTGTTAAATAGCAGTTCAGCGTAGAATTTTCGTATACGGACAATGTTAGATGGCTTATATGTGGCATATAACCGTATAAAAAAATGATTAGTCGAAATATTGAGTGCTACAGACACCTACATTTTGAAAAAGGCTGAAAATCATTACGTAGCGGTCTATTATATCTTTGTTAGAATAACCCTTCTACGTAAAGCACTGATGTATGTACAAGTCTGTGGTACATTGTCTAAACTATATGCATTCAAGTTGCTTTAAAAAGAGACGGTTGTATTTTTTAATTGTTGTGTATTCAAGGGGGCATGAAATTTGGTATTGGGTTACGAAATTTCGAACATGTGAATTTCGAACGGGCGAACTAATTTAGAAGAGGTAAATTCGGATAATAAATATTTATTTGAACATGATGGTGATTCGCGTATTTCCCCGAAGGGGTGACGATGGGATCGTGAAGCAAAATCGCCCGAATTTATTTCAGGCATTAGCTACAATTCGTAGAGGAGCAAGTGATTTCATGAGGGGGAATTCAGCTGTAACTCGTTTTTACAGGAGAAGGGTTACCAGGAACCCAGCTACCTACACTGTATATATGAGGGAGCAAGTACAGCAGTTACGACCTCAAGAGATAGATGGTGCAAGCAGAGCAGGGATACATTTTGAATGAACATAGTAAGGTTTAGGATAGAGTGAAATAATGAAGACAGAATATCCGAATGAATCCCCTTGGGCTGGTCCGGGCTTATTTATACGGGTACCCTGACCCGAGTGTGGGATATCCCATCTCTTCCGCCGAATCTTGGGTCGTCCCTCGTCGGTTTATTGTTAACTACCAGTTTTATTAAAATTTTTGAGGCGTCTTCTAACAGTCATAAATATAATTCCGCACACACCAACCTTTACTAGTTCCAAATTTCAAAACAAGAGCTGATTTCAAAATACGAGACGAGGCTTTCAGCTGGTACATTTAAGCCGTCCTGATGCTTAAAAATACAATATTTTATGTTTTGACGATTTTCTCATTTTGATATGGATTTTTTCTTTTTTTTTCACTACTAATTTTGCGTATTTTCACTCGTTGGGTAGCCTATCCAGGGGTGCCCACAGGGGGGCTATGACGCGGACTGCGTCATTGAAATTCTTGGTGGGGGGTTTCCATAAAAGTTTTGGGGCGGTAAAGTTGATTGAAACAGTGTTTAACGAGACAACATTCAAAAATATATTGTATCACTAGATAAACCTATTAATTAGTTTAAATTTGGTTTGTTTTTCTTTATTAAAATGTATAAATGACATGGTTGACAAGTGCTCAAATATGTTTTAAATTTTTGTTTTGGGGAGGGTACCAATCGTTAAGAGAATTACTACTACACTACTACTGTCATGAAAATTAAGGAGGTGGGCACCCCTGGCCCATCCATCAGGAAATTTAAAGCTCTTTCCAAAGGTATAATCAAATTTGAGCTTACTAGGTTTGGTAAAGGAGATACGGCAGTTTTACTAACGTAAGATCGAAGACATAGAAAAAAATCTTAGAATTGAAAATACTCGGTAACGAAGACTGTAAAACAGTTCTATGATTCACTTTTTATTGGAAGATAGTTTCAAAATCGACTCCTAGAAGGTAAGCAAACTGTACCAAGCACGATCAGAACCGTGATCACCCTGTATTATAAAATAAAATAATTTTCTTTCTTATTCAATCGTTTCGGTCGGTGTTTTAAGAGAAGATCAGTCACCACGGGCGTTTACCCGGGGGGTAGATCCTGTCTCGACAAGATCTCGCATGTTACGCGTGACAGATGCCACAGCTCGTTAGCTACCTCCTATCCATCGAGCAACCTCTCTGAACATCAGATCCTTGCTTTCCATCCGACGTTAATCAGCCTCATTAATCCCGCAAATTAGGAGGCGTTAGTCATTTCATAGAGATACGAGGTCCCGCTCCGGGGAAACTCCAGTTTATTTTTGATCTTGGGCGGCGTATTCTCATTATTTCTGATGGAGTAGTCTCACTTAATCTGTACTCGCGCCGTGATGGATAAGTGATAGATTTGTTGGACAGACAGTATGTTCACCCCATTGTAGCTAAAGGGTCTCTCACAGGTGGTATCATGCGGAGCAAAAGCCAGCATGGGCTTTACGCTAAGCCCTTTTTCAAATGGAGAAATTGCTTTTTAAAAACAGTTTGCTCTCTCCTACTGGTATCATAAACGTACAGATCAATGAAGTAGTTTCATGAATCGAACGGTTCTTAATATTAAAACATGTATAAATTAAGTTTGAACAAGTTCAAACGAATAATAATGGTTTTCACAGACATTAACCCAGTAGTGCTCAGAAATGGATAGCACGTATTTTGGTTTATTATTCAATAATAAACCATTGTAATCGCTCTGGAAAAAAAATTCTAAACCCCCTGAAAATTTCATGGTTTAAGTTTCAAAGGGTGTAGAATCCGAATCTGCAATAAAAATTTTCCGTCCGTCCGCCGTACGCACGATATCTCCGAAACGGCTGGAGCAAAAAATCTGAAATTTTCAGGAAAAATCCATCTTGGTCCGACGACGCCCCAATTCTTGAGCCAGCTCCCTCACTCAATTTAAAGTGCCCCTTAAGGGCTGTAAAAGTTCTGTAAAATCCCTGAAAACCTCAAAACTAGTCGAATTGCCCTAAATATTTTCTTATTTGAAGAACATACCATTAGGAATCGAATGAGCCCTTCCCCACGTCCGTAGGTCAAACCATTCCCGATGTATGGCCCGATTTATGGTGCCAACATTTGCGTTTTTTCGTTTATTATTGTTTGTTTGTAACCTAGTGATGTCCGGCCGATAGCGTCGAGTTGTAGTGAATGTGGATACTGGAGTGATAGCCGATGTGAATACTTGTAGTGTAGTTAGTAGCCGATACACGGGTTGAAGCATTCTGATAATATATAGGTAAATATTATTCAATATTATTACTGGGGTTTATTATTCAATATTATTACTGGGGTAAATAAGTATTCTTTCACTGGGGTTTATTATTCAATTTTCTTACGTTCATGATTTGAATCTTACTAAGCTTCGGAGCGTGCGTGTTTTACAGGTGATAGAGCGATTATTGAATTTCAGGAGATATGCATAGACCACGTAAATCGGTTCTCATCCAAAACGCCTATTTGGATTGATCAGTTAATGATATTTGTGTGCCCCCTCTACATCTGGCTACATCGTTTAAATTTGGATTTGGGGAAGTTTTAACGCAATACGAGTGCCAAAGGACTTGATAAATTATAGATGTTTCTATTGTGTGGGGGTATTGAGGTTCAAAAAAAAACGCAGCAAATTCTTTCACTGGGGCTTATTATTCAATCGGCTTGCGTTCATGATTTGAATTTCTACTAAGCTTTGGAGTCCGCGTGTTTCACAGGATAGGGCGATTATTGAATTTCAGGAGGTACACAAATATGATCAACTGATCAATCCAAATAGGTAATTTGATCGAGAACAGATTCACGTGCCCCATGTATATCTCCTGAAATTCAATAATCGCCCTACTGTGAAACACGCAGACTCCAAAGCTTAGTAGAAATTCAAATCATGAACGCAAGCCGATTGAATAATAAACCCTAGTGAAAGAGTTTGCAGCGTTTTTCTTTAAATTTCAACTAAGCCTTCCTAGTTAGGGTACTCAAGCACCAAAAATGTGAGGAATAAAGTGTTTTGTACTTCATAGCTTTTTTAATGACATGTTGCATGTACGCAACGCTAAGCACTCACTACCCACACAAGACATTCCTTAATCCTAGTTGGGTTCTGATAAATGGTACTAAAAATCCTCAGTTATTATTCAATTTAAGAATGTAACATGTAAAATGATGTAAATAAACTATCTATCAAGAAAACTCACTCCTAAAATCTAAATTTGAAGTCGTGGAGTGTGATTTCTACATAAAATACCTCGAAGAAGACCAGCAGCTTAGTTGCTTGAAGTTGCCAGATCTGTGCGTTTGGCAGTACTAATAAATGCGGACAGTTCTTTTCATTGATGAACATTGATAATTCAACGTATCAGTGGAATCAATCCAAACGTCGACGAATTGGTTTCTCAAATTCAAGCTCAAGTGTCTCATTGATTTCGGTGTCACTATTTAACTGTCATAGTTTGAGACAATTCCAAATTCAACGACTTAATTATAATTCTGTAAATATTTCTTTCATTTCAATTTGTTATTTTTATAAATTGAATTATAATATGAACGTATTTTCCCACTAAAGTTTGGCCAACGACACGTCAAAGGTTACCCACACTTGATTTACACCGTTATGAGTGATATACTCGTTGTATGCTATCTCAAAATTGTTGGACGACAAAATGCCTGCCTGACTAAGGAGGCTGAAATGGAACATTTTAAAGCTTTCCCCAAGTATTCCCAAAGCAGTGCTACAGAAATGTTCGTAACCCCAAAGTTGCAGAGCATTGAAAAAACAACGATTCGACGTCAAAATCTAAAAACGCAGCAAATTCTTTCACTGGGGTTTATTATTCAATTGGCTTGTGTTCATGATTTGAATCGCTGGCTTGCTGACAACCTGCTGCCCACGTGCGGTCTAAATTTTCAAAATCCAATTCCAAACCGTTCCCTGAAGTTACTGCCGATTTTGTCCTCGACTCCCTGACAACCAGGTTGGGAACTGAGTCAGAACTGCTTCTGAAACAACCCTGTTCCCGGGGTCAGAACAGTTTTCGCGCTCCCTGAAATAATTACGTCGGCGAGGCGACGAGCGGAACCTCCCGGGAGGCGAGGGCCGACTCCCCCGTCTGTAATGGAAGAATTAAACATTCACAGAGAAACCCCCCTCGTCATTTCTCACAGGATTCGCACGGAACAAGTGACGGATGCCGACCCCCCGAGACACAACTCCGACCGAGGGCCGACTGTAATAAACTCCGTAAGACTACCAACTAATAAAACTTGTGTTGCTATGCATAAAGTGTGCAAACTACAGCACGTAGCTTCCTCGTATATATCTATGAAAAAATAGTAGTATATACCTCACTCCCTACAATTTTTTTTTTCAAAATGGCGTATCAGCAGTACGGTTCAAGATGTGTGCTCACTTGGGTAATATGCCGAGAGAACCGCAGTGATTGATTAGAAACAAAACAATTGATCAAGTTTCAAATTTTTTTTTTCAAAAACGTCTAAACCCAAATGTGACAGAAATTTTGAAATTACCCATATATTCTGCATAGATGACCGAACACAGCATAACGACATTGAAGAATTGACCGTAATATGATGTACCACTCAGATTCTACTTTTACGGCCACGCTTATTGGTAAATTATTATTCATCATTATGATTGCGACATTTTATAAATAATCCATATAATCTCGAATGAATCCAATGAACAGAAGTGTGTGTACCTCACTTGATAATTTTTTTTGGGAGAAACCACTTGGGCTCCCGCCAGCAACGCGCTCTACCTCAGGCCAGTTGTTGAATGGGAGCTGCAGCCTGACCGCCTACTTAATCGATTTTTCAAGTGGTGAACAAACAGATGATCGTACATTAACCCGAGTGGTCTTTTTGAAAGATTAATCCGTAATTGTAATCCCTAAGGGTTGATTGATCACGATGCCGAGATTAGTGGCAGATCCCGAATCGATTTCGGATTTCTTAACACGAAGCTCCATCGCTGCGGCACTATTCATTGCAGAACCATGGATGGGCACAGGTTTAATATGCACTACCCAACCGCACAGTCTTCGGTTGTCGGATGAACCCTTGGCTGGGTTCAATTTACTCCAGGGCTAACAGCCCTGTTTCTATGAATTGATTGAGACCACATGGGTTGCTGTACGTTCATCCCTTTAAGAGTATTTCAAGTCAGGAGTTCAGACCTCTAGGTCTATGAGTGACAAACGTTGGAGTTCTTAGAAGTAGGGATGGGTATCGATACCTAAATATCGATTATGGCATCAAAATCAATACTGAACCATCAATATCGTTACTCACGATATATCGATCAACAAACATCGATGTTCATGTACAAATTGACTATATATCGATTTTCCTGTTGATACTTTTCTCAACAGTCAAAAACCAAGGCAATTTCGTGTTACCTGCTAATATTTTTTCAAATTTCATATTGCAACCAGTTTGCAATGTAGGTATAGATATCAGATAGATTCCTACCGACCTTATATATATCTTAAGATATAAATAGGTTTTTAATCAACAATAGCAACACTTTGATTTTGAACTTATACATCGCGGGGTTTCGGGTAAAAGTGACCAAGTAATATTTTTTCCAAAATGAGATTTTTTGTCATTCCGGTACTAAGGAACGTTGTCTACTGTATGTTGTTGCTAAAAACGTTATCTTCAAATTGATGTGTAAAAAACACTTAAAAATAAATTTTACCTGCATGACCCAAAGAGTTTCATGTGACCAAATGGCATTTGAACCCAACCACCTAACACGAGAGAGGTTATAAATGTACTCTCGCTGATGCATGTAAATATTATCAATTGCCATTTGATCACTTTTGCTATGTAAGATTTGTAAGATTGCATAGTGGGCAGGTGAAAATGACCAATTACAGTGATATATAATGGATAACCTTTTCTAACAGAAATAGGTATAAGCCAATTAGATAATGGCAACACGATAAATTAACGAAAAACTATTCAATTTCTCTTTGTTCCTCGAAGAATTGAATTGTCCAGAACAGCTGAGATGATTGCCAAATGCCATGAGAAGATGGAAGATGAAGAATACTTATGCTTTTTCTAACTGAGTGTTAATGCTACTAAATCGACAAGGAAAATCGATATATTGGTCAAGAACAATCGACAGTCGATAAATATCGACAACCCAAAATAGATGTAAAATAATTGATTCTCCTTGAGATAATATCGATATTTTTGAAATAAAGATTATCGATTCTTATTCCTACTTAAAAGTAATGAGTTAGTTCAGTATGAAAGATACTAACCAGTTATTAATCAAAGTTCCTTAATGAGAGAATCAGAAAAGGAAACTCGAAAAGAGGCCAGTATGGCATGGACTGGACTTTTATTGATATAATTAGATAATCTTCAAGTAGAAAGTACTTCAAGTTACAGAGCTTTTTGCGAGGTGGTTAAATGATTGACTAGATTGAATACCAGATAAAGAAGGGACACAACTCGTTCTGAAATAGCAGTTCGTTCATAACACTTAGTCTTGTCCAGAACTACTGATTCGTGGATGGATACAGATGAAAGTTTTTTCAAGGAAAAAGAACATTGCTTCGCAGTTTCAAAACATAATGAAAGCTTATTTTCAGGGGACTCGATGAAAATAATGGTTCCGGAAATAGTAATGAAAGAGAAGAAGAAAACTGCCAAAAAGGCGGAGCGAGATCTTCGATAAAGGGGGATATCAAATCCCGATGTAAGACTCCCATTGTGGGGCCAGTGGCTCGTTAGGGGGTCAGGGGTTTAGAGATGAAGATCAGAACCAAGAATTAATCGAGAGAACGTATCTTTTCTTGGGGAAAGAGTAATAGGAAGAACTAAGAATGAAAAGAACGGCTATGTGAGGGAGGGGTTTTTCGGTCTTAAAATAAGAGGAGGTTTTTGACGTAAGGTCTGGATGGCCCAGGAGTTCATAACGCCGTTTTATTGGCGCCTGAGGGGCCGCGGACCTTCCCTTATTGAAGGGAGCACAATGCCCCCCCGCCCCTCTAGACTGCCCCCCTTGGTCCGATCCATACTTCTTTTTTTTTCGTTCCTTTAACGGATCCTGGGGAACCTCCGACCAGATAAAAATGATGACCTAATAAATAAGGGGGAAAATCTCCTCCCTCCACTCCGTCTCTCACCTTTTTGCTGCTGGGTTTTGAATCTGCGGGGGTTCTCGCGGAAAATAGCGAACAAAGGGTAGCGCCCGCGACCTCTATCGTCCTTATTTCAGCTCGTTCGCGACGATCAATCAATCATTTCGATTCATTTTATTAAGCAAGAGTGTGTGAGAATGGATTTGCTGTTTTTCAAGCGAAACGAGTTATTTCAACGAATTGATTGCAGGCTCTATTTCACAAAATACCTTCATCACCACTTTGGATGCCGTCAGTATTTGATATTGTAAATATTTACGCTAATTCAGATAGCCGAAATTCGAAAGGGAGAGGTTTGGAGGGTATGTAACTCGAACCTCCCTGCCTTACGAACTCTCTCAGATTACTAGAGGGATGATAAATGAACTTTACGGTGGTTACTGAAAATGATAATACAGTTGCGTGAAAAGAAGTCGAGGTAGTAGGTGGTTTCAACCAACAAACACAAATATCATATTGTCGAAAACTACCACCATTTTTCCATGTTTAGTTAGGATCTATGCAAAGTTCTAGTAAGGAATATATATTGTAATGTAACAAGACTGTACATGGGTAGTGGTGCTTGGAGACTTAGAGGTGCTGGTTTGACTCTGGATTCTTTTCCCATCGGAACCAACAACAATTGTATAGATCGCTAAAACCATATTTGTACTAAAATTCTGACGAGAACTCGAATTAATAAACTCGAAATGATAAAGCGGATAAAGCTGCTAAACTACAAACCATGAACCAAGATGCAGAAGTGCATATTGTTATCCTCTTCCATAAAGTATCGTGAGTAACAGCATTTGAGAACAGGTATCGCTAGATAAAGGCCATAATTTATATGTCATACAGAACAACATTCGGTACAAAACATGATTCTCCAACCTTCTCCTGAACAGACAGGTCATTAGCTCGCCAGCAGAAGCATAGAGGGTTAATGGGGGTTTCTAGCTAGTCACAACATCAAATACCCCAAAACTGCTATTATACAGTTATGGAAGAAAATGTGGCTCGTAGCACATTCATCTTGTGTTATAACCGAGTACCTACTTCTAGAAGAAGTACAACCATGACATGTTGGCTATTTTCATCTGGTGGTCTGTTGGTCTGTTCTGCCCTCTTGGCTCACATTTTAGAGATATGTGAGATGTGAGAGTAAGATTCCTTGGACACATGGAACACACTCCCTAGTTTATACTGCTGCTACAGCGCAGTACAATCTGCATACCAATCAGAAAAACCGTAAATGATTTTGAACAAACAATTTCAGGTGACGTAGTTTTTAAATGGTTTTTGGGAATTCAAACCAAATAAGCGATGAAATTGCCAAATTTCGTATCCTGGTCTTCATGTCTATTAACTCAGTAAATTAATGTACGGAAAGTTATATGAAGCCTTCTACCGTGTTTGTGTTCATTTCTCGAACTAGTGTCGGAAACAAAAATTTTCATCCCAAGAATGGATTGTAAGCATGGGAGAAAAAATACATTCCAGCGTCCAAGCATTGTTCCCAACACATTCAATTCAGTCAGTCAGTAAATGCATTTCACCAGCGTCATTGGTTCATCGGGGTTCGCTAAACATTCCTCCGAGCATTTGGTCGGGGATTCATAACGACTACAGTGACCGATTAGTATTTGAATTGCTGAAACCATTTACCAGAATCCAGATAAGATCAAACGCGTTCAATGGATCCCAGATCACGCTAATTCGAATGTTGGGGCGGATAGAGCTACTGAACAAGGAGCCTTACGCAAGATGCAGGGGCAAATATTGTTATCACCTTCGCTGAAGTAGTTTTAGAAGAGCCTATATGAACAAGTTATTTACAAACTTCGTGAGTCTCATGGTCAGCTGATCTATTAACTCAATGAA
Organism: Creontiades dilutus; assembly: GCA_031894815.1. NCBI lineage: Eukaryota > Metazoa > Arthropoda > Insecta > Hemiptera > Miridae > Creontiades > Creontiades dilutus. The sequence goes on from JAVIWC010004944.1 coordinate 518,481, forward strand.
ATAATTTAGGGAAAGTTATATCAAGCCTCACAGCGGGTTAGTTTCCGTTTCTCGTACGATCGTTGTAAACAAAAATTCTCATTCCAGGAAAGGAGCGTAAAAAACGACGTTCAAGCGTCAGCGCTCAAGCGCCGAACCGTATGGGAGGGGTAGAGGGGAGAGGTAATTGAAACAACGTTGAAAGTTATTTGGTCTTCACCATTCAGAAAGTCAATAAATGCATTTGCGTAGCGTCACGGGTTCATCGGGGATCGCTAATCATTTATCCGAGCATTGGTCGGGGGATTCATATCGCTTGCAGCGGCCGAAGATCGTCAGCTCTCGGGACCGCTAGCTAAATCCCACTCAGGATATTGGGTGCAACTTCCGCGGCCGGGGCGGGAAGGGCCCTGCAGTTGTCGCCTGATTTATAAGATCCAATTTGGTCGGGCGATATTTCATGTTTTTCTATTCATCGCCCGCCCGCTCTCGCCCGGTGCCGGGTTTTTCGCAATAAAATGGATACCGACGGCGAACGTTATTTCAACCGTAGCGACAGCTATTGATTCATGCAATGAATGCCATTGAGTAGGCACCTTACCTTTCCATGCAAATTTATACGGGGTGCCCAAATAACTATGCACCCCACAACCCCCATCTAATTTTCTTAACTAACCAGTTAGGTATGTAAAAATTCGGGACCAACGTTATTTTCCATAGTTTTTCCTGCATTGACACAAACGACCCGAACGTAGATCACCTCAATGCAAATTTGGATTCTAAGAAACACTTGCATGAAACTTGGAGACGCCTTATCCGATTTCGGTTTATCATTTTTGGTTCATTATTCAATAATAAACCATTGTAATCGCTCTTGAAAAAAAAAATTCTAACCCCCCCTTGAAAATTTCGTGGTTTACGTTTCAAAGGGTGTAGAATCCGAATCTGCAATAAAAAAATTTTCCGTCCGTCCACCGTACGTCGTACGCCGTACGCACGATTTCTCCAAACGGCTGGAGCAAAAATCTGAAATTTTCAGGAAAACTCCATGTTGGTCCGGCGACCCGTAATTCTTGAGCCAGCTCTTAACTCTCATTTAAAGTGCCCTTTAAGGGTTGTCAAAGTTTTGTAAAATCCCTAAAAACCTCAAAAAAAGTCAAGGCGGCCTAAATTTGTACTCTTTTGAAGAACACTCCACGAGGAATCGAATGAGCCCTTCCCCAGGTCCGTAGGTCAAACCATTCCCGATCTATGGCCCAATTTATGGTGCCACCAATCGCGTTATTTTGGTTTATTATTGTTTTTGTGTTGATATCAGTAACCTAGTGACGTAATGATGTAGTGATGTAGTAATGTGGATACTGGAGTGAACTCCTAAAAGGCTTTGCAGCCGATACACGGGTTGAAGCATTCTGATAATTTTCAGGAAAAATCAGAAAATCTGAAATTTTCAGGAAAACGCTGCAAATTCTTTCACTGGGGTTTATTATTTGATTGGCTTGCGTTCATGGTTTTAATTTCTACTAACCTTTGGAGTGTGCGTGTTTCACAGGTGATGGAGCGATTATTGAATTTCAGGAGATGCATAGGGCATAAATCTGTTCTCAAACAAAATACCTATTTGGATTGTTCCGTTGATCATATTTGTGTGCCTCCTGAAAATCAAGCTTAGTAGAAATTCAAATCATGAATGTAAGCCAATTGAATAATAAACCCCAGTGAAAGAATTTGCAGCGTTTATTAATGAACATTGGCTATAAACCTCGAATTTAACCAGCCCAAAATTTTTTGGAACAAGAATTTGTTACGTTTAAGATAGGTATGAAGAATCTGAAATCGAATTGAGACAATTCCGTCCGTCCGCCGCTTCTCTCTGGAGCTTTTCTTCGAAACTATGGAACCAAAGCTTAAATAACTTGGGAAAAAATCACAACTAAGATCTAGTTCGGACTGAATTCTCAGCATAGCTCTTAATCCTAAAGAGTGAAATCAAAGGGCAGAAATCTGAATATAGAACTTTCGATAACACTAATGTTTTCATTTTCGTGATTGATAGACCTTCCGTCTTTGGTAGGATTTTCAATTGAATCGAATGACTCCACCGGGACCGCTTTACGTCCATCCGTTACTCTTCTTAATAGCTAAAACTTTAATTGAAAAAAAAGAGAAATCATTATCATTTGACTATCGCATAAGCGGATACAATTGCGACTGAATTGCGAAGAGTAGGTAGTTGTTTTATTTTATCTCGTTAAATATCACTTGTTCTATTTGTGGATATTTTCGTTGTTCCCATATACAGTATTTTGACATCAGCTTCCGTTTCTTATAAAATATCTTGTAAAGGTTGATGTCAATTTCTAGGTATGTAGACACATCAATAAGCTGAATGACCCTTGTGGTTAATTTTGTTTCTAATCCCTTGCTAAGATATAAATGGGGATCCTTTTATGGCATCTAGAATGGAATTAAATAATATGGAGCCAGGTGCAGAGTTTGGGACTACATCTAATGTACATAGATCAGCAATTTGCGTAGAAGGGATTTTTAATACAGAAATAATAAACCTCTTTATAATAATTTACAGCGGTTTTTTGTTCTTAACCCTTTGGTGGTTTCGTAAAGTTGATCGACCATTGGATTTCATCCTAATTAATTATGTACCCTAGTAGGAGTTCATGTTTTTGCACTGAATTTAGAGTTGAATCACCGGAGATCTGATTCCTACTTTGACTTAATTTTAAGCTATTTTCGGCGATACACCCAGTATTCTTCTGACTACGCACAATGCTGCCGGACTTGTGAAAGGATGACCCTTGGAGAGAAACCCATGTTTACCATCCTTTGTGTCATACATCTTCTCGTTGTGGAAATGAATAACACTGAGCCTTGCCTGAGCCCCTAGTGCAAGACGCTTTCCAAGATTAAAACCTGGCAAACCGCATACCCAGATTTTGTGGTGCACGAATCACCAATCCTCCACCTTGATTTCGAATCTCCCGCCTGACGTCTAACCTGAGGCATGGGAACTCGAGCCGTATTGAAGTTATGAGAGCGACTACCTGCAGGATTTGATGAGATGGATTTTGAAGAGCTGATTTAGGATGAGATGTGGCTAGAAGGTTCCTTCTATAAGGTAACAAAGCTACTAAGCAAGCAAGAAGTTACGAATACAAGTTAGTAGAGGACGCACTGTGGACTTGCAAAGACTACCACAGGACTGGAGAGAGCTAAGGAACGAGAATTAGGTACCCTCTTTCAAAGAGTTCGTGGATTGAGACTTTCGAATCGAGACCCGCCCTTGAGTAATACTTGCCCCAACTAGTCATAACTATAGTGATGCAGACCAGAGTTGAGTTTAGTTTCATCATCCTCAATCTGCTTTCAATCTGATCCAAACAATTCCATCCCAAAGATGAGCGAAGTGGTCTTGAGACTCCGAATTCGGGACCGTTAGTAATTTTCCGCCTCTTCCTTAAGTTTCTGACATCTTTTTCCCAAGTCATTGGTGTCATAGGTGGTATCTAGAGAGCGATTCGGTCAGTGAACGGACCAGTCTTTCAAACAGTCATTTCGCTGTCACTAATGTTGCAATAATTAATTTTGGCATGGAATGTGCTTGGACTAACTATCCGAAAGCGTGGAAGTCGAAAGGGTGGATGACGGGAGAGAAGAACGCGGGAGTGTCACACAGACCACCAAGGGGTTGGCCAGTGTAATGTCACCCAAGAGTATACAGGGGAGTGTGTAAAGACTGCCAAGAGGGGAAGCAATGTAACCTCTCCCAAGAAGGGGACTGTAGAAAGACCACCAAGGGTTGGGGAGCTTAAAGTACCACAAGAGAACACCGACAAGAGGGGTGGGCAGTATTAAGTCTCAATAGGCATGAAGGGGTGGACGAAGACCACCAAGAGGTTAGGGCAGTCAACATGTCCTATGTTTATTAAATTTAAGCTGTAGGTTCTAAGCAAAACTTCCGGGAGTCCAGGGGGTGCCGAAGCCTGAAAAAAGTAGATTTTCTCTATAACTAGTTACTGTCCATTTTAAGTGCCCCTCACAGTTCTTTTTGTTATAAAATTAATGAAATATCCTGTGAAGTAATCAAACTCTTATCTCGGAAAAGTTTATCGTATGAATATGACGATATTATCTGTTTTACCTATCCCGTTAATTTGAGAAGTAATTTCATTTTATGTTGTTTCATTCCAGGAATTCACACTGTTGGAGAGATAGATAGGTACTCAACAGCGCACGTTTCCCCGAGCCTGTGCAACGCACGAGTAAACTGGAATATAGTGGGTCATAAAATAGTCCCTGCCCTGCCTCCAGCGACGCTAGTAAAGCCCTAATCCGTCCCCACGCCTCGCCGCCGCCGGCCTCCGACACACTATTTCTGAGCCGGTAATTCCGCCCCCGCTCCTCTTCGGCCTGACCGCAACCCGCCGCTTCCGCCTCATTCTGCTCCACCGCCGCGTAGGTTATGTGTACGTGTCCTCCCGCCCAACCTGACCGCCGCCTCTCGTTATACCTTCGTCCCTCCGGGCCCTCAATTACCTGTTAACAAAACAGCACACAAAAGTTAATCCGAAAACTCGTCTTCCTGCCTCCTAAGCCATTCATCCAACCCGTGATAAATTATTCTATTTACCTAAGTTGGAATCCAAACAGACACCACATAAGATATATGTGGGGCAGTTTATTCATAGGTGCTAGAGACAGCGGTGCAAAAGAGTGATAGTGGCCCATAAGAATTCGCCAAGGATAGGTTTTTGCCGTATAGCGTCACTAAACGGCGTAACCATCTCTTTCTTTTTTGAACGGTACGTCCAACTTGTTGTTAACTTGATTCCCGATCCAGTTTTCTATTGGGATAACAGCTTCTAGTGTTTATGTTCACTAGGAATACAAGTAGTTTGTTTAACAAGGTTTCAATGTATGCCTAAACTTTATTCCATCATTCCCACTTCATTCCCAGTGTAGGGAATCTCCAAATTGGGAATTCAATAAAAAATGTATCATTTATTTGTGCAATAATCCAAAAACTCTTCTTCCTGCCTCCTAACATGTTCATCCAACCCGTAATAAATGATTCTATTTAGCTAACTTGGAATCCAAACCCAAACAGAAACCGTATAAGATACACGTACCTATGTGGTGCAGCATATTCATAAACACTACAGAAAGCAGCTCCAAGAGTTACAGTAGACCATAAGAAGAGAATTTATCGACAGTAGGTGTCCCTTAATTCGCAACGGATGCGTTCTCTCTCTATAACGCCGGCACGTCAGCGTAACTTTCAACGCTCCCTTCTTACCCTAAAAATAACTTCAAACTTCATTCCTGATCCGGTTTTCCATTAACATACTTGGCGTAGCCTCAAGTCTTTATCTCCAGTTCTATTTCTGTTGTTTGTATCATCAGGAATCCAGGTGATTTCTTCAACAAGGCTGCAATGTATGCCTTAACTTTATTCCATCACGGTGAGAAGCTCTAGATTTAGAACACAATAAAAAAAGTAATCATATGTTTGAGCAATGATTGCATTGATTAAGAAGTGAAGAAAAATGATTCAGAATTGTTCTGAATTCTTTTCAACAAATTGTTAGAACGGTATATTGAAAAAACCATTTATGAGATAAACGGAACCGTAAATTTTCCCATCAAATCAGTACTCTGGAAATGGTTGCAGATGTACTGTGCTGTGTACCGAATACCGTAAAATGGGAAACAGCCAACTCTGGTGTTTTACCGGAACTTCGTATTATGGATTTTTGAATTGTGGTTCTCATTTTGAAATAAACAGGCCGGAGGAGTTACTAAATGTAAAAGGGCTGCTGGGGAGAGCTAATCAGAAAAGGGAAAGGCAAGGGGGTGATGCTCATCAACCAATCAGGGCGGTGGAGCGGGGGTTCACAAACGAGAATGGAAATTTCACTGTATTTCATTTTGCGTGGCGTAAGCATTGTTTCCACTTTTGGAAGACGAAAAATTTGCTTTCTCCCTAGAATCAACAATTGAGGACTTAGCTGGAAGAAGGGGTTATAATCCAAAACAGTGTTTCGAGATATCGACCATCAAAGTTTTTCTAATGCTGCACTGTATTCCGCTGGCTACCCTTGACATCATCCACATTTAATTTGACTTGAAAGACTATTCATGAAGAAAGAAAAGAAGGTTGTATATCAATAAGCTTCATAGTTTCGTCTAGATTGGAGAAATTTGAAAACATGTTATAACCCCTTTTTCCAGAGAACGCAATTTTCTTACCACGTTCTTCCACAGGACATCTTTTCATACATTTTTGTAACTAATCTAGCACCTATAGATGACACTGATTCACTATTTTCACTAGAATATTAACTATATTCACTAGAATATTCATATTCTAAAACATAGGACGGCAAAAAACTGGTCACTTAAACTCTCAAAACTTCATATATTGAAAAACTTTGAAAAACTTTAAAAAAAACTATAAACTCTTCCAAAAAAAACTCAAACTTCTCAAAACGACGATATTTTACCTTCCAAAACCGTGACTAGAGAAAAAGGAGAAAAATCACACGTGAAAAAGCGTTCTCTGGAAGAAGGAGTTAACGAGGTTGTAAAAACAATCCTACTAACATAATGGAGCAAGATATTTGGATGAAATTTTCAGGGCTATCAATTCATGTGTCAAGGAATCAAAAAATGCGATCTTTGGAAAAAGGGGTTATGGAGCCATAACCCCTTCTTCCAGCTACGTCTTCAATTTTTACTTGCACTTAGAGTTTTAGTCCATTCTGAACAACTTTTGTTTCATGTCTTCTGTACAAAGACAATAGGAACACATCTAATCACTACAGTTTATCACGATTGATATCGGTAGAAACCTTGATTTTGTTGATGTCGTGATACTCTCTCAGAATTTTACACACCTCCCTCGGAGCTATGGTTTCGGCAACGATTACCTCGTGGAAAATCAGTACCGTGAGTTGCGCGGCTCGAACCAGAATCCTTTTCCCGCCCGTCCCTCTGATTTAAAAGTTGATTTCTTTAATTATATTCCTGTTGTTTTCAAAAAAGTGTTTTCAATTAAACAAAACCTCGTTTTTCCTTCGCAAAATTCTCTGAAGAAATTCCAGTTTAATTGGTGAGATCAAACCCAACATTCATTTTTTGAAAATTGCCCTCCGCCCATTTTTCCACTGCAAGCCCTTTATTTTCTTGGAGACGTTGTCTATCCTTTCTGGGGGTAGGCAAGTAATAGAAAAGTCTTGGAGTCAAACTGTAGTTATTTTATATTTTCCGGAACGAACGTTTTGTTTAGGTGGAAGTAAGTAACCTACAACCATAATAAATACAACTGTCGCCCATTTTGTGTTTCCACTACGATTTTCATTGCTCAGAAATGAATACTTCACTCTGCGCATGTGCAAACTTGAAATCCACTGAATATAATTTTTTACATCGCGCAATAATTCCCATGGTAGTTGGGGAGGCATGAAGTCAGATTACTTCAAATCAATTTAATCTTAATTGTATCATTAGTAGCTTCAAAACCTAATTTTTATAATTTTTATCCGATTTCAATGAATTTTTTGAGATTGTGCTGATTAGGCTGTAGAAAGTTCCCTAGGAGTTTTATTGTTCATAAATTAATATATGAGTCTTCGCATGCGCGTACGTGAATTCCACCAAGCATAATATTCTCAGGTTCTAGTGGTCCTATATCTAGCACCCAAATTTTCAAGGTAGTCGGAAAACAACGGTTTAATTATCCCATAAATAAATTCCAAGGCAATAGGATGATTAGTGGCTACTGCCCTTCCACGAAATCGAAATCCTCGAAAAAAAATCCGATTCCCACAGTTTTTATCAAACTATGATGACATTTTCAGAGAATTTGTGGGTTAAAATGAAAATGGTTCCCTAGGAGTTTCATTATTCTCAACTAAATACATCACTCTGCGCTCAATGCATCACCAGCATCATTTTCTCAAGTTCACATGGTCTTATCGTGCTGAAATTTTCAAGAATAAGCCCATATTCTCATATCAGTTTCAACATAATTACGTCATTATTCTATCCGAAATAGATTTAGCTCGAAAGACCCACAATACCAGTTAACTAACTTTTTGAAAGAATCGTACTAATTGGACTAATCAGGGCCTTGACCGTAGAGTGAACAAATGAAGATGCCAACATTATGAATGTACATGTAAGAACGGATAACGCAATAGTTGTTTACCCATTAGTTGATCATTCGTAATCAACCTTCTTTTTGGTTTACTATTCGCCGTATCGTCGTAATCGCTCTTGAAAAACAAAAATTCTAACCCCCCCCTGAAAACTTCATGGTTTACGATTCAAAGGGTGTAGAATCCGAATCTGCAATAGAAAATTTTCCGTCCGTCCGCCGTACGTCGTACGCCGTACGCACGATTTCTCTCAAACGGCTGGAGCAAAATATCGGCAATTTTCAGGAAAAGGTTGTCGAAGTTTTGTGAAATCCCTAAAAACCTCAAAAAAAGTCGAAGCGGCCTAAATTTGGACTGTTTTTGAAGAACTTTCCATGGGGAATCGAATGAGCCCTTCCCCAGGTTCGTAGCTCAAACCATTTCCGATATACGGCCCGATTTATGGTGCCAACATTTGCGTTTTTTTGGTTTATTATTGTTCATGTTTTCATCGCAGTAACCTAGTGATGTAGTGATGTAGTAATTCGGATACTGGAGTGAACTCCTAAAAGGCTTTGTAGCCGATACACGGGTTGAAGCATTCTGATTCGCATGAAACGCTGCAAATTCTTTCATTGGGGTTTATTATTCAATTAGCTTGCGTTCATGATTTGAATTTCTACTAAGCTTTGCAGTGCGCGTGTTTCACAGGTGATACAGTGATTATTGAATTTCAGGAGGCACACAAATATGATCAACTGAACAATCCAAATAGGTATTTTGGTTGAGAACAGATTTACGTGCTCTATGCATATCTCCTGAAATTCAATAATCGCTCTATCACCTATGAAACCGCACACTCCAAAGCTTAGTAGAAATTCAAATCATGAACGCAAGCCAATCGAATAATAAACCCCAGTGAACGAATTTGCAGCGTTTTTTCAATATGAATTGCCGATTTTCATTCTTAGATTCGAATCCAACCACATCATGCTAGCGAATGACGACAAAAGTTGTGTACTTGAGTTGACAGCGTCCAACTGGCCAAGGCCGCGTAAATCCGCTCCACGCGGACTGGGGAGGTACCAAAGGCCTCGTTCATACAAAATTCTTTAATAGTCCGAAAACTGCCCAGACGAGTCAGTATGAAATCCGAGGACTTGCAACAACGATATCGCCGAATTCCATAACCTAGTCTTACTTGGCAACTCCTCGCATTACATCATGCAACAGCAACCAGTACAAGGTTTCTTCAGAATACAGTTTAGCCGAACCCTAAGCTGATCAGCCAATAAATGGATGAATCCTAGCGAGCAGTAACAATTCTTTCTGGTGAGAAACTAAAAAATTTCTTCTATTCTGGGAAGAATCTCGAAGAATGATTGACAGCAACAGTTGAATTTCTAAGAAGCACTAATTTGTTACCTATATCTTGGTGTAGAAGTTGTAAGTTAATCAGATTAGTGCCCATTTAAACTAACTAATTTCTACTGCGAAGCAGCTCTAATGAACTTCTGTCGTCCATAATTTGCATGTTAATCGAAAATTATTGGCGATTGTATATTGTGGATAATACAGTGTTCCAGTGGCCCATGTCTATAATTGTTACAGCGTTATCGGTAATTGGTTTTGATTATTTATCTCCACCAATCGCCGTTAATGTTAAAACAACCTCCAGAGCCCTTTGCTATTGGACGCCTAGTGATTGAGGGGTTGATTGGCTATTTGATCCCTTGGTTCCTCAACCAGCTTCTGGGATGGGAACAAGAAGAGAGACGTTTCAGATATGGGCTAGATTGTATTTATAATTATGATTATTAAGTTGAAGAAGTTTGGTTCATTCTTTCTAATGACCAAGATTATCATGATAGGATCAAAAAGTACTCCCACTTCCACTCAACAGAACTCCCATATATTGAAAGTCAATATAAAGTCTGGATCTCCTAAACGAAGAAGAGGTTGGTTTTTCAAAATGCAGTGAAGTTGACCGTTTAAATTGCAATAATATGAGCAAAAACTATTCGTTTTGTTTTTTGCAACCAGGCGGTTGCAAATATATTTGAAGCTAAGGCTGGGGTCAAATGTACTGACATTTGTGCGTACATTTGTCATGACTGAAGATATGGTCTAATGCATCTGTGGCATAACTTCCGAAAATGAAAAAGATGGATTCGGTTACTTGAGAAGAAATACGTTATAATGACTGAACAAACAGGACTTTTTGTCGTTAAATTGGCACAACCGCAAGAAGAAGGAAAATGCTTTGGACTCACCGTTTCTGTTGAGAGTTCCCCGGCTGGGGATGGATGTATGGGTAGATCGCCGCTGCAAATTCTTCCACTTACGAGGAGTAGCCAATTTTAGAGCACACGAGATGACAAGAGGGATACTGCGTGAACCACTCACAGAACTATTGAACGTTTTTACGTTGAAAATGATTATCAAGTTTGAATTTTGATATAATTTAAACGCGAGCTGATGCATTCGATTTGTACAACTTTGAGAGAGAAAGTACGAGCGGGGTGGTGCAATAGGAGGGGGCCTATTCGATGGGGGAAGACAGTACAGCGCTCTGCCGGGAGCCTTTTAATCTTACTTTGTCAACAAAGTCGCGTAGGCAGAAAAAGCATCAATCATAGATATTATTCAAAATGGTAAGAAGCGTACGTCGAATCTGTAAACGGACACTTACACAAAAGGATTCCCCTTATCCACCACTAGTACTCCGGTTTTATTTTTTAAAATTTCGAAAAGGGACTAGGAGGGCAGAACATTCCGTTCAACGGTGAACTGCGGAGTGTATGCCTCATACCTCTATCTTATCCGCCAACTTGGCTCAGTGTCGAAAGTGTGGAACAACCAGCGGTTCATTTGAACACATTATAATGGAACGCCCCTATCTACTTGTCCAAGATCTGGTTTGGAGAAGTGGTGTTTAAGTTATCTATTAATTTGAACTATTGCTCGAACAATTTAACAATATACAAATAGCTATACAAGTTTATAAACAATTGTAACATTAAAATCTACTAGTTTAACATAATAATTAATTTAACATTATGACTGCTACAATTATATAAATGTTGGAGTGGTTCTTTACTGTATGTATGCCGATTAAAAAAACTGTTCAGGGTGTGCCAGGAAACAATCCCCCCTCCTTAAAATTTTAATTTCTAGGGTAAAAAAATACAATTTTCACACAAATAAACTATAAACAAGAAACCAAGAGAAAAATGAACATCAAAATCATCGACGTTTCATGAAATTTATTCAAAATCATTCAATGGCTCACAACTGCTCATGAATCATTTTTGAAATTGATTCTCTGGAACAAAGAGAAAAAGTACCTTAATTGGCAATTTTTAACGAAAAAAAGACCACGATTTATCGTGAAAATTTTATCGAATCGAACCATTAAACCGACATCACTAAGAGATTCAGAGTTAAAAAAAAATCTGTTAAGGGGTACAATTTTCATAAAATTTGTGTGGAATCGGAATCTGTAATAAAAAATAGGGTTATCTATTTAAAAAAACAAAGTTGGTGCCGATTGGGGATGATTGCACAAGTGCGCAATGGGAAACGTGGACATATTTGAGGTCTTCCAAAAAAATATGAAGATTAAAATTCATTTTTTTAATTTTTTTAACCCAGAAATTAAAATTTCAGGAAGGGGCGGGGGATTGTTTCGTTGTTTCGTGGCACACCCTGTATAGGGAGAGGTTTCATCGGCGTGAAATCGCATCACCTATGAAATTCGGAGATACGCCATGTGATGATAATCCCAGGTATGTATCTATGTATTCTAGGAATGTCTGCTGCAGAAACTGAGATTTGGAAATCAATTGCTGCTTACGGATGGATCGACCAACTACAATGGGACTGGGATAACTTCACCCCCGTTTCAGGGTTTCGGTGCTTTTTAGAACGGAAGAGCAACAACAGAGCGTCGTCGAAGTTTCATTAGTCGCTCTAAATGCCGTCAAAAGGGATTCGGCCGCGGCGACTGATGCTTCATAGGGTTTCATTAGTTAGCCAGCTGAAGATGAGGGCGAGGGGAGGGCGGTTGGGGTTCGAACAGGCCCCTGTCGGATGTTATCTATACAATTTTCACTGCGTTCGTCGCTCTCTATCGACGTAATCTCTCAGCGCCGTCCATCCATCTTCGTTAAGTTTCCACTTTTACCGTCAGAGCCATTAAGAGTCACCTTCCTTTGTTTGTTGCCGACCGAGAGGGGGTCCGATCATTAAACGCCATCCTGTAAACGGATTTGGCCTGCTCCCAATCATTGACCCATTAGTATTAGTTGATATATCATTTTTTAAGTGGGAAGTTTTACTGATGGGCTAAGGAAAACACGTATTGGGTATACATATTAGTATAAAACACGACATTCTACCAATATTCATTCGGGGGCACCTACTTTGGGGGAATCGGACAGAAACGCGACTACTTCGGGGAAATAAAACGAACTACTTTGGGATTCATTCGACCCGATTGGTTGCCAAAACCCGAAAGATTGAAGGAGAAGTTTAGCTAAAATCTATGAGAAGTACATGGTCAAAATGTTGAACTTTGCAAAGCCCAACTTCTCCCTCCCGCCCGCGTTCCCTTCTTACAGCCAATATCAATTATCATTACCTGTCAATGTGTAACTGAAAATCACAATCCACGTAAACTCAGTGAGCTTTACACTACGTCAGGGATAAACAATCTCATTCTCGGAAGAAGCTACAAACCTAGAGGCGGTGCTCGATAAAAAACTAACTTGGAACAAGCACAAGGAGCACTCAGTTTCGACAGTGTGATTGTGCCACAGAATACTTAGTGAGACATGGGCGATTTCCCCTAAGATGATGGCACGGGCCTTCAAGGCCAACTTCAGAATTATCATCACATATGTACCTGTTGTCTGGTAGCCAAAAAGCCAGTCCACAGGTGGAGTTGAACAAACTCCAAAAGATGCCATAACTTGGCATAAGAGGGGCAAGTTACTTTAGATCTCACTCCTCTGCAAGTTTATGCGATAATTTCCACCAGCAACCAGAATGCTCCCGAGTTCCCGAAATGATGTCGGCAAAACTGAACGTTCATCTACCGTATAGGGTGATAATTAATGATCGAAAACTTTGGGACCGAGGCCTACCTCTGTTTGAGCGAGGTTCACGAGTGTGGCACAAGGATGGGTTCGGTGGTGATGAATGGTGCAGCATGATTGGGGATCAAAAGCCCCAATTTCACCCTATCCTAACATCTTAGACATGTGGTCACCATTTATCAGGAAGAAACTCATACAATTGAATTGTGTGCTTGAGAGATTACCAGGAGACAAATCAAATGTACAAGAATCTATCAGGCAGCCCTAATGATATTTTTGACTTCTCAGTAACCTGAAAGCTGATCTGCAGTTTCCTCAGCTCCGTCAAGGCTGCGGCTCGGGGCAACAAACTGACTTTTGCTCTGGGTACCGTATCATGAAGGAACAGAAGGCAACGAGGACTGCGGTCACCTTGCAAAAAGCTATCCAGTCCAGTAATCACAGTAAAACCCAGTCGGACCTACTGGGGGTTACCAAGAGTTGCATAACTCAACAATTACAGAAACTGAGAGGCAAGACTCAAACAATACACTGGTACCGTACTCCAAACCAGAGACACGCCAAGTGGTTTTTACCATATCAAAGAAACACGAAAATGCTTTATTATTGTAACGTGAAGATTTAAATTTGCCAGTCCGCTGTTCTTGGTGCCGACTCCCTTCCTCTCCTCCGTCTTGTGCTTTCTACGTTCCCCATCGCCGCTCTCATATTCATCATACAGCATCTCAGCTCCCAACATTCGTTCCTTTATATAGTGGAAAATTGTTCATTTAATCCTTTTTCATCTAGATACCTAAGTCCTGACAATCCTCCTTGACGATCCTGGTAAATCAGACTTCGTCTGTCCCGGATAATTCATCATTTTTCTTGGAAGAGTTTCATCTGTGGAAGTCCTCGTCCTACTAAGCATCGAGTGGCATAACGTACCGTTTTGGGCTCACGTCGAACATCTGTACCAAGATCAAGCCGAAGAACTTGCTGCAGAGGAGTGCCCTGATGTGCAAAATTCTTCCGGGCTACTTAATGCCATCCGCCCTTCAGCACTTGTCGCTTTATTTATTTATTTACTAAACGGGCTAACGCCCAATTACAGAATTGATAAAATATTACTGCTGTTGCCTCTGTTGGAGGTGAAAAATGTTAACAATTTCGGTACGGAAGGAGTTAATTGATTGGGTGGAGAAAAAATTAAGAGCCGGGCTGTTTTGAAGTAGGTTATTGGCTAGACGAGGTATTCTAGAGTTTTGGCTATATCAGTGACAAATACCCCCTGATTTCCGGTCAAGTACCGATCATTTAAAAAGAACTGATTCATTTTTATTATTTTTGTAAACAATGTGTTATTTAAAATGTATTGTTTTGTTTCTATACTCTACCGATTAGCCCGGTTCTAGTTTTCATATTTTGTATGGGTTCATCCTCTATACGATAAACTGTTTTTCTTGTCCCTTTACATTACATTGTCTGATTGCTTAGATATTTTGCTTAAACAATCATCTCCGATACGAATGGCACTATTCAATAGGGGTTTCATTTGGTTTCACGGACATGGTCACACAAAGAAGAGTCTTGAAGACTATCGTAATAAAAATACAATGGAAATGCTTAAATTTTGACCGGAAAAATCGAGGTTTGGAACCACTGTTCGTATTTAGTGAGGCTCAGGTTTACTAGAAAGGAGCAAATCTTGAGGATTGTGGCAGGTATAGCCAAAAACAGTTCCTAGAACCGCTACGCGAACGCGGACCGATACTTCACCCAAGAGGCAAGTTGAGAGACTGGTAAGTCTATCTCCCTATTTGCGGTTTCCTTAATATAACCCGAATTCTCTCTTGATTTCACATCGGACCTACATCAGATTTAATAAATTTATATAAACTCCAATCCGATTATTATTCACGAAAATACCCAATTCACTATTAATGTATATTTTTAAAGTTAGCATTATTGATATAGTAAATTATGTTTTTGGGGTAGGAATAAGTGTTGATTATCATAGATAATTACACTATTTCAAACTTTCTTCCCTATTTGCACGCACCAACATGGAAATCAGTGCAGACGTTTTTGGGTTTTTAAAGCAAACAGAAACCAACTTAACATTTTCAGAGTAGGGATTTTCTGAAAGCGAATTCGCTTGAGAAATCTCGCGGACGCTTCATAATTGATACTGAGTCATTCACGTTCGTTAGATACTTGTTGTTACTTATTAATGATGATAGTATCATATTTAGATAAGCAATAGGTAAATGTGATAAAGGTGATTTATTTTTTAGTCTGATTAAAAATTACAGCAATGTCCTGGGATGGTGAGAACGCTCACCATCACGCTGCTTGTAGGTATCACTACATCGTTTGTTTGGTGCGATGATTCGAAAATCGTAGGAGGAACGTACGTGAAAGATCTCGGAGCCATTCCGTTCTTGGTCAGCGTACAGTTGAAAAACGAAGGGCACAATTGTGGGGGTTCGTTGCTCACTCCGTTCTACGTTATGACGGCCTGTCATTGCGTGGCGCTCCCTTCTGAAGAGGATCTTGAAATTGCGATCTTTGATGTCGCGGACTTGATCTTCGTGGCCGGGGCGGTCGACTTCGATCGAGACATGGGACGAGCTCAGATTCGATATCCCACAAAATTGCACGTCCACCCCAACTGTTCGCAGCACATTGCCCTCATCAACGATTTCGGAGTCGGTGAAATGGCCGTCCCATTTGAAATCAC
This sequence comes from Creontiades dilutus, assembly GCA_031894815.1. NCBI lineage: Eukaryota > Metazoa > Arthropoda > Insecta > Hemiptera > Miridae > Creontiades > Creontiades dilutus. The sequence goes on from JAVIWC010004944.1 coordinate 534,437, forward strand.
TGATTGCGTCAAACCAATGAAGCTATTAGCGACGAATCCAGGTGAATTCCATAGGAGGTTTTCCCGTGTGTTAGAGCGAGGCGACGCGGTGTGTCAAGTTGCTGGCTGGGGGGAAACAAGAAGAGGGGAAGTAAGTGTGCCCAAGGCCTCGTCAAAACTAAAAGTAGTGAGAATGTATCTGATCTCGGAGACAAGGTGTCAGATGTTATTCGGCGAACGTGATGGCAGGTTCCATCATTTCTCTTTCAACAGACACAACCAGTTCTGTACCGTGAGCAAAAGCTCTAACGAATCTGACTGTATTGGAGACTCCGGATCTCCATTCTATTGTAACGACTACGTCATGGGAGTCGTCAGTTACGGTTTCGAATGTGGGACTTACATTCCAAGCGTGTACACCGGACTGAAAGGGTTCTTACAGTGGTTCATGAAAGACGTTTACCCGAATCGTCCAAAAAACATGTTGATAGATTACCTGAATGTTGAATCCACTCGCGCAACCACAAAAACGATCAAAAAGGAGACCTCATCTCTGAGAAACTGTACACCCAAAGTGGGCAATTGTGTTTATTATAAGCTACTGAATATACTCCAAATATTATGGATTTTCGTTGGTTATGTTAAAACCGGTATGGAATGCGGGAATTATAACGCATTCTGGTATTTGAGCCCAAAGTCTTTCGCCTCAATAAATGAGCAGAGGTTCTAATAAATGTTTTTGTTTTTAATGTGCCTTGAATAAGGTTTCCACCTAGGTGATACAACATTGCGATTTGTAACTTCGTTATTCATTGCTATGTTCAAGTAAAGAAGACGGATTGCTCACCTGCGTAAAACAGAGGTTTAACGGGTAGTGGGATTCTAATGTGGGAAGAAATCTTGATAAGCGTGTACCACTCGGAAGAAGAACATTCGCAATTCGGAATTTGCATTATTTCACACCGAATTCCCAGTTGAATTTTCAAAATTTTTAGTTCCGTTCCTTTGATATCAAAATGTGCTCCACGTGTTTTTTGACTTTTGAATTTCAAAACTATCTATAAAATGTTCCCTTGATTTTTTACTGTTTTCTAGGTCTTATATCTGTAGAAGGTATGAACTATCTTCATGATTTATAAAAACTACCCCGTCATTGTTTCTCCACTTGTCACAATTTTCCGCCGCCAATAACTGGCTGTTATAAACTATAATGACAAAAGTTCACCAATCAAACAAAATGGTTGCGAAGGATAGCGCCGTTTATGAAATAGTCGGGTGTTTTGGACGTTCGACCTGGCCTATGTAGTGCGCAAGAAATTGATAAAAATTTGGTGTGGAAAACGCTTGTCCTGGCCTAAGTTGTTCTTACGCGCATTCATGTGTTTCAATTGATTTAAGGTTTCCTCACGATTTCCTGCATTTATAGGGATTGACATACGTTTATGCGGTGAATCTCACGTATTTTTTTTTTTACATTTTCATGTTTTTGCTATGGCACGTAACAAAAAGTCGTCGTCCTTACACCGAACGCACTGTATGTTGCCTTATCAATTTAATTTTAGAATGTATTCAGGGACCACCCAATGGAAAGTGCTATTGTGGCCTGAAACGCGAGACATTTTTCAGGAAAAGAACTTTTAATTTAATGACGGTATACAATAATTATTTCTCTCCTCACAAGCGGAGGTTCCGTAAAGGTAATGGTAAAGATTAAGAATTGATAGCGAACCCGCTGGAAGATGAAGAACCGAGAGACGTCAGGTTGAGCTCAAGAGGGTTGGCAAACTATTTGTCGAGATCCCATTGCATAGTGATTGGTATCAAACTCGTTCCAGGGGCCGAGGGAAGAGGAAAGGAAGCTCATTCGTGATTTGTGCCGCCGGGAGGAGGCTTAGCTATTAAAGGGGCGGAGAGTAAAACAAGACCAACTTAGCACATTCCACAACCCAAAGCTAAACACTCATTAAACTGTCCAACAAAGTTGGCCGTAGAGCTTGTCCCATGCACCGTAACCCATGAGACCGCCTCTCGCCCCCTTCCTCGCTCAAATTTACAATACTATTAGACCAAGTTTATAACGAAACTCCGTTTTTAGCCTCTCAAATAGGAAGCTCCTACAGTTTTCTAGTTGCCTTCCATGCAACTCCAACTAAATCCCCGAAATTCATCCTCACACCTACCTCTTCCATTTTGTTGAGCTGTGAATATTGATCAGCATCATTTCACCGTATTTTATGGAGCCTTAGAACAGCATACCACCTAATTATTGCTGTTTCCAAACATCCCTCTATAGTGATGTGAAACGGATACTTAATCGAACGATCGAGGAACTACATTTTAGATATGTAGCAGGGGAGGCTGCTAGCAGGAGCATAGGCGCATCTGCACCAGCTGGACAAAAGGAAAAATATATCTGATAATAATAATATTATCATTCTGTTCTGCAAATTTTTCCCAGGAATCTTCGTTGGAGAGCAGAAGAGTTTCAAATTCACGCGACAAACAGAGCCACAAGATGGGTCAGAGGATAGTGGAGCAGTTTTTATTTATTTTACATTTATTACACGGGCCAAAGCCCAATGTAAGAAGGAACAGATACAAAATTAGACAAGGGAGCCAAGGAATCACATACAACGATAACAGAAAGCAAAAACTAAAACGAAAACTCACACCACTAACTGGAAACGCACTGCACACACTTAGTGACTCTTCAGGGACCACTACACCGAGGCACTACGTATCGCAGATCTGATTGATGAAAACGACGATGCAAAGAAGTCAACCCATGTGTCGGCACCCATCATGGTGCGGTTTACAGCTTGCTGTGCCCTCACCAGAGGGTTGTTCCGAAAGTAGTTTGTTGCCACTGGCCGCAGGTAGAAGATCGGCGAGTTCCTGGTTGGTTACTTTGGTACGGCGAAATTCAGCCGAGTCAAGAGATCGGGAGAATCCGTAGACCCATCCAATAGTAGCAGTGAGTAGTGAGTTTGGTGAGGTGGGTTAGGGGTTCGTTGTCCGTTTGTGCCGCAGTGGGCGAAGCTTGGGTATGATACACAGCGTTTGATTCGGTCAAATGAATGAACCACTGAGAGTACCCAAAATAAAGCAATTTCAGAGAGCACACTTAAGTGTCCGCTCACCAGGTAGAACGCGAGCTTCACCAAAACACTCTTATCATATTATCAGTTGATTGTCCCCAGCCCTTGAGACTGAACTGTATTAACTGTAGATACGCGATGAATACAGTAAGTGCTATAAAATGTCTGTTCGCTAAATTGTCGGTGGAGCAAAAAGTGATTATTCGCCACTATTGACAGGACTGCAACACACCTCCAAGGCAAACAGAAATCATTCCACGATTCTCAAGTCCAACCCTCAGTACTACAAAAAGGTAAAGTGGCTCTGCGGATGGGAGGTAAGTAATAAACTTTTCTGCTTCCCTTGTCTTCTTTGTTGCAATAATAGGAATGAAGCTTGGGTTAAAGATGGAATTGGCCTTTCACCTCCACGATGGTTCTTGCTAGGCACACTTGAATTTCAACTGTTGCAAAACACTTTCTTAAAGGTATTTACGAACTTACTAGTGAAGTTCTTTTAAGGATGGTAGAATTGAGTCGTTCAATGCACGATTTGAAGCCGAGAAAGCGAAAAATATTGATCTCCTTCGCACATTGGTAGTTAAAAATTGACTTCGGAGGACAGAAGCACGTTTTTGTCGTATATCTCGGTCTCGATGCACCCCCGAAGTTTCAAGCACGAGCTGCCAGTAATAGCTACATTTTTTTATTTATTTTTTATTACAAACCTTCTTTCAAATTGAATATACTTTTTATTATGTAACATTATTCAACCATATATAATGACCTCAAACAAGAAAAAATAATGATAATAATTAATTGATTGAAAAAAATCCGTACCTATTTAATTTAATTTCCGGTTCCCTTTTTTCTCAGTTTAGGTACCTTTATCGATCGATCCTAATTAATAAACTTTATATGATTCTTTATTTAGTAATCGGGAAACATAAATGACTAATTAGTTCTTTTATTTTATAATTTATACCTACTTGTACTTGTTATTGTATTCAATGAAAGCTATTTTTTTGGTTTCGAATTAGGCTCCAATTCCGACAAAGAAATAGGATGATTTAATTGTATTTTTCAAGCAACTGGGGGTTTTGTCCCGAAATTGTGTGGCATTGTAAATTTGAAATGTAGGCATCTTGAAACGTAAAGGGACAAAACTTGTAAACAATGATTGCTTTACGGCTGGAAAGGCTCATTATTGAAAATAATAAACCAAAAATTGTTGGTTCGTTTCATATTTTCACAATATAATTGAAGGAAAATGGAATATGATAAAAGAAGGTCCCAGTTCCGTTTTTAAGCAGTAAAACAATTTGAAGAGGGCGAGGTTGCCGATCATTAGGTCGTTCCCTTATTCATTCTCTCTCTCCTTCCCCTTCTGTGTTTGTGTTTGCGGCTTCCCTTTAATTTTCTTTGTGAAAAATTAATTAGGCAGGCCCCAGATGGCAAACAGAGGCCCTGCTCTCCTTTGTCTAATATATCCCACAAACTGGAGATCTCTTCCCTTGCCTCTTGGTTGGTTCCTCTCTCCCGTCTCAGTCCACGATAAAAGCTTAGCCAGAATCAAATTAAAGCTTATCTCCTTGCGACCTGCCTCCCAAGACGGGGATCCTTACTTCACCCGAACTCTTGAATAATGATGGGGACGTCGCTGAACGAATGAAATCGTCAAACGAATTCATCGATATAAAATACACTAAATTATTTATCTTTTGGTACTGGATGAATTGAATGATCGGAAAACGGCCTTGAAAATATACCCTCTAGCATTGATCGCACGCGAGATCGGAGAATAAGTTTGTTGTGACTAGAAGACTGTTGAAGTTGATGCGAAGACCCAATATCAGCTACAGAAAATCAAATGAATACAGGAAAACCTGTGTGGCTGGTTTCTTTGCCAGGTGGTAACATTAGGGAAACAAAACACAAAACGCTGCAAATTCTTTCACTGGGGTTTATTATTCAATTGGCTTGCGTTCATGATATGAATTTCTACTAAGCTTTGGAGTGTGATAGAGCGATTATTGAATTTCAGGAGATATGCATAGAGCACGTATGTCTGTTCTCAACCAAATACCTATTTTGATTGATCAGTTGATCATATTTGTGTGCCTCCTGAAATTCAATAATCACTCTATCACCTGTGAAACACGCACACTCCAAAGTTTAGTAGATATTCAAATCATGAACGCAAGCCAATTGAATGATAAACCCCAGTGAAAGAATTTGCAGCGTTCTTTTCAATGAATCGTGCTCACTATACATTTATCACCAACATAAAGTAATCTTTTATTCAGCTTAGTAATGTAGATACTTCGTCTCATTTCATTGAAATTATCTATCACTACGCAATTGTTCATACCAATATAGTTACTCATACATAATAGTATTTGAACTTGCCACATGCAGAAAGGCTGCGAACTAAAGCGTAGATTGAAGGGCAGCAACTTAGATCAAGGTAAACCTTTGCATTAACCATAAACTTGTGGTTACTGCAATACTGTAACTCTATCAGTTAATCACATGCTGAGCTTTGTGTATTCCAAACATCCCAGGAAAATACACGTAGACTCAATTTTGTTCTTGCTTTAACAAGTTTAAATAGTTAAAAATCAGTATGCACATTTTTTTAACGCTCATTAAAGGATTTAAAAGTTTAATAGCTTAGGTGTTTTATTTGAATTCATTAATTTCCGGTTGGTATTTGTCTAAATAGCTTAATTTAGGCGATAGGTTTATCATTTTGTTTAACAACTCAACTGATTAGTGACCTGTGCAAAAAGGCTTTGTGAAACGGGAATACTTAACCATTATGTAAAGATTTACAGCGTTTTTTAAATGAAAGGTATCTTCAAAGCAATAGTATTTTGAAAGTTCATATTTCTGAGATGAAGAGCGATGTTGGATATTCGGACGGTGGGATGAACGCGTAGTGCTATCAGGTCGAGCCCTTATCTCACGCACGCCCCTGGCGGCGCTATCCGAAGTTATTACCGTACATCAAAGAAGAGGAGTCGCCGTGTTCCCTGGAAACCCTCGTCTCTATTCCATTAACCTCGCTCCCATCACCATATCACCGCACCATCTATTCGACGTCCTAGTGCAATTTGCGAAATTGTGGATAATCATAACCTCATAAACAATACCGAACAAACGACAGAGAAGTGGAAAACAGTGTGACGCACGTTAAAAGCGTTTGGTGATTTATATCAAAGAGTTTAACTGATGTGTTGGCGATGCATTCTGGGAAAATCTAGAGTTCAAAGAGGTTTAATTAATTCGCAGCAGAAACAAAATTTAATTCGTAATCCCTCTCGACCTAGACATGATCTAAAATATCACATTCCTTGATGTAGCATCTGCAGTCCCTCACTCACTGGTTCAAGCAACAACGTGACATTGACCTCACTTGACTGGGACTTCTAGCGGGCAATTGATGAGCCCACAGAATGCCACACCACATTCTCAAAAAGCAAACGCCATCAGCAAAAAGGACCTGGGATGCAAGGAATACCTACATCTTCTCAGCGCTTAATTCAAAGGAGATTACGAGAGATTGGGAGGGTGATCACAGAAGGACAAAGGAAACGTTTTTGTGAAGAGCTACTGGCAGGAGGAAAGGACTGTTGACAGCCAATATTGAAGTATAGTATAAAGTATACAGGGTGTACAGCGTATGATCCAAAAATCTTCGCACACGTGTTCTACAACTAGTTTCCACAAAACCCTTTTTACCCTTTAGTTCCTTTTAAAAAATTATTATTAAAGACTGAGACGATAGACGATTTTATGCTCTCTCCAACGGCATACTTAGATTTGCATACACTTTTTGTTGGAAACTAGTTGTAGAATACGTGTGCGAAGACTTTCGGATCATACGATGTACACCCTGTATAGTGGCACGTAGAATGATGAAGAGTGGTGTCCTATATGTGTATATAATTCAACTTCGAACTAAAACTCAAAAAATTAAAACTGGCTACAAAAAGAAAATCTCATCGATATCATATGGAGATTATTTTTTAGAGGCTTCGTTTTTGAGTTATTTCACTTTCAAGTTTTTTTTTCGTTTTTTCGAACTTACGTCACTAAAACGGCCGTTACTCCGGCGTTTTCAAAGTATATGCAAATCTAAGTATGCCGTTGGAAAGAGCACAAAATCGTCTATCGTCTCAGTCTTTAATAATAATTTTTTAAAAGGAACTAAAGGGTAAAAATAAACCTGACAAGTAAATTTTGTCAAATTTTGAAGAAAAAAAACACATTTTTTTTAAAATGAATCATTAGTCCCCCTTAATTTTAATGATACATTTGAGCCTACTTTTGAAACGCCGGAGTTACGGCCGTTTTAGTGACGTAAGTTTGAAAACACGAAAAAAATCTTAAAAGTGAAATAACTCAAAAACGAAGCCTCTAAAAAAAATCTCTAGGAGGCACTTTTTGTTGGAAACTAGTTGTAGAATACGTGTGCGAAAATTTTCGGATCGTACGCTGTACACCCTGTATAGTGGCTCGTAGAATGATGTAGAGTGGTGTATGTAGATATAAGTATTTTCGTATGAACTGTAAAACGACCTCTCCGTTGACATCCCTGAAATGGTTAAAAAAAAACCCTATATGTGTATATAATTCAACTTACGAACTAAATCACTCGCGATAAAGTTGTGGATACCCATTTCAAAAAATTAAAACAGAATTTAAAAAAAAAATTGTGTATTTCCACCAAATAGCAGTAAGTAATGGCTACAAAGAAAATCTCATCGATATCATATGGAGTAGGGTTCTTAGAAAAAAGAGTAGGGGTATCTAATCTTAGTAGAGAGGTTTTGGCTGAAGATAGAAAATGGATAAGTATTCCTTATTATGGGGCAATTTCTGATAAAATTGGTAAAATTTTAACGTCAAGGGGTTTTAAGGTAGGTTTTAAAAATAAAAATAATTTAAAATCATCATTAGTTTCTGTGAAAGATAAGATTAAAACTTAAGATAGGAGTGGGGTCTATGAATTGAAATGTTCATGTGGGTTTGAGTATTGCGGTCAGACGGGTAGGAAATTTAAGGAAAGAATCAAGGAACATGAGAAAGATTATAAAGATAGCAAATGTGATTCTGCGTTTGCCAGTCACCTTAGGGAATCTAGCCATATTTTCAACTTTTGACTTGGCAGATAGACAGTTTGTAGAATTTCTTCATTTTTGTCCTAAAGGAAGCATGTTGGATGTTCTTGAAAAATTTGAGATACTTAGAAGCGATAAAGCAGGTAAATGTTTAAATGACGTCATCCCTCAGAGCGTTTCACCATTGGTGGGTTCATTTCTCCAATAACTTGGTCCCCCACTTCAAAATGTTACCCTTACATCTGTTTGAGTCCCTTTCACTTTGTTCATTGGTTGTATCTCCCGCCCCCTTTCACTTTTCTTGTCCAATAGGATTCAAGCGCCCTTCACTTCTGAGACTATATAAGATGAGCTCTCTCAACTGCACATTTAGTTATATTTTGTTACTGATGATGACCTAACAGTCGAAATCGATTTAACTTTGTAACTCAGTATTTGGTGGAAATAGACAATTTTTTCTTTAAATTCTGTTTTAATTTTTTTTTTTTTTTTTAAATTCAACTTACTCACATTCTATAATAACGTACCTAACATTTCCCCATTTTTCCTGCCTAGATACAGTCAGTACCGAGACATTTTTTTCTCAGAAATTTTGAAGTTTGACTTGGCTAGTCGATACGTATTGTCCATTTCATTAAGAACGTGTTGCCAGTTGATATATGGGTTAATCAACCCTCCACTGTTATTGATGCTGTAAACCTTTTCCCTTCCGGTCATAAATTCTACAGAAATACAATTTCCCCCTTTGATAATTCTGCACGACTCGTACTTTTCAATGTTTCGAATGCGATCTTAGTGCTTCCGTGACTTCTTTTGTCGTCTCGATAACAAAACAATGTGGGGAGGAAAAACCCTCTAATTTCAAACCCTTGAAGGACGAGGTGGGCACCCACACTTCGGTCCTTTACACCCACTGCCGCCCCTCATCGAGAGTAATTGTTACAAGTTCAAGTAGCTTCGGAGCCTCGGGGATGGGACAGGAGGGGGTGCGTTCGTGATTGCGGAGACAATGAGAGCCCGAAAATTAGAGCCGGCGGAGGAACCGGGAGGGTCGGAATAGACTAAAATAACAATGAGCCCAAGAAACAACGATATTTTCTACCCCTTCCCATTGTTCCACCCTCCTCCCTCCCGTCCACGGCAAACTTCTACCCAATTATTTCCTTATAAAGACGTTATCTAATCATAAAATAAGGTGTTGATTACATCTAGAATTCTTCTGGCTTTGAGCCTCCCTCCACCAGCTTCGTTAGTGTTCTCCAAACATTTTCAAGATGCCGTAATCACCCTTTGTAATCAGCTGGCTAATTACGGAAAACGAGATTGCCGTATCTCCTATGGTTGCTCATTCAGGATAAAGAACAGTTCTTCTGATGAACCTCGAAGTTTGTTGGAAAACTTGAAAACTTGTTTCAGATTTGCAGACAGTTCTTTTATAACAGTGATTTCCTGTCACCAATAAACTAGAATCCTTGACGAAAATTCAAGCATGAATAATATGCAAGGGGTTTTTAAGGTTTAATTTTTGACTAATACGTACTGTGTTATGAATTAGTTTACTTCGATTTCTCAGAGCTTGTCATTCATTAAATTTGTATTTTGTTGAACAGGGCCAATAGGTAAATCCCGGGTAAATAGTGTATTTTAAGAGACAATCTTTAAAAAGAATTGCCCATTTTGTTTTTCAGCCCAGTGCGATGGGAAAAGGCGTCCGGAGGGTGATTGGTTCGTTATCAGGATCACATATAAGGACTAGTTGCTCTAGCTAAATGCCTAAAACATCCAGAAGATTACTCCAGAGACTAAAATAAATAGATGGGTATGATGCTAACTATTTGTAATACATGGTAAAAAAAATGCAAATCCATTCAAATGGATTAATAAAATACTATTAGAAAACAGGTAATATAGCAGACAAATGTACATACGACTTGGTAAATAAGGGTTGTCTTCTTTAAAGATTATGTTTTAATTAAAAAGAAAATGTTCAATTACTCCAGCTGTGGAATGTCTCCAGAATCCATGTATTGAATGAGCAGACGATTCAGCCAGCTCTAAATGCTTTATTAAGATTAAAAGATCGAGATTTAAGCCACCTTTAGGATGACAATTATCTAGTGTCTTACCTTTTTGGCAGAGAACTCGGTCAAGCAACTTGATGGTTGAGAAGATGATTACACCTTAGCTTGGCCTGGCTTGAGACAGTCAGTGTGTCGAGTCTTTTCATCATGGCTCACGTCGAAAAAAGAGGCAACTGTGCAAGAGAAAATTTCAACCCTCGTGCTTTTTTTGCTAATAACTTGATTAATGGAGGATATTGAGAATGAAATTCGCTAGCCAAAACGAATACCCTGGATGTGCAGAAGAGACAATGAAGGAAGTTCAGCATTGTTGAGGGAATTAGAAGACGAAGAGGAATTCTTCCATGAATTCGTAAAATGTGTGAGAATGAATTGAATTCACTAGTTGGGAGGCGATTAGGAAAACAAACTTTATCAGAGAAAGAAAGCCAGGAATCAAGAAGTGATTACGCGGCAGGAGAGCGAATGAATCGGTGGCTGGTGCCACTACTGGGCCCGAGTATTGCATCCGCTGACCACACTGCGATTTACTCGGCCGTGTGCATTTCTCTGTATAGGACTTGGTATTTGTAATTTGGCCTTCGATCTCAAATTCTGCTTGAACGTCACCAAGGGTGACTTCTTCATCGGCCTCTGCATGGCATTTAATATCCAAGCCCCCAAATAGTACTTCTGGGCCAAGCTGAGCCTGCTTCTCCGATACCGAGTCACATGATACCGTGTATTTTATGACTGGAATCCTCGTTGCAGTTTGTGGTTGGCCCTTCTTCATTAAACTTATGAGTAGAGCAGCATATTTTGAGTAAACTGTCAACACACCACTCTGACGAAACACCGGCCTGCAGGGCGCTGAGAAATCTGCTCCATAGATTTCTTTTTGTAAGAATAACCTTTCATATTCCGAGAACTGTAGCGGCTTTGAAGGCATGTTACCTTAATGGAAGATGATGTTAACTTCTGTGCGATTCAACCAAAGTTCTATAGGTGATAAGGAGGGCACCCTCCCTCCTAGGGATACGTAGTTTTCTCGAGACAGAATAGCTTTGTCTTACAGGCTTTCAGGTTCATGATCAGGATTAGCAGCTTAAACAAAACGGGAAGGGGGAACTGTCCATACTGGAATGAATATATCCATCACAGATCCTAAAACCTGCACATGTGTCAATGAATGAGCTAAATTCTCTCCAACCAAGGAATTTTAAATATGACAGGGAGCCGTACTGCGACATCGAGAAAGAAAAATTGTATTTACTGCTATTGCAAAATCCATCTAGTCAGCTGAGTTAGCTAAATTCACTCATATTTGCTCCAGGATGTTGAAATTTAACAGAGTCGCTCTGGGAAACGAAAATACAAAATGAAAAAGTTACTGGCTCATAAGAAATCACAAATTTGTCAAACATTCTATTCTGTCCAGGTTAGCCAGTTGAAAATTTGATAGAGAGCTTCTCAGGGAGAACATGAAACATATGAAATGATGGGAATATGGAAATTCTGATCTAATCACCAAAGAATATAGAAATTTGATAGGGAATCGAATTCTGACAAATTAACTCATGAATAATTAGATGGAGTGTTCAATTTAAACTTTTGGCGACTCAATTTCAACTTTTGGCATATCAATTTATACTTTTCACAACCCCAACTAATCCAACTTCCACCCTGTATAATGGCCAATAAACGTTTTTTCTCTCTCTAAAAAAAAATGCTTACTAATGGTTTCCCATACGTTTAAGGGTGGAGTGGAAACCAACAGTCAGAAAATTATAATGAGATTCCACAAGCAGCAAAAACCAAAAATCAAATAATGACAACCAGTAGATGTCCACAATAAGTTCTACTATTCGTGAGGTTGAGCCGTTATGTTATAAACTGCAGCAAAGTAATACACAGGGAGTTGACCCCTTGGGATGAGCGGATTCTCAAGTTTTTACTTTCATTATCGAATCAACGAATCTTAAAATCTTTCTATTTGGAAGTTACTCCAGAAATGCTCTTTGCTTTTCTGGGTATACAGTAAAATGTTTCACTTACAAATATTCATTGGCTTCCATTATGTCCTTCCGTACAAATACTGTACATAACAATCAATTCGTAAAGCTGTTGTTTTTACTAGCTACAATTACAATTGATGGTGCTGAAAAAGTAGGTGTTGCGTAGGGAATTGCCGTCACGCCAGAGATGACCCTAAACGAGCGAAGGGGAAGCTGACATTTGTATCAACAAAGCGACAAATTACGAGGAAACGGGCAAAAATAGTTGGACGAAGTGTAGGCAGCTGCTTCGAAATTATCAACCGGTGAGCCGTTCTTTTCTATTTCGAACATGATCCCCTCATGTCACTGTTCACTGAAATAACACGCGAGTTAGAGCATATTTACAAGTTATGGTCAAGGAACAGTGACTTATCTTGGGTTCAGTAATTTATAAATACATTTACGATCTACTGATTAGCAGTGGAATACAGTCTGACAAGTTTGGCAATGTGTACAAGAAAAATAAGTTATTGGACAAATTTCCGTAATTATTCGTAAACGACAAAAAAATGGCCGAACAAAGCTGTTTTTCCAAACCCTGAACGATGTTTATGAAACTATGAGACGGCAGATGAACAGATTTTTTTCAAATTTGGCTCTTGGATTGTACTTATCTTGAAATGTAAAACAACAAATTTTGAAAAGGGTAAACAATTTTTTTTCTTTCCTTTTTCTTTTTTGGTTGTTATAACCTTGCTGAGACGATTTCACAAAACTCCACAATTTTCTGCAATTTTTCATCGACGTTTCCCGGTATTTTAATATTATTGTCCATCAATTATTTGAAAAGTACTTGCGGTGTCGTTTAAAACTATTCAATTATCGTGTAGTGGAAAAACGAAGACAATGATTATATTACTGCTGAATAGATTGTAAAGCTTAGACTCGATGGAAGCTACACAATCACATAAGAGAATCGCATCTCGAAAAAAAGGAATTAATTAAGTGGAGTTCTCCATTGAATGAAACAGGGAATGAAATGAAGGAATGAAAGGTTTTCCAACAAGGAACGACTCTCCCATACGGCAGGGCTGTCAAGGATTCCAATATGCTGGTTCCTTTGATCCCCTCTAATTCAATTATTCCTCAAGACTCGAACCTCTTTCATCCCGTTTTCCCCTTCTCTCTTTTTACCCCGTCCGCCTTTTAGAAATCTTGGAGCGGATAGTGCAGAATGGCAAACAAGACGATACAATGTAGATGGCCGCAGCGTTATTTCAAGTGGAGTGGTCGACCGCGATTGACGATGGGGTGTACAGACAATGAAACGCGGCCTACCATTGCACTGTTTCTTATTGTTCTAGTAGTTCAGGTTTCAAGTGCCAAAAAGTGATTGATTTTATACGAGTACAGCCTAAGTACTTGGGATCACCTGCATCTACAAATCGGTCCTTCTGCAACGAAATGTGCCATTACGAGGGAATGTAAAAGTTCTTAGGGCAGTGGTTCGACCAGTCCAATGTTATGGGTTTCAGGTACGAGGCAGTTTGCAACAATAGAACAGAGTGATTGAACAAGGCTCAGCTGTATCTTGCAAAAAGAATGATTTTTCGTCTTTCGAAAAACATTCTTAATTAATTTGTATATTTGGATTAGGGTATCGATCTTTTTTTGGGCTTTTGGCTTCAAATATATGATAAGTGCTTCAAAACGGCCGGTGCACCGATGTCCGCGGTTAGTGCAGAGGAGACCGTACCTAATAGGTGCTTTAAGTGGTTAAAATTGCTTGGGTAGTTCAATTTAGTATTGTATATAATTGAGTTAGGGATACGAGGAAGCTTTGAACTATATTCAATTCAGCCGACGCTTTTCGGTTCGTAGACATAAATTGGTTCGAATAGGATCCCTAAATTCTCACAGTGAACATCGTAGTTGAAAGAGACGGAACGCTTACGACGGTATATTTAGGAACGATAAGGGGTTATTTGAAACGCGAACTTCCAGGTAGGGGGCAGCACATAAGTTATGATAAATACAGGTGCTCGAAGGTGGAGACGTCGAGAGACGAAGGGAGTAATGCAATTGTACGTATGTATGAAGATAGGGAACTGCTCGGAATATAATAAGCACTCAGCGTCGATTGGTCGGAGCGGAACGTGAGGTGAAACGGCAAAATCGGGTAAAGGAAGCGAAACTGGGAAGGTTGAAAAGGGTGAGAGGGAGGGGAGGGGGTAAGCTTGAACTTCCATCCAAAGAAGGTCGGTCGTGGAAACGTGTGACGCCTACAGGGGCGGTCTTCTGAGCTGGTAGCTACTAGAGCTGCCTTCTCCGCCTACCTACACAAGCTGCATCCACCTTCGAGTATGTTGAAGATAAGGTGGTACCGCCCTGCACCTTCCACGGGATCGCCCGTTTTCTTCCTAATTACGGGTATTCCACAGACTTGGCCTGCTGACGGTGTTCGCTTCGCCGACCGCTTTCGTAGCTTCTTTACCAAATGAACTTAGCGCGCGGGACCGTATTTTCTTCTGGGAGAGAGACAATGCTGCTTCAAGCCTCCTCTAATTAGTCGATGTCATCCTAATCCAACCCTAGTACACAATATAATTTACCTAATCTGTAATAAAGATCTGAATACCAGAAAAACGAGTATAGTGCTTCATTATAAATAAATATACATTAATTTCATAATCTACTACAAATGTTAATCTGATATATAAATTTCCGTGTAACAATGTTAGTCACCGTACTCCTCCAAAACGGCTTTAGGTACCGATTTTTACCAAATTTTATACGCGTATTCAGTAGGTCTGAGAATCAGCTAGCATATATTTTTCATACCCCTAAGTGATGAGGGTTGTTCACCCTTAACATTTTTTTTTAATTTTCGACGAAATTTGTTGTTTTTCTCTTTTTATAATGTTGTAGCGATATTAGGGGTTCAAGAGGTGAATGTTTTAGGATCTTAGCTATATTAGGGGTTCAAAAGGTGAATCTTGGAGGTCCTCCTCTACTTTCCCCACCATTGGAAGAGGTGGTACACTCCACCTAGTCTCTTCGATCAGATCATAAAGTCTTTGTTCTACGCCACGTGCGGATCGTTCAGCTAAAACTAGTACTGCTTCAGCTGTTTAAATTTCCATCTGTGAATGCATGTGATTTTCATCACTTTCTCCGAGGAGCTTCATCCTATCTGGAGGATTGTCACGGCGGAAAAGCTATTTCTACTTCCCTTCTCGTCGTATACTTCGAGTCTCCCGAACTGACCCCATCGTTGACGATTTGGAGGCAAATTCTCTTGGAAGATCCTGGAAACCATTTCGGAAATCTCCGAGGACCACCACACGAAGAAATTGGAAGGGAACCGTCCACATCCGGAACTTCAAAATCCCAGGTGCGATCGGCCCAATCATTACCTAAAACTAAGGGGAATCCTATCCGAACACAAAGAGACTCTTCTCAAACTATATCAAATCTACGAACTAAATATCTGATATAAATTAAATCTAAACTGTGAGCTAAACATCAACTATAAACTATATCAAACTATAAACTATGTACAAACTATTAACTATATACAAACTATAACTACGTAAATATTAAAATCTACAGAGAAAGTTAATTTGAAATTTTAATTTTGATCTTGTGTACTACACGAATTTATTTGATTGATTTTGTGAGGTTGGCCACTCGTAGGGTTTTGTTGAAAGGGAAGTACCGTAGTACATGAAATACCTACCTAGAGTTGGAAGTGGAGTTCATTATAAAACCTCTCACAAGGAACTATTCATTTCAGACATTGCTTTTAATTTTCCACGCATATTATTAATCAAATTAATTTCTTTTCTGTAGCAAACTGAAAACCTGTCTCAAATTATTATTCCTTCATCCCGGGCTCATCCCTTCTCCAGCTCGAGTTGAGCTTGGCTCGGATTTTAGAATCTAGAATTTTAAATTGAGTTCCTTTCATTTTCAAATACCATTTACTAGTATTTTCTTGGTAAAGAGCTACATACAACCCTAAATTTTTACTTTTTCATCACTAACCCTTATGTTTTATGGCCATTTTAGTAATTTAATCATTATCACCCCCACGATAACTGATCACTTATAGTGTTTTTAACTATACTTCGATTAAAATTTCCCTTAGCTTATGGCAAATCTAATATTTTCAAAATGTACTATAATTAAAATTATGTCATCAGGTAGTACAACTGCAACTATTTTTGAAAACTGTCTCCAAGAGGTGGAACAGCGATTTGGTACTTCAGCCAAAAACACAGTTTTAGTATGAATAGTGGCATAATCCACAAGGCTCGAGAGGTTAATGACTTCATGAACTGGTCCAGCCAATTTCGTTCCATTTTAGAGGTCGTATTTTTTACTTTTGTTAGGTTCGTATCCTCTTTTCCCCACGAAAAATTTTCTTTTAAATATCGGACATCAGAAAATAAATATTTACGTCGGTTTTTCAGCAAGAAAAGGTTTCTCACTGCAAAAAAGGCGTCCTTCAATGTAGCTCCCCCCTGAAAATTGAGGGGAAAAGACTAAAATATCTTTATAATTTTTCGTAATTTCTTAGTAAATTTCTTATGAAATACTTTCTCAACAAAAACTCTTACTAAGTTGCAACAGATGAAACTGTACAGATCACAGTTGTGATGTGTAATTTTAAGAAATAAATTATGATAACATGAAAATAATACTGTTTGGCGTTTGTTATTTTTATATTCCCTTATAGTTCATATCGCTCCATGCCTATTTCACCCATATACCACATACTTACACGCTCATAAAAAGTAAGTTATTTCTTGTCTACACTAGAATTTATCTAGAAACTAGACAAAATTTATAAGGCAAAACAACGTTTGCCGGGTCTGCTAGTATTCATCTAAACATTAGTGGGGATTTGAACACATGTTCTGTCATTATCAACCAATTTATTTATTTACTTCAATTTCATTTAATATAATTTTTAAACAAATTTAACGCAAATGGTTCGAAAACATTGAAAATCAGATCAAAATTTCTATAAGAACAGTGTGTCAACAGTCACAAATTGGTGTTCATTCCCGCTGCTGTTTTTCTTCAAACTCAAATTTTTGGAAGGGTTACATTTTATCACTGGTATACAAAAATTTAATATTGAAAACTATAAACTAAAAAATATTTTTGAAATATTTATGGGAGCTCAATAAGAATCACAGTAAGCGAAAATTATTATGGGAATCTCTAGAAAACTAATCAGAACAGCCACTAATTCATTTGTCAACGGTCCTGAGGTCTCCCTCGTGCTCTGTGGTTCTCAATACGACTATTACAGAAATACTTAGTTCGTAAAATTTTCTTAGAATACTAATTGTTTACCATCCATCCTATGTGATAAAGTTTTTGCAGAAAGGAATGGAAGCTACTGCGGTGTTAGCCACAATTTCCACCCAGATCCTAAATGAGTTTGTCTGACCACTTACTGAGGCAATGAGAGAGTTCAAATGGATCGTTTAGGGAGTTATGTGTTGATAGCGACAGCGCTGTAGGGGGTCGAATGGGGGCTATTTTTTGGCTTAAGGCCAAATCACCAGACGAAAAATTGCGTAGTTCTCTAAGGGGTCAAATGCCTTTACCTCTGGCATCTTCCTTTTCAATGTGTTGGAACCTATTAGATGATGAGGTTAATTTATTCCGTCTCTTATTTGAATTTTGTGATTCAATTCCTTTGAAATAAACACCTTAAAGGCAGATTTAATTCGAACACAGGTTAACCTAAAATTTAAAAATTGAACAGTTTGAATCTCCTTTACTTCCATTTATTATATATCTTGATAATAATACTCTACGTTCAGAATCGTGATCATTGCGGTGTACCCTTTATCACCTGGTACAGTACTGCCAATGCTCTCATAGTTATGATGCAGCTTAAATCCATGGGGGGGGGGGGGGGGGGTCACTCTGCTAAGTTGGTTGTGAAAAATAGCCTCCGCCTGTTGGTAGTATGAATGTATACATCATTGACAAGTTTTAAATAATGATACAACTAACTTAATCTTAACTGATGTACCAATCTCAGTCACCCAGTTGTACACGTATTGGTTTATTATTCAATAATAAACCATTGTAACCGCTCTTGAAAAAAAAAAAATTCTAAAACCCCTGAAAATTTCATGGTTTACGTTTCAAAGGGCGTAGAATCCGAATCTGCAATAAAAAATTTTCCGTCCGTCCGCCGTACGCACGATTTCTCCCGAACGGCTGAAGCAAAAAAGCTGAAATATTCAGGAAAAATCCATGTTGGTCCGACGACGCCCCAATTCTTGAGCCAGCTCTCTCACTTAATTCAAAATGTCCTTCAAAGGTTGTCAAAGTTTTGTAAAATCCGTAAAAACCTCAAAAAAAGTCAAGGCGCCCTAAATGTGGACTCTTTTTGAAGAAGTTTCCACGAGGAATCGAATCCACGAGTCCGTAGCTCAAACCATCCCCGATGGATGGCCCGATTTTTGGTGCCAACATTTGCGTTATTTTGGTTCATTATGGTTTTTGTTTTGATATCAGTAACCTAGTGATGTAGTGATGTAGTAATTTGGATACTGGAGTGAACTTCTAAAAGGCTTTGTATGCGATACGCGGGTTGAAGCATTCTGATATGCATGAAACGCTGCAAATTCTTTCACTGGAGTTTTGGTTTATTATTGTTTTTGTTTTGATAGCAGTAACCTAGTGACGTAGTTGATGTAGTAATGTGGATACTGGAGTGAACTCCTAAAAGGCTTTGTAGCCGATACACGGATTGAAGTATTCTGATAACCATGAAACGCTGCAAATTCTTTCACTGGGGTTTATTATTCAATTGGCTTGCGTTCATGATTTGAATTTCTACTAAGCTTTGGAGTGTGCGTGTTTCACAGGTGATAGAGCGATTATTGAATTTCAGGAGGCACACAAATATGATGAACTGATCAATCCAAATAGGTATTTTGATTGAGAACAGATTTACGTGCTCTATGCATATCTCCTGAAATTCAATAATCGCTCTATCATCTTCTATCGCGTTTCATGTTTTTAATTAGTCTTCTCGTTTGGATTAATAGAGCTGAACAGTACTATTAATCAATATTAGATAGACAGATAATCTATTCAGTCAATAAATGAAATTGGTACAAATGCATACATGTTCATACATACAATAGTGAAGTGTACAATGTGGATACATGTGGAGTGCATACAATTTTGAACGTGAGCTTTAGGTTACTTTCTTAACGATGTATTCATATATGTTTGTTGGTTGTAAATAACGTGTTCTTACTTATGAGAACATTTTCCTCGCTGATTGAAACGCTGTTCTAATTCGAAACAAAGTGAAAACTAGTGTTCCGCTGTGGGAAACTATCCGAGTACGCTACTTCCAAAGTTCTTCAACTATGTATACAGGCGCATTAAAGGGGGCCCGCGGGTGTTTTATTGCTTCTTTCGCTTCAGAAGCTCTAAGAGGTCTCAAGACTGTCGTAATCTGGTCTCCTTCGGTGAAATAACCGGAGAAATTTATCCCATGGTAATACCGTGGAAGGCCCATCACCCTTAGCTTCTCCCCCCTCTCCCGCATAAAGCACTTTAATCCTTCGAACGATGATGCGACGGTCGTTTTAATTTCAACATCAAAAACACCCGGGGCGCTGCCTGTAAACGGTGAAAAAAAAGAAGTAGATTACGATACCACTGAATAGAGTACCTACCTACTCGATGGGCTCGAAAATACACCTAAGCGGTCAACCCTCGTAAAACTGCATTAACACTTCCCTTTTCCCATTATATGAATTAAAATATTACTTTGACTATAAGTATTATGACTCTATATAAGTCTAAATGATTTTAATTTTCTCTACTCGCTGAAATGCAAGGAGCATTCTGGAACGGTTCCTAAAATGTACCCATCTTTATAAGCGCAAACACAAGAAATAGTTTGATTTTTTTTGGCAAAAAATGGAGTTTTTTCAAAATATCAACTCCAACGAGTTTTGTTGTTTGAAATCATAGATAGAGGAGGGAGACAGCAGTGAAAGAAAGTGCCTCGAAAAATATAATGTGTGTTCGAATGTGTTCTGTCTAGTTTGCTGGTCTGGGTGCTCGCTTCCCTCGCATCTCAAAAACAAAAAAATATCCTAAATCAATCCTTCTAGTAAAGTATAGATTATTTGGACGAAAAGATCAGAATGAATCATGAACATATCGATTGCATACTTATTTCTGAGTCTCTATCCTGCCCTTCTCATTGGTTCATTTACAAAACTATCTAAGTATATATTCAATAATGAACCATTGTAATCGCTCTTGAAAAAAAATTCTTTAGGAAGATTGTTTACCGTTTTAATAACTTCATTATTTTTTAAATTTTGCTAATGCCGGTGTAAAAAACATGGAAAACAGGTTGGAGAAATAGTTTTTCACTAATTTAGATATTTATTAAACCACGCATATTTTCGAAAATTCGGTACCCAATTCTTGGTGCTTGTTCCTGTCAACCGATTCGAGGAGAATGTTAGAAAGTCCCTAACTTTCAGGGCTTCGGTTAATATTTTGAATTTGTGTTGATTCGCCTTTTCCAGGTTCGTAAATTTTCTCCCGAAAACTTCGTGGATGTCTCGGAACTGCATTTTCCGAAAGAAAAGTTATGCAGAAACTATGTCCTTCTCAACAATGTAAACCACCGATCTTGTTGTTTTCAATCATTCTTAGAACCACAATTCATTAAATTTTCAGAATTTCCAAATCCAAGAAAGGATAGGTAGGTATTGTCGTTAAAAGAATGTCAGTTTTATATTCCTACGAGAAATCACTCAGTAGTCTCGATTCCCCAATGTTATTGATTTTAGAAATATAATAATTATTATTATCAATTTAAAGTAATTGCAAACGTTCTATTCGATACTACAACTGCGGTCTCTAGGGTGCGAAGTATTTCAACCACGTAATATTCAACTAAAATGCAAAAAGTGCCTAAAAGAGTTTTATTTTTAGAGGGATCTTTTTTGAGTTATTTCAGTTTAAGGATTTCATTCTTGTTTTTGACCTTGTCTCAGTAAAATGGCCGTAACTCCCTTAATTAAAGGAGGAACTTAGAATTTGATTATACCGTTTTAAAGAGCGTCAGATTTCCTTTCTTATTCGGTGTCAAACCAAAATTTTGATGACTACATGAAATTGTCAAAAGAATCACTGTACAATGCAAGCAAAAGCTTTCTTTTTCAAAAGTACATCAATCCTTTGTAATCCAGCTTGAGATTACGTTTGCATAGTTTAAAAAATGAGCCAGGGTTTTGATTTTACATCAAAAACGTTTTTTACAATGGAATTCGGTGGAAAAAATGGAGTTTAAATGTTAAAAAACCACGTGTTTTTTTTCGAAAATTTACAATTTCACCCAGCATGGGATTACATTAGCGTAGTTTAAAAAATGAGCAGGGGTTCCAAATTTTACATCAAAAAAGTTTTTTTACACTGGAATGTGATAGAAAAAATGTAGTTTTAATTAAAATAAAACCCTCGTGTTTTTTTTCTCGAAAATTGACATTTTTAGTGGTTGGGGATGGGTTCAAATAATTAGGCATTTCTAAGGTTTTGTATATTGTGAGAATAAAATTAAGATTTTATTGTTGAAGGTGTTGATTTTAACAAGGAAGTTCTTTTACTTTTTCTCTACAGTAAATTCCTGAAATGCCTTCCATTTTCAAGTTCGTCTAAATTTGTCCTACGGGGCATTCCGTTAACAGCACGTTGTATCTCTGGTTGATTCTGATTGATTTGGTCTTCCCAATCCACTATTCTCTGTAAGAGCTGCTTTCTTGATTCGATTCACTTTGGATTATTTTGGTAATTTTTAAATATAATTTCACTCCGAAGGCTTTAAGGGCATTCTTGAGAAAACGTTGAAAATACAACTCACCTATTCACGAATTGATTAGTCAATTAGTCATTAGTCTTTAAGTCATGATTTGAAATTATTGGCAGGTTGATCAGGAAATAAACGATCGTATTCATCTCTCGAGTTCTCACCACATTCTCTCTACTTATCTTTCCGAACGGAGCAACTAGCGGGCGGAGAATTGAAAAGAGGATTAGACGAGTGGTGGGATTAGATCGGTATTTGAAGATTAAACGCGACCGTCAACTAACGGATTCGGATCACGTTCCTTTTAAAGCCGTGCGAGTACATCACAAATTGGTCCCTCGAGATCCTCCAGTCTACCTACATCTCATCACCGCAACTTGCCGGCGTTTAATTTTTCTTCCTTAACCTTCGGAACGTTAGTTGAGAGCGGTGCTCGGATAATTGCTGAACACGCTGAAAGAACACGTTGAATCACTGCTGAGACTTTTCTAGTAGATGCAATAAATTACGTTTAGTCCCTCGAGACGTTCAACTTGAACAACGGGCAAACTTGGTAATTTCCTCGGGATTCCAGTCTACGTAGTACATTTTCTTTCAGCTCGGTAATTTTTCTTGTCACGTTTTCAAACAACATTTACGGTAGTAATCCATTTTGACGTCGATTCAGCCTGTACTTCAGTCCGAGGTTGGTTTTAATATTGCAATCAACCGAGGTATAAGGAATATTTTTTCGAGAGAACGTCAAATAAAAAAAAAAAAAAAAAAAATAAAAAAAAAAAAATTTATCAAAGTATTGGGAAAGAAGTATTTACAGATTTGCAGTTCCTCGAAGTTCACAATAAATAGTTTCCTTTTAATAAGAAAAGTTTTTTATTAAAAATAAAGAGGGCTCGTGAAATGAGAGGAGCGCTCAAGGAGGGATGGACTGCGAATGGCAAAAAGGGAAGTTGAGGTTTACTTAATTCAAGGGAGACCCTTTATGAAGGAAGTAATTGACTGTGCTTCACTTTCTGTTGACAGAAGTCAAGAGGTTTTGGCGGGAATTGTATTAGTTTGAGGCTCACTGTTTTGGGGTTCCCGCTCGATCCCTTTTCTGGATTATTTCCTGAAAGACGGCTGTTTTGAAGGAATGTCGAATGTTCGATTTTCTGATTTAAAAAACGAAACGAAATCGTGCACTCCGTGTGACAAATTGTGGGCTGCTACGAATTCACAGTTGAAAAAATTATTTTTTAAAGATGATAAGTGAGTACTTGAAATGTTTTGAGTTTGCGTAATCTGAGAGCTTCTGTCAAGGTGATAAAGCATCTACAAAGGTCTTAAAATGTGAAGAAATGAAGCTTGTTGCATGGATTCAAGGGCACAAACAGTTAGTAGAAAAGTTCGTGCAGATATCAGCGCCCTTAAGTGGTTGAGGCGACCTGTATTGCAGTCCTGTCAATCTAGTTGGAATTGAGGTGAGCAGGATCGGACATTAGAAATAAATAAAATGATGATGCTATTTTGGAAAAGCGCCCCAAAGGATGGGGGTGGTGATACCACGATGTAATCATGATGAGGCGAACAATGATCTCGCACCACACTCCCGCGTAGCCAAGATGTCATCGATGTTATACTCTGCGGATGTGGCGTATGTTATAATATGCCAATATTAATGCGTACCCATGACAATATAAATTAATTCAGAGTTGTGACGAATAGTAGCGGTTACGTTTTGGGTTTTCCTGTCCTGAAATCCGATTCCTGTCCTACATCTGGTTTCAATGTAGCAACTAACTGATTGGATGAATACGTGTCGTTCCAGAGGGTTGATGGTTTTATTAACCCTGCAGACCTCCTCACACGACTTTGAAGTTTGTTTTCTTTCGGTATTCAGTTCAAATAGAAATGGATATTTTTAGCCCTTGATTAATTGATTCCCCAAGGTTTAGCACTGCTTGGCTTTTCACTTGTTGGATCCGATAGGTTTAATAACGAAAATCGTTGTAGTCTAGGAGCTCGAGTCCCCGGGACCGATTATTTGGGTAATATATAATAAGGTACCCATAGGTTTTGGTTCCCATCGTAGGGATAAAATGCTTCTGAAATACAACCTGGAACTGGATGGCCGATGGAAAAACTTATTAACTTATTTGAAGTGGTAAAACCGTGACTTCGAGCAATTACAAATAAAAGTTGGATTCTCTTTGGAGGAACTCAACAAACAGAGCGTTGAAATAGTCATGATGAATGTGTCATCCTTGGGAAACTAAAATGTAACTGGGATGTTTGGCTTTTTATGGTGTCCATGATAAATACAAACATTCATTTTCCTGTTTCTTGATTCCGATACCCCTGAGCTTGGTTTTTGTTTCAGGTGAATCCTTTGGATGCTGTAGGCATATCCACTAACGCCTTGGAACGGGAAACCACTATTCCTATAGCCCTCCATAGTCCTCCATAGACCTCCGTAGCCTCCTAGTTCTAGTTCCCATAACATGGTTTGGAAGAGAATGTAATACAAATTTCATGGGAAATAACATGATAACATTAGGCATACCTCTTTCTGTGAACAGATGACACCACATCACATTCTCTATTGTACGAGATCATAACAGTGAATGTTCTCGGATTGGAACAAACAAAATCAGTGGTTGGTTTTCACCCCGGGAGAAAGGGAAACTAACTCTATCGGTCCTGATACAGTTAGCGCTAGGATTCCCTGCTCGCTCATGGGTTCACTATAGCTTCACTTTGTGCGGGGAGAGCTTCTCGTGAATTCGATTATTACATGAGGAACCACTAGCTATACAGCAGTTTATATTTTGAAACCCAGCCGTCAAGTGTGTTCCATTCAGAAACTAGATTCCACGCTACACCCCACTCTCCATTACTATCCGTTTTTGTTCAAGCTGGCCAATATTGTTTGATGTCCCGTAGAATCTAGCAGGGCTCGCATTAAAACCTTCCAACCGACCGCATGGCAAATATTATTCCTATTGGAACATGATTAGCCTTCAGCGAAACGTTGATTTCAACGTGCCATACTCGTTGGAGCGCCATCTTCAAACAGTCCTTCGAGTGTGGAACAGCAAACACAGTCGAATACAAACGGGTCGGATGGAAATAACGTCAACATTTGGGCTTCCGGTACAATTTTCAACGGACCAAAAATCCCCCCCCCCTCTCTCTCTCTCTCTCTCTCTCTCTCTCTCTCTCTCTCTCTCTCTCTCTCTCTCTCTCTCTCTCTCTCTCTCTCAGATTTTTTTCGTCTTTTCTCTCTCATGTCATTAAAACTGTCATAACTCCCTCAATTTTAAAGATAGCTCAAATTTGATGACACCGTTAGAAGGAGCGTTAAATCGTCTATCTATTCGATGTCAGAAAACATTTTTTTAATTGCATTGAAGATGTGCGATGTCTGCGTGAAATGGCAAATTTGTCAAGATCTTGAAATCGCCTGCTTTTCATCTCGCCTACAAACCCCATGAATGCTTGCCACAGAACTGGCCCATGTCAACATGTGTGTGTATTTTATGGTATGGTGTTGTGTATAGCTACTCAACTGAAAGGAACTCATCGCAATCAATCGTAAATGAACAGAAACAATACCGGTCTCTTGGCTCTTCGATTATCCTGACTTTGGCTGGAGAGCTTAGGAATGCCGTAGACGCTGTTCAGAAACGAACGTTTTCATTCATTAAATTCATTTTTAAGTATTTATTTTTTGTTGTATATCTCAACAATCTTTTGTAAACTCTAACTCTTTATATGACTCGATTTAAACCCCAATATCTTACCATTGTCCTACAACTGGATAACATGTTTGAGTCAACAAACATCTAACTAAAACTGAATTTGGTCAGAAACAAAAAATTATCAACATTGCAACACCCAATGCTACGGACAAATCAGATTGGGGTTGATAATACACGGCGCACAAAGCAACCCCTCCTTCAAGACCGGGGGGTCGTGCGGGTCATTGCATACCCTTGCCCCTGACCAAGACAATGCCTCCTCCGTAGCTTTCAAAATTTTCAAACATCAGGTCTTTTTTAGTTATACAGTTATGACTTTGGCAGGACAGCTTAGAAATGCCTGGCGTTGTCACCATTCGATTCAGCGAAAAAAGTTACATACATCCCGCCTCCAACCTCTCTTTGTCGAGACTTTTGGAAAAACCTCAAGTTTAACGGAAAACACACGTTGTTCTGCAGTTAAACACCATTTCCTTAACTAAAAATATTTTTAAAAACCGAAACAACTACACCGTTGGAATGCTGACATTTTGGCGCACGTTTTACCAGGCTTGCACGTCAAGAATGGGGTTTCTGATTTCAGGATCTTTACGAATTTTCCATTTCGCGCAGCAATCACACGTCTTCAATGCAATTAAAAAAATGTTTTCTGACATCGAATAGTTAGACAGTTTAACGCTCTATCCAACGGTGTCATTAAATTTGAGCTATCACCAAAATTGAGGGAGTTATGACAGTTTTAAGACAGGAGATCAAAAACATGAAAAAAATCTTAAATCGCGAATAACTCGGAGACAAAGCCTCTGGCAAAAATCGCTATGTGGCATTTTTGTTTGGAAATGAGTTGTCAAATACGTAGGAGTCGGATTGTGCATAACTCCTGGGCATCTATTTATCTATCTATTTCCCTCCTTATCTTCCAAAATAGTTTATCCCGTTCAAATCAAATTGAAAAAAAAAGATTTATCATCATGATTTATTCATTTTTTTTAATGATTTTTTTTCTTCTACAAGTTTGATTCCTGAGGTTCAATACTCACAACGCTCTACAAACAGGAGAAATGGAAAACGAGCGACAAGAAGTTTGAATGAATGGTAAATGTGAACAGTTACTAACTTGACATTTTACAAATGAGTACTTTGTATGTGGATATTACATTTCACGAGCAAGTTTAGTCTAAAAGGAGAAGGTACCTATTTTGTCACTCTTCAAATTGATTTCCCGTTTGCGATTTCATACCGATTCACTGTAGGTTTTGGGGTGGAATGGCCATATCACGTAACAGTTGAATGAATTTAACCAATTAATGGAAACAATGGAGGCGCCTGTGAGTATTTGATTCACCTTGACGCTGAACCATGATAACGGAAATAGAACAAACCTCCACTTTTGTGTTCCACTTTCCACTCGACCCATACGGTACGGATGTAAATGACGTCGAAGTTTCTGATCCACTTTCAAGGTTTGTGGGTTGAAGGCTCCGCCACACTCTCATTTACTTCACCTCTCCGTCTCTATGTATCTCTCACTTCATCTCACTGTATCACTAATTGGAATTTGAATCATTAACACTTTCTGCCTACGAAGGTGAGGAGTGTGACGGTACCACAGGGAGTACATCTAACCACGACCTATCTCGAACACTCCTATTTCGTTCTCGGGGCGATCGAGGAGACCCCTGACTTGGATTGAATATGGGATTGTCGAATAAAGCGAACCTCTATCAACCAACCAAGGCACCTTCAGTAGCCGGCCTAGGAAACGTAGTGTTGACACTTCTCCCCTCCATACATGGAATTCTGGCACATTCATTTCGGATCACATGAGGAGTCCACGCTTGCAATTGCGGGCAAGAATACTGTATATTTTTTCATTCAGGCATCTGTAGGGCTATAAAGGGAGACCAACAACTTCTTTCACGAACTGCAGAGCCAGAGCTTCTCTCTTTAAGAAAATTCAACATGTCAGCTGCTAAAGGAATCACTGACAACCCTCAGGATGTGTTTCCCTCAGAATCTTCTGTACGGAGGACTAGAAATTGTAACAGCAGATAGGTAAGTGTTCCACCTCCATTACAAGAATTATGTTTGTTTTTATCACTATCCCTAACAAATATGTTACTTAATGACGAGTAATTAATCTAAAAAGAACTTGAGAAATTGAAAGGGAATACTGTGGACTTCAAACAAAGAGTCCTCAACGAGGAACCGAAATTGCTCAGGAATGCAATAAACGCTCAGTAGGGTTGGAATTTCGATTTTGGATTTTTGATGTGCTACTTTAGTGGATTCGAGAAGAAAACGTTGATCTTTGGGAACGTCAAATTATGGAAATCTAGCGTGAATTTTTGTTTTCTGAAAGTCCACGTTCTTTGTATACGGTTGACAATAAAAACACCTGATTCTCGTTTTACCATTTACGTGCAACATGTTTAAGAATATAGGCAATTTGAATATTCTTTTGAGGGATAGCGTTTCGAGAGAACTGACTCTCCCCTCCAAGAGAAACGCTAAAGTATTATGCGAAATGGCTTTGGAGATGAGGGAGCGAAAGGCAAAAAACACCGGTTAACTTGTAAAGTGAGCGTAGGTACAGCCGTCCATCACGACGAAGGGAAGTGGAGTGGGGGGAGATGGTAAAGAAGGAAGAACAAAAAAGAAGAGAAAAAAAAAGAAGTTTTGAGGTTGAAATGAACTAATGGCCTGGGGGTTAGTGTCACCTGAGTTTTATTACCGCACCGTTAGAAAAGTGGGAGCGAGGATGGGAAAAGACGGCGAGGGGAATTGAAGCCATTGCAGTTGAAAGTCCCCACGGCTTTTGTGCTCGTTCATGACGGAATCGATAGCAAGGGTGTTTGAAAAGGAACGCCGAATTTATATTGTCGAAGAAAAAAATTGACGTTAAAAGGTGTATAGGATAGAAATCATAACTTTAACTAAGACTGCATTCATTATTTTTGGCAATGTAATTCAATGGTGTATTCTGATTGATATTGGTGTGATTATTCACAATTATCGTTAAGGAATTTTTGTCAAATGATGTGGCAAGTTGCAAACCAGGAAAAGAACATTTTGAAACGGAATTTCGATAGTGAAATGTAAAATGAAGATTTCAGTAGTGGGCAGGGAGGATAGCAGGGGAAGTGGGGATGCCAATCACTGATGTGATGCAAAAATCGGCAAGTTCAATACTGCAATAGTCGTTGTGCCGAAATTTGGATTTCGGTACTGCAAGTTATTTGTTCCTTCATTTTACACAAATTTGCCACTTATACTGGTCAACACAGATCAAACAAGCCAACCCAAACTTTTACCTAACCCCAGTACTAGGCAGCCCATAACTAAGTATTTTGATCCTGATCATCCCTATAACACTGTTGAATATAAGCCGAAAACAGTTTACTTTCGGCAAAATACGCATAAATTCCTGAATTAGAAAGCTCTTGGAAACGTGAACAATAGTATAGCATACATTAGAACACAATTATGCAAACAATGAGAGAGCTGCTTCTTACCGATGTAAAAAAAAAAAAAAAAAAAAAAACTAGCTAATTCATGAGCTCCTTTAAGAACAGTGACTTTCAAGTCTTATTTTAGAATGTTCTGGAAGGCAAACATCTGGAGATTAAGCAAAGACATCTGGTTTGCCAGTAAACATTTTATGAGTCCGCTAACAGGCTGTGGGAGATTGTTCGATAACCAAAACTAAACGGCCCCAAGTAAGTAAGGGGGTGTTTGACATAACTAATCCACGATTTTAGGGAGGGGTGACACATACGTCATTAAAATATGGGTGTGTAAGCTGATAAGCACACTTAGCTTGTATTTGTGCGAGAGAGAGAGAGAGAGAGAGAGAGAGAGAGAGAGAGAGAGAGAGAGAGAGAGAGAGAGAGAGAGAGAGAGAGAGAGAGAGAGAGAGAGAGAGACATGTTTTATTGTAGTTCCTAGAGATGTCTATAGCTTTGCATATCATATTGAAAAGGATTCCGAACTTATAACAGTTCTCGCGAACTGTCACGAGAACTGCTCTATTGACCGGCGGCAGTTTCCCCGAAGAACTTGCTGCATTCTCACATACCAGCCCTAGCTACTCTCTAGGTAAGAGCTTTGTGCGTATAGCAATTAATTATCACGTAAGCCAT
Organism: Creontiades dilutus; assembly: GCA_031894815.1. Taxonomy (NCBI): domain Eukaryota; kingdom Metazoa; phylum Arthropoda; class Insecta; order Hemiptera; family Miridae; genus Creontiades; species Creontiades dilutus. Next base: position 564,435 of record JAVIWC010004944.1, read on the forward strand.
TATTGATTTATACCCCTACCTAACCCAATTATTATCCTCACATACCAACCTGCCGGTGCGGTATCTCTCTACCGGTAATGACATGTATTCAATAACATTCTCTGACTGCTTAGTCAGGCTTCCTTCGTTGATATCTGTCAATGGGAGCAAAATGAAACAAATCGGTATTAAAATGTATCCAATGAGTAATTTACGTAGCCTACCCATCAACAATGGTCCAAAATAGCATTCAAATGTATCAAAATATAGGAAAGACGGTGAAAAAAATTATCACTATAAACATTACGTGTCAAAACACATCCAATGTACATAATTAAAGTCGACCGAAGACATTAACGCGGGTTCCTTCCACGAAGCCCCCTATGTAAGGCAGTATCCACTGGTACGAATTATGAGGTCTCTTGGGAAACTCGAGCCAGTTACTTACTCCCAACGAACTGGTTTTTCTTGACAAACCCTTCCAAAATATCCAAATACTACAAGTATTGAACTAACTATCTGGTCGGTTCCAAATCCTCACCTCTCTCTACAAATCTACCAAATTCTCCTGCTGGGGCAGAGGTACGCAACCAACGCTTGAATCCTGACGCATCCACCTTAACTGTATCCAACTTTCAAATTGTTCGGCAGTTGTACGCAACTGGGACCATCGATTTGAACATACCCACATGCAACATCCAATTCAATTGGAGTTCCAGGATCACGCACCTGGTACTAGAGGTGTGTAAACCCAGGTCCCCTTAGGGAGTAGACTCCCTGCAGGTCACTCAGTCCAAAGACAAGCAGTGGGAGAAGTTCACCAGTTCACTCCGTGAATAAATGGGACCTCTATTTTCTTCGTGTACAGTCAGGGTTCGTTAGATGACAGACGTCTACTGTACTCCTTACATGAGTACATCTGAGTAAAACAATGATAGGTACCGAAACGAGGTTATTTTCCGAGTCCTCATGAATAAATTTTATTTGAATAGTAGAATCTGCTGTAAAGGAACGGCGACCTGCCAAGGTTGTTAGGTGGGGCGAGTGAACGGTTATCTTGAGCCAAGACTCCTCAGCAAGAGACGTTTGCGACCTGCAGGTCTCGAACTTTCACTTGCCACAAAAAGTTCGCGACCGTCTGAGTAGTTCGAATGTCGGCCACGGGGAGCGATGCTGTCGCGAATGTCTTTTGATGAACTGCAGGCCATTTGGGACAAGTTCACTTGAAAGAGAAGTTCTTTGAGAAAAGGTCACTCACTCACTACCCAACAACCTGCGTAGTCTGGTAGGGCAGGAATCTATTTTCTGGTACCAACGACTATTTCTCTCACACTCATAACATTCCTTAGACTAAAAAGCCAATACTTCGCATCCTTCAGATCTAGGGAAAGTTGAATAGCAAGAACCAATCAGATATCGATTTTACACATTGGATTGTCACAAATTTGATAATAGTTGAAACTACCTGTGAGGAACGAATTTACCGAAAAACCGGCCTGCAAGGGAAACCTACTGGAAACGGAACTTGGGCGCTCCCGCCTAGTTTAAAGGGCAGACCTGCTGAGCTTGTCAACCTGCTCAGCCGTCGATGCCCCACTACTCACAGCAGCGGAAAAAAATACCTCCCTCCAGGATTCGGAAAAGGCTCCTCGAGAACAGTTCGAAAAAATCAAGTATTCCTCGTCTGATTTACGAACCGATTGTTTCGGGCAGTGAGCGAATCCTTCCCCCTGCTGAAGACTCTCCGGACTTGGAAGAACCTCAGCCCAAGCTGCACCAGGCCTAGCCAACCCACTAGCGGCTTTCCTCAGCACGATCTTCAGACCTTCACAAGGTACAGAACTTTTGATTCGTGGCATTGTGGCATACAAGATTCAGATTGTACAAATAAAGAAAAGTAGTGTTTAATTTAACCGAAATTCTAGTCTTTACTGAACTTGTCCTTTCCACGGGGGGTTGAGGTAAAGCAAAGAGATTTTGGGATACAATTTTAGAAGGGGAAAATTGCAAGATCTCGCCGGGGCGAACACTAAGAATTTTGGTCCCGGCAACCGTCGTGGAGTTCGAACAGGGGAATTCAAACTCCCAGTTAATAGAACAAAACTAATTTCCGACACTACCATTGTATTAGCTGAACTATACAGGAAATTCTCTTCCTGAATTCGTCGAATCGGAGAGAACCGTTCTCTATTCTACATCCAGTTATATATACCGTTTACGTAGAAAAAATAAAAGTTCTTCGAAAGTGCGAAAGAAAAAAAACTCCCAGCCAGTGAAGTGGAAGGCGGATGGAATACCGGGACCCGAACTGAGTAGGCGAGGGAGGGAGTTAAATTCACAAAGTGATATATCAAGTTCTTCCATCACGTCGGCGAGCGGGAAAATAACGTTAAAGTAAGTTGATACCGGCATTTTCAGTTCCCTCCCCTCTTTCTCCCTTCCCTTCCCAACAACCCCCCTCTCCTCAACAGCACCCACTTCTTTTTTTTTGACGTATTAAGCGGGAGGTGCCAGCGGTTTCGGGTGCCGGTAGAGCCGAACACCTGTCACTCAACTTCCAAAACTCAATCACCTCCGTTGTGTACCTAGTGCGTAGAATGTGAAACTAAAGTAGAAATCAATAACCAAAGTTGTTCAAAATGTTTTCCCAGCTCAGAATACAGCGCTGGTGTGGAACAATGTTCGCTCTTTGAAAACCTTTATTTATTCATTTACAAACATTTACAAACGGCACATATTGTTTCAGTCTGATGTTGGAACCTCAAACTAGACCTTTTAGATAATAAAATATTAGAAATCATGTCGATCTAGTGCTGCTCGTCGTGAGAATATAGAAGCATCGCAGCGGGAATTAATTAATTCGTAGCACCGAATCTTATTTTAAATTTATTTTAATTCGTTATGAAATTAACCACACATGGTTTATGGGAAATGACCCTAAGGAGCTCCCCTATCAACAAAAAGAATCTAAAAGGAAAGGAACTTTAAGGTAAAACCTTGGTGTTAAACTAGAAGAAAAACTAAATACAAACTTGAAGAAAGAAAAAGGAAAGATCTGACCAGAGTTCTGATGATGAGTGGTGAACGATGTGTGGGGGGAGGATCCTCGTGGAGAATGAACCGGGGGAATGGGGTATTGTACTACCCTACCCGTTGTAGAAATTCGTCGATCTTCAGGCGAAAAGGTAGCGGCCGGAGCTGTCGATAACTGCTACCAGAAAGACGGTGGATGTGGCGCACTGACTTCCAAAATAGGATGGTAATACCGTAGATCAGACAGTTCGGCGTGTTGCAGCTTTACGGTGCCCTGAATCTGAGAAAAATGAGGCGTAACATAAGTATCCCAGCATTTTAAAGGGAACAGTGAAGGAAAGATGGATGGCCGAAAGCTGTCTATGCTTACCAAATTTGATGTGTAGAATAGAAGGATAGAATAGACGAATTTAGAAAATTTAGATCTCCAACTCAATCAGGAACAAAAATGGATGATCGAGAAATCCACGACCTGATTTGAATAGACGTCGTGAGAAGCGAGATCGAGCGGCGATAGGAGTTGGCTACATACTGACGATTGTGGAAAGAAAAGACATGGAGATAAAACTGCGAGGACGCAAAGTTAGACGCTGACCGATGCCGATAAACAGTTGAAGCTTGAAATAACTAGCGTATCTTACGGCTGCCGCAAAACATATCCAAATCCAACGCACTTTGCCAAGTCCATATCCAAATTTCAAAAACCGTTTGATATTCCACCTTTTTTGACGTATCATGATGTCCACTTATGAATCTTTGTAATCGATAGAGAATTAGCGGGTTTCAGGCGGGCTCAAAGAAATGCCACGTGTAGTTTGCAAAATATTTCGGCGCGTTCCAAGCGTATGGGCCTAAAACTGCAAGGACTTAGTTGGACGCTGACCGATGCCGATAAACAGTTCACTGATCACTTCGAACTTCTTATCGGAAAGCTTGAAATAACTAGCGTATCTTACGGCTGCCGCAAAACATATCCAAATCCAACGCACTTTGCCAAGTCCATATCCAAATTTCAAAAACCGTTTGATGTTCCACCTTTTTTGACGTATTATGATGTCCAATTATGGATCTTTGTAATCGATAGAGAACGAAATTAAGCTCTCCTAAAGATGTATTGCCTCTAGTTTCAAGAAGTACATATCCCGAAACCCAAGGGCGGGAGAATCCACTCGTCAACCTCTATTTTCGATCTATAGAATATTTTTCAAATTTTAGTTTTGGAATAAGATGAGGATTATTTTTTAAATAATTTCTAGTTTTTTTGTGTGTGAATGGGGAACTGTTGAATCCGAAAAACGCTGCAAATTCCTTTCACTGGTGGTAATTATTCAATTTCATTCATTTGGCTTGCATCCATAATTTGAATTTCTACTGAGCTTTGGAGTGTGCGTGTTTCACAGGTGATAGAGCGATTATTGAATTTCAGGATGCACACAAATATTATCAACTGATCAATCCAAATAGGTGTTTTGGTTGAGAACCGATTAACGTGCTCTATTGATATCTCCTGAAATTCAATAATCGCTCTATCACCTGTGAAACACGCACACTCCAAAGCTTTAGAAATTCAAATCATGAATGAATGAAATTGAATTATAAACCCCAGCGAAAGAATTTGCAGAGTTTTTTAAAATGATTTTATGGCACTTGTGACACGTACATACAGCGTTTTGTTTTGTCTGCGGGGCAAAACGTCAGATTTTTCGCTCCAGCCGTTTGGGAGAATACTTGCGTACGGCGGACGGACGGAAAAATTGTTATTGCAGATTTGGAACCCTTTGAAACGTAAACCATGAAATTTTCAGGGGGGGGGGGGGGGTTAGAATTTTTTTTTTTTTCAAGAGCGATTACAATGGTTTATTATTGAATAATATCCCAAAAGACATCAGTGTCAAGACCAGTAGTTCACTCACACAAATCAACGCCACAATCTGCAAGGAAGTCGAAACTTGCTTTTCCTGTGGCATATATAACTATTTAGCTTACCCTTTAGATTGTCGATCATTGGTTTCAAGCATTTTTAATTGTTTTCCTTTTTGAGTCTATAGAATTGTGTTTTGGTCACTGTGCGAAATTCAGTGTTCATAATCACCTGTAAACCCGTTGTTTTCAATTTGGGACTCACCAGGTTATTACGATGACGAGCAATTACATAACTGGAATATATCCCCTCTATAAAACCCTGTCCTTACTGTATTGTAAAACGCTCTTTCCATTTCAAGTTTTCTTAACTATTTCACTGGTAATCTATTGGTTTATCACTCCAGAAATAATTAGGAAGGAACTTACGTATCACATTGTATGATATCAACTCAAGACAGGAACAGAGGAATTAGCGGTAGCATGTATTATCTCAGCACATTCAAATACCAATCATACGCAAAGATCGAGCGATTATTAAATTTTGTGATGCTGTTATAATAATTTTGTGGTATAGATTGTGATATTATTCCTAATAATTAGGGCGATTTATTCTTGTCTCGTAAAAGGCGTAGAATCTCTGATGAAACCATTAAAGGATGTGGCAGGTATTGCACCGGGATTTTAACTATCATCAACACAAGAAATTCGCCAAATACCCGGGGGTTTGGGGGGCATTCCAGTTGTGAGGTGGTGGAATGGTATAGTTGCCCCTTCCGAGGAGGTGGATGCATTAATTATGCTCTGCCACGCTCAGAGGATGATCCAGACGCTTGCAGGCGTCCGATTCATCTCCCAAGATGACAGATTCTAAAATCGGGAAGGGGCCAACTAACCATATCCATCACACAGTTAAAAACCCAATTTTCCAATGATAGTAGTAGGATATTGACCGAGCTTGGGTTGAAAAGGACCTCTAGCTAACCGATCAGCTCTCTCCGATCTATCTGGAGGAACATCTCCGGCAGGATCATGTGAGTGGGATTGCAAATGTTCGTCGTTTCTGCTCCGTTGAACAGTATTCTTAAGGAACATTTTCGAATGAAACCTAAAAAGAACTCATATCATTAGGTGCAGGGGGCACCACCGGCACCACCCTTGCGCACGCTAATGGTTCGTTTCCATCATTATCTCCTTACTGCAGTAAGGTCGATTGGTTCATTGCACCTGGTGCTCCTTCATGCTGATAACAAAACCTACATCCAGTATGCGTAATTGATTCCCGTACATAGTTACGCCTCGCTCATTTAGTCCAATTTTGAGGATTTCAGCAATTAGTGGTAGAAGACATAGGGCTGTATGAGCAAACCAGAATTGCTTGTTTGCCGGTCTTGGTAATATGTAGTATAATGTGCCTCCAGTATTTATATTGGTGTACGACCCTACGACAGAGAATGAATAAACATGCTAAGTGGATAAAAAGCCTCACTGTACAGAGTAAGTGAATTATCTGGTTTAAAAATGTCTATCGTATTCTATAGATAAACTGTTAATCATAACGTGGGAGCGATCGAAAACCGCTCCACCATATTCACTTACGCATAAACTCGGTTAAACCTAAGTGGGTTCCTAATGAAAATCAGCCCTCAGAAAACCTGGTGTCTTTTCGGTTTATCCTCTCGACGCCATTAGCAACACGTTCGCTTCCATCGTTAGACCAACGGCATAATACCTTTTAAAACCTTTCCCATTTTCTTTGGCAATCCCATTGAGAAACTCGCCGCTAGGGACATTAAAACCCCCGAAGGGAGAAGGGCGGGGGTGGAAAGAACTGCAATAATTAGGGACCCCAACCGGTTCAAAAGTTGGTCGTTGAGAATTTTCTTTTATTTTTTATTTCGTATTCTTTTTTTTTTTTCGCGGTTAATGGGATCTCCTGCTTTACCCCCCACTTCGTCGCTCTATCGTCACAAGTAACCTCCCTCTTCCAACACGCCGTCTCATCTCTGGGGCAAGTTCCTGCGCATCATGGAAGGGATGTGCCTCAGGTAATTAAACTCACGGAGTTTTCTACTTTCTCCAGCCGCTTCCCAGAAGTTTGAAATCTGCTGGTGGGGAAGAGCGTATAAACCCTTTTATTTCTTGTTGGCCATCTGGGGCGTGATTCCGGTTTGAATAGAGGATTTTCTTGTTGCTACCAGATGAATAAGCTAGGTACTTGGCTATAATACAAGCTGACTATTTATAGCTTCCAAATTACGTACCTCACGTAGTACACATATATGTACATGGATGTAACGCGAGTCGTGTTCCAACTCCCTTCCAAATATTTAACAGCTCATTTCAAATTTGGCAAAAAGTGCCTCAATGGGGTCAGTTGCCTCAATCCTTCGTTCACGAGTGATTTCAATTTCAAAAGTTTTCAACTTTACTTCATCAAAATAAGCCATTACTCCCTTAATTATCACTACAACTTTGAATTTGATGATGCCGTTGGAAAGAGAGCAAAATTTTCTGACTTTTGAGTGCCTGGCAAACATTTTTTGAACCTCATCGATTCGACAAATGGAGTCCAAAAAGAAAGTATTTGTAAAAGTTAGAAAATCATATTTTTTTGAGATTCTATAAGTTTTTGTAACAGGGCAGTACAGATCTCTTAAAACAGCGCCAAAAGGTCAGCTGTATTATGGGATTCCGTAGAATGCCCGCAATAGGGACAGATTTTAGGGGTTTTCCACTACAATCCTCCAGAAAAACTTGGTTTTCCCCACTTTGAACCTTCATTTTGCATTCTACAGAGTAACCAGGACACAATGATGTTCGAAAATCATTAAAAATGATTTTCCTTCGTATTTTTTTTATTTTTCGAAAAGTGTCCCGATTGAGGGGCATAGGTTCCGAAATAGGGACACTCCGCATTTTTCATCAAAAACCCATTTATCAATAGGGACAAGGTTTTTCTTTAAAAAAAAAAAAAAAAAATGTATAATTTTAACAACAATAGTATATAATGTAGTGTAAGATACACGTTTACGAAAAAAAAAGTTTAGGATTCAGAATCGAGAAAATGTTTGGTGACAAGGAAAATGATAAGATCGTGAATATGTGAATGTCCCTATTGAGGCTCACAACAACGAAAAAATGACTTTTCTGAAAAATATCGACATTGTAAGTTATACAAACAACCTTTTTTAAACCTGGAAACGGTGTTTGTATCGTGAGATGCCTAGTAACCCAATAATAAATGCAGAAACTTACCAAAAATAAGTCGTACCCAAGTTCTACCAGAAGAAAACAACGATATTAACTGTTGAGCGCTGCCTGGCGACAAAAGGCGGCAAACGCTTCATCATCCTATCCTTCTGTAAGGATCATTGGAAGACATAGCAATGGAACGATTCCAAGCAGAAAGCATAATTTTACCCAAATGGAACCTCGTTCTAGCAATGACGTCCCTATTCAGGATCCAGTCCCTATCCGGGTATTCTACGGTGCTGTTTTTGTTGATATTGAATTCCGTAGAGGAAATCCTCACACCGACTTCCTTGAGAAAAATTATTTTGGAATCTTTATGCTTTGGGATTTTATGCATCTTTTTCGTTGAATCGAACGATGAATCTCTCGAGCCTCCTCGCCCAACAAATAGAAATTTCCAGGCTCTTTCTCCAAGTAGGAAGAGTGAAATCACAAACCACTCCTTGTGATCGCTTGGTATCTTATCAATAAATATTCTCATCTGTTGATTCAGGTCTGACAATCTCTTATTTGTTGAGGGAGAAGGAACAAGAGAGCTACCTTTTGGTCCGACGAAAAAAGATAATGAAACCCGATGCTTAGGGTGAAAAGAGTCGATTTCAACGTAAAAACCCACGTTTTTCCCGGTTGAAACCTTATTTTCTTGGAACTCAATTAAAAAAAAAAAAAAGAATTAGTCCATTAGAAAGCTGACCTTTTGGCGCAGTGTTAGATGTAACGAAGCTTCCTAAAAGATCTGTAGGAGGGACTTTTGGTTGTTATGGGATTCGTGGGAGAGTGGTCGGGCGCGACACCACCCTGTATAAGCATTTTACTGTTCGTAGAATACAGATCTCCCTTCTAATAGAAGCCCGTTGATCTAGGAACGCCAATCCTCCGAGGACTGCGCTCTTCCTTCCGCCTCCAAGCTGATGGGACAATTACTCAAGTCCAACGAGAGTTGCGGTATGGCTCACCATTACGGGACCTTGTTGTGAAAATCCTTGGAAGGTATCTACCTGTTTTCCGAGGCACTGCAGGTTATGGTGAACCTTTTTGCTGGTTCTACCTGCTGAGAAAGCTGGTACCCAAGTTTGCAACAAAACATAGATGCTGGGATACAGAACCAAGTCATTAGTCCCTGAGGATGCAGTCTTCAATCCCCAGGACACTGGACAGATCCCATGGGGTGGAGCTGTGCTCAATCACTGCCACCACGAATCCTACCTCACAAGAGGGGCAGGCTGGAGCATTTCGGCAGTATCATCTTCATCGTCTCGGTAGTCTAGAGCTCCCACAACCCGTGGTACTGATTTTGAGACGGTAGTTGACCATATTTAAGTAATCTCCACAGATGCTTGACCCTGCAGCAGGCCCGAGGACACAGAATAGTTTACTGTCGTCTAACTGCTCTATCTTTGCCCGAAAGAGGCTGTTACTGCACAAGCTCTACCCATACGCTATGGATGTGTGGAGGAGGGAGGCTCCCTGTAGGGAGCACATCGATTCCCAAATGGTGGGCTGGGTGGTTACTATATTGTCCACCTAACTAACTGTGCTATCCACGCTGGAAATCTCAATCAGGTTCAGTACATCAGTCATGCTTTCTCGATTCATGTTTGCAGTAGACTAGACATTTCGTTAGAATAACCTCGTTCTTCATAGATAGTCAAACCACAGTTTGATCTCCCATCAAGACGATGATAATTCACTTAACGACCTGCACTGAGAGATAAGTCGCATAGCATATTAATTGTTGGACAACAATTTGACTTCTCCTCAAGATAACGATGATTGATCAACACTAACAGAAGAGCTTCGACCTGGCAACGATACTGACATTTGGGCAACGATTTGATCCCCCGTCAATACAAATGTTGATTTGGTGGATAATGATGCATAAAATTACTATTAACAGAAAAGCTTAATTGTTTATTTCTAGTTAGATATTAACTTCAACTCTCATCGAGACTACCGTGATTAGGTAGCTGACAGAAAACACTTCTCATTCATTGGAGCAAACATAGATAAACCAGTTGTTGACCAATGGAAGAGAACGAAAATTGGACCTCTCAAAAAGCTTATATCGATATGACAAGTTGATATGATTCGTTGATATGTTGATCCCCTCTGATAGAAAAGTTTCGTCCTTATTGATAGTCAGACTACAATTTGATCCTCCATCGAAAGTATGATGATTCGGTTGATGGTCTACACTAACGATTAAGTCACGTCGCTTATCGATTGTCAGACGACAGTGCGACCCTTATCAAGATTACGCTGCTTAGTTTGTAGCTCCCCACTAACAGAAAAGCGTCCTCGTTTATTGATAGTCAGACAACAATTACACCCTCAGCTTCGACACCGACGACTCCCCAAGGAACGATGGCCCGCTCCCCGATTGCCGTTCGCCTTTGTCTCCAAATGCCCCACGCTTCACTTACACCCTCAATTCCGGCGACAGCGGCCCCTTAACGCACTCAATCTCTCAAACTAATTTCCCTTTGGAAGCCATAAACCTGTGCCACCTTGATTGGCTGGCAACCGGTATTGTTTCCGCTCAATGTGCTCCCGCGCTCCCCATCTGAGGCGGATTATTCCGTGTCACCCGTCATATATACTACGGACCCCTCCGACATCCCCGTTTCCTTGTCGTCCCCGCTTTTCCTTTCGAATTTTCCCATTTCCCAATGGGTCCTTGATTAGATACGTCCAGCTCCTATCGCGCTAACCCTTCACCGCTCCGATCCTCCATAAATTCTTCCGCAGGACCCGGTTCGGGACTGCGGAGATAATACGGGGCCACCCCATAAAACATTGGCTCGACTCCCCTAACGGGAAGCTGAGTGATTTTTCTGCACCCTCTTTTCCGCTGAAAAATTATATTCAATCCACCGAGATTAACTCGCCGTAAATCGCATTCGTTTCTATACGTAACTCTATTATTCATTTCTACCCTCGCCCCATAAATCTATGTTGTGGAGTTAGAAATACGTTCGTATGTTCGCATCTATAGGGTTTCCGAGAAAAAGATTTCCATAGAAAATATGAAAATTCGACAATGCAAGTCTCGGTAGGCGGGGGATTTAGTAGAATCCTACCGGCAAAATTTAAAAAATTAATTTGAAGAGAAAAAACGATGCCAATTCCAACACATGGGTTTATTATTTTATAAATAATGAGTGATTGTTCATTGTGAGGTTTGTCCGGTCACTTTTGGGATCGGAAAGTCCGATAATTTTATTCGGGTTTATTTCTACAGATGTAAAACCTATTCGATTACATTTTTCGACCAAAATTACGAAAAAACGACTCCGTACTATGTCAGTAATAAAGCAAAACAACAAACATTTGCCGCGTTTTTGGCCCATAGCAGCTATACTTACGCCCCTTAAATTTATTTCGTTGGGATAGGAATAGGATCGTATATTGACATTTAAGGTTTTCCGAGTAAAAAATTTCCATAGGAAATATGAAAATTCGACAGGGTGGGGGAGACCTCCCCTTCCCCCTTAATGGTTATTTTTACTCAATCTCTATTAACCGAATTACAAAAATTATTTAAAAATTCTCCAAGTCGGCACATTGGTTTCTCGAATAGTCAGCATAAATGCACAGACCGTGGAAATAAATAATCTCAAAAGATTCTTAATCAAGACAGATGATGAAATTGAGGTTGTTGCAAGGATCCTTGCAGACATCAACGCCTTCAAGTGAATGGGGCGACTTGTTGCAGGTCAGTTGCTGAGCTATTATGTAGTATGTAAAATAACGACATGATCGATTTGAAATTGATGAAAGATGATTAAACTGCCCTCCCCAACTAATAACCCTTCGCCTCTACCATTAGACTGTGATCAATTATTGCACGATACGTTAGCGCATTAGCAGACCAACCTTTTGATTTGTGAGCAATAAAACTCATATGGAAACCTAACCCGGCATGATCCCAAGATATTTAAGGCGGCATTTAGGATGCGAATATAAATTTTGATTCAACTATAGGTTTCTTAGTCTTGTAAATAGAAGTACAATAAGATAACTTCAAATAGGCGTTCGGGATCATTTAATCCAGCGAAAGCTAACTTTGTAGTTTTGGTCGTTTATATTCCCCCCATATACTTTTGTAGGCTTGAAGAACTGAAGGCATCGTTGTGTAGACACTTGGAAGACCATCTTCACCGCAGTGGAAAGCTGTCGTTAGTATCGCAAATATGGTGCCTTTACCGAAGAATTTACATCGCAGCGCTGATCCCGTGTCCGTGGTGCACGGTTCGCCCCAGTACGCTGATTTGAAGCAGGTGTGGTACGGCTGGTCATCTGCAAGAGGAAATTTTAAGCAAAGCTTCAAAGAGTAGGCGCAATAAGACTCCTTGCATTGGTCCTTGGGAATATAAAAGACTTGGTGGAAGATCTTCCGGCCGGATCGGGTGTGCCAAGCACCTACTCTGCACTTGTGAACATTATAAATGTTGTAGTTTTCCATTTCTGTGATGTATTTGTCAACTTTTGCTAATTCCTTCAATGATATTGGCATGGGCTTAATCGAGGGTGACCAGGTGAATGCCTCTGTTTTTAAAAAACCAACGTTAAATGCCGCTGAAATGATATCAAACACGACCATGTTCCCCAGATTGACCGTGGCATCGGCGGGGGGCTGTACAACAATGGCACTTGCACCGAGTTGTTTGTGATCTTTAACCAGGTGGAAACTCTTGACTTTTTTTGAGACCACTTGTGGCAACGTACCCCCACCATTCGCGGCTGGATTCATGTTAACATTTCCAGCGAATACCACCAAGGAGCTGATATCATTATAGAATCGCTTTTTTGGATCACTGCTGATAGTTCTGTTCATGTTACTCACAGAAACGATGACAACTGTATCAGTGAGTATGGAACAAATACCTACGTATTGCTGTTTGTGTACCACTGAGCACTGATAACGATAATCCTCTAATCCTACATAAACTTCCCTCATGATTTCACTCCTTTCTTCCAACAATCCCCTCCGCAAAAACATCGTCAGGAGAAAACATATGAAGGAACAATAGTTTGACAATATTGAAACGGCCATTCGATTCCAAACAGGCCAAAACAAACAAACTGTTTACGTCAAGAACAATAATGATGTATTTCGCGTATTTGTTTGTATCTAAGCACCTCTACTCCCATCTGGTAACTTCAAATAAAGTCTTAGCAGAATGGTGTGGATTCACATTACTAAATCCAGCAATATTGACTCCAGATCATCATTGTTAGAAAAACAAACAAATATTCGATAACGAATAGTACTAACAAACATCTCTGAAAGATTGTTGAGTAATTTTCAATCGGAGATTAGCACAGAAATATTAATTTCACCTAATATTTTTGTGTATATTTTCGGTTTATTAGTTTCAATGATAAAATTTCGTAATCGACCAAGAAAAACCAAATTTAATCCCCTCTCCCCTCCTTCAAAATATGTAAAACCCGAAATTTTTTTTTCCAAATCTCAGTCGGCCTTGTTCACACTATCTAACTTGTTGGTGACTGCAAACTATTTTTCAATAATTGATTCGCTATCAATGCACTGATTCAGTTTTGAATGTGTCGTGAACAGGCCCTCAGACGGACCGACAGGCAGATTGATTAGCCAACTCTGAAGCTAAAAAATAAGTGGAAATTTCGATTTTGGAGGATAATAATTCTTTTGACGTCTTTTAGGATCCAAAAGTTTCTCATCTTCAGTTCGAAGGAAGTGAAATTCTTGAGTAACTATCTAACTACGTTTTTCAATGCAGATTCTAAGAGTCCAGAATATTGATAGCAGAACCCATATTATTTAGTTGATTACGAACTCCCTAGTCACTTACGTTATCTGGCAACACTTATCAGTGATCAACAAACGTTTTTAATCAACAATAAAAAATTCAGTATCCACTTATCACTTAAACGTTACTCAATGTTATTGTGAATAGAAGTGAAGCTTTTGGATAGAAAAACAATTTATCCAGTGTATCAAACGGGATGTTTATCAGTTACTGGTTTGTTGTCATAATTTTGATGTATTGTACAGAGAAAATGGTGATATCTCAGTCAGGTGATCTCGATGATTCACTTAGTTTAGGGGTAGGAGTCGTCACCAGCAGTAATGATTTCAACTACACGTGTACTGTGGTTTACGGAAAACTGTGGGTGGGAGCCTGCACCATTATCACCCGTACATCTGTTATCGTTTCATTGAGTAACATGAACAGGCTGGTTAAGGGGAGAAACAAACGTTTTTACCAAGATCTGTCCAATTTGTACGTGTACGCTGGGAGTGTATACATGATTCCAACAATCTTTCAGTTTCCTCTGCGTGTCAACCCTGGAATCGTGGAGAGAAAAGTACAAAGCTTCCATTTCTCAAATTATGACAGGGATGAACCGATGAAGTTGTGGACAGTAAAAACGGGAGAAAACATTTATGTACATTTAGAAGACGTTTTGAAGTTGGATCCCGTTGATTTTGCATTTAATGTGGGTTTGTTGAAGGTGTCAGCATTTGAGTGGACGTCTTCCGTTTCTCCAGCACCAATAAACAATGTCGGTGTCGCGAGTATTGTCGATGAACTTGAGAAAATGCCCTATACGAATTCCGCCTGTCAAATCGGAGCTTGGCACTACGCGACACGAAGAAAAATATTCCACCGAGTCCTATTTATTCCCAAGAAATTATGTAAGCAGGCATATTGCAGTTACAATCTCAATGCGTGTTTGAATTTCCCGAATGAGGAGTACCACGTTTGCTTCAAGTCTGCATTTTGGGGTGAACCTTGCAACCGCGATACAGGCGCTGCTTTGTTCTGTAAGTTTCAAGGGGGAGGCAACATTTTCGCAGTTCTGACAACTGCCATCGATTGTGGAAGAGATAACTTGCCCTGCGTCTACACGACGATGGAACCCATTCTTGACCTTCTTCGCTTAGCCGGTGAGCATTATGAACGGATAAATTGAGGGTTTAAATAAAATCAATTTTACAGTTCAAGACTCCTTTAATAGGTGTACATGGAGCATGGGCACCGCTGTTTAGTATTCTCTATTTTTTTACGCTACATTAACAGGACCAAAAACCGTGACTTTGGTTTTGAAAAATTATGTATTCTACGCGGTTTATACCCCAAGTCACGTATGAATTCGGAGTCAGCAATATATTTCTTAAAGAAGAGTTTTTTTTAGTGGATTTTATCGGGGCCGGAACAAGGGGGGCGGGCAGAGGGAGCGGTTGCCCCGGGCGGCAGGATTGAGGGGCGGCAAATTTCTGGTTGCAGAAAATTTGTTTAATACAGTTAGTAAAAGTTTCTAACGAGCGAAACGTCATAAGGAACGTCAATCAAGTAATTTCTAAACTGCATAACGTAATGAACAAACAACAATTTTACAATAGCAATCAGTATAAATTGCAACGGAGTAGAAAACACTGAAGAAATGTACCCGAATATTACAACAGGACTTAAAATATTCCTCACACTATCAGTATCATTTGCTACCGGAGAAAAGAGTCAGCAAGCTCAAGTTGGAATGTCTCAACAAAGAAAAAGCATTAGCTTTGATAAAGTGATCAAAGAATTTGCCTCCAAAGAGAGTCGTAAAGTAATCCTTAGAGATTAAGTTGTGACGCATCTAAAGTCTATACTACTACTATCTATTGTTATTTATACTATGAATAATTATAATACTTTATCAAAACTATGTCAACTTTTCTTAATTTATTTGTTTATCTATTCCATTTTTGTTCAATTTGTGAAGGATTTTTTGTTGTGGGTGAGGGGGGGGGGGGGGGCGGCAAATTTTAGTTTGCCCTCCTCTCAAAAATTTTCTAGATCCATCCCTGGATTTTATAATCATCCGTAGGATTATTTGTGATTTTCTAAACGGGAAAGGTCGGAAAAACAAAAAATGGCCAATATTTCAAAAATGTGGACGAAACTGGGAAAACAATGGTTAGATTTGGATTCGGCACCCATCAAATATGGAGATTGGTGGTTTCTCCGAGGAGCCTGAAAGTGACGTTATTGTAAACCTGTGTTACCAACACTTCTTATCCAAAACCTTTGAAAACGTCCTGGAAATAAATTTTTGAAGGGGTTTCCGGGAAGTGAATCGAACGGATTGGATTTTTTCATCAGCTCGGCTATAGTTTTTACCCGATTCGAACGTAACTCACATTTTGGCATTGCCTGCTCACCTTCTTCTTCTTCTGACCATTCCAGAACTGCTTCTCTTAGTTGTAAACAATTCTGCTAGAATGGATAAAACTTCAGAGCACTATCGAAACCACTCGACGGTGGGCTCCGCTCCCTCCAGAGCTGCACTCCATATCGAATCATTTATTTCGGGTAAGCAATCAACCAAAAACTGTTAATCCGTTTCCACATATGCCCATCATCCAAGGTCATCCATATAAAGGTTATTCCTAAACTAGGGGCAATTTCGAGTCTACCACCTGTGAAATATCACTCGTTAGGCTTACGCTCTTGAAAAATATAGAGGCGCGAGGTGCCGATGCCACAGACACTTTTAATATGCATATATAACTTATTTACGTAGAAATTCTATTTGATACAGAAATAATAAATCTCTGTAGAATAATTCGCAGCGTTTTTCAGATTTGGGACGTGACCAGTGATTTCTGCCTTTCGAAGGTTTTACCGTTGCCAGGAAATAGCCTTTAGATTCCCGGGCGCTCCTTGTTTCTTCGAGACACAATAGTAGGTAACTTCAAGGCAATTTATACGGCTACGTCGGTTCTAGAGAAAAAAAAAACCCTTATACCGTCTCTTGGAAGTAATAAGAAATGTTGCTTTCTATGTTAAGGCTTGGGTAAGGGAATGGCGGTAACGGCCCGGCCGAC
Organism: Creontiades dilutus; assembly: GCA_031894815.1. Taxonomy (NCBI): domain Eukaryota; kingdom Metazoa; phylum Arthropoda; class Insecta; order Hemiptera; family Miridae; genus Creontiades; species Creontiades dilutus. Next base: position 581,422 of record JAVIWC010004944.1, read on the forward strand.
CACCTCGCCAAAAACCCCCTCCCTCCGTCACCGGTGAAATATAGAGTCCCCCTGAATTCACGTTAGCGTCAGGTGATAAGAGTGATTACAGAGCCTCGGAGCCGTTCTGGAACACCTAATGGTCCAAATGCCCCCCAGTGCCCTCCTTTACGGAAGAATTCCACTCTCAGAACTAACCCCTACCCGTTTCCAACCAAGAGCCGCCCAAGGACCTTTTCCTCACCTACGGCCTTCCAGGGCTTCAGTCTCGCGGCAAATGTTCCCGAAGGTTTTCTCCAAAGGTGCCACCTTCCGCAACTCGACACTTTGAGTTATCCCCGCTCTTCCCTCTCTTTTTCAGAGTTTTCCCTCTCCCGTCCTTCCTCCGCTGTACCGCTCGAGGGCTGTAAAGTCTCTAATTTTAACCCCTCGTCCTCCTTCGCCCGTTAATGGGGGGAAGGCGCTAAAGAGTGAAGGAACGGAGACTGTTATCTTTGCTTTCAAACGGGGCCCCCAGCTCGGAATTCGCCGCGTTGGCTTTCACGGGTGTTCTCCAAGTGCTCCTCTGCCAAAGGGCGCATACCTAACATTCCGCCCCGGCAATCTCAAGGCTGCCCCCGCCCCCATCATTCGTCTCGTCTTTCACATTTTTGACTAGACACCGTTTGTATACATAGAAGGATTAATGTTACTGCTTATTCCTCCGCACGTGACTGTTTCACTCCGAGAGTTTCAAGTTCCACCGAAACCCGTCGGAGAGATCTTTGACATTCAATTCCTTGAACTGTGTGATGATAACAGAGAGTGGATTTTAATCGTAACGACCTCCGTGAATATCAACCATTAACTGAGAACTGTTTTGCTGTATACCTACGTGAGACAAGTAAAGTTTACTCCCCCAAACTTCCTGGAATTCCCTAAATCGAATCGCTGCCTACGTAATACATAAACGAACGTCATATTCTTGCGTCCCAAGCCAAAATGGGTGGTAACGCGAAGACACGTCCTCCGTCTATCAGTTAGAATTAAATCTTTTTGGTTTATTATTTTCAATGCTGTCCGAAGCTTTTTTCCGAAACTACTGGACCAAATTTTACGAAATCCGGCTCAGAAATCAAACATAGACCGGAAATGTGCCAGTAATCTGGGCATATCTATCAATCAACACTGAAGGGTTATATTTAAGGATGAATCCATCAAAAATGAAAATCTCAAAAATATTCAATTGAATAGAAACCGCTCCATGGATCGAATGAGACCACACTGGTTCCTGGACGATCACCCGTTTGATCATGAATCGCAAGTCTGTAAATAAACGCGTGGATGCTAACACCTGTTGTAAGATTGACGTTATAAGAATATAGGTAGCACTGTGATCGAATTTTTTCATCTCTGAACGAGAGAAATGTGGATAAATGTTTTATTTTATCTAGGTCAATGCCAGTTGTTCTGTTAATGGATTTCTATGACGTGCCGATACACAGTATATTACACCGTTGTAGGAATTCTGATATCAGCTTTTGTTGGATTTCTGTTGGATTTTGGCATGCACCTAGGACGCTTTGTCTTTGTTCTGGTACCCCGGTGGTCCACGTAGGAGAATCATCTAATACAGAAATAATATATTTTTTTCAAAATAATTTGCTGTGTTTTTTGGGACGTCCCTCTGAAACAAGCCTGCATTAATAGGACGCTTATTAGAATTGATCAAGGGGGCGTGAGACAACTCCAAAATGGAAATAAATTATTACGAATCAGTTTCAGTAAGGAAACAAGTACGAAGCCTCGAACCAACTGGGATTTTTGTATTGTAATGACTTTTGAACGATTTGGTGTACCCCACACCATGTAGTTGTGTAATACAATAATCCAGCCGAATGAACTGTTTTTAAAATTCAATCCAATCGACATGAATACTCTATTTAAGATGGACATGAAGTGAACCTGCTGTATCACAGTATGTTAGTTTGTTTCTAGGCCATTCTGGCCCGATGCAATCTGACAGGACTTAACAGAAGCAGCAGTGGTGGATTTCCCTCGCTTTTTTTAATGATACATCAGATTTTACAGTCCCCTATGACGATACGCACACTGTATGAGTGTGTCCGGGGTGGATCACGTGGAGGTGCCATGTTTTGATGGACTGCAGTACTTATTAGGGACAGGAGTCAATGACATATAGGCACTACACCACCTCTTCTTTTAACTTGTGGTCTTCCCATTATCATTTTCAGTTATCTGTCGAAAAAGGGCAGAGACAGGGCGAATACTGAGTATCCTCCCATCCTATCAAGAATCCCACCTACACACCAGATTCCTCAACTATTAAATTGAACTGATTATAATCCATCCATTCTCGTTTACAATTTAAGTCACCTTCACACAATAAATACAATCAACTAATTACACAGACTTTAATAATAGCCAGCGAAGCTGGGGACGAACCCCGAAAGGCACTCCCTCGTACCCGTTCTGTGGGGTTTCCCAATCTCAAAGGGTGTTTCAAAACCCAGAAAGGCCTATATCCCTGGACATTAAGAGAAAGTGAAATGAATAAACGGACAGACACGACAAATTATGAATAACCCACTGATTTACTGCCCCCAGAGGGCCAGGCGGGGTCCCATACCCCCACTCTTACACACTCATACTCAACTATATATCTAGGAGCCTATTCTAATATTACACTGAAGTTATAATATAACAGCGGATTTCTTCACACTAATCACGCACACATCTATTCTCATATCATTACTCACTAATCAAACATTCGTACTGGGGGAGAGGAGTTTTTCTACACGAAGTGAACCGAACGAAGTCTCTTGCACTTTATACTTCGTTTCATGATAATAATTAATAACTATTCCCCACACAGAAACAATAAACCTTTGAGTAGTAATTTGCAGTCTTTTTCGAGTGAATTCACAAAATCCAATTCACATCTAAATGTCGTAGCTCACCACTGACATTACAGTTTATCAAATGAATCGTTAGTTCACATACATTTCTTGATGCGGCAGAGTTTTCTCACAACTTACCCCCTTCAAACTGGCCGTGGAAAATCTTTTCGCTTCTGAATTCAATCGTTAAGACTCCCATCACGGTCACGACTCCGCTCTTTAGCAATCGGTTGTCAGACCCGACCGAACTTTACTGGACGTCCCAAACTCGAAAAATAACTGTTAAAGAGGTTTCCTCAGGCGCCGCGTCATAATCACGAATCTTCCACTACATTTAGGCTCCGAGAGCGGAAGGAATCGGCCTGCGGTGCGGGGGCGGAGAAAGTTGTAGACGGCGGTGGGGGAAAATAAGTTTTTCCCTTGAAAAGGAAGAAACCGATTGGTCGTCGATTGTTCGAGCTCCCTCTTTAGCACGTTTTCTTCGCGCTCTTACCGTTGATGGTTTTTCTCTTTTATTTATTTTTTCTTCTTTTCTACTCAACGAGACGTGAATTATTGGTAAATCGGTCAAGTTTTTGTCGTGTAGACGGACCTGGACTCGTGTGAGCAAGCTGAACTTGGCAAATTTGTAGGCGCCTAGTAACCAGTTGAATGGGATAGCACTTTAGTAGAAGAAAAGTAGACAACCATTTCAGGTGGAGCCATTTCTTCAGACTTCCATTAGTATCGCGGACGTCATCAGTTGTCATCTTGGAGGAGGATCGAAATTCGGTCTGATGATTTCGCTCAAAGCTACTCATTGCCTCTCCCCCTTGAGTGAAGAGGGGTTCGCCGCACAGAAGCGAGAAATATATATGGTAAAGTGTTATTTCTCAATAAATCCAGTTATCGCGATCTAACAGTAATCAGATATAATAACTCGTTACAGTAGTACGTTACTTACGTCAGCTCCGTTGTAATGAAGTACCTATCTAACACATAGGATACCAGAAATGTTAAGGTTTTTTGCAGTTAAGTCGATTAATCTAAGTCTTTCAGCCCATAGTTTAACATTGTTGTGAATTTGAGGGGACATTAAATTCAAATTAAATAATTGGATTAATAAATAAGTATTTGGACATTTGTTATCGTTTATACAATAGCAGTTGTGAGGAGGAACCCAGCTCCACTGTAAATATGAGGTAGCAAGTGTAACAACTACGACCTCAAGAGATATGTGGAGCAAGCAGAGCGGCTACGACACTTGTGAATTTAGGGCTACATTTTAGAAGAACAGAGTAGGTTTAGGGCAGACTGACAGAATCAAGTGAGAGGATCTGAATTATCTCGAGTGTGAGGACCTTGGGCTGCTCTGTGCTCATTTGTACGGGTGTGTTGACCCCCGTATGGGATTTCCCATCCGCCGTGACCTGGGAAAACCTATAATCATCGACTCTTGGGTCGTCCCTCATCGGTTTATTGTTAACCACGTTATATTACAATCGTTCTGGCTTTTCCTAATAATCGACATTTTACACACCCGTCTATTTCTTATATATTTATAAAAACCATCAGCTATGATTACATTATTAGGGTATTATTATCTCGTTGGTGTAACCCTGAAGATGGTTAATCAATTAAAAGGAAAAATTAGCTTAAAAGACTTGAATTAATCAACAGAACTTCAAGGTATCCCAAAGACTGCTGTAATCACCAAATAGTCAAGAAAAGTTCATCCTACTTAATAACATCGCATACTTCAGTACTCCTTGTTGTGGGGTATGAAAGAACCAAGAAAGGCATAGAGTTATAAATAATGAATTAATAATAATGCTAAAATATTTTGATTGATTCAAAGGAAAAGAAAAGGCTTTAAAAAATACAGAACTATTAACTCTGACATCACGAAACGTCACGATTCTGGATTTTTTCCTTTTCTAAGAGCTGAATCAGCGCTTGTGAGGGTCCTCAGCTTCTCCAAATTTCGGAACCATTTAATTTGCTGTGCTGTTTTTTTAATTTTTTTAATTCAACGGAATGAATTTGATTGGGAAAAATCTGAAATCACTTTTCAATGGTTAATTTGTTCGGAAAACTCTGAAATTGACTAGGTCATTTCATACATCCATGCGCACTAATGCATATTGAGGTAGGCAGTACCTATATTCTAATAAATTAAGTCTTCAAAATAAAATATTCCAACATAACTTTGTGGGTTAGTGTTTACAAATGAAGGTAGTCTCCCATTAAATTGTATAGTCCTTTCACATCTATTTTGCCTGGTCTATCATCTGTCCTATTGTGATCAATATTTGAAGCTTGTTCCAAGTGCGTAATATGCACTTTTAGATATTATCTATTATTTTGTGGTTTGGACTGGTTATATTCATTAGAGAACTATAGAGGGTGTAACGTTACAAGTTTATTTCGTACTTGCGAAGGCCTTTTCTAGACCAGAAATAAGGCTTCATTCGTCTTAACTAAGCGCTGTATTAAATTTAGGAATGGGAATGATTGTGTAGGAGAAGTTGGTATGGGAACATAAATAAACATGTGACACGTTGCTTAATTAATGTAGGACCAAGACTTTTTCTTGTAGAGACTTCGTTAATTTCACTTTCTGTGAACTCTTTCCAATACTGTTTCTCTAAAATGAGCAAAACTCTCTTAAACTACTCTATAAGGTCGATTTTGAGGATATCATTGAAAGACGCTTCAAAATCTCTTATTCTCTGAAGTGGATTAAGAACGTTTCAACATGATTTATTAGCTGAAAAGTCAAAGTGACAGACCAAAGATCAAACTCCAAAGAGAAAATATTTAAAAACTGCTTTTATATACATAATTTTCGTAGCTCTCAGTTCCAAGGAAAATCATCACCAGAATATCAACATTCTAACAGCATGAGAAAAACATTTTTCTCGTGAATTGTTTCGAAGAAAATGACGTTTTAATGCAGGAAAACGTAGGTTTACTATGACATCGATGTTTTTTACCCTAAATAGACTTAATACAAAAAATTAGTTGGGCAAACAATTGATTTTATGTTGTTTTTTTCGCATGATCAACAGTTGAAAATTTCAGGTAATAAGGTGGTAGTTATGTTATTACATGTGAGCGAGAGACTACGAGAAGGTCACCATTTGATTCAGCAAAAAATGAAATGAGCTCTAAAATCGAACCTCGAAACTTGCTAAACATTGTTTTCTATGACTTTAGTTCAGCTCCCAATTTGATTCATTGAAGAAAATAACGATACGGTTCTAAACTGACGTGAAATGAAACCTTGTGAACAGTCTAAACATACTTCATTATCGGCCTCATGTAATCCCGACGTTGTCCGAATCTTTCAGCCGTAAGAATACATAAATTTGACAGTTGGAGGATAAATAAATTTTATGGTTAGAGTGATGAAAAGTGGACCGTTGAAAAATTCATTATTCAATTTCAGATTGAGAATACTTTGGAGGCATTAGGAAAAGCTTCCTCAAGTTTGAATTTCACCCACAGCTACATCCTCTCTCCCTTGCCACATTTCTTGTTTCACAACCCTCCTGGTGAGCTTTACTCGGCCGTAATAAATTCCGAGTAATTTCATAATAATCCCTTCTGTTTCCGGCTTATAAATAAAAGAATGGATTCCCAAGTCAAGTGGTAGCCGCTTCCAAGGAACGGAAAAAGTTTAATCTCCCTGGTGTTTTTTGTTACAACGCAGAATTTTTTCTTCTGTTTCCTCTCTCCACCAGTTCAGAAACTGATGGAGAGAAGGGGAAGTTCCCCTTCATTTCATCCACACTCCTTACAACCCCTGTAAGTAGATTCTCTAACCCTTAGCAAGCCGTTCGACATTCTTATAATTGCGTTACATCTCCGAAAGAAGAAGGGAAAGTTGGGTGATCCAAAAACTGTTTTCTCAGGGCAGAGCTGCCTATCCCTTTCAAAATTATTATCGTCAGGTGCTTAGGAGAGATCATAAGGTAGGTTGTTGTAAAAACGCGAGTAAAGGGAAAAAAATATTTTGTCACCGCCGCAGTACCTTGTCACAACATAAATCAAAATCCACATACTCTCGGTAGCTAGTGGAGACGGCGTGCGTTCCCCTATTCGAATTGTCTCTAACTATTTCTAATCTTTGGCGAGAGTCCGCTTAAAAAATAATGAAAAGAATAATAATAAAAATAAATATGTGTAACTGACACTTCACTCTAGGAATTATAGCGGACCAAAAACTCCTAGTTTGGCTGCACCAGGCTCAGAACCAGCGACATTTAAAAGTCTAATTATAAAAACGCACACAAGAAGAAACGTGGATTTGAAGTAAAAATAAATGTGATTTCAACCTCGATTTATTATAAAATGAAATGCAGACCTGGGGATTTATATGAATTGCCATCCAAAAATTCAAATAAAAATAAAATAAAACCAAAGCCTAAGAAAACTCTTTCTACCAAAGTCTGGTTTGAAGAAAAAGGTACTTCAATATCGTGAAATTAAAATTAAAACGCTGCAAATTCTTTCACTGGGGTTTATTATTCAATTGGCTTGCGTTCATAATTTGAATTTCTACTAAGCTGTAGAGTCTGCGCGTTTCACAGGATAGAGCGATTATTGAATTTCAGGAGGCACAGAAATATGATCAACTGATCAATCCAAATAGGTATTTTGGTTGAGAAGAGATTTACGTGCTCGATGCATATCTTCTGAAATTCAATAATCGCTCTATCCTGTGAAACGCGCACACTCCGGAGGCACACTCCGAAGCTTAGTTCAGATTCAAATCATGAACGCAAGCCAATTGAATAATAAACCCGAGTTAAAGAATACTTATTTACCCCAGTAATAATATTGAATAATAATCCCCAGTAATAATATTTACCTATATATTATCAGCGTTTCATACATATCAGAATGCTTCAACCCGTGTATCGCCTATAAACTACAAGTATCCACAGCGGCTATCACTCCAGTAACCACATTCACTACAACTCGACGCTATCGGCATCCCTAGGTTACAAACAAACAATAATATACCAAAAAACGCAAATGTTGACACCATAAATCGGGCCATACATCGGGAATGGTTTGACCTACGGACGTGGTGAAGGGCTCATTCGATTCCTCATGGTATGTTCTTCAAATAGTTAAATATTTAGGCCGATTCGACTTGTTTTGAGGTTTTTAGGGATTTTACAAAACCTTGACAGCCCTTAAAGGGCACTTTAAATTGAGTGAGAGAGCTGGCTCAAGAATTGGGGGGTCGTCGGGCCAAGATGGATTTTTCCTGAAAATTTCAGATCTTTTGCTCCAGCCATTTCGGAGATATCGTGCGTACGGCGGACGGACGGAAAATTTTTTAATGCAGATTCGGATTCTACACCCTTTGAAACGTAAACCATGACATTTTCAGGGGGGGTTAGAATTTTTTTTTCCAGAGCGATTACAATGGTTTATTATTGAATAATAAACCAAAATGTCCTACTTTGAGCATGTCCTACTGGAAAAAATTCGTGACAGTCTGTCTTAATTGGTGTCCTCTTACAAAACAAAATTGATGGACTGGAAGATATTTCCACAAAACCTAGGGTGATAACCTTCCTAATCTTAGCCCTAATCCTAACTTGTTTTAAATCTTAAAACTACCCTAATGTTACAATAACACTACGTGGCCAGGTTAGGAGGTGAGAACTTGTGGTTGTGCTGGATTGAATAGTACGTGGAATACTCCCAGATGCGAGATGTCTATTTCCAAAAAAAAGGGGTGCGAGGGTGGACAACAACCCCTAAACAAACAAATTAAAATTTGTTGTAGGTGTAAGTATTTATAAATTACCTATTTAGAACCATCTGATTTTGTTTTAAAGTGGAAAATTAAATATAAACCTTGCGGGTACATACCAACTGATTGGGGCTGAATAAAGTATACAAAAGCCTCGAAACAAGTAGAAGTGTGCGCAGGAAGCGTATTAGGCAAAAAAGCAGGGTTCAGGTCTGAACTGAAAGGAAAAAAATGGAACCGCATGGTTAGTAGCCATATTGTTGGTGGTCCCTACAGGAACCACTAATATGAAGGAATAAATAGGGCGAATACTTGTACTAATATTACTTACAATTGATTTCCGTTGATGGGAACACATTCGGTAATACTATGTGGTGGCAGAATACACAAAATCCTACTGAAAGTAGTGAGAAACTGCACAGTCCTATGAAACTCTCGTCTATTAAGATAGAGAAAAAACCTGCTAAGCAGCGTAGGTTCTTTGTCGACTCCCGTGCCAAAAAATATAAAGAGAGAGGTGTGGACGAGGGGGAAGAGAGGAGCCCAATTACAACGGAGTCAACCCGATAAGCAGATTAACGCCTGATAGCTGACCAGCCGGAATCGACAGGACGGTTGACCGTATACATAAGGTTTGTTTTGACAAGAGGTTCAGATCCAGTTCAGAACCGAACACGCCCATTTTTGGATGTTTTGACACGCCAGAACTAGTTCTGAAAAATCTCGAACCTCTTGGGTCGCTGTTGGGACAAGGAGTCCAGAACCACTTAGAACTAGTTCAAGTGGTTCGAAGATGTTTGCAAGAACTTTTAGTCCGAGACGTGCGCAATAGATTTATCGCGTTATCCACGGTTATCATCTATTCCCGCCCAAATATGGCCTACCTACACCGTTGAGGTTGTCGAAACAAACTTTGTTTCAAGTATAAATTCCGAGGTTTACAACAATGTCTAGTTCGTCATCAAGTTCGAGTGATGAGAACCACACCGTCATCAGTGAACCTGACTTCAGCTCCTCTGACGAAGAAGTAGTGGAGTAGGTACGTAGAAGTAGTGGTAGTTAATCAACGGCTGCGCCCGAAAACGGAGAATTACTTGGAAACCGTCGCTCAATACAACGAAGTGGAATTTATCGAGCATTTTAGAGTGAGTCGGCGTGTGTTGTTTGGAATCGTCGATCGGTACGAAAACTCCTCGTATAATTTCCCCGTTATTGTTGCTGTTGCATCTTTTTTTGGTCTGGATGTCTGACGGAACCATGCGGGAAGGGGACGTTCAGGTTTTTGGTTCCAAACTTGTTCGGAAAGCGTTCGGACGAATAGAACGAATACCGAAAGTTCTCGGTGGTTCTATCTCTCCCCCTGTAGGTTCTGGTTCTATCCCGAACTGGTTGGGAACCTCTTGTCAAAACAAACCTATAAATAGCTTCTTATCTCGGTTGACAGACGCCGATTCTGAGCAGGTGCCTAAAGGAAAAACGTAATAACCTACTAGTCCACAGTCATCTTGACTGTTGAGACCTCTAAAGAAAATGAATGACATATTTCTTCATTGTTTTCACCCTTAAAATACAATTTTTTAGGTCAGATGTGTTCGTACTGGTCTGGGACCCATCTCAAGCAACCCAGCGGACAAAAGGAAGTTCCTGCAATGGTTGAATTGATTGCTAATATGTTTTCCCTAGTTACTCTTGTCGCGTGTGCAAACTTAATGTTTGTTCGTCTACGTATTTTGGATCATATTTTGGAATCAGCCTGCACAACGATTTTAAACAAAATAAACGAGGTTTTGAAGTCCAAGGAAAAATACTTAGTTGGTTTTTTCCCTGTTTTTGGGGGGGTTTCTTCTGTTTAATGAATTTTTGAACACCAAAAAATTTCATAACAACGTTGAAATTGTCTGGACCTCTTTGATGAATGTTTTAACGCGTAATAAGCCGCAGTTCATATCAACATTTTATTTGAATCTCGCCAAACGCAATGAAGTTTCAATCTTTAACTGGCCCCTTACGATGATGAAATTCTAATTGTTGATTTTATCATGTGAATAAAGGTACAATTGGAAAACGGAGTAATTAATTGTACGGTGAAAAAAGAATGAATATAATTTCACTTGGCAATATTGACTATTGAAGATTGTAAAATAAATTAACCACTCGTTTCCTTTTGTCGAAAACTGGCCGGTTTTCAGTGGAAATTCACCGAAAACCAAATGCGCGTGATTCGAACAGCCGCCGTGTCGTAGGGTTGCCGTTAGATTTTCCTGAGAGGTTCAAGAGATACCGTTATTCCCCGTCCAGATCGGAGAGCCCCGCTCGAACTTGATAATAATTTATCGCTGGAAGTGAGCGCCTCTATATCGCTCCGCCGCGGATGACAATATAAAACGGGGCGGGATTGTAAACGGGTTGTAGCGGGGGGGAATTGAAGGTCGGAAAAGCCAAGTTCTGCTCCCGAAAGGCAGCGGAGATCTCGAACTGAGGGAGAGACGAAAACTCCCCAGCCTTGAAGATTGAAATGTCAAGGGATAGAAGCCGCCCATTGATTAAACTTCATGAAATATTAGCGATTGCAAACAGGGTGAGATCGCGGGATTCATCTCTGCAGGAAAGAGCAGGAGAGCATCATTCATCACATAGTCACAATGTGACGAGAATTGAATTCAGTCATTCTGCAGCTTCCAACTATAAATTGCTTCCTTTAAACAATTATTATCTTGGTGGGTGGGGGACTTGAGGCGATATTTCATCTGTCGCTTCGATCCGCGTCACTTGGGCTGTTTATATAGAGTGGGACGAGGGTCCCTTCGTAAATCCACGTCACCGCCCGATTCGTGTAGAATCAGAACTTATTTGAATGAACGTGTATTCTTGTATAGGACTGCATTATAGGCAACGTTATTAATTGCTCAATTGGGATAATTAAAACCCATAATTAAAGCGGGATTGATAATACTTTTATTACGAACTCATGACAAACGGGAAAACAGTAGAATTGATGTAGATAACTAAACGTTCCAGAAATGGTTAATTTGGTATTCACCCTGTCCGCGTGACCGTCCCAGCACTATTTGCGGTATCGCCACTGATCATTTGATAATTTTTCTCGGATCTCTTTCTTTTGGTGTTCATCACTTTCCTGTTTCAGTAGATCCAGAAAACTCTTTCAAAGCGGTGAAAATTAACAGATAAATAGTACCTGATGATCATTCTACAACATCTGCCCAAAAACTGCAGTATAGTGGAAGGATAACGTTACGGTAAGAGCCTACAATCGACTCACAGAGAAATCAATCAGTTTACTATATGGAAGTGTTGTCGCGTTGACTGGATATTTGAATGTGAATGATGTTCAAAATTGGTGCTCAACATAAAACTAAAACGAACTCAAGTTGTAAAGATAGAAGTAATATACAGACAATTAATCAACAGCAATATCACATTTAAATCGTCAATCACAGAATACAGTTCTGCATATGGAGAATCAATACCACATCTTGCACTATCACGTAATTTTCAATTGTGTTGGAAAAAACATGATTAAGAAAATGTTAATATTCTAGAACCTTTATGATTAAAAGTTTTCTTACACCTAAAAAATTGAATTTCAAAACAATTGAATATACAGCAGGGTTTAAGGTCAAGAATTTTCCATGTCTCACACCTTATTCACGGTTTCTCTGATAAAATTTGGAACTACATGAGCTTTAAGGGGCCTCTACACGAGCAATTTTTTTCGTGCAATACTTGCACAGATTCGAAAATATTGGGCTAGAAAAGTTGTGCGCAATGATTGCGTTGAAAAATCGTCTCGTGTTGCATCAACAGGTAGCGATGAAATAATTGCGCTGCGTTGTACAACAAAGTTGAGCAAGCACGAGCCACAGGAGGAAGAAAAGGAGGTCTTGGAAACGCGAGTTTCTCAGCAGGTCAGACTTTTTTTGGTGAATAGCGGGGAAGCGTTATTGGAACGTGATTCATTTTTGAATTTTGCCCGTATGACCGAATTGGAAGTTTTAGTGGGTAAAATCGGGCTCCGAGTCAGGAATGCCGGTGGGAACATGGGATTGAGCTTTCTTTCCGGCGACTATACGCTTGGCCATTGTGCTGCACGTTTCGGCAACTGGCAGCCTAACTATTTCGGATTCACTTTTCCACGATTAGCCAAATTGTGGAAGATGTCCTTCAGGCTCTTGTGGGATTGAGGGTTTATATCAAGGTCCACATGTGGAACATCCCGCACTGCGTAGAATCCACGAATGGGAAGTAAGTCGCTATTGAGCTGATAAGTATATGTAAAACTTGTATGATAAACGTTTTCCCCTTAAGCGGCATTTGTTCAACTGATATGCATGTCTGACAGATGTAGGTATAAGTTCCTAGAAGTGGCTAAACCTCAAGATGTTCTGCCATGACAATAAAAGTTTCTTCATAGCAATTCAAGCACACCTAAACTAGTCCTGATTTTGAACTATATTGTCCTATGAATAAGGGAATAATCAAAAAGTTAAAATGGAAACAATTACCGTTCCACTTTGTATTTGTCTATCTGACAAATAGGTGTAGGGCTAAAAGCGGATTTCACAGCCGTAAGCATTGATGAATATAACCATTTATTAAAGGGAAATAGGGAGCTAAATTTTATTGTCAGAAATTATTTTAGTTGAATAGGCAGGAGTAAAATCACGGTATCATTCAATTTGTTCACGTTGAAGTTGTGGTTCAAAGCAAGGAAGAATCGTAATTAACCACGTTTATTGGACGGTAGGTTTCCAACTAAATTAAAATTACCGACGTTTTTCAAAAGCTACAGCCTGATTTGTTACCACAGTGTCGAGGAACGCATTCCAAATCAAACTTCTATTGCGATTTTTGTTCCCTTTCCGGGAGGAGTTATATTTATTTAGCCGCCAGCCTCTGCGTCGAGAGTGTCCAGTTCCTTTTGATGTTCCCCCTCTCGTTTTTTCTACAGAAGAAAATAAGATTACTCCTACCAAAGAAGGGGGGATGGGCATTGGTGATTAAAACAAACAGATTACTTTCCTCAGACTGGAGAAAGACTCGAAAAGTAAGGATGAGGCGGAGCTTTCTTTGACCCTCTCAAACTAACTGCATCACAGCAGTATCACAAAGGTCCCCTCTTTTTTTCGTTCATTGCTCAAAGACTAGCGGACTCCCGCCACTCTCGTTCGATTCCGTTTTTCAAAGGCCGCGCGGGATTATTGGTCTGAACTGTGAGAGTGCACGTGTACCCTTTACTTCTGAGACTGTATATATAGCGATGAGATTCTGACTAGTAAAATATCTGTACCTACTTGAGATTGAGAATGACCTGGCTAATCTCTGGTGGAAAGATTTTTATTTTCCTACGCCATTTCGGTCCTGGAACACTACCCTATTCATTTAGTAATGTAGCACTTTTAAAGTTTTCTTTATGGTTCTTATTCCAGTAAATAATATACCCATATACACTAATAATTAAACATATATTTTATTCCAGTAAATAAACACGACTGCAAAATGACCGAGTTCCTCTAGTCACAACGTTCTTCTTCGGAATTCAGAAGATGAATGGGATCCTCCATGATATCCAACCGATTCTGACTTCCAGTCCCCTGAACCGTGATTTATTCAAGAATGTACCTCAAATGACGTATCGACAAGGCCAGAATCTGGCTGGAATATGGTCCGACAAACGTCCACGAGTTCAACCTTAAGGAGCGCAGCAGCCTGGACTACGTCGATATGGGCGTCCAAGGTGCAAGCTGTGTGAAATCGTTGATGACTCACACTTCACCTCACCAAATACTCCCCCACTCCTACAAATGCCAGGGACATGCAGAATGTCAATCACGAATGTGTGTCTACCAGGTGATTTGTCGGCAGTGTGAAGAAGATCAGGGCAGGAGCTTCTATGTTGGGAAAGCTTCTCAACTCAATTTGAGAATTAATAACCATAGTTGAACCAAGATCGGCCCCTTCCTTTAAAGCTGCATGCAAGGTCACATGATCCTACAATCACATTCTGCAATCAACGACTGCTTTGCAGTGAAGGTCCTAAAGAAGATGCCACAGCCGAGCTATGACAGACTGTTGCAGCAGTCCGAACGGACACATCGACCGGTGCTTGGATCGATGCGATCTCCTGGCCTCAATCTTAATGATTGAACGATTCTGGATAAATCAGCAAACCATGAATTCTCACATGGTTACGTCCAAGACACCATCCAGCTCCGAAAATTCAGAAAACCACTTTTGAAAAAGATTTATATCGAAATATCAAAATTATTCTCTCATCTTTTTGTCTGCGAAAGTCCTGTAAAATTCCTAATAAATTAGATCTGATTTTTTTTAAAGTTCGTAGTGAAGTTTTCTGTAGTTTTCTGTGTACTTCTTTATTATGTAGTTACGACACATAAGCTATTTACAAACATCATAAGTCTTAAAGTTTTTATCTCTCCCTATTTATTTCAAAATAAGTTTTCTAAATAAGTAAGAGATTCTGTTCCCAATTTGAACACCCATGACTATATCACTAATACGTTATTCGACTTTTTCTGTGTTTCTAGATTCCCCCAGACAGTGGAGAAATAAAACTCTGAAACGTTCGTCCCTTCAATCCAGTGTGATTTGATCGTTTTATCAACCCGAGAACTCTCATTTTTCATCCTCTTGTCACTAAACATGAATCATTCTGACTCTCATGATGGTATTTCAAATTAATAACCCCCGTGTATGATGTAAAATAATTTATTTTTCTGCTTCATTTAGGTACAAATATCGTTTAACAGCAGTTACACAAACATTTTAAATCAAGAATATCCTTATACATAAAACCGAAGGGTTCAAAAAATGTACATGTGTATGTATATAAACACATGTATGTGAACATGTATTCATCATGTATGTATGAAGTTGGATCTATCCATCATACACTTGATGAATTCATATCACAACTGGAAGGGAGGAGTCTTAATTATTATTATTATTATATGCCTTCTTTATTATTTATTATTATAGGATTATTTAAATGCCTTCTTTTCAGTTGCAATAGCATTGTTCTGTAAACGCATAAACACATTCTTGCAGCTTTTTCAGGGTTTTGCACGCTTATCGGCCATTTGAATGGGCCCCAATCCAATCATTGCATCCTTTGTGTGTAATTCCTTCAACTCCACAGTTTAAAAGCGCTGTGTTCGAGTACCATAATGAAACTGAATTTGCATACTGGTATACACTGGTCGGTATTCAAAGTTCAATTGAACGCTTCAGTGTTGCGTAAATGATCAAATTATTCCAGCTAATACGGTAAAACTTTTCTTCACTTTACGATGGATGGAATGGAAGTTCAACGTGAAGAACGTGTATCGAGCAGCACTGAACCGATGCCCGAACACGGTGATGTTGTTACACCCTTGAAGAAAGATTGAAGGGCTCGAATATTATGAGTTGGATAATCCGTTGTTCAGCCGAAGTTGTTCAACCGAGTGCTTAATGACGAACTTTTAACTACCTCCCGGCAAACCTCCGCGGTGTGACCTCATGCATGAACGGCGTCGGTGATTGGAACGGACCGGGTTATTTGTCAACGGATAACAGTAGGACTTGAGATTTACCCCGGTTTCCTTCCTAATTGAGCTCGTAAGTCGTTTTAATATCGTTTGGCAGCATAATGAAGGGTTTTAATGGGACAATCAGTGTAATCACGGAAACTTATCGCTTTCCTCGCTCGGCGCACCGCATTGCACGCCAAGTTTAAATCGTTCATAAACCCTTATCGTTGAGGTGGCGTATTCCGTTCATAAAAGAGTTTTTTCTGCGATCGAGGAACGGTTGTTGTTTACGACTCTTCTCCGAGTCCCGTTGAACTCAATTATTTAAAATCGGCATATGCAGAGTTACGAAATTTTACGAAATAGCTGCAGTAATACAGTAAAAATACACTGCCAAGGAGATGACACAGCAGGTTCCTCGTTACATCCTTTATCATACGAGCTAAATTGAATTAAAATTGTGAAAGTTATACCTGTTTCAAGAATTTCACATTAGCGCATGCGCAGAGCGTACCGCTGATTATGTTGAAATGAAATTCCTATGGGACCTCAAGAGATCTTATCCGCATAGTCCCTCAAAATATGAGGTCAATTCATACGAAATTGTGGAAGTTACGGTTGTAACAAGGAAATGCGGACAGACAGACCAATAGACAGACAGTCCTGAATGTGAACACAAGGCTCCCGCTGCTTCGCAGGCACGATAACAATAAAAGTAAGCACCCTAATCACATTGTCGGTCGTGTACCAAAACCTGAGAATGCTGGACAACAAAAGTAGTACTACCTTAAAAGACACGAGCACAACATCTCACCTCATTTATAAACTTGACCCGAATTTTCAAATTTAATTCCATGAATTCATATTGCTAGATTTCTTACGTGTTTTCTCTCAGTCTTCGAAGAACTAACCTCGCATTCTAAAAGGAGAGCATACTATTTTGAAAAGTATATCCCCTAAGGTAATCGCCCTCCTCCGCAAAGTGCTTAAGGGAGTCTTTTTTTCTTTCATTTCTCGTCTAAATAAAGAAACGCTGAAACGTGGAAGAGCTTTTGTTAACTTGGCCTTCCACCTTCAAGCCCTCCCCTCTTCTCGTGGCCCTCTGACCGAACCTCATACAACGAGCACACTCGCGGCTGACAGCTTTACGCTGTTATCCCGGCAACTAATGGTGGCAACGTGCGTTTCCCCCTCATTTGGTGTAAAAACCTTTCACCTTTTCAAAAATAAACATTGTTCCTTCGGGGCTCGCGTGCATTTGTCTTGGGCGCACCAATTTATCAGTCGGACTTGCACCGTTTTCAACGTTTCAGGGGCTAACCGTCGAGAACCTATTCGTTATCTCGTCAACTATTTCGAAACAACATTTCGACAAATACTGGAATAGCAGTGGATAGCGTGTAATATAATTATAAGACATATAGATTGATTGCCTTGCCCCACCCTTATATCTAAAGCTCAAAGTTTGTTTCTACTTATGTAAGTATCCCTCTAGGTATGATTTCGATTGAAGGGGTCGTAAAATGACCAACGAGTGCCGGCACACAACTTGAACGAATTTGTTTATTCAAGGGAAACATAATAAAGAACAGAATGAACGAGAATGAGGAGAAATATGTGAGTCTCGTCATGCATAGCAACCAGGCAAAATGATCAGATGCTGTGAGGTTCGATATCCATAGCACTCCCCACACTCTGTGTATCAACGATACCGTACCGGGAAATGATACATGATACCCAGTGCGAGTCACTACAACGTCCAGGGTATTAAGTTGTTCGCTATATCGCGTATCGGTGTACCATTTGTTGAGAAGATAAACCGTTTGGTCGGTGAATGGTTGTCACCAATTTGGTTATAAACTCGAGAGAATGAATTCGCTTAGCCAAGAGACAACAAAATACAGAACGGAATGGACGAGAATGAAATCGGCAGGGGATTTGTTAGCCACGTCATAATTAGCAACCGGACAACATAATCAGATGTGTGGTTGGTTCTCCACAGGCTAGGTCAGTACCTCGAAAATATCAATCTATTTCATTAAGGGGGGGTTTCCTTCGCAACCGCCCTGTTATGGTTGCTCACAGGCAGTTTGCTGGCGATGGCAAATCGTGACAATTGAAGTACCCTTGGACAAGAATTTCATATTTTGTAAAGCGCCTTATTCATCATTGTAGGTTGGAGGATCGCAACGGATTGTCATGCGTTGATCCTGATCCAAGTGGAAAAGTAGCTCGGTCCCTTCCTTCCAGCTTCGTATATTTAACAAGCATGACGCCGTTTTCCCCCTACTCTCCCATGTTCACTTATCTCACCCATCAAGATGGTTCGCAACAGACTGTATTCGAGGCCACGCATGAAGTATCCCAAGCACACCACTTCCCTTTCGGGCTTGGT